>OZ007498.1:167726873-168926873 GCA_963931805.1 Microdon myrmicae | reverse complement strand
TGACAGTTACATTGACCCCTAATAGCAGGCTGTCGTTGAGGGATAATGTGGCAGTCACATTTTTACACTATAAAACAATTCAATTTCATTTTGTAGCAAATATTGATGCTTCTTCTTTTTTTGCTTTTTGTTTTTTGCTAAAACAGTCCGGACTAAATTTGAGAACTTTAAACTTCGGAAGAAAATATAAAAAAGGAATTAAGCTTGACTGTTTATAAGAGTTCTAAAAAGGGTGGAACGCAATAGAACCAAACATATTTTGTTTTTTTTTCAAATGAAAATTAATAAATATGTAAAGTTTAAAAAAAAGAATAATACTCCTTTTGTTAAACACGCGAATTGAACTTAGCGGAGAAGGACTTTCAAAAATGGTATCTATCAAAATTCTATCCGTTTAAGATTAAACCAAAACAAACAAAAAACACACACACATTAAAAAAAATATGTGAGAAATATTTCATAGTTTTGAAAAACTTCTTTAAATTTTGTTACGTTTCACATTTACTATATACAAAATACATTTTTTAAACTGTTCCAGTTCTTCCTGGCGGCACAAAGGACCTGTGGGGTCAGAAGTATATGTACCAGCACGGGCACTGGTTTACTTTGTGGGGAAGGTGGTCTGGGCGCCGTTACAGAGCAATGGTTCTACCACCAACCCACTAACACTTTCACTGTCATTATTAGGTAATTGTTCCGTCGCAGCAATAGAACCTGTTCACCAAAAGTTTACAAAAGGAATCACTAGGGTGTAGTTTGTAGTAGTTGTTTTTATTGTTTATTGTTTACTTGAATGTTTGACATATACAAATAGCGATTTCCAGAATTCCGATCATCGAACTCAGTAATTTAATTTTGCTCACTATAGTCTGTAAGTTTTAAATAGATTTCGGAACACAACGTTTTAAATAGATTTCGGAACACCAAGTTTTAAATAGATTTCAACACATTACAAGCACGCTTGATTAGTTACGCACGCAGAATTTAACTGAAATTAACAAGATGTTTAAATAACAAACTATTGATTGTAAATCGCACTCGTCGCGGAACATGAATCGCACTGACGGACTCGACTTAATAAATTAGATGTATTATTGACCGACTCGGATAGAGACGGCGTTGGAGTTTCGAACGGAATATGCGCACACCTCGGGGGTAGAAATCTGACTCAACGGTGCTGGGCGACATTGACCCAGCCTCGGGGATTGCGATGAGTTTCCACGCACATCATCGCAGGGGAAAGAATCCTTCCTTCGCCTCCAACGACCAATGAAAAACGATTTGCATTCTATTGGAAGGTTCCCATGAACATTATCTGGAAACATTGGATGTCTTTAGCGAAGGAAAGGGACAAAGGGAAAAAAGGAAAAACACATATGCCACAGGTCAAACATGATGATCGATGCATGGTCCGGGCATATCGCCGCCGTCCGATAAGGATTGGTTTCATGATTGACGTTAAGTCAATAGACCCTTTGCCGACACTGTCTAGGCACAGGGTAGAAGGGATAGTGTCTACTTACAAAGTAACGTGGGACATGGTTATGAGGGCAATGTTTTGTTTATCCCATTGCCGACGCGTATAGCGTCATTTGATAGTTCCCTGCATGTAGCATATCGTCGGTCGGTGGTTCGGGTGCGTGTTTACTCAAAACAACACTCGATCGATAGTGAACATGTCACGCAGCATGTGAGGAAATGCTCCTCGTCTCTGCATATTGACATGTTCCATGTTTATGCCGGTTATCTGAAAGGATAACCAAATTGCATTTCAGGTCACATACGCATCAATGGTAATGCAGGCAGATTGCCGACGTTGTGGGGGTAGAGCTGTGGGGGTAGATAGTAGGTTGCCAATGTATGGCACAGATTCACTATATCCCCAACGATTTTATTCCGCCGAAAATTGTTCAAGAGAAGGAAGATCCAATAATCCATAAAGAGTATAAAATAAACTGCACTGTTGTGGGTATGTTCTTGATGTTGTTTTTATTTCTTTTTTTTTTTCTTTAACTTAAAACTGTTTATAAATTAGTAATGTTCACAATACTGGTTTTCGACTTTTCTTCAAAGAAATATTTTCGTTTGTGGAAGTGAATGTTTTGAACACGAGACGTAGCGTGCGCACACGATGGCGGATGGATAGCGACTGACTCTATTTAGGGTGGAAATCGTAATTTCTGCTTTTTACACATTGATCTGCCAATGGTAATCATGCTCTTTTGTGTGTTCCCCAAATCACCACACTCATCCAGGTCGAACGTACTTGTGTATTCGTTCGACGTCGATGGGCGTAGCCAGAATGGAGAAATCAAAAGGGAAAGCACAATAACCCAGGGTGGATCTGGCTAGGTGTGTGTGCGTCAATGCCGTGTATACGGCTGGTCTACTGACCTAGTGACAATCTCTTAGGTCAACGCACTATAGCAAGACAGGAATACGAGAGAGAGGGCATACATAGCTAAGGTTATTCACCAGCAAAAAGAGATCATTGGTCCCAAGCGAATGGGTGATCTGGGAAAAGTCAATAGGACGCCGCATCGGCTGGGGATATAATTCCCTTCTGTGGAATGTTCAATAATACCCAAGCCTATGGACTATGACGTAACCGCGTCGCTTGTTTTGGCTTGGTTGTTGCTAACCAATACGAATGGAATTTCCGGTGGAAATCCCATGGTTAGCGCAATAGTGTTGCCGTATGTTGTTGATTGTAGCTAAACTCAATTATGCATTATCTGCATAGAATAATGAGTTTAGCTATGCGTCCCTTTGACATGTCTTACTGGTAAATACCTATCAAGGGAAATGGGTAGGTATTGTGGTTGGAATTGTTGGCTGTTTCTCCTATAGGATAGAGAAACCCCTACAGAGCTAGTGCGCCGGCGTACGGCACTGAATTCACTCCTAACCACCATCGTCACCGACACAAAGTTCATCCGCACCAATTGTTCACAGACAATTAATCACAAAGGCAGCGAGAAAAAAATTTAAGCACAGGGGATTGATTGTTACACGTGCAGCTTGTTTTATTGTTTTCTGTAGATTACATGAAACATCTTAATGTTGTAAAATTGTTGACTACAATCACGAACTCACTTAATTGCAGTGGCTTTACACGTTACGACTAAATTGGTAAACTTGACTTAACACACCGGACACTCAACAACGATAGGTTTCAATTACGCGACGCTGGGATGTATGCATCCCCGTGGAGCCACGGGGAGCAGGAGTGATGCGACCTGTTCGGTCGAAGGTTGGAAAACGACTCAACGATATGCAATCGTTGTTAAAAGAAATTCAGCTGTGAAGTTGGTTCTCTTAAATTAAGGGTGCATTTCCTGTTCCAAGAGAGACGTAAAGTCTCCCTTTTGAGTAACCAAACCGATCTCATAGAAAAGATCTTCACGATACACAAGTGTGTGTGTACGCCGGTTCTTTTCATGGCTCAACGCTATGATGAATAACCTGAAACACAAAACAAGGGAAAGGATCGTAGAGATGTTTGTTTATGTGAGAAGGTTACTGGGAAACGGATCCAGAACTATGTAGGATAAAAGAGATTTATGACCTGTGTCTATGCTGTGGTGCGGATGCGTAGGTAAATGTATCGCCATAAGGAAGAAGCGCTAATGGTTTTTCCATTTACCCAATGGGAAATGTGTTAATGGCATCGCTAGTAAGGGTAGGTATTGAGTTCCTATTTGCATTTGCATATGCTGTAGGATTTAATTGATGCAAGGGACGCGGAATGCGTATTTGCTTTAGTCCCTAGGGTGTAAGTCGCCAGCCAATGTGTATATAGGGAACATTGTTGTACACATGGCGCGGCTGGGAAAATATACGGCGCAGTATTTATGATCCCTGTCAAGGTTACAACGTATGTAAATCTAATTATTTTGTCTACCGGAATTCATCTAAGGAAATTTGACTGGCGACGTAGATGCCGAAATTGATTGGAAATTCCTGGTAAGCTAATAAAGAAATCTTAAGGAGCAGTGGTATGCGAAGAGAATGCATGAAGGTAAGTTTTCTTTACATCATAGATACAGTTTTCTTTAGATCATAGATTCGATCTCTTAAATGCGTGGAGCACTTTTAGGTGCCGAATGCCAATGCATTGACGAGGACTTGAGCGTCTTGGGTGATGATTATGGGGGTTTTTCAGGAAGGTAAACCGTGGGATTTGGCGGAACCGCTACAACGTTCCCTTGGTCGATTTGTTGGATGTGTTGGATGCTGGTGAAAGTTTAATGTCATGGCAAGATGGTAATCTTGTCATGAACTTACATTTCAGGAATGCTTAAATAGGTGCAGGACCTGTAATTGGTTGGGTAAAGAGATGGATGGTTCTTCGGGCGCCATGAAGAACCCTACAACTTCTATCCCCATCATGAGTTCACTCTCACCCATCGAAAACTGCTCACCTAAATGAAAAAAGAAACACCACGGAATACCTCGGACAATCGTTCTCCAAACAAGAAATAAAACGCCCGGTGGCATTGTTTCGTATAAATGTTGTTTATTTTGATTCACTACTAAATTTTGACACTCGAACAGTTAATGCAATTTATAAATGGTTTATTGGTTGTCACAAAACGATTGGCATTGTTAAATTAAGTTGCACAGTTTCAAGAATTACGTGAACGTCAGCGTCCGACTTTGACTCTGGGGTGCACTCCGGTGCGCATCCCATGCGCACTCTACTTAATGGGAAACGCGATGCACGGTCGATAGTGATTCAACTCTTGTCTCGTGCAGAGCCGACCCCCTGCTGGGGTGAGTTTCGTTCACGGCGAGAGAAAATTTCTTTCTCTGGTGAATAGGGCACCGGATCTCTCAATGCAGATCCTAGTGGTGTGTGTGAGTTGATCGTATAGATCGCATTGTTTACCCTGGTACTGCTATAGTGTTCTACAAAGCCCTACCATCTCGTTTCCCCAATACACCCAATTTCCAGTAATCCCCAAACCAAAACCAACACACGGTAAGCTGAACCAGATGTTCAATTACCATACTCATATTTCCAGGACTTCCTAAAAACTAAACACCACAATGCATATCTTCGTATGCAAACAAACTCATGTTCCTACAAATCCTTATCTTTATCTCCATTCTTGCCAGATGTGTACATTTTAAAAATAGATATCACATTCCTTTTCTCCAGTACACGACTCCAGTCGAAGTACATTTCGAAATTCTGCTTGCATTTCGATGCATCCGCGATACAAAATCCCGATAAGATTTTGTATAAAAGGGCGATGAAATTCGTATACGAGGATCAGTTTCGATTGGCGTCCGAAGTGGTAGGACGCCAGTAAATTAAGTTAAAAATAAAATAAGAATTTAATAAAATAAAAAGCATTTTATAGGACCTGGCCGATTCCTCATATTCAACGATCGATAGCTGCTCTTCCCTCGAGGTTTGTGGACGGCGGCAACCGCAACGGGTCCCCTCAAAAGCTATCTTAAAGAGATCCCTTATCCTTTTCAGGACAATGAGATATGCTCCCTGAGAGAAGGACCACGACACTGCGACCAAGGATAAACGAAATTGAACAAGGGAAAAACAACAAAGGGAAAATGAACCCCGGACATCATGGGTAATGCAGCTGAGTAAATACTCTGTGCCTCATTAGAGAAGCCTTGGCTGCTAATGGATTTTAAATACTTACGATGAAAATTGTATATAGTGTCTCTGCCGGTGGGAAGAACCGAATTCTTTGTTTACTCTTGTATATGCTGAAGAATTCGGTTTTGGCGACTATGCGCGAGATGCGGTGATTGTTCACCGTGATAATTGGTATTGCAGCTGTGTAATCAAGCTGCTTGCCATTGCTCTTATCGTTGGGCAAAAGGTTGGCTAGACCTGTGCATGCAAGAAAATTACTGTGCACGGAGGAGAATCGATAAGATTGTTAATGGTTCACGTTGGATGTGAACCGAAATGTTTTTTGAGGAAACTCGATGTTGCTGGTAATGATGATGGCCTTGGTGGTGGAAATGTGTTATGAACATGTACAGCAGAATTGCTTTGCAAACAAGTGCGCCGATAAGGTTTTTCTGCTTTAAGGATGCATATGCCTGTAAAGAATTCTATTCAGGTAATTTAGAAAATTCATTGTATGCCTGAATGGTAAGAATTCTTTGTAGGGAATTTTAAGTAATGCACTAAGTGCATTAAATGTCCTCGAAAGAGGAAATGTTTGCAGGTATGCAAAGGGAGTTGGGTTGCAAATATGGGTGGTTCTTCGGGTAAGCTTTAAAGAACCCCCACAGACCTCTTCCAAAAAGTCCTTTTTAACTGGTGAAAAATTGGCGAACCTCCTGTAAACAATATACTCACCATTTGGTGGTCGATTCGCTTAGTTTTTTGTTGAAAAATAAACTTAAAGGCATTTTTAATTTATTGTCTGATTCATATTTTTATAATTTTTTTTTAACAAAATTGGTCTGTACAAAAAACAAATAAGAGAGGGTAATATTAATTTCTAAAGTTTTTTAATAATAAGTCAAATGCTTTTAATTTTTGGAATTCCGTCAAGTAGAGTTTAATATGTCTGTCGTTTCATTTTCATTTTTGCAACATTTTTAATTTCTTTTTTTTTCTTAGATTCCAAATTACAAGCTAGGCAAAAAATGCTTAATATCTAGCTTGATTATATTATATTATAACCTTCCCCTTTTGTTGTGTCTATTTTGCTTATAATAGCTTCTAACTCTTGTTTTTTTTTCTCATAGATAACTTAACTTAAATCTTATACCACCCTAATTGTAAAAAAGCTAAGTCGGTGTAAGACAGCTTATGATGCAGTTATTATACCCACATGTGTACGGAGATGACTATTGCTCATTCATCCACCAAAACTCTTGGTGCTGTTTAATAATGCTATCCTCTGTGCGAAAGAGCCCTACTGCATCGCAGGAGCTGTTCTTCGGTGAGTGTGACTTCCCGATTGTAGCACAAATGGCCGTCTACGGAATATCTACCTACACGATAAATCAGTGGAACTCCCGATTCATCCCGTATAAGATCGTTCACATCAAACTCGAAAAACCTGCCTGGGGGAACAAAGCCACCGCAACCCTCTCATAAAACAAAGTGTTTTTTTTTTTTTACACTTCTCTCGGGAGAGGCGAACCTATAGCCCCGAGTGGGCGCCCTGAGATGCCACCAAATAACTGTTGCAGTTCTTTTTGAACAGTTGCAGGTTGTAACGCTCCGGGAACACTCGCGTGGGAAGGGAGTTCTACAGCTAGCTTCCCCACTCTGTAACGGATGTTCTGAAGCAGGGATGTTCGCGCCGTCGGGAGATGGACCGCAAACTGCTGCGATCCGTTGGATTGTCTTGTGGACCACATATAAGCCGAATTGCCAGAAGCAATACCACGAATCTCCGAAGAACAGTGATAATATCTGTAAAACAGACTGAGGTCGGCTACGTGCCTTCGATGTGATAGCGGCTGTAGGCTCGACGTCAGCGCTGTGTACCCGATCAAGCGAATCGCTCATATCTGTACGCTCTCAAATAGGTCGAGGGTAGGTTTAGGAGCCGAGCTCCAAACATAAGAGCAACATTCGAGCGGGGGTCTAATTTGGGATTTATACAGGAGAAGAAGTTGGGCCGGAGTAAAATATTTCTTGGCTCTAAAAAGATAGCTTAGTTTTCCTGAGGCTGACCTGGCGATGCTCGACACGTGTTTATGCAACGATAGATTCCCACAGACCGTGACGCCGTGGAATTTCAAGCTTTCCACAGATTCGAGGGCCTGGCCATTCATCATCAGCTGTGGAACCGACGATCCACTTTTCTTTGTGAATGTTATACCATATATTGTGTCTTCGCTGCATTGAAGCCCACGAGATTGACCCTTCCCCGCTGCAGAACTTTATTTAGATCCTGATTCAGAGAATCGATCTGTTTACAGCTCCACCACAGTGACATTTTGGGCAGCTGAATTTAAACGTTGCCGTGGGAGCTTGGGAGACGATGAACGTTCGGGACGTCCAAAAGCTGCAACAACTGACGATAACATCGCTAAGTTAACCAAATTGTGCTAAACGACCACCGAATTAACGTGAGAGAAGTACCAGAGGCTATGAAAATATCCAAAGAACATGTTTGTCACATATTAATTCAAGATTTAGGCATGAGAAAGCTGTCCGCACGTTAGGTGCCGCGTTTGCTCACTAGACCAAAAACGTGTTCGAATGAACATATCCAACGCTCTGTGGGCGTAGTTTAGGCGCAATAAGTCCGAATTTGAGGGACGATTAATTCATGTCAATGAAACTTGGATACACCATTATACGCCCGAAACAAAAATACAGTCAAAACAGTAGACTGCAAAGGGGGAATTGGCTCCAAAAAATCATAAACTGTTTTTTCGTCTGAGAAAGTGATGGCGACTGTTTTTTGGGATAGTCATGGAGTTATCTTAATCGATTATTTTCAAAATGGAAAAACCGTTACAGGAGCATACTACGTATCATTACTTGACCAACTGAAGGCAGAAATTGTGGAAAAACGGCCACATTTGCAGAAAGAGAAAATCCTGTTTCCCCAAGACAACGCGCCATCTCACACCTCAGCGGTTACCATGGCGAAAATCAACGAATTACGGCTTGAACTGCTTGACCATCCACCTTATTCACCACATCTAGCCCCAAGCGACTTCTTTTTGTTCCCTAATCTAAAAATCACGCTTGGAGGAGAGAGATTTTGGTCAAATGAGGAGGCAATCACCTTCGTGAACAGTTATTTTGCAGAGAAACACGCCGAATACTATTTGGGCGGGCTAGCGAGATGGGAGCACCGCTGGAAGAAGTGTCTAAAGTTACAAGGAGACTACGTATAAAAATAAAAATAATCTTTAAGAAAAAATGCCTTGTATCTTTGTTAGGTCGGAAACTTTTCAGCCACCCTCGTAGTATTGAATATTTTTTCTTTGTTTTTGTCTTTATTGGTCATACTAGGCGCTTTGGGTACAGCACCGTTATGTCAATCAAAAACAATTGCCGGTGCTGATCATCATCATCATCATCATCGACACTACAACCGGGGGCGGTCTTGGCCTTATTTAGCAAGTCTTGAGGCTTGTTAAATTTTCCATAATGATTTGTTTTTTCCGGGCAAGGTCATTAGTCTTGCGACGGGGAATCGAACCCCGGTGCCCCGTGTGACAGGCGGGTATACTAACCACTATACTATCGAGGAGCCAGGTGCTGATCATACTCCATTTCTTTGTGATTAATACCCAATGTTAATTTTTGTTATACACATTTGTCAGCACTTTTTAGACGGCAATCTTGTGTAGTTTTAGTTTTGGGTTTTGGCTTTTCCCCGTGTTGAAGCACTTGTTAACCATCAGGCTAAAAAGGAAAGATAGTGTTACACCTCACTACACAATCCCCCTCAAATAGCAATCACCCTCACAACTAATATTCGTATTGCACACAAAGCAATGTACAAACAGTTAACTTACGCCTTTTCCCACAGGCAATTAATGTTCATATCGCATACGTTGCGATATTCATTCGCCACCTATAATGCATACCCGCCTTGCAAAGCTAAACGCTTATCGTGTATCATTGCACCCGATGCAATCAAACAATTGACACACCATATCACATTCCCTCTTCCCAAGGCCACACGCTAAATGCATTTTGGTTCATAGTCAAAAACCAAGCAAGCGCCTGTCCTTGGACCTATTCACACAGTTTCATATTTTGAACGCATTTTTTGCTTCATGCCTGAAAACAAGTGTCATACAAGTCATATGACACGGTCGGTGCCTTCAAAGGCTATTAGCGACGACTTAAGGGGGGAACCTCATGTAAAATGAAATTTCTTAGCCATTTTTTGTTTTTGCCTAAGTTGTTAGGAAATTTCCTCAGAAATACGAGAAAAAAAGTTAGAAAGTGATCCGAGACCTCCTTTTACTTTATTTTCAAAAGAAAGTAAACAGTCTAATTGGGCGGGGCACTCAAATAGTCGAGCGCTCGTCGGACACTCCGCCTTCCTGTTCCTTTGTAAAAAAGTTTGACCTGGCTGTGTTAGAGCCTCTACTAATTTAAAGCAGATGTCATCCCTTCCGTCTTCGACGTCTGTATGTGTATGTGTATGTGTATGTGTATGTGTATGTGTATGTGTATGTGTATGTGTATGTGTATGTGTATGTGTATGTGTATGTGTATGTGTATGTGTATGTGTATGTGTATGTGTATGTGTATGTGTATGTGTGTGTGTATGTGTATGTGTATGTGTATGTGTATGTGTATGTGTGTGTGCATGTGTATGTGTATGTGTATGTGTGTGTATGTATGTATGTATGTGTGTATGTGTGTGTGTGTGTGTGTGTGGGTGTGTGTGTAACGGTTTTTGAAAAAGGTGACCCCTCGCTCGGTTCAGCAGCGTGTCTTGAGTCAGATCAGTCGTTTGCAGAGCAGTTTAAAATAAGCATTTATTCGAAAACCAAAAAATGAGTCGAAAAGGAAAACGTTTTTTTTTTTTTGTCAAAAACCGTGCACAACGGAATTCAAAACCGTATTCCAAAACATTGACCCACCGTCTCTCTCGCTCCCCACTCGCGTCCACTTCGAAAAACAAGTTCGAACTCGAAGAACTGCACGATCCACACCCGAATCGGGGCGTGTTCAAAAACTCACTTCTGGATCGTGCAATTCCTCCACCAATTTACCATCATATTACCTTAAAACAAATTATGTTATTAATTAAATACAAAATTATTAATTGATGGGGTGGCCGACGTACGTAACATATGGTTCGAATAACGTTCGGCGAATCATATGCAAAACAGTGGGACAAATTCCGCTTGCTGATAATACAGTCGAAAGAAAAATTAATGATATATCTGAAGATATTTGCCATACAAGTAGATGAGGCAACTGATATAGCTAAAGATGCCCATTTAATTGCATGTGTTCGATATGTTGTGGAAAATAATATATTAGAAGATGTATTATTTTGCAACTCCATTCCCGGAAAGACCACATCCATTGAAATTTTTAATATAATGAACAGTTTCTTTGAAGAAAACGACATAACCTGGAATAATTGCATTGGACTGTGTACTGACGGAGCTCACTCAATGTCTGGACACAAAGCAAGTCTTCAAGCATTAGTTAAAAAGAAAGCACCACATGCTATCTGGATGCACTGTATGCTTCACAGAGCAGCTCTAGTGTCAAAAAATATGAGCGAGGAACTTAACAAAATTATTACAAAAGTTATAAAAATTATAAACTACATTAAGAACAGTCCTTTGAGATCCAGGCTATTTGCAAAGTTGTGTGTAGATATGGAAGCTAATTATACCTCACTTCTGTATTATTGTGAAATTCGCTGGCTATCTCGTGCAAAATTGATTCAAAGGATATTTGAACTCAAAGAAGAAATAGCAACCATTCTCGAAGAAAATCACGATGAAGAGGCGCATTTGTGGACGAACGACAATTTCCCTGTTAAACTTGCCTATTTGGTTGAAATTTTTGGAAAATTGAGCAGTTTGAATAAATCAAAGCAGGGATCACAAATGCATCCACTTGTTGAAAAAGACAAAGTAAAAGCTTTCATTAAAAAGTTAAAGTTATGGAAGTCAAATTTACAAAAGAATGAGTTGGACATGTTTTCACTGTCAAAACATTTCTGGGCCACAGCCAATATTGAAACAATTAAGAATCTCTTTATTGAACACTTGGATGTTTTAGTGCTGCATTTTGCAAATTATTTTAAAGACCTTGATTTCCCAAAGTTTTTGTGGGTATAGAATCCATTTATCGACAATGAAGATGACGAATTTGAGCGGACAACCATTGAAAATGAAAAACTGATAGAATTATCATGCGATAGCCTACTAAAACAAACGTTTCAAAATGAAACCTTAATTCAATTTTGGATGAATCTTAGCGGAGAGTATGAATCTTTGTATTGCAAAGCAAAGCAAGTGCTTCTGTGGTGGTTCCACTACTTACCTTTTCAATCACCCCAATAACCTCCTTCCAAAGCTCCAGAAACCTCATAGTTGAGAAATCTTATCCTCCCATCAAGGGCATTCACGCATTTATTCAATTTCCCTGAAAGAAATCAATTTCCCTGAAAGAAATCGGTACACTATTCTCGCATGCATCAAGGCATCTCGGCATTTTTCTGAAAAGAAAAACATTTCGGTTGCCGTACTAGGTAACCGCAATAAACTATGGAAACGATCAACGGCACCCTGCCTGCCTACGTTTTCTGTATCACACGTGCTTTGCAGATTTTCCTAGTTTATCTATATCCACGGCGGCTTTTATCCAACCAACAAAGCATAGCGCAACTCGCGCCTAGCTGCCAAGAACCGAATTCTCTAGTAGTGTAAATATTCACACTGGAATCTGACCCTTTAGTCGGCATAGATGCCATATACAATCGGCATAGATGATATACACAACCGTCATTGTGTAACCATCTAAATTGCTTGTCAATGACTTGCAACTATTGATTCAGCTGCAAGCACTTCTCCCAGAAATGCTCCTTTGTTTGAATCTCCAAACAATCACCAACTTCGCCCTTAGCCGCCGGATTCGAATTCAATAGCATAAACAAATGCAAATAAAGAGTCCGTTTCTTACAACGACCAAAGATACGATATACAAATTGTATGATGTATTCCAAACCTATTAGCACCTAATGAGTGGCAGCGTATTTATTTAGCCGAAGCCTCATTACTGAACGATGCCTTAGGTCGCTTCTCCCTTTGTTATTTTTCCCTTGTTTTAGGTTTCGTTTATCCTTTTCTGAAACGCATCGATAAACACTATGATCTACACGATCACACATACACATACATTACCAAGTCCTTCTTCCTTGTTTTCACCACGAGAAAAACACTTTCTCTCTCGAGGAAACTCACGCCAGTTGCGAAGTGGCTCTGCATCAAGCAGAGCAACGCTGAGCCTCATTTCAACCACCAACGATCGCACATCGCTGGTTCGCGTTTCCCCCTTAGTAGAGTGAGCATGGGGTGCGTACCGGAGTGCACCCCAGAGTCGAAGTCGGACACAGACAATTACGTGATCCTTGAAACTGTGCAACTTAATTTAACAATCGTTTTGTGAAAACCAATAAACCACTTGTAAATTGCATTAACTGTTCGAGTGTCAAAATTTAGTGGTAAATCTAAATAAACAACATTCATATGAAACAATACCACCATGCGTTTTATTTCTTGCTTGGTGAACGATTGTCCGAGGTATTCCGTGCAGTTTCGTTTCTCATTGTATTGAACAGTGAACTTTCGATCGTTGGAAAATAGGTGGAGTATTTCATGACGTGTTGCAATGTGTTAAAAGTGCATCTCACACATGAACATGATAGGAAATCTTTGTGAACCTGTGCCAAAGCCGGCACATGAAGACATTTCTTACACTTCTACCGTTTGTAACGTCGTATTTATGTGAAACGGGCTTTTCGGCACTGGCTGCAATGAAAACTAAATATCGAGCCAGGTTAGTAGTGGAAAAAGAGATACGAGTTGGTTTAAATGTTTAAAAATAATTTTACATAAAAATAAATATACACGTATGTGTATGTTATAGCTAAACCTTGTTATTATTCTGTTGATTGTAGTTTTCAGTTTTTTTTTTGTAACAACGTTTTTATTATTTAAAACGTGTCTATATTATTTAATCTATTAAAACAATAAAAGGTAAAGGAGGCTCGGAAAAAAAAAATTTTTTTCGTGGAGGCGTGGTAGCAGTGGTTGGAAACCGCTGCTCTACGGTGTAACGACGCTCATTGGATATAACGGGGACAGTCATCGATTTATTGGTGAAAAGTAGTTGTTTCCAAATATGTACATATTATAAAAACGATAAAGATAATCCCGACTATTTGGAGCATAAAGAAGATGGGCATTGTGCAGTGATTAATCTACGCATTACATTTTTCAAAAAAAATTCCTGAAAAACAGGCTATTTACATGAGGTTCCCCCCCTTACCTGATCGTCGATCAAAATGCTGTGCAACACAGTAACGAAACGCAAATCGATCGAACGATACGATTTGAACGTTGGCCAATGTACTTCAATTGGTTCGGTATTTGCAGCAATCAAATAAGTAATTAAGTAATTGCTTAAGCCAATGCCGTTGCAGCTTAAGCAGAGCAATTAAGTGGAAAGGA
Organism: Microdon myrmicae; assembly: GCA_963931805.1. Classification (NCBI taxonomy): domain Eukaryota; kingdom Metazoa; phylum Arthropoda; class Insecta; order Diptera; family Syrphidae; genus Microdon; species Microdon myrmicae. The sequence goes on along the minus strand of OZ007498.1, from coordinate 168,912,692 downwards.
TCATTAGGAAATGCGAATGACTCGTGCCAGGGATTTAGCCTCAATATGGGTCATACATTTTGGCTGAGGTAAACGCATCGTTTGCACTTCCTCACCCATAATTCAGGTATAAAAGGGTGGTTGCAAATGGACAGAAGGGTTGCAGCCTTGCAACGGAACAGTGGGCCCTTTGCTTTGATTTGATTAGGTGATAAAAGTTTAACTTAAAATAACAAGGGAAGGGAGTAACTTAACTAACTCAAAATAATATAAGTATAAGTCTATAAAATAATAAAAGTCTAAGGAAGAACCGGATTATCAGTAAAGTGTTCCGGGGTGGTTATCCCCAACTAACAGCGTCAAACAAATAAAATTACCTAGAAAGAAAAGTGTATTTTATTCAACACAAAAGGAAAGCCAGCCATCCGTAGGACAACGAATCCTCACCAACGTCGAAAGGGATCAACTCTTGAACACAAACAGGTAAAAATAATGTTATGCTAATGTTAAGGGTTTTTTAACAATTAAAGGAATGATTTTAATTTACCAAACTTACCCCGGATTATTCTGTCCTGTAGGGTGATTGCGTCGTAGGCGTTACGCCAAATGAACACTCTGTTTGTCCGAGTTAACTAGCTTTGGTTTATCAATACTATTTCTTGATATTCAGTTACAATCTATTTATTCATTTTTAGTTACAATTCACTTATTTATTCCACAATTGATATTCAGTTACAATCTATTTATTCATTCCACAACTGATATTCAGTTACAATTTATTTCCTTATTTCACAATTGATATTCAGTTACAATCTATTTATTCAATTTTCGAATTCAATTAATTGTCCGGAAACCGAACCACACACGCACACGACTTAATTGAACCAGCAAATCTCATTTAAAATTATCCTTGTCCGGAGCGACCGACCACACTCTTTCAACGCGCTTTTAACAAAAAGGAAATCTCGATTCCTTCGTTTTCATATCCTTTTGTGGTCCGCTTCCACGATTTTTATTTCTAGGAAGCGGAATTGGCTAATAGGGGGCTGGGCTATGGTTGATGGAGAGTCTATGGTTAATAGAGAGAATATGGCTACTTGTAATGTTATTGTGGTTTTTAAATAGGGGTTTTACTTTATTTAAATTATTTAACTATTGTATTTGGGAATATTCTATTGTAATGGGAAAGTGATGATTTGGGGGGAGGGGAAGTGTATGCATGTGAAGACACGAGATGTTAATTACTCATAGGGGAGGTGATAATTAAATGAACTTAATTATATAACACTAACACCCTAACTATAAACTCGTGTTACATTGGCGCCCGAACAGGGACCTATCCTAATAATAATCAATAACCTTGGAGGATTGTACCCCGAGAGATAACTTAATATTTTATGTTAGCACTAGGATTATTTTTGGTGTTACAATGGTATGGTCCAGTTATGTTTATAACTTGCGCGGTATATGCCTTGTCTGTCGCACTTGCTACATTAATATTTAGGTTATTTGTGTTTGTTTATAGATGACCCGCTTGGTTCATTAAAAGTGCAATATGTTTAGACTGGTCATTCATTTCGAACACTCTATTGTGTTCATGTAAGACTCGCGAAGATACTCCACCTCTTTGAACATTTTCCCCAGTTATCCGTCAATCGAAAAGTTAAACAAGATATACATATCGTTCTTTTGGCCAAAAATGGGGAATATTCTGTCTGTTCATGTGTTTCGTCGTCAATAAAATATTCAGCCATTTGATGAATGGCTAAATATTTTATTCAGCACCGATATCGCCCCTCTTTATTTTCTCCCTCTTCTACAAGTATTGTGTGTCGACATTTAAGGGTGCTCAAAATCCCCCTTAGGAACGTGATTTACCAAACGTAAATCGAATGGCCCTTTCACTTTTAACTGTCCCTAAATCATCGCAAATCGATTCACACATTGTGATAGCAAATGTTTTTTAGACTAAGTAGTAAGTTCCGACGCTGCATGTTTTCAATGCCGAAGAAATAGCGAGCGGACATAGCTCGAACCAATATCAGTTGACTCAAAAGTTTAATCCAAAGAAAGATCGCCATATATTTTTGAGAGAGCTAATCAGTAACATCCACAAGATTTTCTTGAGCTGAAGCCCACCTCTTGTAATAAATGATTCAATTGGTATACCTCTGGGTATTAGGCAAAGGGTTTTCCGATATTAGGCTTGCCAAAGGAGTAAAGGAGCGAAAACGGTGTAAACAATCAAATTTCGCGAAGCCCATTAGACCAACATGACTATCTACTTACCAATTTATGTAAAAGCGATTGGACATTCGATATATCCCATGTAATAACGTGGTCATCCTCTAAAACTACAAAAATGAAAATACAAGGACTTTCAAAGACCATCTTCAATACCAATTGATTGTAATAAAGGAAAGCGGATTAACCACCCAAACTTCATATTGTATTTTTCTAGGCGATGGTGCATCTTTTATATTCCCCATCTTGTACACTCGAGGCTTTTAGCTATCTTGTAAAGAAGAGACGCCGTAGAATAATATACGAAAACCTAAGGAAAAGTCCAACATCAATCACCAAGTATGACACAGCGGTGAGACAAACGATGTATAGTGTACAATATTTCCCCAGCCCCAGAATCTACATAAAATGAGAAAGGACAGACTTCTTCTTATACACAAGTTTTGAATAGCTGCTGATTGTAATACTGGAAAGCCAGCTGGCTAGGTAAAGAGGAGACATACTAGTGTCCTAATTTCTTGAGGTATCATTCATCTTCTATATTTTAAGTTTATAACATCTAAAACACGTTGGCTTCGGCAAACCTGTCCAGTTTAAGTTTCTCTTGATTTCTGCGCCTCATCCATGATTTACGATTTACAGGCGCTAAGTAAAATCTGTCGTAAGTTCTCGCTTGCTCAACAAATCTCTTGGTGCCTGGAGTTCGTGTCATAGCCGCCATTGGATGGAAAAGCGTGAACACCTAGCATAAAGGCTTTATGTCTTAATTCGCAATCGCCGGTTCAATCATTTTATTGCAGGCTTTTCACAGAACTCTAATCCGCGATTGCCTAAGACCCTAGTTTACAGCAAAGCGGTAGCTAGTCGCGGCGTCATGCGTTTGGTGTTGCTTACATTGCGCGTGCACATAACGAATTCGCGTGCGCGTGCGCACCTGCAAATCATTTCTAACGATAAGACAGTATCAAACGTCATCCCTGGCGATCTTCCTTAAGTCGACTTCACTGTGGGCATTGCCATGGGGTTACTCATCACCTTCATGAAGCTATCCTCGTGAAAGGTTTTGAAAAGCGGAGACGAAACCTTAACGGTCAACAATCTGTTGCAATAGTGTGCAACGACGGTTATGATTCTTGGAGGTTATCCCTGTAATATTGATAAATTGATTGCAATTAAGTCGGACTATCAGAAATACCCAAGACACCAGTGGTGCGATACTACTGCTTTGACTATTGGCCAGCTGGATAGATGGCCGCCATCGGCTGTCCACCGGCAATTGGCACTAGTCCAGCTTGCACTGCGAACCACTGTTCCGGCCGTCACGGGTAAGCAATGCCGACATTGCCGTGCGCCGGATGTGTGAGATGTTATGCAATTGCAACGGGAACTTATTTATCTCGCAAAAATGTGTAACTGACACAAAAATGTGCCTTCCCCTTAGTAAAGCCTAGTCGGGGTCTTTGTGTACGTAGCTAGCCGAAGTGAAAGGATCCGGGTGAGCCAATTAAACGTGGGAATGGTATTTGATGAGGACGCTGGAAGATATTTATCTTCACTGCAGTCATAAAAGCCTTGAATAGCTTCAGTTGGTGGAGAATAATGACAACGGACAATAGTGTAGCGAACGTGTGTTAGTGTTGCTGAACAGTGAAGCGATGGCATTACGTTGAGGCATGTCGGTCTTGCACCAGTGATACGGATCACGCTTATTGTAATTAGCTTTATGTTCGGGTAGTGGTTAATTACTATAATTCTATGCTTGGTAGCCGAGCGTGCTTTCGAAAATTATTGAAACTTTTAAGACCAATCAATTAACGAGTGGTACAATTAGCGATCAATTAAAAGTCTTGAGGAGAACGATACTAAGAAACTAGGTGGGACTTGAGTTTTCTCTTCAGCGAATTTAAAGACTTGATTCTAGAGAAGGTTTGGTCTAATTTCTAAGATTTTTAAGTGTAACCTTGTCAGAGTGTAGAATGCAGTTGGGGGTGATACGATAAGAACTAGGTAAAATATATAAATTGTAGTTTCCATTTGGACAAAGGTTAATGTTGAATGGGAGAATTGTCGTATTATCATTCCCACAATCGAAAGTTGGTCGTTTTAGGTATGAACGATAAAAAGTCACTTGGTTGCAATAATGTTTTTGATCGTAAATGGTTATTACATTAAACCTACTTCTGTACTTAGGCTGAATTTGCATAATAATTCACTTATTATTTGACGCAGATGTCCTTCTGCGCTTGCTGTCTACAAGCTTACGAAGCAATTCTTACTAAACCTCGGAACTACCTTAACTAAATGTATATAGGGATGTGAATGTTAAGGAAACTACGTAACTTCAATATGTCTCACATGAGATGAGTGCATATCTTTTCAATAAACGATTAAAACAAACTTTTATAAACTTAACTTAACTTTGAGTTTGTCAGATCCAACATTGAATACTTCAAACTTACAAAATTAACTCAAATAAACGTAAAATCGCTTAATATAAACGTAAGCTTAAGCTATGAGAGCGAAAAATGGTTGGGAAATGGATTCTAAGACAGCCTCTTGATAGACTGATGTTAAAAAAAAATGTCATTTTAACGTCCTGTAATATAATCACAGCTCTGTCGGCTTCCCGTAAAAAGGGACTAAAGCCTCAATTGTAAATTGGCCTCAATGAAATACCGGGGTGAAATATCACCCTATCAACCTATCAACCTATAGACTGAGATCGAGAAATCCCTGTCCATCTCTTGGAGGTTAGTGATGGACCCAGTGGTGGGATGGGAGCAAACATACAGGACAAGGTCACTGATTGCTTTCAACCCGGCGAAGGCCAAGACGATCCTTGTCCCTGTTCAATCGAAGTTGACATGCAGTCTTCACGTGACACCCCTGGATAGCTACTTTGGCACCCGCCAAGTAGTGAACCAATGCATACAGCGACATTTTGATAAAGGTTGGCGCAAGGCTAATAACAATGTCCGTAAAACCGAATAATTGTGGCAAATTTAACAAATCGGAAACGAAAATGGCTAAACGATTTAAGAAATTTCTCATGGGGCGTGCGCTCACTATACAAAACTCGAACTGCACCGCACCTAGCCGATGCCCTGAGCTGACATAAAGGGTGGTTAAATTTTAAGGGCCGATGTTGATTTTGAATAAAACACAAATTATTTAGGAAATTATTGTCATTTCTTTTTATTATGATAATATTGGTATGGTTCAATTATGTATGGAACAAAATATCGGCCAAATGGCCGCCGCGACCTTGGCGGCACACCTCCACCAGATGGTCCAAATTTTCGATGACGCTGAGGCATAATTGAGGTTTTATGCCGTTAATGTGCCGAATTATCCCATCCTTTAGCTCTTGAATTGTTGCTGGCTTATCGACGTACACCTTTTATTTCAAATAACCCCAAAGAAAGAAGTCCGACGGTGTCAAATCTCATGATCTTAGCGACCAATTGACATCGCCACCACGCGAGATAACACGGCCATTGAATTTGTCGCGCAAAAGAGCCATTGTTTCGTTAGCTGTGTGGCAAGTGGCACCGTCCTGTTGAAACCGCATATCGTCCGCATCCATATCTTCCAATTCGGGCCATAAAAAGTTCGTTATCATCTCACGATAGCGAACACCATTCACAGTCACTGCCTGACCGGCCTCATTTTGGAAAAAATACGGCCCAATGATGCCGCCAGCCCGTAAACCGCTCCAAACAGTCACTCTTTGTGGGTGCATTTTCGACAATCACTCTTGGATTATCATTCGCCCAAATGCGGCAATTCTGCTTATTGACGAATCCACTGAGGTGAAAATGTGCCTCATCACTGAAGATGATTTTCTTCGAAAATTGATCATCCGCTGTTGCCATTTCTTGCCACCATTCTGACCATTGACGACGCTTGAAATGGTCAAGAGGCTTCAGTTTTTGAGTCAATTGCACCTTGTAAGCGTGTAAATGCAAGTCTTTATGCATAATGTTCATCAACGACGAGCGTGAGAGGTGCAATTGTTGGGCACGACGACGAGTTGAGGTGGACGACTCTTCAGCCACACTATCGCGAACAGCAGCAATATTTTCTGCAGTACGAGTTGTACGAGCAAGCACCGGTGTTTTCACATCTCTTACAGACCCGGTTTGCTCAAATTTTTGCACGATTTTTCCGATTGTACGCACATTTGGACGATTAAATTGACCGAAAAAAATCACGAAGTGCATTTTGATTTGAACGCCCATTTTCATAATAAAACTGAATAACTTTAACGCGTTGCTCGATTGCGTATCTATCCATGGTTCAAATTGAGTTAGTCTGAAATTGGGAAATGTCAAATGAAATGCAAAAAAAACTTGACGTTTAGGTGTGGTTCACATTCAACATCGGCCCTGTATCAGCATTACAAGAAATTAGATGGACGGCGAGTGGTGTTATTCAAAAGAATGGGTATGACATTTATTACAGCTGTCATACAAAACACCATATGCTCGGGGTACGTTTTATAGTCAGCCAAAAACGGAAGCCTGCCATCATCGGCTTTAATGCAATAAACGAACGGCTATGCACTCTTCGCGTCCCAGGCAAGTTTAAGAACATAAGCCTCATAAACGTCCACGGACCTACAGAGAAGTCTTGTGACGACGAAAAAGAATAATACTACGAGAACGTCGAACGGGCTCTCAATGCCTGCCCAAGATACGATGTGAAAATCGTTCTTGATGATTTGAATGCCAAAATAGGTCGGGAGACAGTTTGCAGGCACTACGTAGGTTCCCATAGTTTACATGAGAACCCTAATGACAATGGACTACGAATCATCGAACTGGCAGCAACAAAAACTTCGTCGTTGCAAGTACCAGGTTTCCGCGTAAATATATCCACAAAGTCACCTGGGTATCACCTGATGGAGCTACTCGCAACCAAATTGATCAAGTGTTGATAGATCGCCGCCACTCCTCGAGCCTGATGACGGTACGAACGTACCGAGGTACCAACGTCGACTCGGATCACTATCTTGTTGTATAGTTTTCCGAGCGCAGATTGCCTTACGAAGACGTAATGTCTCCACCAATGCAAGATCAAGACCAAATGCTGCCGCCACCAAGCATTGAGGAAATATTAAAAGCCATAAGACAGCTCAAATCAAATAAAGCCCCCGGAGCTGATGGCATACCAGCTAAGCTGATCAAACAAGGAGGGACAGCGTTACATCACGCAATTCATGAGATCGTGTTGCACTTATGGGAGCAAGAGGAGATCCAGAAGATTGGCGTCGCGGAATAATTTGCCCCATACATAAGAAGGGGGATATTGCACTGTGCAGCAACTATAGGGGTATAACATTGCTGAGTACCGCCTATAAAATACTCTCCACTATCCTACAAGATCAGATAGTCCCATATGTTAAAGCCATCATTGGTCAATATCAGTGTGGCTTAATCCCAGGCAAATAAGCGATTGATCAGATATTCACCCTAAGTCAGGCGATGGAAAAATGCCTGGAATGTAAGATTTCATTATATCATCTATTTATAGACTTTAAGGCCACCTACGACAGCATAGCCAGAGTAGAACTATATAATGCCTTGAGAGAGTTCGACATTCTAAACAAATTGATACGACTTTGTAGGTTGACCATGACGAACGTAATTAGTCAAGTAAAAATAGTGAGATTGCTGTTCAAACCAATAAACATCTTTAATGAACTCCAACAAGGGGGGGGGGGGGGGGGATCTAGCCTGCCTCCCCTTCAACCTGGCATTGGAAAAGCAATCCGTGACTCTGGCATCACAACTAGAGGGACTATTGTCACTAAGTCCAGCCAGATACTTGCCTACGCAGGTGACTATCGACATCATCGGTAGAACCGAATCGGCTGTACAGGACTCCTTCAACCAGATCGAGCAGGCGGCACAAACACTGGGACTACACATTAATGAGGGAAAAAGTAAGTAAATGGTGGCAACTTCTGCGAAGAGAAGAACTAACGTTGGTCTAACTATCAGAGTAGTGGAGCACAAATTTGAAAGAGTGCAATCCTTTAACTACCTTGGGTCAATAGTATCAGCCAACAACAATATGGAAGGAGAAATACGCGAACGGCTGATCAAATCCAACAAACCCTACTATGGTCTATCAAGGCTCTTTAAATCCCGAAATTTATCCAGAGCACCCAAGCTACTACTGTAAAAGACCATGGTTTTACCAGTATTCATGTATGGATCCGAGACCTGGGTGCTCAATAAAAGGCACTCTGAACTCTTTTTTTTTAATTCGATTTTCACTGTTGCCGGTGGCTAACCCCCTGGCACGATTCCACTATTTAAAATGTTTCCACTTTTTTCCACTTTTCCCGGTGTTTAGCCGCTGGGACGCTTTTATTATTTAAAAATTTTACTCTTCACTTGACTCTGGCATAGATGGTCTCGGGGTGCGCGCCTCCTTATCCTTATAGGGACAAGGGTGTCTTTAATAGACCGCTCCTGAGACGGCTCGTTGCAGTCTCCGCCATGCTTCTTCAGATCTGAGGGAAGAGTAGCGACCGATCGCTCGTGGAATTAACGCCGCAGTTTTCAGGGCAACCCCACCGTCCTCCGCTGGCTTTGTGGGGGTTCTCTACATTACACGGAGAACCAATCCCCAATTTCTACCCATTTTCGCCTGCTAACAGCGCGCTACCTTAACCCCAATCCCGTCCGTCGGCTATTTCACCTGAGAAAAAAATATACCCCAAAGGGACGCATGGCCTGAATTCATTATTTTATGCACATAATGCATAATTGAATTCAGCCTTTTCTTGCCATACGGCAACACCATATCACAGCCATGTGAGTTTTCCGCCGGAAATCATAATTCCAGATTTGGTTAGCAACAACCAAGTCTAACCAAACGATGCGGTTGCATCATCGTCCAACTGCTGGGGTTATCGAATTCTTTTAGTTTGTTCTCACGCTAATATTTCCAAATCCGTTGCAGCGCCCCTTCGGCTTCCCCCGGGCATGCTATTCGCTGGGGATCAATAAACTCTTCAATCAGGTGAATAGCACAAAAATATATTTCATCCTATTTCATTTCCCCTTCTCAGAGTACATTGCACTCTGAGATCACCACAATATCCCAACTAGGTGACTCGGTCATCACCAGATTTTGCTTTCGATGCATGCGAAGTAAAATCATCCACGGGATCATTGCGCTCTTCGTTTCGGTTCTCTCATTATGTCTAGTCCATCGACTATAGAATTAACCAAAGGGTTTATTCACCTCGATGGGCGGGGAAAATGAGAGAGCATAGATTAGAATATGATCTCAATTGGTTGATCGTTGTGCATATCCCAAAAGACAATTTTTCATCCCTGATTGGCATGAGTCGTATTACAACCACTTAAGCGTGCGCAAGAGTCTAGAGAGATCTATAGCGTTTGAAATGATAGTGAAGAACGTGTGATTCGAACTGACGCTATAACAGTTAGAATCACCAAAAATTGAACCTAAGCGTGACACATCAGGCTACTGGCCGTGTTTAGAATTCGATTTTAAAACTCAACTATATTCCACTGATGTGAATTATTATGTTATCGCTATGGTATACGGCTCTGATGTATTTTCTTAATCGATTTTCGTTCGGTGTTCCTCACTATTTGCTAGTGTATTGTGTGTGTATCTGTTAGAGGTGCTACAGATCCTTCTTACAAAAAGTCGAAATTGAACCACTGGCGAGCAGAGGTGCGTGCATACAAGTCTTTAAAGTTTGAGTGGCGAAATAATTGTTGTTTCTGAAATTCTTATCGATAAATTAGAAAATTCCAAATGAACTGACAAGAGGACAGAATCTTAAGGAACCATGTGTGTTAACAAGAATTTACAAAACGAATCACCAGTGCTGGAACCATAATTACAAATGTAAAATTGCAATCTTAAGTTATAACCAAATTAATAGAAAAGGTGTAAATAAAAGTAAAATATTGAAATCCTATGCTGTAAACAAAATTTATAAAAAAAGGAGAAAATAAAAGAAAAACGTTAACCAAAAAAAATAACGACCTCAGTGTGTTTCGCTTTATTTCATCTCTTCTCTTGGATTATTGGATATTTTAGAACTCGTGTTCGGCGTAACATCGTTGGTGGGTGTAAGTGAATTTGTGTCGTACCGACACCCAACTTTTACCCCCACAGTTTCCATCGGGGCAGGTGATGCCCAGGAACAGCGAAACTAAAACGAAGTGTTTATATGGGTGTGCCACAGCTCTACTCACCACTTATCAGCTCAACAAAACTATTAAGAGCATCCCTTTTCTTCAGTGTAAAATGGTTTTATTTAACGAGAATATTTTCATCTACTTTATAAGGTTGTTCTTCTGGGCTACTTTCTCCAGGGATAATAATTCTCAAGATTTTGCCGCGCGAAATCACGATGCATGCCCCTTTATAAACAAAATTTTAACCTACGGAACCTAGTTAAATCTCGAAACCCTAAGAAGTCACCCGGTATCGACAACATGTCGTACCACTTGTTGCGAAGAGTTTCTGCCGTATTATTTATGAAGTTTTCTATTCTGTTCAACCATGGCTACAATATGTGGTGCTTTCCTCAAAGTTTGGAAGCATGCTATTATTTGTTCAATAGCCAAAGTTGGGAAACGCATCACCCCACAATCTTCCCCCCCCTTTAGCTCCTCACTTGCATCAGCAAAATATATAAAAAATGCATATACGATAAGCTAAGTAACTTTATCAGTGTCAGGGACCTAATACTTGACTTCCAATTTGGATATAGAACAGCACACAGCACCACAATGGCTCTCAGATGTATTTCAAAACCGTGCCAGCCTGCTCCTCGTTAGTAAAGGACCCTCCATTGTGGTGATCCAAAGCAACAAAGTTGACACCAAAGTTAAGCTTCTCTGCTAAAAGCAGCGAATCCGATCTGGAATATCGTACGCCTAACCCATATGGTCCTGCATATCTGTGGGGAGGAAGTATTGTGCCAGGCACGGGCACTCGGTTCACTTCCTTCTACCAGCTTAACGAAGACAAAGTTCCGCGGGAAAGAAAGTCAAACGCACTGATTTAAACTATTAATTAGATCGCCACTTTATTTGTTCCTTTAATGGTTTGGCGCAAAACAAACTACTTTAAAGATAAGCATTATTAATGTCTCCGCTAATGTAGACATCACACCTTACCAGACTACACATCAAACTTATTACGGAAATTACACTTTGCTCATAATTGGGAGTTATTTTACGTTATGCGATTTAAATGTCACATCCAACAGACAGGACGGAGGATATTGGCTTTTGCCATTTTGCAAACACACGACTCACAGGTATTATCGTGTCTCCGTGCGCACCGGAGAGCGGGAGATAGCACGACCAACGCGGTCGGAATGTGGAATTAGACCCAGCGATACAACCCTCGTTTGGGGTGAGTTTGTGGTGTGGTGGTAGATATCCTCTCCACTAAAGATATGTATTTACTTTCCACCAGAGAAACGTAAAGTCTCTCTTGGTGGAAAACTAGATCTCATAATGGAGATCATGGTGGTGTGTGTGATCGTTCAGATCTGTGTTGTTTATGTTGTAGCAGGAAATGAAATATACGGGCGACTACTCGTACGAAAGATGTTATTTATTAAAAAGGAACTTAACAATGATTAGTATAAAAATAATTCAAGTGTTACGTCATGTTGAAGCAAACGGCGCACTCGCTCTGGTACAACTGTCAGATGTACAGCGAGCGCATTAAGGCGTGAATTCATTTGCTTTTTACTTGTAACGCCCGGTCCGGGGCTGCAATCGCATAGAGCACGCAGCTTAGGGCGGATCCACAACAGTTTACATAAAGCTTGCAGGTCAAAAGCGAAACGAAACCTAGACAAGGGATACAGACAAAGAAAGAAGCGACCTAATGGATCCTCCGGTAATGAGGGTCGGCTGACTAAATAGCAGCCACTCATTAGATGCTAAAAGGGATTGAAATAATGGAGATCGTATATCGTATCTCTGCCGACTGGGAGAATCGGATTCTTTTTTTTGCCTATGTTTATGCTATTGAATCCAATCCGACGGCTAAGCGCGACGTCGGTGATTGTTTGAAGATTCAAACAAAGAAATATTTCCGAGAGAAATACTTGCAGCTAAATAAATAGTTGCAAGTCTTCGGAAAGTAATTTGGATCGATACACAATGACGGTTGTGTATACCATCTGTGTCAATTATGCATGGCATCTATGGCGACGCCAGCATCGAACTATAGTGTGAATATCTACACTAATTGGGAATTCGGCTTTTGGTCGCTAATGGTGAGATGCATTGATACATGTATGAATGCCCTTGTAGGATTCTTTGCAGGCATTTCCAGGTAATGCATTGAAATCATTAATTATCCTTGGGAAGAAAATGTTTTTGCTGCCGGGAGATTGCGGTGCGGGTGTGGGAAGGTTGGAATTTGCCTGGCAACCGAAGCTGGTTTTATGCACCTGTATAATGGAAAGAATTCTTGTAGGGAATTTGTATGCGAAGAGATGCATGAAAAGGTAGGAATTCTTTAACAGGGACTTTTAGATTATAAATTTGATAACCTAGATGCGTAAAGCACTTAAGGTGCTAATGCGATTGTATTAGCGAAAACGTATGCCGATTGGGATGTAGTTATGGGGGTTTTTCAGGTAAGTGGGCCGTGGGGTTTGGCGGAACCGCTACATATCTTCGACCCAAATGGAAAGACTTCGAGTTTTCGAGAAAAACCTCCTCAGAAGATGCATCAACCACTCTAGGAGGTCTGCTGGCCGCCATTACCCGAACTCACACCTATACGAAGGTGCCTCCATTAACCCTGTCGACGAGTACTTGCTACAGTTAGAATACATGTACCTCGAAAGCATTCATACCAGCGAGAACCTACTTATATGGGAGTCTTGCGTTCTTGACCCTTCTCTCTCTCGATCTCTTCGGATCAGACCACCGCAATTTCTTCTTCAGTACAAAGCTGAAGAAAGCACCCTTCCCAACAACATTCTCATATATAATAGAGGATTCCTGGACCCATTCATCACACACACACACACACACACACACACGCACGCACAGTACAAGACGGCAGAAATATACACACACACACACCAAAGTGCAGATCATCAGACGCCAAAGACGTGATCCATGTTTACTGCCGCACTTAAGACCTACCGGTCTTGTACGATTTCTTTCCCACCATCCCTCCATCCACGTAATTAGAGAACACCTGATCTAACCCTGTCCACACTATCCTTAGATCCCCCCCCCCCCCCCCCCCCCCCTTTACGGATCCGAAAATCTCGAGACTGAGCCCAACATCCTTACGGATATGGGTGATTCTGGTTATCGCAAGATGACCAGAAGCCAGAGACAAGTTGAAGGACACATTTGTTCTTATCTCATTTAAATCGGCCTCCCGCTAGTCCTTGTCTTTTGACAGTCAGTCAAGGGCCGAACCTACGACCAATCATATTAATCAGTGCCCTAATAAAATAGTCTGCAACAGTTGGGATCAGTTTTTTGTTAGACTTGTGCTAAGAAGCGATAGTTTATTTAAATAGCTGCGTTAAAAATATTTAAAGTTGTTTTTCATTCATAGCGGTTGTGTTTATTTATTGCGCCAGATCGGACGGGAAGAACTTGCCTTTGCAAATCTATTCCGTAGAGAGGATTAAACGTGCGTACAAAGTGCGTATACGCCCCATCGCCTGGACCCTTGAATAAAAGGTGAGGCTCAAAGCATACTTCCCTACAACATCAGGGCCCTTGTTACCTTCAAACCTGAATCACTAGGTAAGCTAATACCTAATGTAAAAAAAGAACTTAGCAATACGAGTATTATAATCCAATAACATTCTACATCTTAATTATATCTAAATGTTGGGTAACAAAGTTCAATACGATTCATTTATCTAAAAGGATATTTAGATTAGAAAGTTGTGTTGGTTTAAAGTGATCTCGGTTGTTGGCGTTTGAGGTAATAAGGAAGCCTTTATTAATCTCTGACCGAAGCGATCATATTCTCAACATAATGCCATGTTTAAAATAATTAAACTAAGGAGTCGTTCACAAATCGTCCACAAAGAGGATCGGATTTTTTTTTTAAATAATCGAAACCGAGATCAAAGCACAAATGAAGATTTTATGTATAGTAAAATAAAACTAAGTATCGAGCTTGTGTGTTAGTGAAAGTTGTGTGTCAATTGCGGTAAATAATTCCGAATATTCTATATTTAAGTTCACGATGGGCGGTGATGACAATCTGCTATTTAGGGATACGTCAAATCCGGTTGGCGTTTTGCTCGAATTTGGTTTATATACGTCTTTGGGATCCGTAATTTACGATGACCGAAATGTTGTGAATATTTAATGATTATAGAATACCGGCTGTCCCAAAAGTCGTTTTCAATGTGGTTTGCTGCCTTAATACGAATGTAACGGGTGGCCCTTGGCGACGCCTAGCCCCGTTGTTGGGAGTTGATATAAGATACCGCTACCCAGGAACACGCATTGTCCCTGCCCGATTTTTACAAAAACCATAACTCCACTGTTAATGCACAGCAAAAATTTCGCAATTTGAGCTAAATTCGTTGCATTAGAGAAACGCCGCATACTCAACTTATTCAAATATGTGCACAAAAGTGTGAGGAAACTGGTTCAATAATGGATAAAACACACAGGGGATGACTTACGTCCTTATTTTTTTCGAAGAAAAACCGCACACAGTTACTATCCATTCAGAATGATATGTGGCAATAATTACCAACTTTCTAACTCCAGTAACACGCCCGGGAAAAGCGTCCACCACCGTCTGACATGTTTTTACTGCTTGTTCGGGAAATGTTCCCTAGGAAATTGATATCCCGACGAGGTGACCTGACCCTATGGTGACGTAGCGCCGACTTGGCACTGACATTTTCTTACTACAATACATGAAATTCAGTCCAAGGGCTTCACTCTCTGGTTTAATTAAGAACAGATATCCGAAGAGAACTCGTGCCTGGCAATTCTCTGAAATTTTGTCGTACGTTTAGAAAACTGCCAGCAAATGAACAGAACACATTTGACGAGATAACTTTAATGAAATTAATGGTTGTACTTCAATTATATATAAATGTTGAGTCACTAAACGTGACGACTTTTATGTTACGAAATTTTAGATATATAAAAAACCCTCGGGACATAATTTTAGTTATTCCTTGGTCGCTTTTGTAACCCTGGTCTCATTATCTTCATTCTGTCGAATATACCAGTGTGTTTATAGGATCAATCAGGCATGTTCCAATATTATATCAGCTTCGATAGATCTGTTTGTAGAGCGAGGACTATAGAAGTGTATTGTTGTAATTTCTCAGTTCAGTCACTTTTACATCCCTATTTTTCAACTCAATCTACTTTAATCGATTCACTTCCAGTACGGATTACTCTTTCCACTCTTAGAAAAATATTGTAGAGTATATTTTCTATGATTGCGAAGGTAAGTAAGAAAAGGTAACTTGCCAACACAGTCTAGTATTAATGCAATACCTTCGCTAATCCTTCCAGCTAAGAACCTGGCGACCCCTGCTGCGCTCAATCAAGTAATTCACAGATGTAATTGCATAAAGCAAACAAAAGTATGAAACTTCCCTCGTTACACTTGCGTGCAATGCACACCAAACCTATGCGAACGGAAGTTTACCTAAGGACGAAGGCAGAAACATACATATCATAATACACTCGTACATGTAAAACCGTCTTTCTGGCAAATCCTTTCCGTCTGCACACCCAGTCTGCATTCCATTTACAAAATTATAGCTGCCGCACCAATGACTTCGGCTTCCGCGCCCAACGCGATTGTAATTTTCAATAACTTTGTTGTTACAACAGATGCGAAGGACGAGTTGGGGGGCACTGAAGGCCTGAAGTTGTCGTCTCCTGCTTTGGGTGGAGCGGGTGTCCCCCGGTATACATGCTCACACGCGCTGCTAAGTCCATCATCGATAACTTATGACAGCGTAATACACGCAATAATAGCTTCGCTGGCAAACAATATCCAGGAGCAGGTACAATTCCTTCGGGAGGACGTTTCGCATGATTGTACGTTTACGTGGTATAATGCAGTATGTGGCATGTTGTGCTGTTGCTGGTAGTCTTGGCTTTATTCCTTCGGTCTCTTGTTCGTGTTCTTTTGTTCCCAATCGGATCTTGAGACCCGCGAAAAATCACCCGCAACATATGACGGAGCATGGGGGTGTAGCATTTGAATAGAATTGGAATTATTTTCAGTCGCCATTGTTGGTCGTATTTAAGGGATGTGTATGCAAATAAGGATATTTCACCATTAGTCGAATTGATGAGGGGTTTTTGTGTAACTGGATCGAAGGATTTGTCATTATATAATGGTGCAACGGCAACGGACGTTTAGCACATCATTAAAATTTTCTTGGTAATTTTAGTATGGAGGGGATGTGGTGATATGGGTGGTAATGTTGTGCCAACAAGCGGTTATTCATGTGTCGACATTGTCAAAAGGGATTCCCTAAGCTTTTGGGTGTTGTTTGATTGTAATTGAGATGCAATTATTGAAATTGGCGAATGGTTAGCGATTTGTATTGGCAATTATCTAGAGGGAGGAGATGTCATAGACACAAAACAAAATTAATTTGTTTAAGGATTGATAGTATAGGGGGATTATTGGCAGAGATATAAGACTTAAGAAAGGGAATCAATGCCACGTGTTGTAGCTTACAGGAAGAATAATGTTATGGTCCTTTACCGGGATCGAGATATCGTTTATCTATCAGTGTTTCGAGGAATTACAGAACATTGAAATGAACTCCATGCCCTGGATGACGCTTGATAGAGCTCTACAATAAAAGTTTTTCTTTTATTTCTGCTTAACATGTGTTGTCATTTTTTCTCTACGTTGTGATTAAGTTTGGAGAAACAAAAATACATCTTTTTTTTGTTAGATATAAGCAGTGATGCACAGTGTGGGCCCCAACTGTTGCCTACGTCAACATACATTTAAAAAAGAATTACGAAATTTAGAAATGTCTTATTTATATTTTTAGGAACAACAAAAAAAGGAAATTATAAAAATATCTCCTTTTTAAAACTATGTTGTTCAGGTGACTTGCATCAGTTGATGTCGAATTCGCATATTCAAGTCGACTGCACAAATTTCGAAAAATGTATTAACAAGTTACTCTTTTATTAGTGTTAATTCCTCTTTCAATGTTTTTCTGTCTAGTCTATTGCTGCTAGATAATCCCTCCATAGACTTGTGGTTTTAAGTATCTCGACAGATAATAATCGCTTAGAGTAAGATCTGAAATCCCTTGGGACTATTCAGCGTTTCCTTTTAAGTTTCCCAAGGAACATGCCCAACAATCTCACTGCTAATTCTTTTTAAAGAATCTTGAATCAAACTTTAAAGGTCTAAACTGAACTCTTGATTTCGGTTAATTAATGGAGGCTGCAATGGAGCTACGTTCCCCCTTATCTTTTCTTTTCCTACTATACTTCTCGCAAAAGGAGCAAATACCAGGTGCACCGGTCTGAAGTGAGCGTCAAGATACAAATGTATCCATAGGGAACGTTTGTTGTGAACGAGCCCATATATTTTTTTTATTTGGTTGCTATGACATCTGTCAAACATATTTAGTATGCATCAAGTCATTGTACAAACAAAATTTTTTTTTTTAATCCTGTTAAAAATGTTGAATTTTGTACCAGAAAATGATGATTTGCGCAAAGCATTAATTTTTTGTTTTCATTTGAAGAAATGTGCTACAGAGTCGCATCGAAAGCTTGTCGAGGCTTATGGTGATCGTGCTCTATCGGAAGCAACATGCAAAAGATGGTTTAAACGGTTTAGAGATAATGATTTTGATGTGCGAAATGAAGAACGTGGAATATCACCAAAAAGTTTTAAGAGGCGGAATTGTAAGCAATATTGGATCAAGATGACACTTTAAGTTAAAAACAAATGGCACAAATGTTAAATGTTGCACAACAAACATATTCTGGCCGTTTAAAAGCTATGGGAAAGATCCAAAAGTGTGGAAGCTGGGTGCCACATGAATTGAATGACAGGCAGATGGAAAAGCGAAACACCACATGTGAAACGTTGCTTCTACGACACGAAAGGAAGTCAGTATTGCATCGAATCCTGACTGGTGATGAAAAATGGATTTATTTTAAAAATCTTAAACGCAAAAAATCATGGATACATCCAGGAGAAGGGTCAACATCGACTGCAAGGCCTGATCGGTTCGGAAAAAAGACAATGCTCTGTGTTTGGTGGGTCCAGGTGGGGTTGATGTATCATGAACTTCTAAGACCTGGCGAAACTGTTGATGCGCAACGCACCGACAACAAATGACCAATTTGATTCATGTATTGATCGAAAAATGATCAGATCGGACCACAATATATTTTATTATTATTATTATTATTATTATTTACTGGCCTGTAGGAACCCGGTAGTTCATGACCTCACCGACTCGGCTCCGCCATTGTTCCCTGTCCTGTGCGCTCTTCTTCCACGTTCGGTCATCCGATCCGATCTCCTCGAGGTCCAATCTAACACTGTCCTCCCATTTTCGTCGCGGCCGTCCTGTCGGTCTTTTCCCCGTTAGTTTACCGACAAGAATTCTATGCACGGTCCTATCATCACCCATTCGCGCTACGTGTCCGGCCCATCTTAATCTTCACGACTTGATCACTCTCACTATTGTAGGTTTGCGGTATAGCTCTTCCAATTCGTGGTTGTGGATTTTCCTCCATTGTCCTGACTCTTCGTCATATTTACCGCCAAATATACCCCTTAAACTTTATTCTCGAATACGCGGAATTTGTTCTCTTCCCGTTCGGTGAGAGCCCATGTTTCGCATCCGTATAGAGCAATCGGCATGATTATGGTTCTATAGACACGGAGCTTTACATTACGTGATAGCAGTTTGGATTTTAATAGTTTACTGGCTGCATGCCAACGAGCGTTGCCGGAATGTAGTCTTTTGTTAATTTGCTTTGACGTTTCGTTTCTGCTCGTCAGTATCGTTCCCAGATATTTAAATTCTTTGACATTTTCAAATATCTTGCCTATGACGTTTATATCTGTTCTCTGAGGTCCACCTGCTCTCGTCGTAATCATGTATTTCGTTTTGTCTTCGTTTATTTCTAGGCCCACCTCTTCTGCTGCTTGCATGATGATTTCACAGTTTTTACTTATAGTTTCGAGATTATTGTCCAGAACGGCGATGTCATCCGCATACGCGAGCACTTGTGTGAACCCGTTCAGTGATGATCCGACCGTGTTGTCGTCTTGTACCTTTCTGATAACATACTCGAGGACACGGCTAAAAAGCCATCCCCTTGTTTTAGTCCGTCCCGGATTTCAAATGGTTCTGAGAGGTGGTTTTCTATTCTAACTCGCCCTTTGTTTTCGTTTGTGCAAATTTGAATGAGGGCGGCATATTTTTTCGCGATCCCCAGCTCAACCACAATATGGTAAAGTCTTTGCCTTGCGACTGAATCGTAGGCTTTTTTGAAGTCAACGAACAGTTGGTGAACCGTCTCCCCGTATTCCCACTTCTTTTCTAGCAGTTGCCTTATAGTGAACATCTGGTCGCTTGTTGATCGGTTCCGACGGAATCCGCATTGGTAGTCTCCTAATATTTCTTCTGTGTACGGTGTAATTCTTGCCAGTATGACATTTGTTAATATTTTGTATGTGATTGGGAGCAATGATATTCCTCTGTAATTTTCGCAGTCAGATCTGTCGCCTTTTTCGAAAATGGGGATCACTATTGAGGTTTTCCATTCTTCCGGAATGACTTGCTTGTCCCATATTATTTTAACCAGTTGGTCGATCTTTCGAGCAGTTGCCCCTCCTCCATGCTTCACAAGCTCTGCCGGTATGAAATCGATTCCGGGAGTCTTGTTGTTTTTCAGTCGATTTATCGCGTCTACAACTTCGTCGAAAGAGGGCTCTGGGATCTGGGGCTCGGCTGTATGTACGTCTGGTGCGTTCATTTGTGGTTGATGGGCGCGCACATTGAGCAGGTTTTCAAAGTACTGCTTCCATCTTGTCACGATATTTTTTGTTTCTGTCACCAAACAGCCGTTTGTGTCTCGGATTATTTTGGCTCTCCCTCGGTAGCCATTTCTAATTGAATTTATGCCGGCATACATACCTCTGCTGTTCTTTGCTCTGGCATTTTCTATGATTTTTTCGATCCGAGTCTTCTCCCATTCGCGTTTTTTGCGTTTGAAAAGTCTAGTTATTTCTTTTCGAATTGTCGCGTATCTTACTGCGTTGACTTCATCATATGCTTCTAAGTGGATCATTCTGAGGCGTTTACGTTCTTCGATCTTTACCCTGCACTCATCGTCAAACCAAGGTTTGGACTTAGTTGTTTTTATAAATCCTAATACCTCTTGGGCTGTTTCTTTGATTGTGTCTCTGATCGATGCCCATTTAGTGTCCACACTATTGGCTTCCTCTTCCTCATTACTGTAATTCTCTAGGATGCTAAATCTATTCGTTAGTTCGTCTTGATATTCCGCCCTTTTACGTAGGTCTTTTAGTGTATCAATCTCGAACTTTTTGCTCGTCTCCCGTGACTGTCCATGTGGGTTTGCTGCAAGCCGACTTCTGATTTTGCCCATCACTAAAAGGTGATCGGAGTCGCAATCTGCTCCTGATCTTGTGATCTTACGTCAAGGATATTCGAGTGGTGTCTTTTGTCTATGAGGAAGTGGTCCATTTGGTTACGCGTTACGCCGTCGGGTGATATCCATGTGGCTTTATGGATTTGCTTGTGCTTGAACATCGTGCTCTTCACTACCAGATCTTTTGACGCTGCGAACGTGATAATTCGAATACCATTATCATTTGAAACGTCACGTAGGCTTTCTTTACCTATTGTTTGTTGGAAGATATCTTCCTTTCCAATTTTCGCATTGAGGTCGCCGAGGAGAATTTTAACATCGAATGATGAGATCCCATCAAATACTTCCTCTAGGGTCTCGTAGAATGTGTCCTTCGTTTCTTCGTCGGTAGATTCTGTTGGGGCGTGTACGTTTATAAATATATAATTGTACCATGGGCCCTGTATTTTTAGCACCGACATTCGGTCATTAATAAATTGCACATCTTTTACATGGGACGTAATCTTCTTGCTTCGGTGTTTTCTTGATGATTTTTTCCCTTGTGGTAGTGTCGGCTCATCACACCTACGCCTACCGGGTTTTTCGTGGGATTGGTTTTGGACCACAGTATACGGAAAGGTAATTTTGTTCCATGATAATGCTCCGAGTCATACAGCAAAACCCGTCAAAGGAAAAATAAAAGCTCTCGGCTGGGAAGTGTGGTAGGTTTAGTGTTAAAAATGGTCTACAAACACAAAGTTGTTTACAGTAGAGATGTATACAAATTCCAGGTACTAGAAGCCTGCGTTATAGATATTCCTTTAAAAAGTCAAAGGCATCTATATGTGGTCTCGGCTTATGCTCCCGAAGCTCCACAATGTATACAGCTCATCAATTAACTTGATACCCTTTTTCGAAGTCTCAAGTTAGACTCGGAAAATAATTATTTCTTTATGGCGGAGATATCAACTCCAAGCCCAGTTCTTGGGGTAACCTTATCATAAACACAAGAGGCAATGCGTTGTTCGACTGTTGGCAAACAAATGCTATCGAACATAAGCTAGAATTCTACGCTACAAGTACTCCGTCATATCCAAGAGGAAATTCCTTCTTGGATATACTGTTGGTGGACGAGCGAATACAATTATTAGATACGGATCTAACTACTCGAAATTGTCTGCATACAATCGAGTACGATAGCGATCAATATGGACTTCGCGCCGTAATACATGTCCCAATCGAACACTCACTACTTGAGCAGCATAAACATTCTTTTAATTTCGTAAAAGCACACTGGTCGCGCTTTGGTCAGAAAATAAAAAAAGAACTACGCTCCAATGGCATAGATCCACCAACTGACAAAAATCTTCATAATGACGAAATTGATCATCTTTCGACGATGAACAACATTGTTACTAACACAATGAATCGTTCTATACCAAAAGTGTCTCACTCCGAGAGCCATACAAACCGGTACAGAAACGCAACGATCGACTAGCTGTATAGGCAAAAGAGTATTCTGCTCTCTAAGTTAGAACTGCTCTACGGACAGTTCAGCGATACAAATAGCCAGGAAATAAAAACAATTAAGCCGCTAAATAAAAATCTTCAAAAACTGATCCGTGACAACTATAGATCAGTAATTAATGAAGACTGGAACAAAAGAAATCAAGCCATTAAAGCTAGCGGACCGAATATGTTCCCACAAATAAATAAAGTCTTTCGGAGGAAAGATTATAATGACATCCCATGTCTGCGAGTTCCGCGGACTCCGGAGAATAGTCAAACGCTGCTGAACGCAGGACTTACCTTGGAACACATCAACTCTAACGAAGAGTTTGTAACGGTTCCGCCAAACCCTACGGTCTACTTACCTGAAAAACCCCCATAACTACTACCCAACTCCCTTAAGTTTGCTAATGCAACAGTATTAGTACCTGTAAATGCTGCACGCATTTAAGAGATCAAATCTATGATCTTTAAGTCCCTGTAAAGAAAACTTCCTTCATGCATTCTCTTCGCATACCACTCCTCCTTAAGATTTCTTTATTACCTTACCAGGAATTTCCAATCAATTTCGGCATCTACGTCGCCAGTCAAATTTCCTTAGATGAATTCCTGTAAACAAAATAATTCGGATTGCATGCAATGTAACCGTCATGACAGGAACCATAAATATTGCGCCGTCTATTTTCCCACCCGCGTCATGTACCTTTTCATACACATTGCCTGGCAATTTTTTTTTGTTTGTCTTATCAATAAACAACCCAAGCAGCTGCATATAATTAGCGCAATAGACGCTGAAACCAAATTCTCCAGCATTTCCTAATGCAAATATGAACCCGGTTTCTACTGCAGCCAGAGATGCCATAAACATCCAATTTGCTTTTAGCACCTTTTTCTCCCAACGTCGAAAATAGCGACGAGGCATCGTGTAAACAATGACCCGCATTACCAACGGCGCATTTGGTCATTTTTCCCTATTGTCTTTGCCGCCTGCCTGTTTCGTTGTTCCACTGCTGTAACGCACGTGTGAATAGCATCGATCTGAACGATCCCACACATACCACCATGACCTTTATTCCGAGATCTGGTTTTCTTGTTCCCACAAGAGAGACTCTACGTTACACTTGTGGGAGATAAAACATATCCTTGGCAAGAATATACTCACACCCTTAAGAGAAAAGTTTTTCTCTCTCTTCCTTTTTACCTTAGCGAAATCATCTCTGCATGAGATGACGATCGCTGAGTCTTATACCGTCCTTCGACCTGAGCAGTGCGTGTCTCCTATCGCTACCCTGGTGCGCACAGGGGAGCGATAATCGCGTGCGTCGAGCGTCGCGTGCGGGTAACCACAAAATGTATTCGGTGTTTCACCTTTCAAATATTATTTAAACAACACCATTAAAGTTACATCAAATCGTTTTTTTTTAAATTGTGTATTTGTGTCACCGTCAACGAACAGTGTAACATTAGAATTAAATAAAAAAAAAAAACAGTTTGGACTATTAAGCCTCGCGTGTGTTTTACTTCTTTTTCTGTTGTGTACGCTGCGTTGTCGATTTCTGTTGGTGCTTTGCCTTTTTGTGTCCGGCGGAACGACGATGGAACATATATATGATGGCGGAGGAAGTTAACCGTGTCAATGTTGCTATACTTCCTCCCCACAAGTTCATAATACTCGAGGATCCCCAAAAAAAGGCGAATTTTCTTGGATAAAAAAGGACTTATCCAAGACAAACTTGGAGTCCCTATTATTTACCACGCTTTCCGTGGTGCCAGGGATAAACGAATTCACCATGATAACGATATCTCTAATTTTCCAGATCGCCTGCGTTCTAGTATGGTGATCAGTGGAAGAGATAAATCAACAAAAGGTCGATCCCACCTCAACTGGTGGTGGATCAGCGATGAAGAAAGGACTATACGTCCACCTATCACCTAATCACAATTTTTTTTTGTTTTATTTAAATTTTCTATTTTTTTTATTTTTATTTGTGTTGTGGGGGGTTTCTCTATTCTACATGAGAAACAACCCACAATTCCAACCAACATTTCCACCTAATTTCGACCGCTTTCATCGCGTCATACTTACCCATTTCCTTTATATGTATTCCCCTGTAAAACATTTCAAACGGACGTATAGCTAAAATCATCATCCTTTGCAGATAATGCATAATTGAGTTTAGCTACATAAATGTCATACGGCAACTCCATTCTTGCTAACCATGAGTTTCCCATCGGGAATCTCATAATGTCGGTTAGCAACAACAAGTCTAAAAGAACGACGCTGTTGCATCATAGCAAAATAGCTGGGGTAATTTCAGCGTCTTAGAGCCTGGTTCACACGCGAATTATTTCCCAAACATCAGCGGCGTCCTATCGACTTTCTCCCAGATCACCCATTCGCTTGGGATCATCATCATTATCATCATCATCGGCACTACAACCTGGAACCGGTCTTGGCCTTATTTAGCAAGTCCTGAGGCTTGTTAAATTTTCCATAATGATTTGTTTTTTCCGGGCAAGGTCATTAGTCTTGCGCCAGAGGCTCCCCGACGGGGAAACGAACCCCGGTCTCCCGCGTGACAGGCGGGTATACTAACCAGTATACTATTGAGAAGCTTGGGATCAATGATCTCTTTTTGCAGGGGAGTAACATCAGCTAGGTTTCCCTCTCATTCGTATTTCTTTCCACGGTTCAATGCGCTTTAAGTACACCATAGCCGTACCACTGGGTCAGTAGGTCGTGTCAGTAGCTGCATCTGATACCAACACACACAACCAAGGCTACCACAGCATATCATGTTTTCTGTTCTCTCATTCTTCATGTCCGTCAATTACCCTATTAACAAAAGTTACTCACACTTTGACGGGCGTGAGGTTGAGAGAGCAGAGGCGTGGCCTCTTTTGGTTGTCCTGTGTGAATGAAATATGAATTTCAACCCCAATTCACACAAGTCGCTATTCAACCGTCATTGTGGTCAGTCTCGCTGGCGTTAAGAGTCGCTATCCAGCCACTATAGAGGTTAGTTCCGCCGTACATCGAAGTCGAGTCGCTCGGTTTTCTTTTATTTTATACTTTTCATATATACATAAGGAGGAAGGTGTTTAAGGATAGTACTAGTGATATTTTCAAGACATGCGTTGTTTCCGTACTTAATGAACCAGAACGTGAGATAGAATCTGCATGATAAGAAAACTAATATTACAAGAAAACCTCATGTACTAAAGAAGAAGTGAACTTTCTTAATTCCAATTTGCTCGTGATTTTATAAATAAATGCGGATAGCATAAAATAAATAAAAAAAAACGAATTGACATCAGAGACAATCGTGCGTTTTATTAATCAGTGTTTTTTTTTTAATTGGATATGCTGGCGAACAATCTCCTGCGGATCATCGTTGGGAAAAAGTGAATACTTGCCATACGTTGGCATCCATACTACGAGCCCCACAGTGTACCTTATTTATGTTTGTACGTTTTGTTTCGTTTTATTTTTATTTTGCTTGTCAACCCCCTATATATGTATGATACATCAGATAGAAAGAATAGAATAAATTTTGAAAAGAAAACAATCAATTATTGTGACATGTTATAAAAACATTAATTATTGTACGCCGAAAGGCATAAGAAAAACAAATGTATAATTTAGAGTGCTTGCGAAGAGCCAGTAAGTTAATGTAAGAATGATATTTGTAAAATAGAAGTTAACATTTAGTCTTAAGTAAAATCAGTAATTGAATTGTTTAATAAACGTCGATATAAAACAAAAAAACAAAAAAAGGGATTTTCACAGCTCTCCCGCTCTGTATCCGAACGAGTTCTAATGCAGAGATGTGGGGAGATGAACCGGAAAGTGATGAGATCAGTCGAATTGTCTTGTGGAGCGCATATAGACCGAATGGCGCCGAACAATGCCAAGAATCTCCGAAGAACAGCACCCGTGATAATATATGTAAAACAGCCAGAGGTCAGCTACGCGCCTTCGATGTGATAGCGACTGTAGTCCTGATGTCAGCTCCATGTCTCCTTTCAGGTGGATCGCTCGTCTCTGTGTGCTCTCAAGTGGGTCGAGGGTATATTTAGGAGAACAGCTCCAAACATGAAGGCAATATTCGAGCGCGATTCTAATTTGGGATTTATATAGGAGAAGAAGTCGGGCCGGAGTAAAATATTTCTGGGCCTGGCGATGTTCGACACCTGTTTATGCCACCATTCACACAGACCGTGACGCCAAGGAATTTCAAGTTTTCCCCAGATACAGGTCGTGGCCATTTATCATCAGCTCTGGAACGGATGATATACATTTCTTTTTGAATATTGTATATTGTGTTTTCGTTTCATCGATGTCGACGAGGTTGCCCTTTCCCTACTGCAGGACCTTATCCAGAGCCCGATTCAGAGAGTCGATCTGGCTGCATCTCAGCTGGTACGACATTGATGCACTAATCGGCCGGTCGCTCGAATAAGAGGAAACAAACGTACTCTCATCCGCGAAACTGAACACTCACGTATCCGTTGAGTCCAAAAAAAATAATTTATATGAAGCAAAAACAAGGTTGGAGTCAAAATAATACCTTGATACAGTCCGGAATCAACAGAATACAGATCGAACACTCGCTGTCCACAACAACTAGCGTCAATCGATTTTCGAGGAAGCTCTACGTCCAGTAGCAAAGCTCCTAGCAATATCTATATGAATGAAGTTTGCTCAGCAATGCCCCGTGCTAGACGCCGTTAAAAGCCTTGGAGATATCCAATGTGACCGCTCTTGACTCACCATGTCCGTCAATCGCAGATGCCAATATATCGGTTATAAGGGTTAAAAGGTCTCCCATGTACCGTCTACCACGGAATTCGTATTGACGATCGTTCAGAAGTCTATTTCACTTCAAATACTTAATTAACTCAGCATTGATGGCCCTATCCATTACCGTAGGTAACATAGACAGTAATGCTATCGGCCGGTATTATTGTGTCAGACACTTTTCCCCTCTTTGGGATTGTCTGAACTCGAGTCACCTTCCAGTGGGTAGGAAATGTCCCCCGTACATAAGATAAGCTAAAGAGTCTACCGAAAACGGGCGATAGTTCTGGAACACAGTTCTTAAGGACTATTGTTGGTATTCCGTCCGGACCGGTCGCCTTGCTACACTCCAGTACACACAAAATGCGTTGACTAGTACGCGGACGGAACCTCACATCCCACATCGAGGAGCGTGCGGCGCGAAAACAGGTGGCTCCAAAAGACCGTCATCATGGTTTAAATCCGGGCAAAATTAATTCGCGAACACATCAGCTTTATCCCCTGAATTTGTGACCAACGTGCCGCTGGCCATCACTAACGGAAGACAAGAGGAGGAAGCGAAGTTATTGCTGGCAGCCCTTGCCATTGACCAGAAGGGAGGCGAACCAGTCAGGGACTCAAGGAGTTTACTGGTCGCTATGCCGTTGTAGGCCTTCTTGGCGGTATCAATCGCCTGGTTGCACGCGTTTCTGATTTTAACAAAATTCATTCTGTTAATATCGGTGGGATTGGAGCGCCATTGCTTAAAAGCTTCATTTTGCCCCTGCAGTCTGCTCGCATTTTTTATCAAATCAAGGTTAATCGGATGAACTTCGTTTGATGGAATGCGGAAAGTAGATCTCCATTAGCGAAGAATAATCTCCGTGACCGACGCCGCGCATGCGTTAACAACTGAGTCTCCAAAGCACACCTCCGATCACGGAATGGATGCGAAAAAATGGCGAAGCTGCTTCGGTCGGTTATTCGCTTGAAATGCAAGTGATTGGGCGACCAAGCAGTGATCTGAATTCGTTCTTTGCAAATATTGGTGGACGGAGTTTATATTCGTATTGGTGAAACCGATGCCCCTGATGTGGCAAAATGCCGTTATCAGTCGAACGTCGACAGAGCCTCGAGAACGATTACGTGGTGACGAATTTCTTAAAGTTCAATTATTTATGAAAATATTTGCATGATGTTCCCCCTGACATAGTACCCACGGAGTTCCGAGTGGGAAACTAGTTCACCTCCGGAATTCTTTATCTCAGAAGGTACTTTGGCGGATTTTTTGTCTTTTGGTCGGAAGTGTTCCGCACATAGCCTTTCACGTAGTGTTTTCAGCACAACTACAAAAAAAATAGTGACTCAAAATTGCACACGTTGGGATACCACGAAAGTGTCACGACGAGGATAACCGTGTCCGTCTCCATATTGACTGTCCGCACTTAATTTAATTATTTTAGAACACAGCGTAATTAACCGTAAACATATTTCCGATGTCCGTGGTGAGGATCACAGGCCTGTGGGCGTTGAACGCCGGTTATATACGTTTATGGCGTTTGCCTTTAGTGGTAGTTGAATGTACTAAGGTTATCTCGCGTATTTTACAAGGTTTAAAACTTCGGGTCGAAACGTTACTTTCTCGTTTTAACGCGTTGCGCAGTTCAACCTCCTCGTTAGGGTGCTCTATGTCGACTGACTCATTTTTCTTCTGGGGATGACGCCATCGTTCTCTTTCCTTTTTACCTTCCCTGGTGATTCTCTATTAATCGAGAATCTCTCCACAAGGGATGATCGCACTCCTTTTTTTGGTCCTGCGGTTTCCGCTTCGTCGCAGGCTAGATGTGAGGATGCACTCATACACACAGACGCGGATGTTGCCGTCTGTTTGCTGTAGATCATTCTGGGATCGATAGCATTTTCACGCCTTCTGTTTCGTTGCTTATGCAACCATTCGGGTGTGTAGTTTATTCTTGGTGATCCTGGGATCGTGGTAATTATCGTATTTGCTTTACCCTATGGGAACAGCGTTTTCGTTTATTGCTGTTTCCCCGCAATGGCCTTTGTTTAGGCGAAGTGCATTGTGGCAATTTGCTTATCGGCGGGGATTTGATGTTTGTCGACATCTGGCGCAGCTGTGCCAACCACTTGTGTTTATCCAGCTAATGGATCGGTTAAAAATTTCTATACTGGGTTGTGTCCTTCGATCGCCGTGAAGGCGTAGGCAAATTGTTCGGGACTTGGGCCTGTGGGGAGGAGGAGTATTGTGTCAAACACGGACACTCAGTTCACTCCTATCCTCACCCGACTGTCACTAAGGTTCCTGCAATGTTCCGCCAAACACTGAAAGGAAACTGTTCATCAAACGCCGAAGGATAACGATAACATCTCGGAAACTGCAGCACAGGAGATTATGAAAAGAAACACCGGAATTTATTTGTTCAGTTTATTCTCTAAATAAAAACCACTACTTTTGTTAACACTATTGGACTTGATGCAAATTAATATTAACACTAATTTATATAACTTATTTCTTTTATGTAGTCAAAGAAATGTAATTTTTAACAAAAATCCTCCGGAACCAAAAAAAAATCGACAAACCACCGCTCAACTTAATGGGTGATGAATAAAATTCACTACGACAATGATTCCGTATATTATCGCGTCTCCGCCGCGCGACGGAGAGCGGGAGATCGCGCGAACAGCGTGGTCGGCTGATGGAATTAGACTCAGCGATACAACCCTCGTTTGGGGTGAGTTTGTGGTGTGGTGGTAGATATCCTCTCCACTAAGGATATGTATTTACTTACCACCAGAGAAACGTAAAGTCTCTCTTGGTGGAATAGAAAACCAGATCTCGTAATGAAGTTCATGGTGGTACTTGTGTGCATCATAAAAGTCTTTGATGAGTGATACCCTTGTGTAAATATACGAATAGACATTGGGAAAGGTGCTAATGGGTTGGTGGACGAAACAAATCCCCTGCTTGCATTTGTATATGCAGGGAAATTCGTTTGTGGGAAACGGATTCTATATTTGCATTGCGTATGCTTTGAATTCAATCCGGTGGCTATGCGCGAAGTCGAAGATTGTTTGGAGATTCAAACAAAGGAGCATTTCTGAGTAAAGTGCTTGCAGCTGTATCGATAGTTGCAAGTCATTGCAAAGCAGATTAGATGGTTACACAATGACGGTTTGTATATACCATCTGTGTCAATTGTACATGGCATCTATGGCGAAGCAAGTGCCGAACTCTAGTATGAATATCTACATTAATTGAAAATTCGGTTCTAGGTCGCTAATGCAGAGATGCATTGATACATGTATGAATGCCCTTGTAGGAAAACTTCTTTGCAGGCATTTCCAGGTAATGCATTGAAAGCATTAATAGATCGGTTCAAGATTCGGGACCTTCGGTTGCCTACCAACCGAAGGTACCGAATAGGTTTTGTTTTATGCTCCCGTATAATGGAAAGAATTCTTGCAGGGAATTTGTATGCAAGGAAATGCATGAAAGGTAAAAATTCTTTTACAGGGACTTTTAGGTTATATAAATTTGATCTATTTGATGCGTGAAATATTTAAGGTGCTAATGCGATTGCATTAGCGAAACTTATAATGTTGGGTCGAAGTTATGGGGGTTCTTCAGGTAAGTAACAGTGGGGTTTGGCGGAACCGCTACAGGCCCACGTATCTGTGGATACGTGGGATTGTTGACACCAGAATGGATGTCACCTTTGCTTAGGTAAGAAATTGGACTTTGGGGACACATGTCTGTGGGCACGTGAAGTTTGGTTATAGGTGAGTATGTTGCTTGGTGGAACGAAGAAATCTCAGCCTATGGCGATTTGTTCGGTTCGTGGAACTGCCACAGTACAATAATGAGTTATTTCCGTGTCAGTTCGGGCCCCATCAGCCATATATCCCAAAACATAGCCGAAGATTTCTCCCTACGATATACGAATGGGAAACTAGTTTACCTCCGGAAGTCTTTATCTCAGAACGTACCATCATGTCTTATCTCAGTGTCAGTCCCGGCCATCAGCCGTATATCCGAAACATAGCCGATGATTTCTCTCGACGATATCGCGAAATGTATAGTATGACGGGGTGGTATTTCACTTCGAGACCGACCATCACCTAAACCAACCTTTTCTCGAACCGGTCCACCACCCAAGCTCTGAAAGATGGGGAGGGATTTTTCCCGACGTGGTCGTGGGTGGCCTCTCCTCGAACATTCGATAGACCTCGCCGCTCAGCCTAGAGGGTAGCCACCGGAGGAAGGTATGTTCCTCTTCCACCGCCAGACCATCTAAGGTCCTTCTGCAGCCCTTGAGAAACAAAGAGAGTTTCTCGGCTGTATCCGGACCTTCTTGTGCCGAAAACATGGGGACCGCCTTCGACACAAGGTCGAAAACCCTATCTGTGCCCAACATGGTTCGTATAGGACATGGCTGCGGGCCCAGTTTAAAATACAGAGGCATCGGTGTGTTTCCCATGCTTTCAACAGCTTGTTTGCTGACGGTGGAAGGGGGGGCGCGTTGGCGATCGTTCGCCCTCAAATTCGTTCCGCGAATCGTGGAATGCCTCCGGATCCACCTCGTCAACCGGCGGCTCGGGAAGTGTCTCGGGAAGTGTCTCGGGCCGCGCCCGGGCAGGGATGCCCTCTCGGCCTTCTCTTTGCCGCTGCCTCGTCTGCATCTATAACCAAACTCAAAACTTGCCGATGCTAAGACCAAGCCCGGAACCCCGAAACAAAGCAACGCCTGGGATCCTACAAGAAACACAGCAATAAATACAATATCCCCAACGAGAGATCCAACCCGAACGCGACAGAACCAATCCGCACACGAGCCGGCTGTACCTTGTTCCCAAAGCGTCCGAGCCGATAGTGTTCTATCTCGAAATCTCAGATCGCTAAAGGCCGCACACGAATCGAGGGGGCGCGAAAAACAACAAGGAATACGATCTCCACAACAGATGAACAAACACTCTCAACAGGGAAGAGAAGGAGAAAAAAGAAACACACACCCCACACTGCAGCAACAAAACGGCAGACCACGCAAGGAACGCCACAGAACAAACAGCAACGACCCACACGAACAATCGGAATCAAACAAAAACCAAATCGAAGATTCCTCCTGCTCTCTCTCACTCTCCCTCAACATCCACTCCGAAAACCGAATTCGAACTCGCCCACGATCCACACTCGAACCGGGGCGTGTCGAACACTCACATGTGGACCGTGCGATTCTTCCACCACCTTACCATCAAACCATATTAAAATCAAATTACATTAAAAACAACTAAATGATGGCGCACGTAACACCGGAGCCCATAGCTTGATGAGGTGTTAAGGGTGTTAAGGGTGCACTGTCACGTACCCCCCCCCCCCCCCCCCCCCCGTCATAATCATCACACCAATTTAAATAAAAAGTTGGCGACGAAAGAAAAAACGAAAACTTCGAAAAACGTCGACAGAAGTTTTTCAGTTGAGCGACAATACCGAACGGAAAGGCGTTAAATTAAAGCTAAATATTCGCCGCGTTTTAATTAGTTTATCGCCAAAAGCTCATCGCGTAAAAGTTTATCACCAAAAGCCAATCGCGTAAAAGTTTATCGCCAAAAGACAATCGCCTAAAAGTTTATCGCCAACCACCAACCGCGTGTGCAATTAGTTTAAATTTAAATTCACCAAGAACGACAAGGAGAGAAATAACCAGGGGGTTCAAGAAATCAACAACCCCCTACAGCCGGAATAGCGGAGAAGCGTCAACCGACAAGCGGGCCGACGACAAACACGTAAGTCTTCAGGTTATGCCCCTGCACTGTTTTCTCACTTTATGGTGTCTGTCAAACCAAAACAAAAATGCCGTCTTTACTTTCGACTCCAGACCCACTTCCTCAAAAAAATTTCATATTTCCGAAATTTGAATTCAGTGTTTAAGTAAGAAATGTATACGTCGCTAATCCAAGAGGTAACAATGTCAGCACTTAAACTTCTGAGTGTCTCAATTAGGTAATTTATTCCTATTTCGCTATAAGATTCGTACGAATTATCAATACCGCTAAGTAGTTATGGTCCCACAAAAG
Organism: Microdon myrmicae; assembly: GCA_963931805.1. Taxonomy (NCBI): domain Eukaryota; kingdom Metazoa; phylum Arthropoda; class Insecta; order Diptera; family Syrphidae; genus Microdon; species Microdon myrmicae. The sequence continues at coordinate 168,879,437 of OZ007498.1, read as the reverse complement.
CTACTTTTCAGTCTCTGGGAATTCCATAAACTCAAATCAGGAGACGAAAAAACCCTGCAGAGTGTATTCGTACGAATTGCTTCGCTATTCCTGGTTTACGGCGGTTCACTCCCAACGAAATGGATCACCGGCGCCACCGCCTGATCCACTCGCTGATGTTCGAAGCCGTGGTCAGTCTTTAGTATTCATTGAAGTGCTCCTACATACTATGTTCGAAGTACACGTATCAGGAAGGCGAGTCTAGTCAGATGCCGTCATGTTCACGGCTCAGGCAATATTCTGACAAACAATTGTCCGAACCAAGCAGCTACCAATTGTTGACTTCGACAGAAGTTCGACAAAGAAAATGCATTAATACGATGCAAGTCAGACATCTGGAGCCGGTGAGTAAGTCTACGCGAAGGATCAAAGATGTGACAGAAGTGTGCCCTCCACCTGAGCTAGATTGAACCCGAAGCGCGTGCCATATCGGATAGAGAAGCTCCACTGGTAAATACTATGACAGTGATGATCCATGCCAATCAACAGGCTGATTCATTCCCGAGTCTGTACCTTGGGCACGATATGGTTTTAGTTTTAGAAAGCAAGCGCACCCGTGAAGCAAGAACGTATTGGCCTCATTGTTTTGTGCTATTCGCCCACCATTCCCCCCAGTCCGCTAGACTTAACGACCCTTCCCGTCTTCCCTAAGACACAGCTTTGCACGAGTTCTTTGTGTATCAACGATTTCTCTGCCTTTGTTCGCGAAGCGTGTGCTACGGTGGCGTGGTGTGGTGATCGCTTTTTATTTGTTTAATGAATTTTATATGTTTACGTTGTTCGGTTGTTTATTGTTTGTCATGTCGGAGGCAACCCTTTTGTTAGATAAGCCCCTTGTCAGATGTGAAGCCATTCAATCAGACGACGGGTGGTGATATGATTCTGTGAGTCAGCAGCTAACTATTATGACTTGTCTAGTAAAAATGCACGCTCGTTATTTTCCTCGGAAAGGTGACGGCGGGCTACTTGCTGAGCACATGGTTAATATGTCTTGTGTTGGTTTTAACAGCTTTGCAGCAGTCGTAGCGTAATCCACTGGAACAACTGGCCACTAGTCGAGGCGGAATTTTGCGGAAATCAATGATGCATGCAATGTAAGTCATCTCATTAACCAGGACAAAGTCGAATGGGTATATATGCCTTAAGTGAGGGGAAATCTGTATAAAAATGTTTACCAATTTCGCTATCACCGAAGATAAGGTAGTCACCATTTTGTATAGTAACATGAACGTCTTCAAAATATTCCTCACAGTGATCTTACACAGGCAGAGCGGAATATTTGCGATTTGATTAGAAATCAAATCAAAGTGCTGGCAGAAAGCTAGGCTAGATTACATTTGTAGAGAGGATTTTGAAAAGACATGAAACAACTAATCGATTGAGAGCTTAACTCCTTGCTTGTCCAAAATAATAATGGGAAGGAAACCCCAAAACGAGTTCTTGCCCAGTTGTTCTACCACAGATAACGACTATTCGTAAAACGCGGAGCACCACAATGTTAAACTCTAATCTTTAAAGTCACTTGCAGTATCCACAGATGAAAACATTCCTTATTTCTTAATTTTCTCTCTAGAACTAAGGAGCTCAGTTCATATTGATTGAAGTTAAAAGGTTTTTCGACTTTTTTGGGGAATTTAATTACTCAGTTTTGTGTAAGAATTCTACATTACTTATTATGGTTTTTAGGTGTAATGTGTAAATTTTAGGTCTGGAAAGGGAATAAGACCTAAAACGATGGCCACTCTACCAGCGGTTTCGACAAAACCAAGCTTTTAATGTAATACAGTCAGGGCCAACCATAAAAACCTAGTTCACATGGATACATACTGCGGAGCAATATTGTAGGTAAACTGATAGATACACAGAATCGTTCTTCAGTCGAACTGCACGAGATTGGAACTCTTTTCCACTTCATCAGACCTCCTGTCCTCAATAGAAGAACGTCTCCGTCCTCAAAAATCCTACAAAGAGGTGATCGTCGTTGGAAGAGATATAGCATACAATAACAACAACAACATACAACAGCCCAAAGAGAACTCTAACGAGAGTCTTAATAACTGCCTTTACAACCTCCGCCATCAGTATTACAACCTCATCTTAATGGCCTAGAGCCAATCGAACGGCGGCTTTATCTAATAAAAAAAAATAGTTATTGGCATTGACTAATGACCTTGCCCGAAAAAAAAACAAATCATTATGGAAATAAGGCCAAGACCGGATCCCGGTTGTAGTGCCGATGATGATGATGATTGGCATTGACGAAGCTCCGCCCACACTAAATTTACGCGAAAAGTTGTCGGCGGTCGACAACGGAATCTTGCAATATATACGTAAGTAGACTGAGGTCAATAAGACTCCAGGGGGAATTGGATGTTTCTCTATCAAGCTAAATATGGGCATGGAATTCCAAAAATTGTTTCATTTTGACACTGAACATCAGCACAACAGCATCAGGATGACATGCAATAACGCTGTGCAACGTCCAATCGCTAACGAACGTCCCTCGACAGTAGGCAAAAATACGAACGGCATTACCTGCGACCATTACTATTTATTGGCCTGTTGGAACCCGGAAGTTCATGACCTCACCGACTCGACTCCGACACCGTTCCCTGTCCTGTGCATTCTCCTTCCACGCTTGATCATCTGATCCAATCTCCTCAAGGTCAAACCTTACATTGTCCTCTCATCTCCGTCGTGGCCGTCCTATGGGCCTTTTTCCCGTTGGTCTACCGTCAAGAATTCTACGCACTCTCCTATCATTGCCCATTCGCGCCACATGTCCGGTCCATCTTAATCTTCGCGAGCTGATTACGCTCACTATTGTAGGTTTGCGGTATAGTTCTTCCAATTCGTGATTGTGGAGTTTTTTCCATTGTCCTTCCTCCTCATCATATTTACCACCAAAGATGCCCCTTAGAACTTTCTTCTCGAATACGCGGAACTTGTTTTCTTCCCGTTTTGTGAGAGCCCATGTTTCGCATCTGTATAGAACAATCGGCATGGTTATGGTTCTATAGACACGGAGCTTTATATTACGTGATAGCAGTTTGGATTTCAGCAGTTTACTGACTATGTGCCAACTAGCGTTGCGGGAATGCAGTCTTTTATTGATTTCCTTCGACATTTCATTACTGGCCGTCAGTATCGTTCCTCGATTTTTAAATTTTAACTTATTATCCCCCGACTGGTGAAGCAAAGTGTTCTGTTCCACCAATCAGCGCCGACGATACATATCACCCCTTCAATATCAACTGCCACAAATGCCTCACCCCAGCCACCTAGATATGTAGTCTTTTAGACATATCTTTCATGGCTGTTCCGCAAACACGATATTAATAGTCACAAATTTATTTATTGTAAGTAATTACAATTTTCGTTTAATTAAATTTATTTAAACATCATCATCATCGGCACTACAACCGGGAACCGGTCTTGGCCTTATTTAGCAAGTCCTGAGACTTGTTACTTTTTCCATAATGATTTGTTTTTTCCGGGCAAGGTCATTAGTCTTGCGCCAGAGGCTCCCCGACGGGGAATCGAACGCCGGTTTATTTAAACATATTGCAGAAAAATTGGTAACTATTCTCCTGTTCCAATTATATAATAACGATATGTCACGGCCGGCATCATTGACTGGTGGAAGGCAAATAACCATTCCATCCATCCAATACTGCGAACAACAACAAAAACCAACGCCATCAGAATTTCTAGAGGACTCTAAACTATTGGCATGACTTCGCTTTTGTTTTCCCATTCTCACCAGATCCATCCTGGGAGTGAATTTGTGGCATTTGTAACAGATACACACACAATACACAAGCAAATAGTGAAGAACAGCGAACGAAAATCGAATAAGAAAATGCATCAGAGCCGTATATCATAGCGATAACATAACAAATCCACATCAGTCGAATGTACTTGAGTTTAGAAATCGAATTCGTACACACGGTGGTGGCCTGATGGGTTGCCCTTTGCTTCAATTTTTGGTGATTCTAACTGTCATAGCATCAGTTCGAATCACACGTTCTTCACTATCATCCCAATCGCTATAAATTTTTCAATGAAGGTATTAAATTACAGACTAAGACCTTGAAATGTATAGACGGTGTAATTTACAGACGCCACACACGCACCAACAATATACGAACCTACAGGAATACCAATATTGGCGATACATCGGACAGATAACTGCCGCTGCAACAAGAACAGTCCCTTCTAAACACGGCATGCTAATGACACAGGCATGTATCCGCATAGAGTTCCCGACTCTTTCGGCAACCCGTGACTCCGGAATATAGTTCTATTAGACTTCTCCCTTTCTTCAGGTGGACTCAATCACAACTTTGGACCAACCCATTTCTCACCGCTCATTCTTAAAGAATATTCGATGCAATTCTCTTGATTTTTTTTTTTTTTTTTTTTGTCTGTGCGAGTGGATCTTCTTCATTCTATCACTAATCGCTGGCAAGATACTTATTCAACTTTCTTCTGCTCAATTTTTTGGCGCACAGTTCTGGACAAACCATTGGATCCTTTAACATTGTGCGTTCTCCTGATCCTTTTTTGTCCCTTTTCGCGAATGGGTCGTCTTTGTTCTGTCACCGATCGCTAGCAAGATTATACATACTCGTCTTACTCTTTCTCGACCTCTTGAGTTTCCTACTCAATTCTTCACGCACAGTTTTGGACAAACCCTTGGAACCGTTAACATTGTGTGTTCTCTTGACCTTCTTTTGCGCAAGTGGACCTTAATCTTTCCATCACCGATCGCTGGCAGGATATATAATCGCCTTATTCAACTTTCTTTTCGAACTTCTGAATTGTCTGTGCACTTCTTCGTGCAAAGCTCAGGACATACAAACCCTGGGAACCTTTAGCATTGGGGCGTTTCTCCCAGATTGTCGTTCCGCTTTATCGCCGCATACGTTCCATACCAGTAAAGCAGTTGGATCTGCGGCGCTCCACTAAAGTTATATTTCGCATACGTGCACAAGCCGTATGACTACCCCCGCACACCTTTCCTTCAACAGTATTTGATACGCCCCAGATTTGGTCCGATTCTATACAAGGCACGCCGCCATGATATTTCTTTCGAGTCATTGAAGCACATACACGCGGTGACTATGCCCAACCATGTTACTATTCGGCTTACATCTTACAAGTCTAGTTATTGTTTCAATGATATGTCAGGAGTTGCAACCACAAGCATCTCGTCTTTTTTTCGGAGCGCAATTATTTAATATGAACTTTATTTCAATATCTTTTACCCCCTCTCTACCTTCACCAAGCCATTTTTGTTTTCATATTTCCGGGCTTCATACACAGTATTTTTTGTCAGGCCTCTCCTCGCACTAGGATCGCGGGAACTAAGCGCTTAAACACGGTCTTCATCAATGTTAGTGCCTCCACCGCACATGCTACGTAACGTGTGCCACACCCGTATCAACACGTCCTTAAGCAACTCACCACAATCAACTCAGAGAACGATTTCACACCCAGCGATAAGAGCGTAAATGGGGGAACCATTCCCCAGATTCAATTACATTCTGTTTCGTGCCAACAATGAAACGCCGGCAAGATGGAAAGAAAGCGAGGCATTCTTGTGAATTAGCGTATTAGCTCCTATACGTTACCCAAAAATTCCGATCAAGTACAGATATCGCTCGAGAATCCGCACCTAGATCAATAAAACAAGAGAAATTTATAAGAAAGTGCCGGAAAATTCCCTTTTCCCAGCCAGTTCATTGGTGATCGACCACCCGAACGTGGCCGAAGTTAGTTTCCCTTACAAGAAAATTCTGCACGAATCAAACAAAGGTAGCAACCCAGTCATTCAAACGTATTCCTCGTGAGCTCTTTCACATGCCCCGCAAGCCCTACTGGCTATGTGACCCATTAACCAGGTTAGCCTTTCCAACCGCAATGATTGTCATTGAAGTGACTGTGGAGACTCTACAAAGCCGTTGCCATACCCAGTGATTTATTGATTCGAATGATACGCCGCCTTAATATGTTAAATTGTATACAATAATTCCACATCACCGTACAATTTCAGAGCTATCTCTCGCTCTCTCCCTCTATCTCTAAATGATACAACTCGTTGTTTCTCGGCAGATCATTCATGAGCAAACTGCGAGAGTGAGAAAAAATAACAACGGGGCTACGTCAATTATTTAGGATTTCCCAAAAAAAATCGATAGCGTCGGTTTTTGTAATTGTTTTCTGACTGTTCGTCAGTTGGCGTCGGCCACTCGTGTGACGTAATGGGTTTCATCTGTCGATCGTTGGGTGTTACTAAATTGTGTCTTGTTGGAAATTAACTTCTTAAATTAGAAAATCACTTAAATTGTTCGATATTAGTTTTGTTTTCGAATTTCTGATATATTCTCCAAAACGTTTCCTAGCTACTAACTCTGATGTAAATCTAGGCAAAACCGACGTTTATATATACACATGCACAAACGTGTAGCCTGGACTTTTATTTTTTTGTTCTGTGGTCACTGCATTAAAAATCCTCAATTGGTGGGCGTGATGTGTTCTGATCAACAGAACAGACTGTGGGGGAGGTGATGTAGGGACATGGATTCACTTCCTCACCACTACGTTCGTTGATGCTCCACAAAATTGTCCCAGAAGAATACCCAAGATAGGTCGAAGGGAGCAAATAAAACGCACTGATAATATTTACTACGGTTTATTCTTCTGTCTTCTAAGTTTCACAAGTCAGCGGGAAACATAATATTTACTATGGTTTATTTTTTGTCTCTTAAAGGTTACAAGCCAGCGCGGGGGGGGGGGGGGGGGGGAGACAGTGCCATTGATAAAAACTTAAAGGGAAACATAACATTGTCATTAATAAAACTTAAGGGGAACTTGGCGGTTTCGTTTTGCAGCTTCACAACATCGTCATTAATAAAAACTTAAGAAACTTGGCGGACTTATTTTATAGTCTCACAACATCGTCGCTAATAAGAACTTAAGGGAAAAGCGCAATTAAGTGTTAAATTGCTTGTTAAATGTTTGCATCCGCGACCACTTGTTCTACAACAATTGTTACACTGTTTATTAAGTTCTCCTTCTTTGATCGATATACCGGCGCGGGTTTTCCACTCGGCTCGATTCTTGGGGTTTTTGACTCCGACTCCTGTGACGATTTTTTTTATTTTTTTTTTTTTTTTATTAGACTTCTCTCGGGAGAGGCGAACCTATAGCGTCGAGTGGGCGCCCCGAGATGCCATCAAATAACTGTTCCAGTTTTTTTTGAACAGTTGTAGGTTGTAACGCTCCGGGAACACTCGCGTGGGAAGGGAGTTCCACAGCTTCCCTGCTCTGTAACGGAACGAGTTCTGATACAGGAGATGAACCACAAACGGGTGCGATCCGTCGGATTGTCTTGTGGAGCGCATATAGACCGAATTGCGTGGAACAATGCCAAGAATTTCCGAAGAACAGCACCCGTGATAATATCTGTAAAACAGACAGAGATCGGCCACGCGCCTTCGATGTGACAGCGACTGTGGTCCCGACGTCAGCGCCGTGTCCCCGATCAGGCGGATCGGTCGTCTCTGTACGCTCTCAAGTAGGTCGAGGGTATGTTTAGGAGCCGAGCTCCAAACATGAGAGCAATATTCGAGCGCGGGTCTAATTTGAGATTTATATAGGAGAAGAAGTTGGGCCGGAGTAAAATATTTCTTGGCTCTAAAAAGATAACACCGTTTTTCTGAGGCTGATCTGGCGATACCCGATACGTGTTTATGCCATGATGCATTCCCACAGACCCTGACGCCGAGCAATTTCAAACTTTCCCCAGCCTCAAGGGCCCGGCCACTCATCATCAGCTGGGGAACCGATGATCCAGTTTTCTTTGTGAATGTTGTATACTGGGTCTTCGTTGCGTTGAAGTCGACAAGATTGGCCTTTCCCCACTGCAGGACTTTATCTAGATCCTGGTTCAGAGAGTCAATCTGTCTACATCTCAGCTGGTGCGACGTTGATGCACCAATCGGCCGATCACTCGAAAAGGAGGAAACAAGCGTACTATCATCCGCAAAACTGAACACTTTGTTATCCGTTGTCTCCAACAAATCATTTATGTGAAGCAAGAACAAGGTTGGAGCCAAAATAGAACCCTAGGGCACCCCCGAAATAACAGAAGTTTGCTCAGCAATGCCCCGTGTCAGACGCGGTCAAAATCCTTGGAGATATCTAATGCGACCGCCCTTGACTCACCATGCCGTTCAATCGCAGATGTCCATATATCGGTTATAAGTGTCAAAAAGTCTCCTGTGGACCGCCTGCCACGGAATCCGTATTGACGATCATTCAGAAGACCGTTGCACTCTAAATACTTAACCAACTCTGTATTGATGACTTTTTCCATTACCTTAGATAAAATAGACAGTAATGCTATCGGACGGTAATTTTGTGGGAGACACCTTTTTCCCGTCTTTGGAATTGGCTGAACTCGAGCGATTTTCCAGCAGGCAGGAAAGTTCCTCCATACATCTGATAAGCGGAAGACTCTTCCAAGAACCGGCGATAGTTGTGGAGCACAGTTCTTAAGGACTATTGCTGGTATTCCGTCCGGGCCGGTTGCCTTCCTACAATCCAGTTCACGTAGAATGCATTGAATAGTGCGCGGGCGAAATCCCACATCCCGCATGGAAGACCGTACCGGCGAGATCACAGGTGGCTCAAAAAGGCCGAGATCGAGGTTTGAATTCGCGGAAAATAAACGCGAACACATTAGCTTTATCCTTTGGATTTGTGACTAACGTCCCGCTGCCTGTCACCAACGGAGGGAAAGAGGAGGAAGCAAAGTTACTGCTGACAGCCTTTGCCATTGACCAGAAGGAGCGCGAACCAGTTGGGCACCGAAGGAGCTTATTGATCACCCTGTCGTTGTGAGCCTTCTTCGCGGTATCTATCGCCTGGTTGCTGATTCTAACAAAATTGGTTCTGTTAACATCGGTGGGATCGGAGCGCCATTACTTAAAAGCCCTATTTTTGCCGCTGTAATCAGCTCACATTTTTTGTCAAACCAAGGTTTATCAGACGAACTTCGTTTGATGGAATGTGGAATATACATCTCCATCCCCAGGAGAATAATCTCTGATACTGACTCCGCGCAAGCGTTAGCATCGGAGTTTCCGAAGCACACCGCCGACCATGGAAAGGAAGCGAAGAAATCTCGCATATCGTCCCAGTTAGCAGCCTCATACTTCCATACATGGCGAGGCTGGCTAGGCCGGTTATTCGCTTTGTACCCAAGTGCTTGCGCGACAGATACCAAGCAGTGATCTGAGTTTCCCAGTGGCACAGAAACCTCTACGGTGTAAATACTCGGTTCGGGTGTCAAAAACAGATCCAGGGTGTTCGCATACTCACCTCGGGCATCCGGCACTCGCGTTGGCTCCCCCACGTTGTGGCTTACTGCAAACATCTCCGCCAGCCTCCCAGTCTCGTCGATTCTGTTAGAATGTAACAACCAGTCGGAATTGTGCACATTAAAATCGCCAAGGACAATCATTTCAGAAGCTGGGTCGTTGATCTGTATCCAGTGGACAGTATATGAAAGATGTTCGAAAAATGTCGCCGGTCGATCGTCATTCGGGGAGCGGTAAAGACAACAAAGGAATTTAACGGAATTCCTCAGTACGACCCTCAACCATATGATGTCCATATTATTGGGTTCCAACGCTTCCATCCTCTGGCAAGTCAGATCGGACCGCGCGAAGACGCAGACTCCGCCCTTAAAACGGAATCTCGAATGTAAGTCGTATCCTGAGCAACGAAGATATGTCGAATCAGTTGACGAATCGACCTGGGTCCCCGCTAGGGCAAGGATATCAGGTTTCGTTGTTTGCAAATATTGGTGGACGGCGTTTACGTTAGTATTGGTGAAACAGATGCCCCTGATGTTACCAAATGCCGTCACCAGTCGAGCGTGGGCCGAGCCTCGAGAGCTAGCCCGGTTATGCGATGACGAACTTCTCAAAGTTCCATCATTTATCATGATATCTGCATGATGTTCCCCCTGGCATAGTCCCCCCGGAGATCCGAATGGGGGACTAGTTTACCTCCGGAATTCTTTATATCAGATCATGACTTATTTCCGTGTCAGTCCGGGCCATCAGCCACACACCCGAAACACCGCCGAAGATTTCTCTCGGCGATATCGCGGAATGTACAGCGTGACGGGGTGGTATCTTACCTTGGAACCGACTACCACCTAACCAACCTTTTCTCGAACCGGTCCATCAGCCAAGCTCCGAAAGATGGCCAGGGATTTCTCCCGACCATCTCACGGAGCCTAAAGCTTGATGGGGTGGTATTTCATCGGGCGCACAGGGCGTTGGGAACCCGGCTACCACTCGGCCTTTAGTCGCCTCTTACGACAAGCTGGCCTAGCTGTGAGTATATTCTAACGCCCTACTCACAGGGCTAGGATTGATTGCTAAAACTCGCCTCGGCTAAAGACTTGGCTCTGAGAACGGCACACTAGGGGGCAAGGAAGAGGGAACGACGCGCACTGTGAAGTGGTTGGACAACGACTGACTAGTTATTGGAAGGAAAAAGTTTATCGCGTTGTGGCAGTGGAGTCATAGCTAAAATAAACTCACTGCCACTTACGAGGAATTTCGAGATGAGTTGCTGTGCTTGCATAGGAATTCGGTTCCAGCAAATCTTCGCCGTATAAACTGAGTTGGATTCATTGGTTGTGTATAGCGGGGAATTGATATAGCCAAGTATAACCAAGGATCTTGATCGTTGTGATTGTTTCGTGGAAAATTAACTGTCGCTTGGCTGCAAACGAGAAGTATAATTTAAGGAGGAAATGAACCGAAGTGGTTTTCGGGGGAAATTGGAATTGCTTGGGTGCAAGCAAGGAATATCGTTTAGATAAGATATTAACCGAAGTAATTTCGGGGAAATGTATGCGGCTCGGTATAGTTAGTGGTGGTGGTTAATCTTCCGCTGTAGGTTTGAATATGCGTTTTATTACAACGTATGAATTTCGGGGAAATTAAGATTGCTTGGTCGCAAGGATGGAATATGACTTAAATAGAGAATTGACCGAAGCGGTTTTGGGAAAAATTATATGTGGGGCAATGTAATTGAGGGAGATGATTCAGAATGTATTCTATTGAATTGTATTCTGTTGGGAGTTTTGAGAAATGCCTTTCATTGCAGATTGGGAGATGGATTCTTGCAAGTTTTGAAATGGGTTACAGGTTAGGTTAGGACGACGCGCTGTTAGCGATCAAGATTGGTTGGCATTGTCCCCCCCCAAGACTGCCATATTAAAATCAGGACTTTACCTCACCTCTTCGCTCCGCTAGCTCCGTTGCATTGTCTGCTCCGTCGCTTCGCACGCTTCGTTACTCCGCACACAGTTATCGTAAAATCGGTATTAGGGAGATAATATTGTGAAGATTCTTACAGATTACGCACACGCAATCCCAGTGAAGAATCGAGGAAATCATCAGCGCCGCGTACCAGAGCATTATGTAGAGTTTGCAGCGAATTAAGACATCCTCAGATACACATGGTCGTGGACTAATGCTGTGGTACTATAGTTCTAACCTTTTAATAGCATGGACTCGAACCAGCATTCTTCATTAATTCCCAAACTTACTACACGACAACCATCTCAAGGAGTTCCTGGTGAATTTCATAAGTATATAAGCCAATTCGGGCACGACAACTCATCCTTGTCGCCACAATATGAAGCGAAAAAAGAGAATGGAAAACCTACTTCTCTTGTGTGCAACTAATTTGTTCAATGGAAAAACAAGCTCTACATTTCAAGTCTTTTTGTAATCTATGTGATATGATCCTAGTCGCTTTGGACAGAAATCTGCATTCTAGTACTGAGACTAGAGAAAAATGTGTTCAAGGATTTTTGTAATCTATGTGATGTGATCCAAGTCACTTTGGACAAAAATCACCACTCTTGTAGTTGGAGTGCAGAATAACCCATCCGAACTCGAAAGAGCAACACGAGAAATTCCAGAAAATAATAGAAAACCAGCATTAAGTGCAAACAAGCACCGCAAGGGAAAACCCTGTGCCCACCTTGTGTGGGAGAATCGTTAGAAATATTTGGGTCTGTTGTTACATCATCATGATCATCATCGGCACTACAACCGGGATCCGGTCTTGGCCTTATTTAGCAAGTCCTGAGGCTTGTTAAATTTTCTATAATGATTTGTTTTTTCCGGGCAAGGTCATTAGTCTTGCGCCAGACTGTTGTTACATACAACTCTGTAAATAGTCCATACAAGTGGATCGGGCTCATAGTGTATTTAAAGAGATCACAAATTCTTCATCGGAACCATTACAAAGACAGCCTCGTTACCTCGTGTCTTTTTTCTTCTTCAGGATGCAATACTTATTGGCGTCATAAAAATGTCCCTTTTGTGGAAGGAAATTATTTTTTGCCCTGCTCAGTGATTCATTGATTCGAATGATAGTTGAGCAAATTGTACAAAATGTACAGAGCATTCCATTCTACAGACATTTTTTTAAAGAATAATCAAATAATACCAAGTGTTGGTAAGTTGTGGAAACTGGGTTTCAAGGTATAGTATTGTCTTATTTGTGTAACGCTCTTTCCTTATCGTTCTTCTTTAAACCTGAGTACATCTAACGCATCCGAACTCGAATTCACCCAATTTAACAAGGCTATAACTATCATACTACCGGCAACAGTTGACCCACATATAGACTTGATAATCCCAGAAAGAAATATCAGGTGCATGGATAAAAGAGATGATAGATTTCCAACATCATCAGTGTTAAAATGTCAGAAGTTAAATTTTTAACGGGGCGTTTCACTACCTTTCGTTACCTCGTTACCACTGAATTAACTTTGGTCGTACACTGTTAATAAAATACTCTATTAAAACTATTGAGTCGGATGCAAAAGTGCTTACAGCCACTGGGTTGGGCTTGGAACTGGGCTTTCGGTTCTCAGAACAGTAATTGCCTCATCAACTTTCCGTTAACTCAGCAAAGAGAAAGAATAAAATGCGACTATAAAGCTTGCCCCACATTATTGGACGACTGGAAACTGTGATGACACATAAATGTAAGTGTTCAAGTCCATTAGGTTCTTGCCGTCTTTAACGGCGGCCTTATCAAAACCTTTCCGTCCTCCCTCTTTTGATCAGCATCCGCTTCTCTCTTTCCAGTCGAATGTATCGCATTAGCGGGTTAAATTGCAATGTTTTGCACTCATAGTTTTACATCCTGTCTATTACTTTAAAAGGCCCCGAAAAGATACCTTCGCTTGACCCACATTTTACCGAGTGGTTGACTCTTTCCAACATGGTTAACATGTAAATTTTCATATAGTTTGTTTTGTTTTTCCGCCACCTGACTGCCCGTGTTCGTCTTAGTTTACCGATGCCCCAGTTGAATCCGAGCATACGTAGCATGTGCGACTATTCAAATTTCGACGACTTCTCTTGACATACACTATCTGAAAAACTCTCCTTCCCAATTTTCCTCCATGCACCGTAGATCCATTAAATCAGCCAACGAATGGGGAAAGATCCGGATGCACTCAGGTCCGCGCCACATACCGCAATCGCATTTTAATTATCCGACAAATTACTTTTATTAATTTACACCATGTTCCAGTAGATGTCAGGAACGTGCGGCTAGTGCTTAGCAGTGACGATAATGATTAAGCGAAGGCAAAGACGACACATACGCAGTGCCTTATACGTGTGCGCGTACCATCAGGGAAATGCCACTCAAAAGAACGTCAGTGACTTCTCCATTTGAATCTTCGGTACCACAATAGCTGTGACAGCGACCTGTTGCGGTGTATATACCAAGGAAATGTGTCAACTATGCAAGCGAATATTGAAAGTGCGGTGTTGCTGCTGTTCATTTGGACCGCCGGACGGCATGTTGCTCATCAAAGGCCAAAATTGGACACATTTACCGACAGACCGAGCATCGCGGACAGGATCATTTTTCATGGAACTCCACTACCGCCGATCTTGTGATCATGGCCGAACTCGTGCCCCCTTTTGTTGAAGAACTGAACAACTGGCGGTGGTCATCAGCTGAAACATTCTTTGCTTTCATCTCAGTTACCGACTGTGGCATTCTTCCCGGAATCAATTGTTCAGCTATTCAACAGTAAGGCAGCAGTAAAACTTCAATCGATGGTTTACATACGACTCAAGATGGTGGGGCAAAGACGGGGTAGCTTCATGAGACGATTTCTAACCAGAAGACTTCTCACTTCGACTTCACACCATCATCGTCAGTGAGATTTTTAGGATCTCGGATTCTTAGCTGCACCTGCAAAGCAATCCACAAGCAATCAAGTGAGGCCATCAGCAACACAGGGACCAATTATGCCATAAATCAATTGCATCCATACACGAAGGGATTATTTAACACACGGTCTCTAGTCAGACCTACAGGACACGATCACTAGAAATGTGTTTCGATTCATTTATTCAGACAAGGCGTCGCGCTCAGCAGCTTATTTTCCAATTAAGTTCGATGGTTGAGTGTGCACGATGGTGCTGATCACTAATGTGCTTTCGATGTATTTGTGGGCGGTTATGAGGCTTGAGGTGCTGCTCGGGAGTCTTCAAGCTATACTGCTGCCACCGAGGTGTGAAAAATCTAATAAATTCCGGGGTTAGGGTTAAGTCATAAGAGAAAGGTGTGATTTTTGGGGTCAATTGAGGGCATGCATCGATGACATGGAGGCACTTAATCCACCGAAGCATATTTGAGCAGCTCATTTTTTGAAATCAGATATAGGCGTTGGCAACTGACGTTTGGGGCATAGGCAATGGCTTTGTTGTCAGGGGCTACGGCATTTGGATTCAAGTGCTGAAAGAAGATTCATTGGGAGCCAGGTCGGACTGTTTTTTGATTGCATGACCTGTGAAGTGAAAAGTAGTAAGTTCTCTCTAGTTGTTTGAAGGGTATTTATGTCAATATGGGGTGTTTGATGGCGGTTTGAAATTTTAAAGTGTCAATATTGTCTGACGTGCCCAACATAGCCTGGTCGGGATCACCTTTATTACGCTATATCGCTTAGTGACGTTGGTGAGGGGACATACTTTAGCACCTACGACAAAACCCCAAGCCGGGAGATTTTACCTGCCCAACAATGTACAGCATATCTATGTTGATATATCCTCGTAAACGATACCGCTGTTGGAGTAAAATAATGATCAACTTTATCTGAAAGAAGAAGTACCCACTTTGTGCCCGGAGGAACAAGATTATTATCTGAAAAAAGTGGGCTCGGCGTTCTGAGTACACTGTGGTTTTATGACGTTCTTGTAGCTTATGTGTAGAAAAATATTTAGTCTAGATATGTGGCGGTTCTTTAAAGTCTTCTCCAAGAACCACCCACCTCCTCAACTTAACCTGTCTTTTCCCTCACCCACAAGACACCATACCTACCTGCAATTTTGGGGAGCGTAAGCTCCCAGCAGCATTTTTCATACCTGAAAGGAAATCATCGACGGCATACATAATTCTGAACTATTCTACTTCATACTCCATGAACCAGTTTACATCTCCTATTGGCTCAGCTTGTCATCAATTGACGATAAACAAACGCTGGCCAGCGTATTGCCGACACAGCTGCAACCGATATTCCCCTCTACCATACATAATTGTATATCTTATCTATACCCTAAGGTTCGCTGAGTTGCGACCAATTTCCTAATCACTATACAACCGAGCATTTGATTTGGGCATGCTGGCCCCACACCACCCCCGCCCCCTATCTCCAATTCCAGCCCCCTCTTCGACCCCAAAACAGGCGCGAAGTATTCCAAATTCCACAGGTCACACGCTCTCAACCCTCCCCCCTCCCATCTGGACGCGTCTCACTCATCCACAGAATCTAACTCGAGGCCGCCCCTCGCACCACTCGCCACAACACCCATTTCTCGCACCCGTCCATCTCGCCCCCCTTCTAGACCCTTAATCGACCCACTAATACCCCCATCTGTCAAACTCACTCAGCAAACCATTCATTCTTCTGACAACCGGTATGTCTAAATTTAGGAACAAAACGACCTATGAGAATGTCCGCCCCTATATTTCATACCTCCACAACAAATCTTACTCTGTCTGTTATGAAGGTAAAACTGAAACTAGCGTAACGGCCTCCATCCAACAGGAAGGTCTACCCACCGACTTCCCTAGCCTCCGCAGCCTGTTCGTTAAATTCCATAAAAATCCCGATATGCTCCCTAATAAGGTGCTAAAAGATCTCTCGGCATTTCGCTAATATATCGACAACAAAATGACTTATCCCAATAAGGGCAAGCAGTTTTGACCCTAAACAGTCGCCCCCTCGCCCCCTCGCCCCCCTTAATCTCAATACCCCCAATACGCTCCACCTAACCATCTACTATCAGAATGTTAGAGGTCTCCGCTCCAAAACACATTCGACTCTGGAAAAGGCACATTCCCCCCCTCCTTCGACATATACGCTCTGACTGAAACCTTATCCCTAGTATTAATAGTCTTGAACTATTCGCCCCCCCCCCCCCCCCTTCAATGGTTTTCGCGATGATAACGCTCATCGAGAAGATCCCAATTCCCCATGCCGTGGAGTGCTGCTTGCCACTCATAACAAACTCGCTTCGTCTCTAATTGTCATCTCTTCTTCTCCGGATCTTGACTACGTTGCAATAAAAATCGACCGGCGCCCTAAGTCTCTTTTCATTATCTGCTTCTATATATCTCCTTCGCGACCCAGCATGTCATACGAACTCGCAATAGAAGCGGTAGATAACCTAACCGAGTTAAGCACCTCAATAGACGATATCGTCGTTCTTGGCGATTTTAACCTCCCCCATCTCCAATGGACGTTGGTTGACGAACAAGCCTTCTACGTTTCAAACCCCACTACTTCCAAGGAACGTATTTTTATAAACGGTCTCACCGACTCATGCCTCCATCAAGTAAGCAATGTCCCAAATCATATGGGGAGACAACTGGACCTCGTGTTCACAACGGACCCACACAAGTCCTCAGTTGCCCCCAGTCCACACGCCCTCTCTACCATTAATAATTACCATCCACCGCTGCTCTTATCCATATATCTTGATCATGAAACCCAGCCCTCTCTACCTCACGACAGGTTTTCCTACAACTACCACAAAGCTAACTTCCGCCTTCTAAATGAGCATCTTAGCAAAACAGCGTTTCGCTTTGATCATTAGGGGTAGAAGATGCTACTGTCACTCTCTATAAGGAGATCTACTATGCCGTCGCCTTATATCTCCCCTATTCTCGCCACAGGTCATCGGTTTCATCGCCGCCATGGTACAACCGCACACTCCGGACTCTTAGGAACAAGAGAAATAAATTGTGCCACATTTTCCGCAAAGCGCGTTCCTTCCAAAACTACTCCAACTATCTCGGTTCCTTTTATACATTTTCCAAGCTCTACAACTTCCTATACACCAACTACCTCACAAAAACACAATCTAATTTGATCAATGACCCCAAATCTTTTTTCCACTTCATAAACTACAAACGTAAATCCGACGCCTATCCTAACTCCCTTTCTTATGGCGCGACTACTTCAACCGACCCCCTAGCTACTGCCAATCTATTCGCTTCGTTTTTCAATAAATCCTTCACAGACATCTCCCTCGAACCCAATCCGTCTCACTTCAAAGACTCCCGAATTCTCCCTCGGCCCCTTCACCCCTCAAATTATTCAGCGTCACGTAGTTGAGGAGAAATTAAACTTACTCAAGGACGAGTTCACCCCTGGGCCTGATGGACTCCCGGCTGTATTTTTAAAGAAATGTTCCACTTCTCTTTTTCTCCCGATATCAAAGATATTCAATCTATCCCTTTCACAAGGGATCTTCCCTAGTATTTGGAAATCCACCTATGTCACCCCCATACATAAAAAGGGACCTAAAAACGATATAAGCAACTACCGCCCCATCGCCAAACTGTCTCATATCTCCAAACTGTTCGAAGGAATTCTTTACAACGCGTTATCTTTCCGTTGTAAATCCATCATCTCATCCAACCAGCATGGTTTCCTTTCGGGCAGCTCGACCACAACGAATCTGATCGAGTCCTCATCCCATACTCTCCGTGCCTTAGAAAATGGCAACGAAGTCGATGTAATCACCACCGATTTCAGCAAGGCCCTTGACAAAATCTCCCATAATCTCATCCTTTTTAAGCTGTCCTCCTTAGGTTTCGAACCCCTACTGATCAAGTGGTTATCTTCTTATCTGAAAGGTCGAACCTACCGTGTCCAATTCAGATCCTGCCTGTCCAATCCTCTTCTTCCCACGTCAGGGGTTCCGCAAGGCAGCCATCTAGGTCCCCTCCTATTTATCCTTACCATCAATGATGTTGACTCCATTATTAAATACTCATCCATCTCCCTCTAAGCGGACGACGCCAAACTCTACAAAACGATCATCTCTCCTCTCGACTCCACACTTCTCCAAACGGACCTCGACAGCTTCTCAACTTGGTGCCGTAATAACTGCCTTAAACTCAACGTTGTCAAATGTCACTCCATCACCTTCTCCCGCAAACGTTCCCCTGTCCCCCCACGCTCCTACTTCCTGCTAAACCAGCAGATATCATCTGTACCCTCGATACGCGACTTCAGGGTCTTGTTTGACAGGAAGCTTAGCTTCATCCCGCATATCGATGATATTATTCTTATGGCCAACTCTGTCCTTGGGTTTGTGAAACGCTGGTCTAAAGAATTCTCTTATCCTTACGTCTCCCGTTCTCTCGACAAAGCCTTCGTCCGCCCCCTTCTTGAATACGCCAGTCAGGTGTGGTCTCCACACTACTCGTCGCATCTACGCAGAATCGAAAGCGTGCAACGTCGTTTCCTGCGTTTTGCCCTCTGCGTTTTGCCCTCTGAACTGGGCGAATCCTCGGATTCTGCCCCCATACACAAGCCGGCTCCATCTGAGGAGCGCAGAACTCATACCGATATCCTTATCGTCCACCGTCTCCTTTCGGGCACAATCAACTGCCAAAGTTTGCTCTCCATCATTCCACTTTACACTAACCCCCGTAACCTGCAAAACCCTCATCTCTTCTATCAGCCCACCAACCACACTTCTTACGGCTCTAATGAACCCATTTCGCTAATGCTGCGGAGGGCAAACTCCTACCCTACATCCTTCGATGTGAATTGTTATGTTATCGCTATGGTATACGGCTCTGATGTATTTTCTTATTCGATTTTCGTTCGGTGTTCTTCACTTTTTGCTTGTGTATTGTGTGTGTATCTGTTAGAGATGCCGCACTACTCCCTCCTCAGTAACTTCGTTACGATCAGCTTCGTTTACGAACGACGGAGCGAACGAGAGAACGTCGGAGCAGGCGAGTGTGCCGGTTGCTCTATGCGGAAGTCATGATCGTGTGTGAAGTTCTGTTTACTACGGGAAAGTGTGTGCTGTGTGTACAGATCACGTCGTAGTCACCAAATATGAAATTGTTTTTCGCGTGTTCTTTTTACTCGGGTCGCGGTCACCACTTTGGCGGATTTGAATGTCGTTTTCAAATGTTTGATGATGCAGTGTTCCGCCGAACACTGTTAACCGCAGAGGAAAATACACAAGCGGAGCAAAACACGGTGGCAACGGAAGCGACGAACTACCTTTAGGTGAACCAGGTCTGTTTATTTTACATAAATGAAACACGAACTATTTTTAGTGTACACTTTTGTTTATTAACATTGTTTTTAATTCCGAGTTTACATCAAGTCACTATCCGTATTAAGTACTCCTGACGCTTTTACTGTAAGTTAACTTACGAACTTTGGACAGACGTTAACTCGCCTTTCTCTTTATTTTTAACTTTTAAGTCGCGGTTACTTCTACTAGTGTATTCGTCTCGCGGTTCGATCTCCTTGGTGGGGTTCACTGTCCTTCTGCTCGACTATGCGATGCGAATCTTCGATATAGACTATCCTTTGTCCTCGGTTTCCTGTTTTTTCACAGACCAGATGTGTGGTTGCACCCGCACACACAGACTCGTAGGTTGCTGCCTGTGTGGCCGAAGATTTTCCTGGGAACCCGGAGTTCACACCTTCTGTCGAATCGATCGGTGTATCTTTGGTGTGGTTTATTATTCCTAGCGATCCCTTTTTGGCCACAACAATTATCTTCGGTTGTGATAATTATATTTGCTTTTCCCTATGAGAACAGCGTTTTAGTCAATTGCTGTTTCTCCGCAATGGCTTTGTTTGGACACGTGCGCTTTTCGGTTTTGGGATCTTGTAAGGAATTAGAGGTGCTATTTGCTATTAGCTACAAGAGGAGATATGCATCATGCTGGTTGTCGTTTTAGGGAATTGCATTGATTAGATGAAATTGCGTAAATGGATTTGAATTGAATGGAGAATTGAATTCAATATTAAGAAATTTTGAATGTTAAGTTCGCTTGCTTTTTACTATTGAATTCAATGTTGGGGTATTGGGAATGTTACCTTTTGTTTCAGGCGGAAGTAAGGACTTTTGCGAAAAGTGTCTGTGGGCTATAGGTGAGTATGTTTCTTTGGTGAAACGACGATATCTCAACCTATGGGGGGTTGTTTGGTTCGTAGAACCGCTACAGACCCATCATCTAACCCAAACAAATAAACCATACCTACCGTCGCTGAGTTTTCTGTGGACTTAACGACTATGAACAATTTTCCCTATTCTGCTATAGAGCCATTCGGCTAAAGCAAATAGATTCCCAATCTCTGGTGGAACTATCGTCACCAGCAGATATCGCCTACAACGGCATCTCCCTGGAATCTTAAGTAAATACAATGACGAGCCTTCGCAACATAAGCACATCATGAACATTGTGCATCCCATCATTGGACCTGTGAAATAGCGTTTTTGTTTACCTTGTAGCAAAAACTTATTTTCGTTCCCAGGCGTACATCATCAACGATCTATGGCCACGGCGATGTGGCCCCTGATGATCGTACATTGTTTGATCAGGTGTTCGCTGACCATTGTCTGCATTGCAGGGCATCGAACTTGCCTATACGCTATAGGAAAATTCTCCCATGCTCGATCATGATTGGCCGCCGCCAAGTTGATGGTTTTGTTTCTCCTCCAGTGAGGCAATTCACGACCATTGAATCTGATGGATGTGAGTTGCATCGTGGAGTCAGATTTCAACAGCCTTAGTGTGCGCACGCGATCTATGAAGTCGAATTTCGTGGATTATACGTTTTTTTCCGTTGTAATCAAATTAGATATCGTCTTGTAAAATCACCCATTCTGTTGCGCTAATGTGGTCGACGTCTTGTGTCAAACACAGTTACCCAATGTATCCAGTTTAATTAAAGAGAGCTAACCAATAAGGGGATGGAACCTAAGCGAGTGCCGGATGCCCAAGGTGATTATGCGAACACCCCTTTTCAAGCGAATAACTGACCTGAGCGGCTTCGCCGTGTATGGAAGTATGGGGCTGCTAACTGGGACGATTTGTGAGATTTCTTCGAATCCTTTCCGTGGTCGGAGGTGTGCTTTGGAGACTCCGATGTTGATGCATGCGCGGAGTCGGTCACAAAGATTATTCTTTTCGGGATGGAGATCTACATTCCCCATTCCATCAAATGAAGTTGATCTGATAAGCCTTGGTTTGATAAAAAACGCAAGCCGGTTACAGCGGCAAAAAAAAATAAAGATTTTAAACAATGGCGCTCCAAACCCACCCATGTTAAGAGAACAAATTTTGTTAAAAACAGAAACGCGTGCAAGCAGGCGATTGATACCGCGAAGAAGGCCTACAACGGCAGAGTGACCAGTACACTCCCTGAGTGCTCGAGTGGTTCGGGATCCTTCTGGTCAATGGCAGGGGCTGTCACCAATAACTTCGTTTCAATATACAACATTTACAAGGAAAATTGGATGGCCGTTTCCACAACATCGTGAACAGCCCGGTCATTAAATCTAAAGAAAGTATGAATATGCTCGGTGTCACTGTCTGTGGGAATTTATTGTGATAGGCACACGAATCGAATATGGCCAGATCCTGCTCCAAGAAAACTGAGTTACGTTTTTAGAGCAAAAAAGTATTTCACTCCGACCCAACAGTTGGTTCTCCTCGCCATTATAATCTTTCAATTCAAATAATTATTAGTTGCGACCATGTAACGGCAGCTTAACATTCGTTTTGGTCAGCAGACGGCCATCTTGGGCTGAATGAAGGTTGATGCTTTTGTTTTATGTTGCTGTCAATTTAAAAATTGTAATTTTGTTTATTCGTTTCTCGGTGCTCTTCCTAACTACACACTAAAACCGACCGTCCGTTGACTTTCGGATTAAAATAAATAAAGTTAGTGTTGTTTGTGTCTCATCCTTTTTGTTTTCGTTGAAGTTCCTTTTATGGTTTTGATGAACAATAAAAGAAAATGGTACTGGTTTTTCGCTTTGTCGTCTCGTCTTGCTCGTCTTGCGTTTTTCGATATCGCTGGATAAAACATCCAGTCGCAACATCAACTTTTCCTCCTGTACAAATCACAGGGTAGACCAGCACTCAAGTATTGGTCCCATGTTTGGAGACCTGCTCCTACGTATATATTCAACCTAGTCGGTAGTCTACAGAAACGTACAATCCGCTGATAAAAGAACGCGGCGCTGATATCGGGACTGCAGTCGCTATCACATCGAAGGCGGGTAGCGGATCTTTGTTTGTTTTACAGATACTTACAGACTGGACTGTTCCTTGTAAACTCTTGGCAATATTTGCGGAATTCAGTTTATTTGCGCCCCCAAAATAATTCGCTGGATCCCACCAACTTATAGTTCATCGCAGGACGGCACGTTCGTTTCTCTACCAAAACTCGTTCCAAGAACTCAAACAATTATTTAATGGCATCTCAGGGCGTTGACTCCGCTCCGGGTTCGCCTCTCCTGAAAGAATTATATAAAAAAAAAGGACGAACCTTGGTTAGAGAATGTCAGACTTGACTGTTTGTAAATAGTGATGAACGGCCGTCTTTCACAAAATACAGCAACCGGTTAACGACTGCGTTAAATGAAAAAATCCGATTTCGTCAAGACGGATTTTTTTATCTCCAGGTTTCTTATTAAAATATTTGCACGTTCAATACCTGAAATAATTTTCCCAGAGAACCGAATGTGTGACTAGTTTACCTGAGGAATTCCTTATCTTGGAGGCAACCATCATGTAATTTTCTCGACTTTATTTCAGGATACCGGCCAAGGCCGGAAACGTAGTTAACGATTTCTTCCGACCACATCGCCAAACTTCTATTAGCATGACGTGGTGTTATCTTATCGACTGGTAGAAGTGGCGACCTATCCCTCGACCAAATACGGAAAGATGGTCAAAGATTTGTCTGTGCCATTTCACAGAGCATATTGTATTGACATAACAACTACGTTGGTTCTGAGAATATGAAGAAAGGTCTTAGCACACGCAATGCCTCCAGATAAAGCCGGAATAAAAGCATTACGTAGTGCTATGGGCAGGCAGTTCTTTAACGGACTAATTAGCATACAATGACATTTCGCCAATTGACTCGATGCAGTATTGATCGACGGAACCACTTAGCCCCTTGCACTATTAGGCTGACTTTCGAGTTATAAAGATCGTGCTCTTCGTGAGGCGCACATCTAATTGAATAATAATCGACTTCATTTTGTGACGGCCCCGTGTTTCATCGTATCCCCATATTCCTAGAAAAAGTAAACAGTGTCTAGGAAAACAAGTCAGAGAAGTCTTACGTCACTTCGTGAAGATCAGTGATCATGTCAGAGTCTGTGATCATCCCCACGCATCCACATATAGTACACCGCAATCAGCCAACTCCGAGGGTAACTATTAAATTCTGAAGCATGAAATGATCTCATCCAAATAATATGGTCGACTTGGAACCGTCCCAGCTGTAGATAAAGGCAAAAGAAAAATTGCCCAGATTTGAATTGTCGCCGTCGTGTAGATTTATTAGGGAAGGCTATTAGCGACCTTCTGACAGCATTGAGAAGGAGCTAGAAAGCGAGAAAGACCCGACAGTGTTAAAGTGTTGTCAGGCAATCTGAATGCCTGCAACTTTTATTGTATTGTATTGAAATTTTAGATCGGGGGTGGGGTGTGTGGCTGAGAGCCGATAAAACTTCAAAGACGAAACTTGAAGGGATTGTAAGGAGGCATACTTCTTATAAAATTCCATTTGTGACATTTGATTGACTTTATCTCTTCAAGTTGCGGGTGTTGGACGGCTCGCAGATGGAACGTTGATTCGTCGGAGCCCATGAAGTATGTCAAATAGACAAAAAAACCGGGTCAAAGTGATTCACAACATTTTGCTGTTTATGTTTGTTCGTGGTCCTGGATAACTGGTTACTGGCAAAATAAAGGAATATCGTTTAGGTTTCATTTTTAATATTTAGCTTTCCTTTTATCTTCGGTAAAGGGTGGTAAATTAAAAAAAAAATTAATGTGCATTGGCACAACTTGTATTTTCAAGTAGGCTCAATATGGCGCAACGGCGAATGCAAATCGTATTGTAAGGCTTTAAAAACTCGTGTAGTTGACTGAAAAGTTTCCGACCTCAACCTGAAGGTCCCAGCACCCATCATAAAAGCTAGTGAATGTAGTTGGGCATTTTTTGATAGTAACTCACCAACATTTCAGCCATTTTGGATCCGTAGTTTTTATTTGGCAGTCGTTTGAGTGATTCGATATGAGTGTTTTTGTGAAAATGGACAAAATTGAGTATCGAGCAATCATTAAATTTTTGTTCTTGAAAGGCAATACGCCTACCCAAATCAAAAATGAGTTGGACTCTGTGTATGGGGACTCTGCACCATCATTTACCATAGTAACACTTTGGGCAGCTGAATTTAAACGTGGCCGCGTGAGCTTGGGAGACGATGAATGTTCGGGACGTCCAAAAACTGCAACAACTGACGATAACATCGCTAAAGTTCACCAAATTGTGCTAGACAACCACCGAATTAAATTGAGAGAGGTAGCAAAGGCTATGAAAATGTCCAAAGAACGTGTTTGTCATATGCTAAGTCAAGATTTAGGCATGAGAAAGCTGTCCGCGCGTTGGGTGCCCCGTTTGCTCATGTTAGACCAAAAACGCGTTCGAAAGAACATTTCCAACGCCCTCTGTTGGCGCAGTTTAGGCGCAATAAATCCGAGCTTTAGCTCCGATTAATTACTGTCGATGAAAAATTTATTGGCCTGTAGGAACCCGGAAGTTCATAACCTCACCGACTCGGCTCCGCCACCGTTCCCTGCCCTGTGCGCTCTCCTGCCACGTTCGAAAAGCCGATCCGATGTCCTCGAAGTCCACTCTAACATCGTCCTCCCATCTCCGTCGCGGCCGTCCTGTTGGTCTCTTTCCCGTTAGTTTACCATCAAGAATTCTATGCACGGTCCTATCGATGCCCATTCGCGCCACGTGTCCGGCCCATCTAATCTTCGTGAATTGATTACTCTCACTATTGTAGGTTTGCGGTATAGTTCTTCCAATTCATGGTTGTGCAGTTTCTTCCATTGTACTGCCTCCTCGTCATATTTACCGCCAAATGTACCCCTTAAACTTTATTCTCGAATACGTGGAATTTGTTCTTTTCCCGTTTTGTGAGAGCCCATGTTTCGCATCCGTATAGAGCAGTCGGCATGATTATGGTTCTATAGACACGGAGCTTTATATTACGTGATAGCAGTTTGGATTTCAACAGTTTACTGGATGCATGCCAACTAGCGTTGCCGGAGTGTAGTCTTTTGTTAATTTCCTTTGACGTTTCGTTTCTGCTCGTCAGTATCGTTCCCAGATATTTGAATTTGTCGACATTTTCAAATATCTTGCCCCTGACGTTTACATGTGTTCTCTGAGGTCCACCTGCTCCCGCCGTAATCATGTATTTCGTTTTGTCTTCATTTATTTCTAGGCCCACCTCTTCTGCTGCTTGCATGATGATCTCATAGATTTTACTTACAGTTTCGAGATTATTGTCCAGAACGCGATGTCATCCGCATACGCGATCACTTGTGTGAACCCATTCAGGGATGATCCGGCCGTGTTGTCGTCTTGTACCTTTCTGATAACATACTCGAGGACAAGGTTAAAAAGATATGGTGAGAGGCCATCCCCCTTTCTTTTTTTTTTTTGCGTGCCGGATTTCAAATGATTCCGAGAGGTGGTTTTCTATTCCAACTCGGCCTTTGTTTCCGTTCATGCAAATTTGAATGAGGGTGGCATATATTTTCGGGATCCCCAGCTCAACCACAATATAGCAGAGTCTTTGCCTTGCGACTGAGTCGTAGGCTTTTTTGAAGTCAACGAGCAGTTGGTGAACCGTCTCTCCGTATTCCCACTTCTTTTCCAGCAGTTGCCTTATTGTGAACATTTGGTCTCGTGTTGACCGGTTCCGACGGAATCCGCATTGGTAGTCTCCCAATATTTCTTCTGCGTACGGGGTGAAATTTACAGAGGAATATCATTGCTCCCAACCACATACACCATTATACGCCCGAAGCAAAAATAATGTCAAAACAGTGGACTGGAAAGGGGGAATCGGCTCCGAAAAAAAGCAAAATTCATCGACTCACTCAAACGACTGTTAAATAAAAACTACCCTTCCAAAATGGCTGAAATTTTGGTGAGTAATTGTCAAAAGATACAATACCGCATTCACTACTACATTCACTTTTATTGACGAGTGTTGCTATTTTCACATTGAGGTCGGAAACTTTTCAAACCACACTCGTAGTTACCATAACGCGCTCCAGTACTTTTTTTAATAATACATGCGTTCAAAATGGATTTCGTCATTGCCTTACATAAAAATGTATAGTGCTAACGGAAGAAGAAAGTGAAAATCATAGAAAGAGATGCACATTGATCCTAAATGCCTGCAACGATCTGATGAGCATGGTTTTTTCTTTTTGGTAAGAAGAAAATCTGCAAGAGATACTGTAGCGGTTCTACCCACAGACACGTGTCCCCATAGTCATTAACCACACCTGAAACAAAAAGTAATATGACATGCAACGACGTTGAGGTCGATATCAGAAATCAAGGAACTAAACGTTCAAGAACTTCCAATATCGAGTTCAACGCATCCATACATCGTATCCAAACCAATGCGCCAAATGCAGCTGGGCATCGCATTTAAGTCAAGCACCCATTCTAAGCATCAACGCGATGCTTCCCATGAAACACCATTGTCGGAAAATAAACCGAACAACGGATACGTACTCTGGTAGCTAATAGCAATTAGCACCTAAATTCCTTGCATGACCCTAACGCAAAAGGCACACTTGTGCAAACAAGGCATATCGTTTCGCTGCGGACCAATAGTCATGCAATCATAAACATCTTAACGTAGATCGCTCGCTAGATGTTTATGGTTCGAAAATCCTAACAAAGAAACTATACCAATCCCACGGTTCCTTTTATTACCCATCTGAAACGCACAAGAACATTGTTAGCTAAGCAAAAAATCGGAGAATAAGCGGCGGCATCCGATCTTAAAACAAAAGGAACAATATTCCGATAACCAACAGCTAATGATGTGATGATCATGAGGAAAGATTTCTCCTTTTCAGATACTATGGGAAATTTTC
The DNA here is from genome assembly GCA_963931805.1 of Microdon myrmicae. NCBI lineage: Eukaryota > Metazoa > Arthropoda > Insecta > Diptera > Syrphidae > Microdon > Microdon myrmicae. The sequence goes on along the minus strand of OZ007498.1, from coordinate 168,851,777 downwards.
CTTTCAGATGCAATGGGAAATTCTGTTTCACAGATACGTTGGGGGAATTTCCCTTACGGATGGGGAATGAGATCTTTAGTTAATCAGTCTAATAAACATATTCGAATCAGGTCATCACAGAGAACCCGAACGAGAAGGGTAGCTAGTCCGCGCCGGCAATTAATCAAAACCCCTGACTTCGCACTCAAAAAAAAACGATCGCGAACACAATCAACACTTAATAACGAAAGATACACAATATTTTGCGTGTCGGTCGAAAGTACATGCGTGCCGGATATCCTGTCGATAATTAATAACCGCGGAGGTCAGATCCTCCATTTAGAAAAAGGAGTCTTTTTCGTGTGTCGAGTTTAACGTGTGTAAAAAGGACGAGATTAATACGAGTATGTATCATGCGAATTAATTAACCGTGGTATTAAGCGAACATTTTTTAGCAAACGTTTATGTGTTAATAAAAACAGTATTTAATAAAGCAAGAAAAAGGAGTTATAAATAATCGCTTCAGAAAACTACTTATCAGTGTTTCATTGGTGTGCTGAAATTCTTTGGTGTTTTGTTGGTGTTAAGTATTGAACAGTGTTCGGCGGAACACTGCACCAATTATAGACAGATAACTAATCCGCCAAAATACCTCTAGGTCGATCCGAAAGCATGTCAGATTTTTAGGGACTAAAACCACCTCCGGCCAAAACACAACACCGCGCAACTTCGTTTTAGATATTCTATCGCGGGGCGGGACGAAGTTTACCTGCTGGAGTATTTCACATAAAATATTATTTATTACGCAGCATGCTTGTTTGGAACTTAGCCTGTATTCTATTTGGAACGACACATGTCTCTACCTCCAACCGCAATTGCCTATTGAAAGAGGATAATTGTTTTAGAATAATTGAAACCAGCACAAAATGTTACTCTAGTAGTAATTATCATTCAAATAATATTTAATTGTAAAATTAACACCGACCAGCACGACCTCTAACACTCGATTTTTGAAACATGACTTTGTTAGTCACTTTCTCAAGCACAAGCCCTCAAACACTTGTCAAACATGTTCTGACTGCGATGTTCTTTTTTTGGGATCGTCTTTTTGCCGATAACTGTAATTAGAAATGCTATTTCGGTTTCTGCATATATAAGAAAAGGGTCATTTTCTTTTGTTAGCCAGCGAACAATGTAAGGTCCTTGGTTTACTAATTGTACCTTGAATTAACAATTGTTATACATTTTGTACGATCACGTCCGAATGATCTCATTTAAACTTCTGGAAGTATTCAGTCGAACCTTTTTTTATCATCGGCACTACAACCGGGATCCGGTCTTGGCTTTATTTAACAAGTCTGAGAGTTGTTAAATTTTCCACAATAATTTGTTTTTCCGAGCAAAGTTATTAGCCTTACGACATCAGTCGAATCTACAGTTTAAACTGTTTGCGGTTGATGACTAGGAGGAGGATTGTGACCATATTTATTGTACCTAACGGATATGGTAATCGAATATGTTTAGAACTTAAAAATATCTGTATACTCAAATCCCCCAGTCACTATTACGACCGCCACCAAGAGATACAAGTACTACACTCTGTGTAACTCGGCAATCCTGTTAAACTACATCCTAGGGGAGAGTAAACAAGCCAATAACCTGTCGATACCCGGTTCGACCTCCCCTCCAACCATAGTCTAATAAATCAAACAAAATCAGCATCCTGCTTTAGTCTCGCCTTCGGCATTAATTTACCAAACGATCAAAATTTGATTTATTTAGATTTGCAGTCCTAATTTATCGAAGGAAGACATTTACTAGGGTACGAAATTAGCACACGGAAATATGTCAACCCAGAGGTGTCGACGATGACGGCAGCAGTGGAGTCATCTGTGGTCGGCAGTAAATGGCGACTGGAATTACAAAAACCAGAATCTTTCAAGTGTTGTCCGGATTTCCATGGAACAAACAATCCTCCATGATTACGATCACGAGTCAAGCAGTAGAATCCCCATACGGGGTTTCAGCAGGGAGCCAGTATACAGAGACCCGTATGCGTCAGAATCGAGACTCAAGAGTTGGCCGGAGATGCGTGAGCTCAATTTGCAATTCATGTACATCCTCTTCAGTAATTCCGATCTCTTTGATCGATCTGTGTGTGATTAGCATTCAATGATCCAACCAATCGCTTCGATCCCGACCGGTGATTGCATTTTTGTCCGACTGGTGGCAGAATTGTTTCCTGCGAACATCTATTCTGCACAAGGAATCTCCGTGCAATAGCAACTGTTATCCCGCTTTATAGTCCTGTGCCGTTGCCACTGTCTGAGCTATCAGGAAAAAGCCGATCGATCGCTGTTTATCGCTTGCTAGCCTTGGGCTATTGGACGTGGACGTCGGAAACTCTCTTGAATACCGAAGATGTCCAAGATCAGTCGCATCTAATGTCAGTCAATGTCCCTTCATGCATAATAGATCGCATGTGACTTGTCACACACAAATCCACGATCTTACATATATATGATACATATGCGCGATGCAATCGGAGATCGATCAACGGTTGACGGTATGTTTGTCACATTGATTTGTTCGTAACATATTTGTGGATACGGTGGTCGAATTGAATCAAGAAAGAGGTTGCAACACAATTCACCGGACAGGGAGATCTTTACCGTCCGCGACTGAGTACAAATTATTGCAGATGTACTACAATGCCTTTCCCATGAAAAATAGGCCAGCAAATAGCAGCCCGGATTGGCGAAGATAATGCGAATGATGCATGACGCTACTGGGCACTGAAACGATTTTTACTGATGCTGAAGATATCAGCTAGTGGAAACCTTGGGTATTGCAGAATAGATTAACGTTCAAGTTCAAAGTATTCAGATATTTTCATTTAATGTTAGTTCACACGAAATACTTGATAACTAAATATTTTTCTATTTGGAATACTTTATAGCTCCGTTTGTGACAATATTTGTTTCGCTGGTGAAGGTGACGACCCTGACTGCTAAAGGGTTTTCAGTGCAGATAAACATTGTCACCTTGAAGCCCCCATATGCCCCTGATTTGGCTCTGTGTGACATGTCATCTGCTATAATGTTCCTTTATTGCTCGATTAAATCGGAAGTTATCTCACGAAAATCAGTTAAATAGAGAGTCACAAGTCAAGCGTTGGCGATGTGACACGAGTGGTCCTGCATCCGGAATTTCCATTTTTGGATTCCGCCGATATCTTGGTAATTGCATCCTAAATAGATGAAGTAGGAACAGAATTAACAATTCAGTTCAATTCCTTTCGCGAACAAAGTTATGTAAAAGCCTAAGTAAGCAAAGATATTATAGCGTTTGGGATGCTAGTGAAGAACGTGTGATTCGAACTGACGCTATGACAGTTAGAACCACCAAAAATTAAACCAAAGCGCAACCCACCAAGCCACCGTCGTGCGTACGAATTCGATTTCTAAACTCAAATACACTCAACTGATGTGGATTTGTTATGTTATGGCTATGGTATACGGCTCTGATGCATTTTCTTATTCGATTTTCGTTCGGTGTTCTTCACTATGTGCTTGTGTATTGTGTGTGTACCTGGTAGAGACGCCACAAGATCTCCACGCGCGTGTGCGTCCGATAAGTAGACAAATCAAGGAAACGAGAAGTATAATAAGAATCATAAGCATAAAGGACCCCAACTATTGAAAATTAATGCGCGTGCCTATAAACCATCCGAGAGCTGTGAGAATAGTACCAACCAAGCCTCCACATCATCATGGATCACCAACAATGCCAGGAAGTGAGTAAACCAGAAGAGAGTTAAAATCCTAGCAAACGACCCAGCAAGAAGATAGGAAAGAAATCGATTCCAGATCTTTGAGGAACACAACGTTCATCACAAAACAACCAACGAAATGAACAAAAGAGAGCCGGCCGTCCGGGGTAAATCCCTAGCTCCCCCAAAAAATGTTGTACTATCCCCCAATTTTTATCTATAATGCAAATGTCAGGAAACTTTACATTTAAAAAATTAAAGCCCAGAATTTAATGTTAAAGTAGTTTACATAACAACTTTATTTCGACGACCCCCAAAAATACGAGAGCAGCTTTTATTTTTAGTTTAGTTAATCATCATCATCATCATTGGACACTACAACCGGGGTAAGTTAGTATATAAGCTATTTAAGCTAGAATTTAAGCATTTTTTGTCTAGCCTTTAATTTAGAAACTAAGAATATAGAAAGAAAATAAAAAAATGTTTAAAAATGAAAAAAAAAATGACACTACAACCGGGAATCGGTCTTGGCCTTATTTAGCAAGTCCTGAGGCTTGTTAAATTTTCCATAATGATTTGTTTTTGCAGGGCAAGGGGATTAGTCTTGCGCCAGAGGCTCTCCGACGGGGAACCGAACCCCGGTCTCCAGCGTGACAGGCGGGTATACATCGTACTAACCACTATACTATCGAGGAGCTATTTGGGCTAATACAAGCATTAAATATAATATATGATATATGATCTTACTGACTAAGTTAATATCTAGAGCAAAAAAAAAATAAAAAAAAGGATAAAAATAAACGGAAAATAAAATAGGTGACTGGGGCGGTAGGAGGCTGGAGGAGGGCCAGTGTTTGTACGTGTGGCATATGTGGCATTTGTGAGACAGCGTCAGTGAACGGTATATGTGTGGGCTGGTAGCGGGGCCTGGTTAGAGACCAGGAGGGGTGAAATTGACGTTCAGAAAGGGGCTGAAAAAGTGTGGGGGTAGGCTTGTGGGGCAAAACTAGTTTAAGCGCGGGAGAGGAGAGGTAGGACTGGTCGGTTGGTGGGTTGTTGGGAAGGGGTCAGGGGGTGGGGGGTTAGGACTGGTATGTTAGGAGACGGCGTTTGAGACCGTGGGTCGATTGTATTTCGGCCTGGGAGAGTGGTTTAGTGGGACAAGTTAAAGTTGGATGGGAATGGCGAGTGCGAGTGCGACTAGGTTTGGGAAAAAGAGTGTGACTATTTCTTGATGGCTAAGGACTTTATAAGACGAGTTATAAATGAAACGTGGGGTACTCCGGGCGATTTTGGAAGAAGAGTGAGGACCAATTTTGTTTAAGTATAGAGAGGAAGGGAAAATCGGTTTGTTGGAGTTGCTTAAGGATAAAGTCATCTTCCTGATTCTATAGTGTCCGCTGTTATTCGAGTGAAAAATTCAGTCATATCTGGAGGGGACGACTAAGCGGAAACTGGGTTTACTCATACTGCATGGAAGCGAGTGGCAGCCCTTTATGGGAATGCTATATTTCATCAGAAAGTACTCGAGATCCAAGTGCAGTTCGCGGCTTTAGGTGCGCCCTTTAACCGATATGGTATAACTGCTTGATTTCAATGCTCAAGCTTATTGATCCGAGCTTGCCATTCTGCAGGTATCCAAGATGTGCCAAAATGGACTAGTGGTGGGGAATCGGCTATGAAAGCGTAATGGGTGGGGGGGGGGGGGGCGGTAGAAGAAGGGGGTGGGCGAAGAATGGGAAAAGGAAGTTGGTGTGTAGTGGGTAGGGGCGGAGGTGGGTTACGTTCTAAAGTTCGTCATATAGGGATGCCTCACGTCGGAGAGAGGTGAGAACAAAAAATTACAGATTCGAGAAAAAATTTAAAAAAGATTAAGTAAGAGCAAAAGAAAATAAAAAAAAAATATAAATAATAAGAATTCAAAAAATAAGAATAAATGTTAAAAAAAAACAAAAGTGTTATATATATACTTACATATATGTATGTATATATATCGGTATATATATATATATATCGGTATATATATATATATATATATATATATATATATATATATATATATATATATATATATATATATATATATATATATATATATATATATATATATATATATATATATATATATACATATATATAGGGCTCCTCGATAGTATAGTGGTTAGTATACCCGCCTGTCACCCGGGAGACCGGGGTTCGATTCCCCGTCGGGGAGCCCCTGGCGCAAGACTAATGACCTTGCCCAGACAAAATAAATCATTATGGAAAATTTAACAAGCCTCAGGACTTGCTAAATAAGGCCAAGACCGGTTCCCGATTGTAGTGCCGATGATGATGATGATGATATATATATATATATATATATATATATATATATATGTATATATATATATATATAGAATTAAAAATATAAATAAATACAACAGATTAAAAGGTACAAAGAAGAAAACAGTAATATAAATGTGAAATTGTTAATAATATAAATTACTACGAGTAGACTACTATTTATTTGCCTGTAGGAACCCGGAAGTTCATGACCTCACTGACTCGACTCCGCCATAATTCCCTGTCCTGTGCACTGTCCTTCCACGCCCGGCCACCTGATCGGATCTCCTCAAGGCCAAACCTAACATTATCGTCCCATCTCCGTCGCGGCCGTCCTACTGGTCTCTTTCCCGTTGATTTACCGTCAAGAATTCTACGCACGGTCCTATCGTTGCCCATTCGCGCCACGTGTCCAGCCCATCTTAATCTTCGAGACTTGATTACTCTCGCTATTGTAGGTTTGCGGTATAGCTCTTCCAATTCGGTTAATAATATACATGTTAAATTAAATTATGAAGGAAAAAGAAAAGAAAAAGGTGCACAAGCTCCATCGATAGTTGAACGCTCGTCCTATGGTGACAGAATCCGGTGCGCTCTTCCCTGCACCGCTGAGTAGCCAAGAGCTCACTAAGTAGAAAACTTGTGTACTTGATTTATTTCGGTGTTGTCGGTAGTTTGAAGAGATTTTGTTCGTATACTACGTACAATAATAATAATTCTTTCCGTTTTTGTATCAATTTGGCGTAGCTCGATGAAATTTATGAAAATTGATGTAATATCCGTACACAGCCTTAAGTTTTCTCTGTTAATTACTGCACACTTAGAGGGTTTACTTAATTTACTGCACAACTTAGAGAAGCTCTAATTATGGATTCCAATTAAGGACACGAACACCTGCAATTCACTGTGTTATTTTGTGGTCAACATACGGTTTTGGTCACAAGTCATTTAGTTAGGTTTGTGGTCGCAAATGATTCCAGGTATATGAAGTTACCCAGTGCCGTATGACTGATGGTGCAACTAGAACCGGCGGCTCTAGGTAATATTACTGCCCCTTTTTCTGTGAGATGCTGCTTAGATAATTGCTCCGTGGTAGTGTCCTCAAACTGCCAATTAAATTATAGAAATGCCAAACTTAATACTTTGCTATGAGTTAGCTTGCCGACACGTTGATAACTAAGTCAGGACACAGTTCTGATTGAGTGTTTCCGGCTATTATTTCTGATTATGTATGAAACCAGTGGCAATGGTCATTAAAAGTTGCGAAACCTAATCATTCAAACAAAATATCAGGGAACCATACATTATGGGCCGTTTTATGAAAGAAATGCCGGAAACGTCTAACCAGAGATCTATTCAATTAATTATGGCTCTGTTATAGTTTTCTTATTTACATGAATGTTAATACCAAAAGTAAGAGAATCTTTATTACTGTTATAAATTATTTACAAATTTAAAATCGCTTCGGGAGAATCTATAAGTGGAAGGCCACTTCTTCACCTTAGAACCAAACAGAAGAGTAAACTTCGTACCCAGAGTTCTAACCGCGGACTTCAATCCAGAGGAAACCAAGGCAGAATTAGACGCTACAGCTCCTAATACCCTGGAAGAAGTAAGAAGATTGGAAACCGTACGGTCAAAAAAAGGAAATACTAGCTTTGTCCTCTTCATAGTACACTTCTCTTTAGGATTGCTAATCGATGAATTAGTTAAAAGTAAAATCCTCTTCCCCATGCCGGTGACCATGAAAGACCCGAATGGAGACTCTAGTCTAGTCCAATGCAAAAGAGGCCAATCCTTTAGCTACATACCCAAAAACTGCGCAATGTTTAAAATGTGAAGTCGCATGTGAAGTCCCACACGGCGCGAATGAATGTCGGCGTACTAGGGAAGACCACAACCAAGCCTATGCAGCCAAATCGGACATCCTGCGAATTAACATTGATGTCCCAAATACAACTCTCTAACTAACAAGCGTAGCGAGATGGCCAAGCAATCGAAAGAAAAGAATTTCTCCCAGAAACTACACGTAAAGTCGGTGGCCAACATAGCTGACATTTTACCAACATAGCCGAAATATACGCAAATCCCAAATACCACTCCCATAGGAATTATTGGAGAATTCATGGTTGTCTCCCACCATATCTTTGTCATCACCGCCAAAGTGGGTCTAGCCAAACCATACCAAACCTGGTCAGACCTTAATCTGATCACGGAACCGTCACAAGGCGCAATAAGCAAAGAACCGCCTATTGCAGACGCCAGTCGTTCCTTGAATAAGGTGAAAGGAAACTACTTCACTATTGCAAAGGAGGTATTAGCTGGATTTTGTAGACGGCTGAGACATTCCGCCATTATTCAGAGGGTCATAAATGCACGGTACACTCTGCCATCAAAATAGGGAAAAGGACGGGGTAGTTCACGACAATCGACTAAAGCTATATGTTGTGGATTCGAAACTAAATGCAGCGGGGAAAATCTAACATGTTCATCGTCTATTGATTAAATGTGACCAACGGTTTTTGGTCAGTCTTCAGCCAACCACCAACGCCTACACAACCGGCGACCATAAGAGAATAAGACTAAAGATTACCAAGTGATGCTTAAACTATTAAAGAGTAAATTCCTCGAGTTGTTTTGTTCTTTCATTTGCCTTGTTAGTACAAATATCAACTGAATTGAAATACGCGATAATTGCATTGAATCGTATTAAGGACGGTGGTTCGCGAGACGCGCCGTTACCATCTCGGTGGACGCAACTTTCATCCCAACGGTTGCATCCACCACACTACATAATGAACAGGACCTATGGAGTGGAAGGTGGTAACATACTAGGATGTCCTGAAAAGTTTCTGACCTCAACGTGAAGAATGAAAGCTAGTGAATGTAGTTGTGCATCTTTTGATAGTTACTCATCAAAATTTCAGCCATTTTGGACATCAGTTTTTATTTGACAGTCGTTTGAGTGGGTCAATGTGAGTGTTTTTGTGAAAATGGGCAAAATTGAGTATCGAGCTGTCATTAAAATATTGTTTTTGAAAGGCAATACACCTACCAAAATCAAAGATAAATTGGACCCTGCGTATGCTTTGTACCATCATTTACCACAGTGAGATTTTGGTCAGCTGAATTTAAACGTGGCCGTGAGAGCTTGGGAGACGATGAACGTCCGGGACGTCCAAAAACTGCAACTCCTGGCGATAAGATCGCTAAAGTTCACCAAATGGTGCTAGACGACCCTCGAATTAAAGTGAGATTCATAGCAGAGGCTATGAAAATATCCAAAGAACGTGTTTCTCACATATTAAATCAATATTTAGGCATGAGATAACTGTCCGCGCGTTGGGTGCCGCGTTGGCTCATGTTAGACGAAAAACGTGTTCGAATGAACATTGCCAACGCTCTGTTGACACAGTTTAGGCGCAGTAAATCCGACTTTCGGCGCCCGCTAATTACTGTCGATGAAAGTTGGATACACTATTACACGCCCGAAGCAAAAATGCAATCAAAACAGTGAAGTGCAAAGGGGAAATCGGCTTCAAAACAAGCAAAAACTCTTTTTTCGGCTGGGAGGGTGTATCAAATCACAGTAACAGCAGAATCAAACATTATAGCCCGGAGACTGAGCATAAAAACTATTCTTTCTATCTAAGCACCAATCATTTTTTTTTTTTTTTTTATTAGACTTCTCTCGGGAGAGGCAAACCTATAGCGCCGAGTGGGCGCCCCGAGATGCCATCAAATAACTGTTGCAGTTCCTTTTGAGCAGTTGCATATTGTAACGCTCCGGGAACACTCGAGTGGGAAGGGAGTTCCACAGCTTCCCCGCTCTGTAACAGAACGAGTTCTGATGCAGGGATATTCGCGCCATCGGGAGATGAACCACAGACGGGTGCGATGCGTCGGATTGTCTTGTGGACCACATATAAGCCAAATTGCGTGGAACAATACCACGAATCTCCGAAGAACAGTAGCCGTGGTAATATCTGTAAAACAGACTGAGGTCGGCTACGCGCCTTCGATATGATAGCGACTGTAGTCCCGACGTCAGCGCCGAGTCCCTGATCAGGCGGATCGCTCGTCTCTGTATGCTCTCAAGTAGGTCGAGGGTATGTTTAGGATCCGAACTCCAAACATGAGAGCAATATTCGAGCGCGGGTCTAATTTGGGATTTATATATGAGAACCAGTTGGGCCGGAGTAAAATATTTCTTGGCTCTAAAAAGATAACTCAGTTTTCCTGGTGCTAACATGGCGATACTCGAGACGTGTTTATGCCACGACACATTCCCACAGACCGTGACGCAGAGCAATTTCAAACTTTCCCCAGACTCGAGGGCCCGGCCATTCATCATCAGCTGTGGAACCGATGGTCCGGTTTTCTTTGCGAATGTTGTATATTGTGTCTTCGCTGCATTGAAGTCGACGAGATTGGCCCTTCCCCACTGCAGGACCCTGTCTAGATCCTCATTTAGAGAATCAATCTGTCTACATCTCAGCTGATGCGACGCAGATGCACCAATCAGCCGAACACTCGAAAAAGAGGAAACAAGCGTACTATCCGCAAAACTGAACACTTTGTTATCCGTTGTCTCCAACAAATCATTTATGTGAAGCAGGAACAAGGTTGGAGCCAAAATAGAACCCTGGGGCACCCTCGAATTAACAGGATACAGATTCGAATACTCGCCGTCCACAACAACCCGGGTCGATCGATTCTCGAGGAAGCTTGTGGCGGTCCCGCCAGATCCCGCGGCTCGCGGTGGAACATTTAGTGACGGTGGAGACAAGGTAGAACTCTCGCCCATGCTGGCGTCGCGATCTCGTTCCCCACAAGCTCCTCGTCCAGTCGCAGAGCTATTGGTAAAGTCCATATAAACGAAGTTTGCTCAGCAATGCCCCGTGCCAGACGCGGTCAAAAGCCTTGGAGATATCCAATGCGACCGCCCTTGACTCACCATGCCGTTCAATCGCAGATGTCCATATATCGGTTATAAGTGTCAAAAGGTCTCCCGTGGACCGCCTGCCACGGAATCCGTATTGACGATCATTTCAGAAGTCCATTGCACTCCAAATACTTAACTAACTCGGTATTGATGACTTTTTCCATTACCTTAGATAAAATAGACAGTAATGCTATCGGACGGTAATTTTGTGGGAGACACTTTTTTCCCGTCTTTGGCATTGGCTGAACTCGAGCGATTTTCCAGCAGACAGGAAAGTTCCTTCGAGCATAAGATAAGCGGAAGAGTCTGCCGAGAACCGGCGATAGTTCTGGAGCACCGTTTTTAAGGACTATTGCTGGTATTCCGTCCGGGCCTGTTGCCTTCCTACAATCCAGTTCACGTAGAATGCGTTGAATAGTGCGAGGACGAAATCTCACATCGCGCATGTAAGACTGTACCGGCGAGATCACAGGTGGCCCCAAAAGGCCGGGATCGAGGTTTGAATTCGCGGAAAATAAATTCACGAACACATTAGCTTTAGCCCTTGGTTTCGTGACTAACGCCCCGCTGTCTGTCACCAGGGGAGGGAAAGAGGAGGTTGCGAAGTTACCGCTGACAGCTTTTTCACATTGTCGTTGTGAGCCATCTTCGCGGTATCAATCGCCTGGTTGCACGCGTTTCTGGTTCTAACAAAACTCATTCTGTTAGCATCGGTGGGATTGGAGCACCATTGCTTAAAAGCTTTATTTTTTGCCGCTGTAATTTGCTCGCATTTTTTGTCAAACCAAGGTTTATCAGACGAACTTCGTTTGATGGAATGTGGAATATACATCTCCATCCCCAGAAGAATAATCTCTGATACCGACTCCGCGCAAGCGTTAACATCGGAGTTTCCGAAGCACACCTCGGGCCATGGAAAGGATGGGAAGAAATCTCGCAAATCGTCCCAGTTAGCGGCCCCATACTTCCATACATGGCGAAGCTGCCTAGGCCGGTTATTCGCTTGATATGCAAGTGCTTGCGCGACAGATATCAAGCAGTGATCTGAGTTTCCCAGTAGCGCAGAAACCTCTACGGTATAAATACTCGGTCCGGATGTCAAAAACAGATCCAGGGTGTTCGCATAATCGCCTCGGGCATCCGGCACTCGCGTTGGCACCCCCACGAATTGAGTCAAGTTGTGGCTCACAGCAATATCTCCGCCAGTCTCCCAGTCTCGTCGGTTCTGTTAGAATGTAACAACCAGTCGGAATTGTGTACATTAAAATCACCAAGGACAACAGTTTCAGAAGCTGGGTGGTTGATCTGTATCCAGTCGATGGTATGTGTAAGGTGTTCGAAAAAAGTCGCCGGTCGATCGTCATTCCGGGAGCGGTAAAGACAACAAAGAAATTTAACGGAATTCCTCAGCACGACCCTCAGCCATATGATGTCCATATTATTGGGTTCCAACGCCTCCATCCTCTGGCAAGCCAGATTGGACCGTGCGAAGACGCAGACTCCGACCTTAAAACGGAATCTCGAATGTAAGTCGTATCCCGAACAACGAAGATATGTCGAATCAGTTGACCAATCGACCTGGGTCTCAGTTAGGGCAACGATATCAGGTTTCGTTGTTTGCAAATATTGGTGGACGGCGTTTAGATTGATATTGGTGAAACCGATGCCCCTGATCTTACAAAATGCCGTCACCAGTCGAGCGTGGGCCGAGCCTCGAGAGCGAGCCCGGTTATGCGATGACTAACCTCTTAAAGTTCCATGATACCTGCATGAGGTTCTCCCTGACATAGTCCCCCGCGGAGATCCGAATGGGAGACTAGTTTATCTCCGGAATTCTTTATATCAGAAGGTACCATCATGACTTATCCCCATGTCAGTCCGGGCCATCAGCCACACATCTGAAACACTGTCGAAGATTTCTCTCGGCGATTATGTTAATTAGACTCAATAAAGTATTATTACTACTCACAAAAATCGGCGCTTAAAAATAGGAAGTGCTTAGATCCACCCCAAATTACTATTGAATGCTCTTAACACTTGTATGAATGACCTCCAGCTTCATCCTCATTGACTATAGCGTTACCACCTTTCCAGAAAAAAAATCTGTCTACGAAACGAAAGAAATGACAATTTTTTCCAAAAACCACAGTGTCCTCTAATTATAGGACACAGACTTAAATGCAGAAAGTGAGTTGCTTGAGCTTTTGATTTTTGTCGTTACTTGCTTTATAGATATTATATAACCTCCTTCCGAGCAACATTTTAGTGCAGTCTTACGCCACCCTTTCATTGCCATAATTAAATGTCATTTCCGAGCTAAATAATATATCATTTGTCTCACGGCCAAGGAGTTTAATATAAACGCACTGGCGGGAGACAATGGCGCCTAATTACCTTACGAACATTATTATTATGGGAAGAGTGTTTATTTAACAGCTATCCCTGTCAGATGGGGCACATTGTAACTGCCCTCGGAACGGACACCGGCAGTGGGCACCCTTCTCCAGAGGCATAACTGCCCACACGATCCTTACAATGTATTGTAATTATTTCAGATGAGTATGCGAAGAATACCCTCCGTCTTATCGCTTCTTAGCTTTAGACCCTAATTAGTTGTACAATTCCTCTGGCTTTAGCCTTCCAGGCTACCCAAGGCGTACTGACTAAAAATTCATACAATTATCAGGATTTATATTTTATGACTTTATCGTGGCGGTAGCAGCCGTTTCCGCCTTTCAGCCACTTGCCCGCTGGACAGCATGTAGATTAGAACAGCAGCCACCGGCTATACCTAGTCTCAACCGATTGCTCAGGCAAAGACAAAGATAATGTGCGTGAATGGATACGTTTTCTTTCCTGCAATCGAATCCTCTTTGAAGTGAGACCTCCACTCGACTTCTCACGTCGTGTTGCGTTTATGGTAATTTAGTGGCGAACGGCCGCAATAAAATCCAACGATTCCTCCAGGTGCCACTTATCTCTAGTTCGTAACACGACTAGATGTGCGGGGAACCACTAATGCCCCAGCCAGACGCCTGTTGCTGAGATCAGGTGCAAATTATCAAATACACGATGGCTTTGCTTTTCTCTAATACGTGTGTACACCTCAGTGGTGTTAGATATTCTTCTCCCTGCAGCGTGTGTACACACGCACAGTGAAAATGGGCAAACGACATGGAAATGACCGGAAATAGAAATTTATACAAATTTCTCCGCCTTATTTTTATTTGAATATTAGTTGTGGCATTTGTATCGTACCGGTGGGAGTCGCCGTCTAGTTTGGGTGATCTTAGTGGTTAGCCTTGCAGTTGAATGTCATAGGACACGGTGGATGGGGAAAATGTGTCAGGCCCGTTATCAGATGTAACTGTGCGTGCGACTTGGTACATTTCTATGAATTGGAGCTGGTCACGAACGGTCAAAGAGCCAGAAATAGTTGAATGAACTACGTTGGTCCTCTGTCCACTCAAGTCAAAGGTGGACATTTGATTAGACGGTGTATAAAATGTGCTAAGTGACATTAGACACGTAAGCGGCCTTCATTATCACCCCATACGCTTACCACTGGCAATGGAAATGTGAACGTATCAGTTCTTCATCTCGAGTGTTATTTGAATTTGGTTTTCATAAAAACCTGCATTAGTCCATGTTAAGTCACGCCATTCATCTTTCTTTGAGAGGGTTATAGAACAAATCCTCAGGTTAACAAACTGCTCCAAATGAATTCGTATAAGAACCACTAAGGGAGTGTTATAAAGGTTAACGTGGGACTACTACGAAGTATAATTTTCAATAATTCAATTTTTTCTGATTCCCTATACCCTAAATGAAATGAAAGAATGCATTGGATGAACCTACGATGGATTTGTTGTTGAGTTATTGGCAAAATCATCACTATTGAGATAACCCCAAGGAAACAACTTCAAAGGGCTCTCTGCGGCCAGTTGACTTTACGGTTCCGAAAGACTAGACGATCGGCACACTTTCCATCCTACAAAGCCATTGTGGTATAGGAAAAAAAAAGTGTGGCATGAGTCACCATCCAAACTGGACATTGTCGATATCAATAGTATCCACTTCTAAATCACTACACCTTTCCATTTACCCAAAACCCCCTAACCCAATATCCCATTTTTGAAATACTTACCCTCATTAAATACCCACTTCCATTCATCCATACTTACCCTTTGTAAAATCCATACTTTCCCCTGTTAAATCATACTCCATTTCCTATTCATTTCCCATTCATTCAATTCCCAAAACCGAATTCTATTTGAAGCACAAAAAAACCTTCGACAATTTATGGGTATCTTGGTCTTGGTAGGTGTCAGTCCGACACGGGTTCACCAAGACCTCTGGTCTCTTTCTTCTACTGCTTTTATTCTTTATTTTAGCAACTATTACTAAACTTACTTTATGTTGTGCACAGGATCTTAATTATTACGAAACTTACATTAAGTTGTACAGTAATTTATTACAAAAAAACTTATTTTAAGTTGTACAGTAATTTATTTATTACAAAAAAACTTACTTTAAGTTGTACAGTAATTTATTTATTACAAAAACCGGCTTTAGGTTGTCCACCGTATCTTAATTATTACGAAACTTAGCTTAAGTTGTACAGTATTTTATTTATTACAAAAAAAAACTTACTTTAAGTTGTACAGTAATTTATTTATTACAAAAAAACTTACTTTAAGTTGCACAGTAATTTATTTATTACAAAAAAACTTACTTTAAGTTGTACAGTAATTTATTTATTACAAAAACTGGCTTTAGGTTGTGCACCGTATCTTAATTATTACGAAACTTAGTTTAAGTTGTACAGTATTTTATTTATTACAAAAAAACTTACTTTAAGTTGTACAGTAATTTATTTATTACTAACAAACTTACTTTAAGTTGTACAGTAATTTATTTATTACAAAAAAACTTACTTTAAGTTGTACAGTAATTTATTTATTACAAAAAAACTTACTTTAAGTTGTACAGTAATTTATTTATTACAAAAACTGGCTTTAGGTTGTGCACCGTATCATAATTGTTACGAAACTTAGTTTAAGTTGTACAGTATTTTATTTATTACCAAAAAAACTTACTTTAAGTTGTACAGTAATTTATTTATTACAAAAACTGGCTTTAGGTTGTGCACCGTATCTTAATTATTACGAAACTTAGTTTAAGTTGTACAGTATTTTATTTATTACCAAAAAAACTTACTTTAAGTTGTACAGTATTTTATTTATTACAAAAACTGGCTTTAGTTTGTGCACCGTATCTTAATTGTTACGAAACTTAGCTTAAGTTGTACAGTATTTTATTTATTACAAAAAAAACGTACTTTAAGTTGTACAGTAATTTATTTATTACAAAAACTGGCTTTAGGTTGTGCACCGTATCTTAATTATTACGAAACTTAGTTTAAGTTGTACAGTATTTTATTTATTACAAAAAAAACTTACTTTAAGTTGTACAGTAATTTATTTAGTACAAAAACTGGCTGTAGGTTGTGCACCGTATCATAATTGTTACGAAACTTAGTTTAAGTTGTACAGTGTTTTATTTATTACAAAAACTAGCTTTAGGTTGTGCACCGTATCTTAATTATTACGAAACTTAGTTTAAGTTGTACAGTGTTTTATTTATTACAAAAAAAACTTACTTTAAGTTGTACAGTAATTTATTTATTACAAAAACGGGCTGTAGGTTGTGCACCGTATCATAATTGTTACGAAACTTAGTTTAAGTTGTACAGTATTTTATTTATTACAAAAAGTAGCTTTAGGTTGTGCACCGTATCTTAATTATTACGAAACTTAGTTTAAGTTGTACAGTCTTTTATTTATTACAAAAAAAACTTACTTTAAGTTGTACAGTAATTTATTTATTACAAAAACGGGCTGTAGGTTGTGCATCGTATCATAATTGTTACGAAACTTAGTTTAAGTTGTACAGTATTTTATTTATTACAAAAAGTAGCTTTAGGTTGTGCACCGTATCTTAATTATTACGAAACTTAGTTTAAGTTGTACAGTATTTTATTTATTACAAAAAAACTTACTTTAAGTTGTACAGAAACTTATTTATTACAAAAAAAACTTACTTTAGGTTGTACAGTAATTTATTTATTACAAAAACTGGCTTTAGGTTGTGCACCGTATCATAATTGTTACGAAACTTAGTTTAAGTTGTACAGTATTTTATTTATTTCCAAAAAAACTTACTTTAAGTTGTACAGTAACTTATTTATTACAAAAACTGGCTTTAGGTTGTGCACCGTATCTTAATTATTACGAAACTTAGTTTAAGTTGTACAGTGTTTTATTTATTACAAAAACTAGCTTTAGGTTGTGCACCGTATCTTAATTATTACGAAACTTAGTTTAAGTTGTACAGTATTTTATTTATTACAAAAAAACTTACTTTAAGTTGTACAGAAACTTATTTATTACAAAAAAACTTACTTTAGGTTGTACAGTAATTTATTTATTACAAAAACTGGCTTTAGGTTGTGCACCGTATCATAATTGTTACGAAACTTAGTTTAAGTTGTACAGTATTTTATTTATTTCCAAAAAAACTTACTTTAAGTTGTACAGTAATTTATTTATTACAAAAAAACTTACTTTAAGTTGTACAGTAATTTATTTATTACAAAAACTGGCTTTAGGTTGTGCACCGTATCATAATTGTTACGAAACTTAGTTTAAGTTGTACAGTATTTTATTTATTTCCAAAAAAACTTACTTTAAGTTGTACAGTAACTTATTTATTACAAAAACTGGCTTTAGGTTGTGCACCGTATCTTAATTATTACGAAACTTAGTTTAAGTTGTACAGTATTTTATTTATTACAAAAAAACTTACTTTAAGTTATACAGTAATTTATTACAAAAAAAACCTACTTTAAGTTGTACAGTAATTTATTTATTACAAAAACTGGCTTGAGGTTGTGCACCGTATCTTAATTATTACGAAACTTAGTTTAAGTTGTACAGTATTTTATTTATTACAAAAAAACTTACTTTAAGTTGTACAGTAATTTATTTATTACAATTTACTTTAAGTGGTGGCACTGTATTTTAATTATTAAAAACTTACTTGTGTCGAGCTCAGTATTCAATTATTACAAATTTAGTTTGGGTTGAGCACAGTATTCAGTTATTACAAATTACTTTAAGTGGTGGCACTGTATTTTAGTTACTCTACACAACTTTTGTCCGCCCACTACTCGAATACGCTAGTCACATTCGCAGGATTGAGGGTGTTCAACGTCGTTTCTTGCGCTTTGCCCTCCGAGGACTAAACTGGGAAAATCCGCTGATTCTACCACCATACACAAGCCGGCTCCCTCAAATCAATTTAAACACACTTGAAGAGCGCCGACATCATATTTGTCCATCGCCTTCTGTCTGGCTCAATCAATTGCCCAAGCTTGCTCTCCACTTTAACATTGCATACAAACCCCCGTAACGTACGTAACCCTCGACTGTTTTACGTACCCGCTCACTACACTTCTTACGGCGCTAACGAACCCATCTCGCGTATGCTATAACAGGCCATTTCCCCACCTCCTTCGATTTCAACATCTCTACTCCCGCTTTTAAAAGACGTCTCAGAATAAACCCGTCCTAAATCCGACCCTTCCTTTCGATAACCCCTCTGCCCTGCACCTCCCCCACCCAACTTGTTCACCCCTACACCTTTCCAACCCCAGCAAATCCCCCCCCCCCCCCCCCTGCCCTCCACTGTCGCCCAGAGGCCGCGTTTACCACCCCCACATACACTCACTCTTCCCTGGCCTCCATCCTCCCCTATCGCCAAGTAATCTTCAACTTCCTGGTTTTCTTCTCCTTTTTTTTCGATTGAATAATTGAATAATGTCTTAACCACTACTCTAGATTTTAAGATAGTCTGTAAGGTTTTATGTTAAGTTAATTTTAAGTTTAGTTTAGTTTAGTTTAGTTTAGTGAGGGCAGAACCCTCGTATATTCAGCTTAGTACAAGCGATAAAACTTAACAATTATCTTAAAACTATATATATAAAAATAGCTTGCATTAAGCTAAATAAAAATGGGAGTTCCGCCTTCAATCAATCAATCAATAACTTAAACATGTTCTTAATCTTTATTATGAAGAATTATTAATCTTTTCAAAGTTGCTGTTTCAAATAGTTTAACTCAATCCGTCAATGAGCCAACACGGGTATCAGATACAGATGCTCATTACACACTGGACCTGTTTCTCACCTCCCATCTGAACAAATACATAATTGCAGTTTCTTCGCCCCTGGGTACTTTAGATCACTGTGTCGTGCCAGCTAAGTTTTGTCTAACTAACAGCAACGTTAACGAGAAAACTCCCACAAGAACAATATGGTTCTATGAGAAAGTCAACTGGGAAGGTCTGAACAAATTTTTTGAGAACAGAAATTGGTCGTTGTTTTTCCCTTAATAACGATGTTCAATCTATAGCGGACACATTGACAAACACGATTCTGCTTGGCATGCGAACCTTTATACCGCACAGGGTAAAGAGTATCAAACGTAAGAGAAATATGTGGTTCGATTCCGGGTGCAGAGAAGCCATTAAGGCTAAAGAGTTAAGCTTCCGGTTGTATAAATCTAACAATACTGAGAAAAACCAGACAAAATTCAAGAGAGCTAGAAATGACTGCGACGTGCAAATTCAACGCGCAAAGTTCTTGCCTGACCAGAGAAAAAAATACTACACTCTCCCATAGGTAGCAGAAACCTCTGGGTATTCGTGTAAAACTTCCAAAACTCGACCTTCTCATCCATTCCTTCGCTTATAGTCGAGGATAGACCAGTCACTAGTGCAATGGAGAAAGCAAATTTACTTGCTGGACATTTTGCAGCGAAGTCACCGCTGTCTGATACCACATCAGTTTAGCCTCAACTTGAGTACAAGCGGCACACCATTAGCCAAATTCACTTTCAAACGCGCACTGTTGCCGCGCACTCAAGGACCTGAAGCAAACAAATCCGCTGGTCGGGATGGCATTCTCCCAATTCTCTTGAAGAGATGTTCTTCTTCAATCGCTAAGCCGGTACGTAAACCCTTTCATTTTTCTTATTCTACTAGCGGATTCTCAAATAAATGGAAGTCAGTGAATTTCCAAAAAGGGCGACCAATAGGCGACCTTTCTTCTTATCGACCCATAGCACTAACTTTTAATCTCGCGATGGTAATGGAATCACTCATTAACGGTCAAATTCCGAAATATCTGGAATCAAATTACCTCTTCAATGACCGCCAATGCGGCTTTCGTAGCAACAGGAGAGTTGATGACGTACCTTGCTGAAAAGTGGAGTCATTCCATCTGTTGCGAATGCAAGTTGTGGCAACAAAACAAATATAAATAAATATACAAGGATACTCACTGCTTTCCTTATTTCGACTGGTTCAAACTGTCGATGAATTCCTCGGCCAGTTGTTTAAGTTGGGACTCTACATTCTCAGCCAGCAAATATGTTTGAGGGCGTTTAATGTCCGGTTGTGGTATCTTCATTGTTTTGGCCACGGTTGAATATTCTCTTCTAATTTAATGTACACTGTAGTCCAGTCCTTGTGTTACAATTTTATTTATTAACTTCTTTTCGTTTCTTGGTTAATTTGAGTTTTACAAATTAGCTTTACTTAAATTATGAATTACACTCCGTAAATATGGGATTCTTTCCCTTTTGCACTGTTATTTATTTAACTGCTTTTGGTTTCTTGGTTAATGTTAATTTTACAAATAAGCCTTACTTAATTTAACAATTACACATCATATATATGGGATTCTTTCCCTTTTGCAGTGTTATTTATTTAACGCCTTTTGCCTTTCGAATCCCGCCAGACGAACAACTACAACTGACGATCAACCACTTACTTTCTCGGACTACCACTGAGTACTCACCCGAATAACGGGCACTCTCCACGTTCGCACACTCATCCTTATTTTCCCATTTCGCCGCCCACTAAATGTGAATAAACTGTCGCGAATTTACTCAGCATTCAATGAAGGTAGGTAGAATGGGTAAATTGCAAAGGAGAGCAGCTTGGTTTAGGGGTTGATTTGGTTGGAGACTTGGGCAATTCTCGGAATACAGAACTACACGTGCATTCCGAGAAGGGGGAGAGGAATGAAAAATATACTCACGCCTACTTTTTTGATAGTAACTATTCCCAAGCGTATTGCCTGTACTTTTTATATCAGACAGGGCAACTATAATTAAGATCTTCGTTTGCATTGGAATGTGCAGAGGGAATCTGAAGATAGACTAAACTGTTTCGCTGTGTACAAACAGCGTTGTCTACCCATGTTTGGCTTTTGATAATCAGCAGAATGGATTTATGATTTCAGGGAGAGAAATCGATGTTGGAGATTTAGGGTATCGGTTTTTTTGGTCAAAAAGGATGCGAATCAGCTTAATGATTCGCCGCGACTTTAATTATGTAACACATTCACTACTGTAGCGATAGCAAGGTTGTCGCATTGGATATTTCAAAAGCGTTCGACAGAGTTTGACATGCAACCCTTTTGTCGAAATAACATTCATATGGAGCGGACAATTCTCTGTCCGATGGATAAGAAACTATCTCTCTACCCAAGGTTATGTACTCTCACCCACTCTCTATCTCATATTTATTAATTATCTCTTGTCCATTACCCACACCCCAATACACTCGTTTGCTGATGATGGGTTTCTCATACTCATACGAACATCCCCGAACAAACTTCGAACCTCATCACCAATCAGCAGGTTATGTGTTACGCACAAAACCCTCCACCCCTGTGCCTACCTCTTTGGAGCTAAGCTCCATCATTAAGCTCGTACATTAAATATCGCGATATCAATTCAATATCAAACAAATTGCACTACACGTTCAATTTTTCCCATATTGAATTTAACGAACGAACCATATGCTCAACACGCAAAATCCCCTGGACTTAAATCTGTGGACCGGGTGACCAACTTTTAAGTAAAGTTGTTGAGAATCATAAAATCCACGTCTGCAGTTTAATCATCCTTTAAAGGTTTGCTTACCCAAACCATTTCCCACAGGGAACATCTTTGTCCATTCTACTAGAACAAATAATTTGCGCCATAAAACGAACCACACGTTCGTTTTAGCGCCCACCAACATAAAGGATCATAAATGCGCATTATCACGATCCTCTATTGATTTTTCCTATGTGTTTCCTCACCATTTCCCACAGAGTACATCTTTTTCCATTCTCCAAAAACAAACAACTTGCGTCATAAAACGAACCACACGTTCGTTTTAGCGCCCACCAACGTAGAGGATCATAAATGTGCATTAGAACGATCCTCTGTTGATTTTTCCTTTGTGTTTCCTCTTTTGATCCTAAGCCGGGAAAGATGGAGAAAAAAAATAGCGGCTGGCAAAAGGGCCAAGCAGAAAAAAGTACATATCCCTCGATCTGCAGGATGGAAGAAAAAAGTCTTCGTTTGGGGAGATCAAGAAAAAAAGAATGGAGTTGGTTCGGGATTTTTGACCGAGACAGTCATCGGTCGGGTCTGTTGTTTGGCGTCTAGGGATTATAAAAGAAACTTCCTTGTTAATAAAGTTGTTAAAAGAATAGTGGTTGTCAAAATACTCTGAAGTTCAAAAACTTTAAAGTTTAGTTTAATAAATTTCTAAAAAAAAACAACGAGTGTGTTTTATTTATGTGTGATAATGTACATAATGACAAATGTGTAATAAGTGTGTGGTGTTTAAAATATCACATTAACATAGAGGTTCTGTCCATTGAAAATAGAATAAAACCTAGACTTTCTCCTAAAAACGACCAGCGAGATTTAATTCAAGTGGTATTTAGGATTATACTTTCCTCTGTTATCAACCGGCTAAGTGAGATTGGATAGATCCGTTTTAGGCGGTGGGGAGAATCATCTGTAGCCATCAACAAGGGAGGACCGCCACATACCGTTCCTCAGGTAACACTTGTGGCGGTTTCCCCCGACGCCACTACCCGCCTCACATTTTCAACGGGAGCACCCCACCAGAGAAACCAACAACCCAGGCGACGGTGCATTGTCCGAATTTATCGGGCGTGCGGTTGATACGCTATGGAGCGTGGTTTTCGTGCCACACCATTGGAAGCGGAAACAAGAAAAACCTGGTCGTCGAAAAGCATCAAATTCTATTGGAAATAAGAGCAAAATTTCCTGTAAGGAAGAATCGCTTGTTTGTGTATAGTGTTGTATTCCAGAATACTACCCTTATTAAATTTAACACTGAATCTCCTAACACATCCTTAAAAACTTCACTTAACATATATTACATTCTCAATTAATACATACCATTCATAAACATTCACAATATTACCAGTTACAGCACACTTAATAACCTGCACCTTTTTATTTATCAAAAACATAGTAACTTGGATTTTCGTTCAAATGAATTGTTGTTAAAAGTCAGAGAGAAAAAAATAGAATAGAAAAAGTTCAGAGGAGATTTGGAAGTGAGGACTGTCAAAGAAAAATTTATTGATAGCTGTGAACACAATTTCCGTTGATTTTTTATTAATTCAAATATACATTAACAAGTCGATGATTTCAAATCGATGGTTCTGTCTATAACGAATTTTTGGATATCGGTGATAGAGGAATGTCTAATACCGAAAAGAAAGGTTTTACAAAATTAAGCAATTAAAAATAAAAGGTCCCCGCTCTTCCCTCATACCGAGGAAGCACGGCGTCAGGGCTTAAACACTGGTGGCAGCGGTGGGATACAACCAAAGGATCCCAAATAAAAAGAAGAAAATAAGAAGAAAAAAAAAAAACAAGAAAAAAAAAATTTTTTAAACAAAACAAAATTTAAAACAACAAAAAAAAATGTTTATAAGAAGAAGAAAAAAGTAAACATAAATAAATAAAAAGAAGAAAATAAGAAGAAAAAAAAAACAAGAAAATAAGAAGAAAAAAAAAACAAGAAAAAAAAATTTTTTTCAAGAAGAAAAGAAGAAAAAAAAACACAAGAAAAAAAAATTTTTTTAAACAAAACAAAATTTAAAACAACAAAAAAATGTTTATAAGAAGAAGAAAAAAGTAAACATAAAACAACGAAAAACAAAGTAAACAAAAAAATTTAAAACAAAAAAAAAATAAAGTGAACACAAGAGAAATAACCAAATAAGAAGAAGAAAAAAAATTTTTTCAAGAAGAAAAGAGAGAAAAAAAAACAAAACCGGAGAAATAACCAAACCAAAATAAGAAGAAAAAAAAACCCTCGACATAAAACAACGAAATAAAAAGAAAAAAAAAGGAAAGCAGAAAAGACCAGGATATTCAACTTCTAGGGCGTGAAGTCTGCCTGGCAAGAATAACAAAATAATATAAAATATAGAAAGGAACACAAAGAGGAACTCTACGACACAACAAAGAAGAAAAAAAGGGACAACAATAAGAAATTCAACAAGACTTCTATCAACATCTAGAGTAGTAAGAAATTTTTTTCAATATTTTGTTTTTTCTCTCTAAAATTTTTAGGAATATTTTCTACTTGGAAGCTTTCCTTTTTACTAACATACATTTTTTTCGATAGAAATTTCTATCTATATTCTTTGAAAATTCTCTTTTCAGTTTTTTTTCGACGACATTTCCGTTTCTTTTCCTTCTCGTCGAAAATTTTCTTTCTTTTCAGTTTTGGGTCCAAACCATATCGTTTCCATATATATATATTGAATAATAACATAAAGGCCATTTTTTCATAAACCATATTTTTAAGAATTGATAACAAATTTTCGCCATACATTATTTTAAACTTTCACTATTACGAGTCTATATTACACGAGACAGGCGGCTAGGCAGGGGGAAGAACAAATCCACTATCAACAGATACACAATAAACCCCCTGAAATGGCTCTTTCTGTCGGAATTTCTGATGTTTTCAGAATCGTCCCTACCTTTGACGGGAAACCCTGCGTCTTAAGTAAATTTATTTCCGGGGGAGACGTTTTATTTAGATCCGTAAAGAAGGCAGACCCGGATATATACGAGACATTTTTAGATCTAGTCAAAAATAGACTAGAGGGTCATGCTTACGATCTGATCAGGTATAGCAAAATCGCTAAGTGGGAGGATTTAAAAGATAAACTCGAATCGGAATATAAAGAGGAGCAATCTCGGTCGACGGCACACAATGAGTTGATTTCTCTGAAACAACGCTACAGAGAAACCGTCCGGGAATACGGCGATAGAGTCGCGAATGCTCTAAGGACTCTAAACTCTGCCACGTGTGAAATAACAGCAGACGCGGTGGTTAGGGAATTCTTAATGGAAGAAAACAAAAAATTGGCCGTACAAACATTTGAAGATGGACTAATGAACGAACAGCTAAAGATACTAGCTAAAGTCCATGGGGGAAATAATTTAAAACAGTCGATTGCACATGTAGTATCACATGGTGCTCGAATGGACAACTCTCCCAGGTCATATCAATATAACGAAAAACCTACATTCAATAGTATAGTCTGCCAAACCTGTGGTAAGTCAGGGCATACACAGGACACATGTTATCGGAACATGCAATCCAACTTTTTTCCGAATAGACAACCCATAAAAAGGGAATATAACATTGTATGTAATTTCTGTGGACGAAATAATCACACAGAGAATGAGTGTAGATACAAGATATCTAGGAATGGATCGGCTTCAACAAATTACCAACAAGGTACAACAACGCGTAACCCATTCCGAAATAATCCTACAAACTCTGAAAATCGTTTTGGTGAAAATTCTAGGACCACCAATAGACAAAACGATCGGCAAAATGTTCACTTTTCTCGGGTGCAAGAGTCGGAAAACGAGGCCTGACGCCAACCAAAATTTATGGAAGACAGACCAAAGTTTTCTATTTACAGCATTAGATCTTTGGAAATAGATAACGACCATTTTAATGAAGCTCCTAGCCAAATTTACCCTGAGCCCACATACTCCTATAAACCAAGCCATATAAACGAAGATAACCCTGTCCCTAATATAAAGACTCCGATTCATACTCCCATTCTGGAAAACAATTCAGCAACACAGACTGAAAATCCGAAATTTTCAGCAGTATTAAAGACTGAAAATTCGGATCCTGCAGAAAATATACAAACAGAAATCCCGAATATTTCGGCTATCCCAATAGACAACCCCGGCACTTCAGCAACAAAGACTGAACATTCAGCAGTGTTAAAGACAGAAAACCCAATAGTTGCAATAAAAGTCGAAACCCAAGTCAGTTCAGCAGCTAATACTGATGAACAAATCTTTTCTGCAGCAAAGACTGAAGGATTGAATGTTTCTACAGCAGATATAACTGAAGAAATAGTTCAAACAGCAAATAGTACTGGGAACCAAGATGTTCTAACAGCTAATAAGTCTGAAGAACTATTCGAATCAGTAAATGAGACTGAGAAACTAAACGATTCATCAGCAGTGAGTAAGACTGAAAAGGTAGACGTTCCGACAGCAGTTAAAGCTATGGACAATGACAACACTAAGCCGAAAACAATAAATATTTTAAACAACGAAAACAAACACAAACACTTACTCAAACACGAAATAATAAAAAATGAAAATAATAATTTAACTAAAATAGGTATTGTAAAGAGTAACTATATAAATACATTACAAGTCTTTTTTTTCAACAAAAAAAATTTATTCCAATGCAAAATACAAAAAAATAAAAGGTTACACCGTCATTTAAATTATTTAAGATCATTTTTCAAGAAGATTTTTGGTAATAATCATCTTTATTCAATCATCATAGTAATAGGCCCAGAAAGGTTTTGGAAACTTTTCCATAAATTTAAGGAAAAGATAAACACATAACAAATGGCCTTTGTTTTATTATTCAATATATGAAATAATCTAACAATTGTAGGAAATGACGGAAATGAAAAAAAAAAAAAAAAAAAAAAAAAAAAAAAAAAAAGTTAATGAGGGGGACGAAAGAAAGAAAATTTTAGAGGTAATATATATTGGAAATTTTAGAATTTATATATATTCGAACGGAAAAGGAAAGAAAGAAAATTTTATTGGTAATATATATATTAGAAATTTTGGAATTAATATATATACGGAAATGAGAATTTTGAAACAATAATATTAATATTATATATTTAATATAATAAGTAATAATGATTTTTAGATAAGAAAAGAAAAGGTTCCAAGGAGAAATATTTAAATTTAGTTAATATATAATGTAAATAGACTATTTTGGACTATTTTTCTAGTGTTAAGAACTTTTTGAGTATTGGAAAAATTTAGTTAATATATAATGTAAATAGATTAATTTTCTAGTATTAAGAACTTTTTGATTATTGTAACCTTTGATGAAAGATTAATTTTGAAAACCTTTGTAATGTAATTGAACGAAAATCCAAGTTTTTAATTAATCTTAATTTAATATATAGTTACTAGAAAATTATTCTCTTCAAGGATAATTTTCTTTCTCGAAGAAGGGTGGGATGTTGTATTCCAGAATACTTCCCTTATTAAATTTAACACTGAATCTCCTAACACATCCTTAAAAACTTCACTTAACATATATTACATTCTCAATTAATACATACCATTCATAAACATTCACAATATTACCAGTTACAGCACACTTAATAACCTGCACCTTTTTATTTATCAAAAACATAGTAACTTGGATTTTCGTTCAAATGAATTGTTGTTAAAAGTCAGAGAGAAAAAAATAGAATAGAAAAAGTTCAGAGGAGATTTGGAAGTGAGGACTGTCAAAGAAAAATTTATTGATAGCTGTGAACACAATTTCCGTTGATTTTTTATTAATTCAAATATACATTAACAAGTCGATGATTTCAAATCGATGGTTCTGTCTATAACGAATTTTTGGATATCGGTGATAGAGGAATGTCTAATACCGAAAAGAAAGGTTTTACAAAATTAAGCAATTAAAAATAAAAGGTCCCCGCTCTTCCCTCATACCGAGGAAGCACGGCGTCAGGACTTAAACATAGCACAACATGAAGACCCGATGGAATTTGCCCACCAGCAGCACCACCACGGAATTTCCAACCGACGCCGACGGCCAACGGAAATATTCCAATTTTGGTTCCCGCCAACATGCACCCCTTCTCGAGTGGAGAAAACGGTCGCATCCTCAACCAACGGATCAATCGAGATATGCGGACAAGAATATCTTCAATCCAGCACCGTCACACACAAGCAGCCTGCCCCCTTTTCATCGGCGAAACACGGCAGGCATTTCGGTAGCAAAAACCAACCTACAGGCAAGTAATAACATGCTTGCCTACAAGAGAAACCAACTCAAGGAAAAGCCACCTGCACCAATTGCACAACGATCGATATGCGATCTACGGCGATCCTAAGTGTGGTCGCGATCGTATAAACGTTCGTCGTTCATATGTAAGATTCACCAAGCGAAATGTGCACGATCAGCAATAATGCTTTACGCAGCCGTGATCGTGTACACATTTCAACCCCTGTATGAACTTGCAATCATGTAAATTCATGTCCCATGTCTGCATGCTAGGGGATACACATGTAAGCGGCAGACGCGATTATCGTGTGTATGTTTTCGCCCTTTCCTTTTTTTCTTGTTCTCCTGGCCAAAGCTAAAAGCACACCATATATGGTAGTCGAGGCAATGGTCGGGATTTGTTTTGGGCTCTAGCGCTGTGTGTGCAAAGTGAGGAAAAAAGAAGAAAGGATTGCATATGAGGTAACCCTTGTGAATTAGTATGAATTAAGAAGTTAGTCGTTGAGAAGATTTGAAAAGAGTCAGTAAAACCGTTCGGGCTAAGACTAAAGTGGTGCGCCATATTGTGAATATAACTTATATCTACACAGTGTTATTTTTTTATACGAAGTACATTGTCTGCCTAAGTTACCTGTGAATAAGAATTAGAAACATATAATATATAGTTACCTTGTTTTTTTATCCGAAGTACATTGTCTTCCTAAGTTACATGTAATTAAGCATTACGAACATCTAATGGATATCTACAGTGTTTTTGAAGTATATTGTCTTCCTAAGTTACAGTATATTGTTTTCCTAAGTTACACTTACAGAAATAAATAAATTTCGAATAAGAAGGCGTTTTAA
Source organism: Microdon myrmicae (assembly GCA_963931805.1). Taxonomy (NCBI): domain Eukaryota; kingdom Metazoa; phylum Arthropoda; class Insecta; order Diptera; family Syrphidae; genus Microdon; species Microdon myrmicae. Next base: position 168,822,639 of record OZ007498.1, on the reverse strand, counting down.
TTTTTGGAGTCGGATACGAACTGAACCAGTGGGGTTATGTGGTTAACCTGTGCCCCTGTGGCACCCTGATTGACACGCCACGTAACATTAAACTACAAAGACCCATACACTCGTTATTAAAAATATCATAAAGAAAAAGGAAATATAATCCACTATCAAACTATAACCGTACATATGCTGAATAAATTGAATTCCGACCTCAACAAGGTTTATCAATGGGGATTATCTAACCGAGGAAAATTCAATACCTTAAAAACGCAGTGCTACCTCTCGTCGTCAAACTCGAACCCCAAAGTAAATATACTGTCGATGAACGGCACTTCCATCGACGACGCCAAGGAACTATCAATCCTTGCCACTCAAATTAATTCGACTCTTAATTGGAATAACCACATATTTGAAGCTGTGAAAAGTGCAGCCAAATGTATCGGGTTCCTTAAGAGATGCAAAATAGATTTTCCTCCATCCAACCTGGCCACTATTTACAAGGCGTATATTCGTCCCAAAGTGGAGTTCAACTCCCATATTTGGTCAGGCGCATACAAAACTGAACTACACGTGCTCGATAGGATGCAAAAACGGGCAGTGACACTTACTGGGGACCACAGCCGTAAGTCTATCAATCTCTCGTTAGAACATAGGCGCAATGTGTAATGACTCGCTCTTTTCTTTAGGTCTTATCACAGTCGTTGTTCAAATGAACTTACTGAATGTGTTCCGGCCCTTCACGCATTTTCTGCGATACCCGTCAATTTGAGAACGCGTCTCAGTTCACGTTGAAAGTCAACTTCAGGGGCACAATTAAACATAGAGAGTCATTCTTTAGCCGAACCACGCGAATGTGGAATGTTTAACCTGATCATGTATTTCCTCGCCATTGTAATGTCCAGCCATTTAAGGCCAATGTACATCGATGCCTCTTCTCCTTATCCGCTTCCTCTCCTTCCGCTCCAACTGTGCTCTGAGATTTAAGGGTACTCCAATAATCCAATTATATGTGCGCCTTAGTGCAAAAAAAATCCGAAATGCAAAAACAATGTCAAACGTTTTCTGACGTTTTGACTCCATGCAGATTCAATATTTATAAAATGTAACTTTTTTTTTAACTCAGGAGAAGTAAACGTTTATGGCTAGATAGTACTTTGAGTTGCGAGTGCTGAGATCTTCCTTAAGAATTTCATATTGTAACCCCTTGGAAATTCTCAGACTGAAAAAAAACTCAACAGTATTCCTCTTTGGAAGCAAACGTGTAGTACTACTCGTATGTGCCTTTAACGGATGAACCGCCAATTTCTTGGGATCTATCTGATTGTCTTCTAGTGCGCCAGCTAAATTCCCTGGTACGATATCCCATTATATCATAGATCTGTAGGGAACAGTTCCCAAAATGAATCAGTATCACATTCAATCGTATATTCCAATAACACAAGCTGCACAAGCAACAAACATTGAATTCAAGGCAGCCTCTGGTGAATCGGAACTGTCATACACTTTCTTCACAGCATTAAGCCCCTGGATGTATGCCGCAGAAAATCCAACTTGCGGTTCCATCAAACAATATTGGCATTAAACGCTGCCAACTGATTCAGCGTACTGATAACGGGCCCCGCTGTTCAATGCTGAATGGAGAAAGTGAACCGGCGACAGTTCACGAACAGTTGTGACTGTTCTTACTGTCTTTTAGAAACAGCTTGGTGTTTTTAACTTGGTTCTTCAGACAAAGAAGACGTTAGTTTTTTTTTGAGTTTTTTTACACAGTTTGTTTTTGCTACTTGATGTAATTCCAATCGTTTTTAAATGAAGAACAGTTTGTGATGTATCGTTTACTTTCAACGTGGTTTTAAATCGTTTTATTATAAATCAAATTAAAAGGAATCTTTGTACGAGTTATTGTTTCGTTTCTTGTTGTTACGGTCGCAGTGTGAATACCTTAACGCCAACAATTGGGAGGATTTCATTTGCTTAGTTCCTACAGCTTTCTACAGCGTGGAAAAGGAAGCATCGAGTGTATCAAATTGCACTATCAACCAGGAAGATCAACAGATGATATAGCTCCAGTTGCGATGAGAACTGGATTACCTGAAGAGGACGATTTTTGCTGTCACGTCGAGGAAGCCTTCGCGACGCTGAACATTTGGTCCTTCGAGCCGGATGTCCAACATCCGTGCAAGAAGTCGGCGCCACAAAATTGTTTTACGTACATTGGATTACGTCCGCCAACATCCTCAACAAGGAAACATCAACAACCTGTGATCAACGTGAGCAGCGCTCCAGTAACCAAGGTAGGTGGCAATTCATATAATTTAATACATAAATTAATTAGCGATCCGAATGGATTCTAACTTAAGGAGTGTTGTGCTGTGTCGTGCTCTGTGATTAAATCTACGTTACATCACACTATTTCCACCACTTTGATGATGAAAATAAATCAGTACTTAAATCAACAAAAGGACGGAAATTAAGGTTAAGCTAACCGCTTTCAATAAATGTTGCTGAATTTCCACTGAATGGAAATACGCAGAGAACAAACAAAGGCAAATGAATGCAATAATGATTTAAAAAGGAAAAAAATCGGAATTAATAACATTAGATAGTGATTCGGGACTATTCTAGTTTCTAACATGAACTGAGTGTCGACATTGATGTGGAATCAATAACGGCAATTACAAATAAGGCCGCAAAGTTAGATCTATGCGAAGTGCCAATCAATGTCTATCGAACGCAATCAGCAATTCCTTGAAACAGCTGAACAGATTAATAATGAAGACAACCGCCTGATGAAGGAATGCCAATATGAAGAAGTGGTACTTTAATCAACCGGGCCATTAGTTTCGATCCAAAAAATCCAACATTCTACTGTAATCGAGCTGCAGCATATATCCGTGTAACAGAAAATGATAGTGCGATTAAAGACTGCAACTCTGCGTTGTTCGACAATCCAAATTACAACATAGCGTATGGCCGACTGGGAGATGTATATCTGAATGCAGGAAAGTACGATGAAGCCATGGACGCTTATACGAAGTTATTCAATTGGAACCTGATAATAACGATTGAAAATTAACCTGAACAAACGGAAGGAATTGATACGTGCCACGATAGCTGTTGTTCCTGAACAACGAAAGTTCCCCGAACAGCAGCTATCCCAGAGTCACAGAATTCTACGAATTTCTTTAACTATTCTACAGGCTATGAAGAACAATGTTAAACTACCAGTTGGACAGGTTGGAGCTATCTTCCTACGTTCATGTCAGGTGTTCTGGATGTTTCACTTGGGGTTTTCAACCGATATCGTAACCACGGAACTTTAGCACAGCGAGCCTTAACACATATTATAATATACCTAAAATGCAGTGATTCATCTATTCCTAGAAGTTAAACGTCACATGGTTGCAATATTGAAGATGTTATATTTCTAATAACTTCCTTCACAGAATCTGACCAAGACCTCTGGCAAAGCGACCCACAGGAATGTATTCAGTCAATTTCAACATTTGACATTTTTGCAGATTTTAATTGTCCAAGTCCTGTAGCACAAATATCTCAACATCAGGTAGAACGCAGAAAGGAATTCTACCGAAAACAATGGGAACCATGATGCAGGTTCGTACATCACCAAACGCGGATGAGTTTCAATTGGACTGGACATATTGGAGCCTACTGGTTGAGTAGTTCACTACTCTTGCAAATAGAACTAACTTCTATTTTTATTCAATAATTTTCTTTTGTAATCGGCGGAAGATAAAATAAAAAAAAATATATACATTTCCTGTTGTTTCCCATATTCCAACCTCCAATACAAGCAACTTACATTTCAACTTTAACACAAATCAACATCAAAGCTAGTAATTCTATCAAATACAATTTACAGTCCACAAATTACTATCATATTACATTTACCAAATTACAGTCCACTTGTCAACATCCAAGGTTGTTCATTTATTTAATTCTTCAGAATTCACCGCAGGTAAATCAAGAAGTTTTCTAATCGGTCCCAGTACCAGGTTGAGGACATCATTCGGATCCTCTTTTAACAAGGTTGCAGGTACTTTTCACCATCCACGCTACAGGAGTTAGATACGCCCCGCGTACACTGAACGAACCTCAAGAAGAGGACGATGGCCCAACAGTCGAGAAGACAGTTCAATGAAGCTTAAGCTTGAAATCAAGTACAACGATAGAGCTAGAAGCTCTCACCGAAAAGCAAGCGTCACCTGCAACAACATCAGGGAAACAGGAGAAGTTTTGGAAACTTCCTTCCTGTATATGAAAACTATCACCTGACGAATCAGCGTTTCCAATGCAAGCGGTCAGTACAAAGAAAGATTTTGTCAACAAAGGCCCAGCCGGTCCTATACATAATGTCAACCCAGAAATCGAACTGGAGATTGGAGTTGGCGTTTAATCTGATTGCTGTCCCCAGAACCAACTATTGGAGTTGGTGTTCATTGTGCATGCTGTCCCCAGAACCAACTAACATATTGAAGTTGGTGTTCTGTTTAATCGCTATTCCCGCACCAACTATTGGAATTGGCGCTTAATTTGATTGCTATTCCCAAGTCAACTATTGGAGTTGGCTTTTGCCGTCACCAGAGAGGGAAACATTGGACTGGGGATGAATATATCCAAGAACCCCGGGAATTGCGATTTTCACCGCTTCATCTACACCACGTTCCTGGGGCACCGCTTCTCGAAACCTGGGCGCATCACTGTCGCGCGTCCAGGATTTGCCGCTTCTTGCCACCTGGGCACATCGCTGTCACGTGTCTGGGGTTCATCACTTCTAGTCGCCTGGATGCAACGCTCTGGGGGCACCCTCTTATCACCGCCCAGCCACCGCGAACCACGTGTCTGGGGGCACCACTCTCACGGAGTCGGTGTCTAAGTTGGACTTTCGGTATTAAAAGTAGAGGATATAGAAGATAATGAACAGGAAAGATGCCGGCACCAATAAAAATCATATCATCGGAAAGCTTTCACAGTGTGTATTACACCGCTTCCCGTCATCTGGACTCATCGCTCACGCATCAGGATTTGTCGCTTCTCGCCACCTTGGCACATCGCTGTCACGTGTCTGGGGTTCTTCACTTCTCGCCGCCTGGATACAAAACTCTGGGGGCACCCTCTTATCACCGCCCAGGCACCGCGAATCACGTGGCTGGGGGCACCACTTCAACAAAGTCGGTGTCTAAGCTGGGCTTTCGGTAACAGGATCAGGGGATATAGAAGATGAGGAACAAGGAAAGATGCCGGCACCTTTCGAGAAATCATATCAACGGAGAGCGAATAATGATAACATGGTCCAGCCACCAGACAAGAAGAAAGATACCTTGGGGACTATTTCATCCTGCGGCACAATGGAACGAAGGCTGCTATAGATCAGCAGATTAGTCTTCTTAATAGCAACCCGGATGCGCAACCTCTCTGGCTCACTCAGGGGCCAGTCTAATTCAATAAATTATGCCGTTAGGATTCGACCACAACATTACAAAAGAAAAAGACACCATGTCCAGCACCATCATCCTATCAGTGGATCAAACACTCCACCAGGTAACGCTGCCGGCAGAGAGTTCAGTTCCCATCAAGAAATTCGCCCAACGCCGGGCATTGGTTAGCGGCCTAGATAGGACATATCCCCAACTGCAACAGCATCAGCCAGAGCAATCAACTTGGATTCAAGATGCAGGTGATCCTAGGCAGTTGGCGGTAACTCTAACATTTCTGATAGCGGCACAGGCTGGACATACTGAGAAGATGGTGGACTTACAACCCATCACCTTCAACATATTGACGTCTAAGATACACTTATATTCTACTAATGGATTTACGATCCAATGGGGATTACGTCCAACAACAAAATATTCATACAATACAGAAGGAGCCACGATCCAACAGAGGACTACGTCCAAACTATTTTGACGCTACGTACGGAGTTACGTAATAACCCACCCAGACACACCGCTGTCACGTGTTTGGGTTTCATCACTTCTCGCCGCCTGAACGCAACGCGCTGGGGGCACCCTCTTAACACCGCCCAGACACAGCCAACCACGTGTCTGGGGGCACCACTTCAACAAAGTCGGTGTCTAAGTTGGACTTTCGGTAACAAGAGTAGAGAACATAGAAGATGATGAACAGGAAGGATGCCGACACCCTTCGAGAAATCATTTCAACGACAAACGAGATGATTGACGACCTTTCAACAGTTACTACTACTCAAATTCAAACAGAAATCTCTACAACAAAGGAGATTATTGACAAATTCTCAACCTTATATTACTCCCAACAAAGGAGAGCAACAACCTCGAGACGATTCAGAACTGCTCAACATGGTACTACTTTACGACAACAGAGCAGACTACTCAACAATACAGAGAAGACGATTGGGGACTTCTCAACAATATAGTAATCAAATCAACCGGAATATTGACCTCAACCAATTGAATAACGTAAGGGCTTATTCAAATGATTGCCCGGCTGATGCGGCAAATATCACCTTTCAGGCACTTGTCCACAACGTGTCGGAGACTATCTACAACGTTAGCATTCAATGGCCAACTGGACCTTCGGTCACACACATACACACACACACTAACACTGATAATTGACTAGAAATGGAAACAATAACTAACTACATCTTATTACAAATTAATTCAATTAATAGTTAGATCTAGTCGATATAATTAATTATTGCCACCCTACCTCTGCACTATACCGGTACATGAGCAACATGGGCACCAAAGCCTCTGTGCTCAACTACAACTATCAATCGCGACTTCCCACGTCGCGGACATGTCTCAACGAGCACCAACTAGTGGAGTTGGTCTTGCTGTTCCCAGTGGGTGCTGACATGCCCCTTCATTGGCAGCACCAAAGGGAAGGACAACTACTGGTGCATCGTCGTCGGCCCGGCAAGATGTTGCTGCACAAGCAACAAACATTGAATTCAAGGCAGCCTCTGGTGAATCGGAACTGTCATACACTTTCTTCACTGCATTAAGCCCCTGGATGTATGCCGCAGAAAATCCAACTTGCGATTGCATCAAACAATATTGGCACTAAACGCTGCCAACTGATTCAGCGAACTGATAACGGGCCCCGCTGTTCAATGCTGAATGGAGAAAGTGAACCGGTGACAGTTCACGAACAGTTGTGACTGTTGTTACTGTCTTTTAGAAACAGTTTGGTGTTTTTAACTTGGTTCTTCAGACAAAGAAGACCTTAGTTTTTTTTTGAGTTTTCTTACACAGTTTGTTTTTGCTACTTGATGTAATTCCAATCGTTTTTAAATGAAGAACAGTTTGTGATGTATCGTTTACTTTCAACGTGGTTTTAAATCGTTTTATTATAAATCAAATTAAAAGGAATCTTTGTACGAGTTATTGTTTCGTTTCTTGTTGTTACGGTCGCAGTGTGAATACCTTAACGCCAACAATTGGGGGGATTTCATTTGCTTAGTTCCTACAGCTTTCTACAGCGTGGAAAGGGAAGCACCGAGTGTATCAAATTGCACTATCAACCAGGAAGATCAACAAATGATATAGCTCCAGTTGCGATGAGAACTGGATTACCTGAAGAGGACGATTTTTGCTGTCACGGCGAGGAAGCCTTCTCGACGCTGAACAGTACATTTGTAGACCGTCTGTTTAATAAAAATATTACAATAATGGTTAATATTAAAGACAATATAACAATATAACAATATAACAAAATATTGACTCTTCATTTTTTTTAGACATTTCTTATTTTCTACTTAATTAAAAAACAAAAATAGTAATAAAACGTAATGTATGCCACTGATACAAAAATTTATTTATTTTACCATATTTCCCAACTTGGCTTTAGCCTTTCGATATTTTCTTTTTCTATTATTAAATCGTTATTTTTATTTATAACCCTTGCTCCTGGGGCCCTTTTTTTTCTTACGTCGTAAATTGCATAATATTTTACTTTACAACTATACAACTATTAACAAACATCTCATCATCATCAGCATCACCATATCGGCACTACAATCGGGAGCCGGTCTTTGCCTTATTTAGCAAGTCCTGAGACTTGTTAAATTTTCCATAATGATTTGTTTTTTCCGAGCTAACGCCAGGGGCTTCCCGACGGGGAATCGAACCTCGGTCTCCCACGTGACAGGTGGGTATACTAACCACTATACTATCGAGGAGCCCAACAAATATCTATTACAGCTATATACAATCTTAATGTCCATACTACTCGTAAGTAGGTGCACAGGTCCATACTCTTTTGGATGTGTTGATATTGACTGACTTGTTTATTTCAGTTTTTTTTGGAAAATGGATAAAAGACACCTAGAGGAACGGTTACCCGGGAAGCACCTTAGCCCCTGTTTTGGCCGGCGATTACTTTTTTGTAGGTTGGCGGTAAGAGGTCGGTAGATTCTGGAGTGAAATGCTTCCCGTTGGGCCGAATGTTAGATACTTCTATTCAGATTGGGTAAGGAGGTGTTTTTAGTTTAACATATTATTAATTATATTCATACAATAAATTTACAGATTTTACTTAAGACTAAGTGTTAAGTATTTACAACAATTATTCTTATAATATATTTACTTACTGGCTCTTCACAAGAAGTCTAAATTGGTCAATAAATTTCTTTTTTTTTGTTTTGTTTTGCCTTTCGGCGTATAATACCGTTTTCATAATCAACATATAATATTTAGTCAGCTACAGATATATATGAGCTCCTCGTTTACATTTCTGCTTCATAGTTTTTTGTTTTGCGAGCACACAACAACTTTTGAACGAAACGAAAAATTAGATGTGGAATAGGGGAATACAAAAAAAAAAAATAAAAAAATAAAGGTAAGAAACAAAAAATAAAAGTAAAACTAAATCTTAAATCTAGATAAGAAGGGAAACGAGGGCTGTAAACACTAAATGTGTTTGTGTTATGAGCAGCTCTCTTTCCCTGAAAACAATGGCAAATAGGATGTATTTGAAACCGAAAGGAATTACCTCAATTCGTTGATGACAATCCCAAGGTTTATCTTCCAGGACGAAATTGAAACTCTAGACTATTTCATCATCATCATCGGCACTACAACCGGAAACCGGTCTTGGCTTTATATAGCAAGTTCTAAGGCTTATTAAATTTTCCATATTGATTTGTTTTTTCCGGGCAAGGTCATAGTCTTGCGCCAGCTAGACTATTTAATGTAGTAAAATAATTCTTTATTTTACTGATTACTGTTATGGTTTTGGTTGAACAAATGAATTCTCTTTATAGATTGATAGATTGAATATTACTGAATGTTAGCTGTTTGCTGACATTTCTTATTTGTGTTGTCATCATCACCATCTCGTTAATGCTGCCAAGAAAGTTTCGCTGGACAGTTCGCTAACCGCTTCATGTATTGCCTTGTTTGCCAAGCATACGAAGAGACAGATGTAGCCTTTGACTCGCTTCGCGCCGCGTCCTTTCCATGTCCGAAGAGGGATAGGACCTCCATAATCCACGCCACTGTTACTAACTGGCCTTGCGGGATTAATCCGACTGGCTGGTAATGCCGCCATTTGTTGAGCTAGCACCCGTCCCTTGTGACGACAGCAATCCGTGCATTCCGCGATGACCCTCTGGACAAATCCTTGACTCCCTATGATCCAGTACCTGGAGTTCACTGCGGCTTCCATCCTTGCTGCTCCTAGTCTTCCGCCCACTCTGCGGCTACTTTGGTCATCAATGAATGGGTTGAGCGCCATCCGTTCGCTTCGTCTTGATCCTTGCCCCCGGCTCTAATGGCCGTTAGGTCCGCCTTCCGCCACGCTACTGTTCGTACCGTTCGCGTGAAGCTGCAATGTTGTTCTTGGACCTGATGGGTGACAGTGCAGCAGTGTTGCTCTTGATCGGGCAGAGCTGGTCCACTCCCTGCGATCACCCAGCCGAATATGGTGTTCTGCGCCATCATTTTACTATCGGGATCCATCAGTCGTCCATCGCGCACGATCTGGAAGATAGTATCCGAACCCAGCAACAAGTCAATGGGTCTTGATTTGTAAATAGCGGGTCGGCCAACGCCAGCGATGAAAAGCTTCTCCAATCATGTTCCAGTGACCTTGACGGGAGATCCGAAGTCAATCGTCCCATCACCAATGCCGTTACCCGAATACTTGTAAAGTCCTTTCTTCGTCATAAATCCACCACCAGTTGGAAAGAGGTCGATATAGATTAATCTCTTTCACTAATCGTCATGCTAAAACGTAGGCGATCGAGAATATTAGAGATCAACGAAAATTTGTTTATCCCTGGAACAGGGGAAGGAGTGGTAAATAATCGGTACTCCATGCTTGTCTTGGATAAGACCTTTCTTATTCAAGAAGGAGAACGCTTCTGGGGGAATAAACCCATTCTGGAAAGTACTTTCCGGATACATATCATTGGGATGAAATGCTGGCTACATAAGATCATTTTCACTGCACATAGCCCCTGCCACAAATAATATAAATAATAAAATTATCTATCTTGTTTAGTGTTGATTTGTCATATAGATCCGGGTGCTGAACGCCAGCATCGTGGGTATACGCCCTCAGCAAAGAAGGGTTTGTATGCGATTGCGGTCTATGACCCTGACGAGCACCAACATAACCTCTTTATAGCAGAGCTCGAGACTATCTTTGGACGCTTACAATTGCACCTGGAAAAAAACTATTTTATCGCAGGTATAGATATGCATGTCAAACATAAAGATTGGGAAAATAATATACCTATTACTAGAGGAAATCAGTTAGGTTAGGTTCCGCTCGGATTGTGCTCTGAGATTTAAGGATACTCCAAAATCCCCGTTTGTACGCGCGTTTGTGTAAAACAAAAAAAAAGTTAGTTGGTTAGATCTCTATCACGTCGAATATAAAACTTACCTACGGAATAGCCATCGTTCCCTAGAGGTAGGTCGTTCTTAGATATCTTGCTAATTGAATCACGACTGAGACTACTGTGGGGTTGAAGTAAGTGCCTGACACGAGACGGGTTTATAGCGTTTGAAATAATAGTGAAGAAAATCGTGTGATTCGAACTGACGCTATGACAGCTCGAATCACGAAAGAAATTTTACCTTAAGCGTTACACACCAGGCTACTGACCGAGTTTAGAATTTTATTTCCAAACTCGGGTATATTCCACTGGTGTGAATAATTTTTATTTTATCGCTTGGTATACGGTTCTGATGTATTTTTCTTATTCGATTTTTTTCGTTCGGTGTTCTTCACTATTTTTGCTTGCTTGTGAATTGTGTGTATCTGTTAGAATCGCTACACACTCCCGCCGCAGTAACTTCGTTACGATCAGATTCGTATGCGGACGACGGACGAACGAGAGAGAAACGAGAAAACGTCGGAGGCTGGGCTCTATGCGGAAGTCGTGACCGTGTGTGAAGTTCTGCTTTACTATGGGAAGTGAATGCTGCGTGTACAAGATCACGTCGGGGTCACCAATTATAGCGTTTGAAATAATAGTGAAGAAAATCGTGTGATTCGAACTGACGCTATGACAGCTCGAATCACGAAAGAAATTTTACCTTAAGCGTTACACACCAGGCTACTGACCGAGTTTAGAATTTTATTTCCAAACTCGGGTATATTCCACTGGTGTGAATAATTTTTATTTTATCGCTTGGTATACGGTTCTGATGTATTTTTCTTATTCGATTTTTTTCGTTCGGTGTTCTTCACTATTTTTGCTTGCTTGTGAATTGTGTGTATCTGTTAGAATCGCTACAGGTTCACTTCACTTCCCAAACAATCTAAAAGTTCCGCCGAGAGAGTACCACAAGAAAAATTGAAACGCTGGAGTTGTTGGTGATTGATGTAAATCGTGGCGAAGAACACTGAACTCCACACTCGAGTTCCAGGACACTATACACTGCGGAATGATGACAAATTTAAACGCGGATGTTGTTGTTCTGTAGAATGTTTATTTATTGTTTAGTTTATAGTGTAACACGTTGCGATATAATTGTATTACAAATCATAAGAACTCTTTTCTTAACTTGACATGGTCCACAGCTTTGAAAATTATTAATTTTTTAAATATCAAATCGTTGTACAGCGAAAAAGAAAACAAACACAAATAGTCACACAATGATATACCAGACACCGCCATAACACCAATTTAGCGAGAACAGGTAACAAACGAGATTTTCTCCGGACACGGTTATTGCAATACTGACATCTCGAAAAAGCTGTATCTATGCGAGGATAGATCACTTGACATAGTCTCACGACTCCGACGACGCCATGACCTGGGCACGTGTGTGCGGTTCGGCTGTTAAAATCGGACTCCACGATGCAACTCACATCCATCAGATTCGATGGCCGCGAATTACATCGGTGTGGGAGGATTCTATATGTGTCCGTATAGGACAAGTACGATGCCCTTCAGCCTGCATATTAGCAACGACGAAAATGCACCTGAATAAACATGGGCTGTTGTAATGAATTGTAGATATTATAGAGATACGCGATAGCGAAGGTCGCCGAAGGGAGAAATAGGTTTCTGTGTCTTAAATAAACAGAAACGCTATTTCGAGGGCTATGAATCTTTGATGACCTGCGCCTGAGAACGAAATAGGTTTTTGCTTCAAGATACACCAAAACGCTAGTTCAAGGGTCACGATGATATGCACATCGTGTTTACTCAGGCGTTCATGATAATGCCGTTGTAGGCTATACATCCTGGTGACGATAGGTCAGCCGAAAATGTTGGTCTTGTTTACAAGACGGTGCCGGTACATGAGTATAATGGCGAGGAATTAGCCTTGCAGATGTGCAAGCGTACATCTCGCCCAGGGTGGCCATGGACCAGCGGTCGATTAATAGGATAACCACAGTGATGCGAATGATGAGGCGGGCTGCTCCATTTGATGTGTCGTCTCGCTGGTACAGGGCGATCAAATTCCTCTCGTCTATTCACAGGTTGGTCTTCTATATTTTCCAGTCCCTGTGAATGACGGGTCGGGCTTGCCATGTATTGTTCGCCTTCGTGGTACCGGGCGATCATAGTCATTTGGTCGATTCACAGGGTGGTCATCTATATTTTCCAACCCCTGTAAATGACGAGCCGGGCTTCGTTCTTCGCCAACCTTTCTTCTTTCCGGTGTTACGAAATCCTCTTCCGAAAAAGGGTCATTGGTATATCTTTCGGGTGTTATTTCCCTAATTCTATAATACTTTTCCCTCTCTGACTCGGGGTACTCAATTGCCATTGATATGTCTCTCATATCACAGGCATCCTTTTTTCCGTCCAGTTCTTTTTGTCGACTTACCATCCAGAGAAGTTGCGACATGATGCCCTCGAGAGTTTCCTCCTTTATAGCCAATAACTGGCTCCGAAAGGGTTCCTCTCGTATTCCGCGCATCAATACGGATTTGGCCAGTTTCTCTATTTGTGCAGCGCAAATGTCGCTGATTGCCTTTCCGTATGAGCGCTCGGCAGCTTCCCTGCAGAGTACCACAGCCTGTTTCACTCGGGAAACGAAACCTGATATGTTCTCTGCCCGGAATTGTCGCATCTCGGAGAGCTTCTCGTACACGTCTTCGTATGATGACTGGGGTAATAGTTTGTCCCGGAGTTGTTGTTCGTACTCCCAGAACAATGCTGGGTTTGCCTCATGAAATATTCTATAGGCTTCTCCACCTAATTGCATGGACAACCACTGCATGGCTGTCCACTCCTCATTTTAGGACAAACATCTCCTACAGGTATCTACGAACTTCTCTAGTTCCATAGCTACGGTGGGACCCCATGAACCATTGTACACTGGTATTGATGTTCGTACCAGGTCCATGATTTGGCTAATATCTAGCCTGTCCATAGATTTGTCCGATTTAGGAGAGGAAGCATTTCTCTCTTCCCTGGTGTCTGGTCTTTCGGCCGAAGAGTTGTTTTCTTCCCGCGACATCTCAGGGTTGGATGGGATCTGACTGTTTTTCTTTTTGTTTTGCCTTGTCTTCATGAAAGGGTTTACGCTAAACAGGGAAACTTAACGTTCCCTCTTATGGTATGGATAGAACCTAATCGAAAAGTGAGTTGAAACGACAATATTTTGTTTCTTCCTAACAAAGGAACTGCTTATCACTCAGCGGATTGGTCCTAAAGCCCACAGTGCAAACAATGACCGTAAGTGAAACCCCACTGGACAACGGTAAAACGGATTCTAAATTGGTCTTTCCAATCAAATGCCTGTATCAATATCTCTGACCAGACTAAACAACAGAGTAAACAACCAGAAAAAGTACCAATTATAACTAAACATTTTTTTTTTCAATCAGACAAGGGCCACTATTACTATTTAATGGCTGGAATGGCAAAACTAATATCAGTTGACCTATGAAGCACCTATGTTGTAAGGAATTTATTTTAGTTTAATTAATCGTGTTTAATTAATCGTGTTTAATTAATCGTGTTGAACTGTAAATGGATAGAATCGCTGGAACCTGTGGTTTTAGTGCTACTGTGAATGCATGTGCGGAGCTCCACATCAGTTTAAAAACCACGGGCCGTGCAGCTTAGCAGCGGACTTCACGTTTTTGGGGGTAAGTTTAGTAAACCCTTAATAAATAATTGTTAAACAATTAGTATTTAACAATGTATGTTTGTTTCTTTAAGAGGCCGGAGCATCATTAGGCATGATATGGGGTATGATTGTCTAACGTCAATCATATTAGTGCCCAAATCCCATGATCGGTAGATAACCGATAAAGGAACTTGGTGGTAAGTGTTGCGAACCTCGGGACTGGGGCAATAAATAGTTATGAACCGTAGCAAAACCCATCGGCTACAACTGTGTCAACAATTACGCTGGCCAGCGAGTATTTATCTATTATAATTGCTGACAAGCCGAGCCGATGGAGATATGGTACGGTACATATAATAATTCAATGTGATGCATACCTTGATGAGGTTCAACTTTCAGGTGAAAGTTATTTGTAAGAAAGCTTACACTGCTCGAATGCAGGTAAGTATAGTGGTTTATGGAGTGAGGGAAAGGTAGGTTGTTTTAAAGAAATGGATGGTTCTTTAGGAAGACTTTAAAGAACCGCCACACTACTTAACACCAACAGACGAAACAGAAACTACTTACGGACAATTGAATACGACAGTGACCACTATGCATTCACTGCAGTAATAGAGCTTCCGAACGATCTCGCAGATCTGGAGGAATTCGTGATCCCGCAACCCAACGACTACGGGGCAAGTTCGAATGACTTTAATCTGTCAATAAACAGAAACGTGACAAATAATACATTCAAAATAGACGAAACGGTAAAACGAACAATGGACAAAACAATTCCCAGAACAACAGTTACATATCACATAAACATGTACAGAAACACAACAATAAACGCACTCCACAAGAAAATGAGCAGGCTGCTATCGAAACTAAAACAATTACACAGACAGTTTACACCCAGACAAGACGAGGAGATAATATCACTCAAATCCCGGTTGAAAAACTTCCAACAATTACTTAAAGCTAATTGTAGATTAGGAACAAATTTGTATTGAAACAACAGATTCGAGCTATAAAAACTAATAACCCGAATATGTTCCCACAAATAAATAAAATATTCAGGAGAAATAATCAAAACGAGATTCAGTGTCTCCAAATTCCACGTACTGAGGTAA
This sequence comes from Microdon myrmicae, assembly GCA_963931805.1. Taxonomy (NCBI): domain Eukaryota; kingdom Metazoa; phylum Arthropoda; class Insecta; order Diptera; family Syrphidae; genus Microdon; species Microdon myrmicae. Next base: position 168,806,987 of record OZ007498.1, on the reverse strand, counting down.
ACAAGCAGCTGCTAATCAACACTGGCATACATACAGAGAACACCATCCTCAATAGTGAGCTCTTCGTGATCGAAGATCTTTTGGAACAGGTGAACGCTGTGGGAGCCGTCTTCCAGGAAATGTACAAGGTGAATGAAAGCATTCACCGAAATCACGACTTGGAGGACAGAATTCTACTGAATCACATGCACCTCCGAAATGAAATTTCAGTTTGGAAATTCCGGGTTTTACCGAATCCAGTGATGATAATCTGTCAATTGACATTAATGCCATTGGTGGGGCCAATAGCCTTTTAATTACGAGGGAAGGAATCCAGACTATCTTTGACTCATTAAGAAGCAAAAAGTCAGTGGGAATAGATGGAGTACCTAACATCGTACTCAAAAACCTGCCCCCATTGGCAATAGTTATATACATGGTCGTGTTTAACAACGCGTTGAATAATACATATTATCCCGCGCGTTGGAAGGCCATCCCATAAAAGGGAAAAGACTGTACAAACCCAATGAACATGCGTTCGATAAGTATACTCCCAAGCATCAGTATTCTAAAGGCCTTAAGCAAAGCTCTGGTGAAATGGGTAGACGACAACAACATTATTCCAAATAACCAGTTTGGCTTTAAGGTGGGTCATGAAACCACACATGCCGCAGCTAAACTGGTCTCTGACATACAATGGAATAAACGTAAGAACCAATGCACAGGTGCCTGTCTGATCGACTTGGACAAAGCCTTTGATACCGTCTGGATCGAAGGGTTATATTCCAAACTGGTCAGACATGGCATACATAAGCCTTTACTATATGTACTTTACGATATGTTGAAGGACAGAAGGTTCGTGGTCAAAAGTGGTAATGTGACCTCTAATAAAACGTATAATATCAAGAATGGCTTGCAACGGGGGAGCGGTACTTTCTCCGATTCTTTTTAACATTTACATTAGCGAGTTATTAGATCTACTTCAGCAGGGTACTGCGTACGCAGCCAATCTCATAATTTACAGAACAGCTCCGAAAGCTGAGATCATAAATAGTTTACTACAGTAACACTTCAGCAAAGTACAGCGCTATTGCGACGACTAGAATCTTAAGATCAACTTCCAGAAATATGAAGCCATCGTATTTAGAACCCCATTATATAGAGTCACGAACGACACAAGAACAAACTGGCGAAAGTTAGTTATCGTGGGACCGCATGGAGGTAAACAGGAAACCAAGAGTTTAGTTAAATACCTTGGCATCTGGCTAGATCAATATATGTATGTCAACAGACATGTAGAGGCAGCTTTGACCAAAGCTAGGAAAACGTTTGCTATGACAGGGAGGCTATTTCACAGTAAAAGTTATATGCTACATGACGCTAAGCAGGCCACTGCTCATATTTGGTTGTCCAGTATGATTTACATAGGTCCAAATTTGATGGAAAAGATTCGGGTGTGCTAAAGGAAGTGTCTCAGAACTTGTCTCAGATTATATCGAACACCGGAATCGGACTACAAAAAGTACTACTCAAATGAGACTTTATATAATCAAGCCTGCATAAATAGCGTGGATAATTTTATGATCCAATTAATCAGAGGACATATTGCGAGAGCAATAAGCTTGTCCAATGACCTAATTTTCGGGGCTTATTATGCAAATACAGGCTCCTCGATAGTATAGTGGTTAGTATACCCGCCTGTCACCCGGGAGACCGGGGTTCGATTCCCCGTCGGAGAGCCTCTAGCGCAAGACTAATGACCTTGCCCAGAAAAAATAAATCATTATGGAAAATTTAACAAGCCTCAGGACTTGCTAAATAAGGCCAAGACCGGTTCCCGGTTGTAGTGCCGATGATGATGATGATGATGATTATGCAAATACCCTGTACTATGAGAACGTGCGTCGCAGCGGTTTTGTTCCACCAGAGGCGTTTCTTGATTTGGACATAAAAAGGTTTATACAGGCTAGATCCGGAATTCCGCTGATCTATCATGTAAGTAGATCATCTGTAGACGGGCGATTGTGCTACGACCGGGAAGTAACGCGCACCGAAAAAGAGCTCTTGCGCTTTATTAGGGCTATCTCCCACAGAGACCGGGCGGATAGTATTGGACAGCGTCAACAGTTCTGGTGATTGAATGGCATATAAAGACCTGGATACCAATGTGGGTATAGCTTTTCTAGAATTGGGGTAGTATAAGATTTAAGTTAAGTTAAGTTAAGTTCCTTTAAATAAAATTAAAAAAAAAAAAAAAAATATTAGGTAAGTTAAATTTTAAGAAAAAACCAAGAACAAATTCGGCACAAAGTGCAAATTTTTCTTTGTCATTCGATTAATACAAACAAAGTTCTGTCGCTGAAAGGCAAATTATACAATAGTTATGTAATGTTTGACTTAGAGCCTCTGCGAAGGACCAATAAGTTGTAATATAAGATAATTAAGCTAGAATTTAGGCATTTTTTGTCTAGCATGTAATTTAGAAACTAAGAAGATAAAAAGGAAATAAAAAAATGTTCTAAAAATGAAAAAAAAAAAAAAAAAATGAATGAGCGAGCGTACGAACCCAAATAATTCTGCGACATTATTTAAGATCTATATAATAACATGTACACCTATCTTTGTATTAAATAAAAGGGTTTTGTATTAAATGATAGGGTTCCACAAAAATTGGTTAATTTTCAAAAATTTTCCTTGGCGAGTTCCCTTAAATCTCCGAAAGTTCTTCATCGATTGTTTTGACACAACGTTGTATTCAAATACGCGGCATGCGGTTTGCAGATATCGGAAAGTGTCGCCATGGAAAAGCATTGGCAGGGACATTTTGTTACAATGCTCTGAATTCGTTATCCAAAATTAAGGTGCATGAAATGTGGATTATAACGCAAAAGATGCTTGAAGCCTCAGAAATTAAGTGAAGAAGTTGAAGAAAACTTATGGATCTTTTTTTATAGCTTGGGAAATATATACTCTAGTACGACAAACACCTAAGTAGGTTCTATAAACTTTTCCACAATATTTCAAAATAATGCAGTCGAGTTTAATGGGTGCGCATCTCAACGCATTGCATCGGAAATGAAAACATATCACTACATTAAGTTATGCTTCGGTTCAGAAATTCTCCGCGTACCCAATCTTTATTTAATTCCTTTAAACAAAAGCAGCAAAATCATTTCACAAGCACACGAGTCAGAATAATAAGTTGTCTATTTATGACAATTATAGCAATTTGTAAGTAACTCCAACGTAGACTGCAACAGTCAACTCATTTCTTATATCTCGACTGGCGACACCAATTCCCACGTACAACATAATCCTTTGTTTGCATTGATTTCTCTCTCCGGCATTTTAACCAAAGACGGCATTTGTGGAGTTCATTAAAATAGAAAAAGTCTTTAATCCACTCCACTTCGTAGCGCAAAGTTCACAAAAGACACTCGAAACCCTTAAATCTCCACCCGGTCTACACTTCACAACAAAGACCTCCACTGTGTCTCATTCAAATCAATCCCGGCAGCTCAATGATTTGTAACAATTTAATTTGCATATCGTAAGCCGTACTCTAAGTGCTTACCAACTAGCACCTTGGTGGCGGGCAAGAAGCAGTTCTCTACCATATGGCGCGTAGTTGGTACCTGAAATGAGTTCGTTCGAATACATTTCTTCCTTCGTTTTATGAATTCAAAAAAGAAATCCTTTATTTTAGTGCATCATGTCGTCATACACTCCCGGTAGCAGATTTACAGTGCAATGTGACTGAGGGTGGAGGTAGGAGTACTATACTTTACTGCAATCGAGTTAATTTGAATATGAATTCATTTTTACGAGGCGCAACGGCGGAAACGTGCAACTGATTTCTTTGTCAAATAAAATGAACAAATGGGAAGGGGGAAGAGGAAGAAGAAAAGTGGGAAGTATGAAAGACGTCTATAGCCATTGAATTGCAGTCACCGATGCGATCGAAAAAGATTTTCTATTGCTAAGCTTCCTCTTGTTGTTCTTCGCCTTCTTTTATCGTCTATTTTTTTATTTTATTTTTTGCCTTGAGTGCATCATGACATTTGAACGCGAAGGAATTACGGAATCCGATGGTTAAATGTCATTTCACCGCTTTATTGGATCTTTAGTTCTCCCTTTGGGTGGGTCTGGCAAGCTGGCGTGTCTAAATGATATAACCGTGGGAAACATCGGAACGTATGATAGGCGGCACCGTGAGAGTCCAAAGTTTGTATTAACGTAATACTGAGATGGATGTCGTGATCGATGGATAAACGGATTTCAGAGGAACATTGAATTTAACGACCATAATTTATCGATTTTGAGCCACAGATGCATCCGGCATCGCGCATTGAATGATGATCTTGAGATAAGAGGTTTTAGAAATCCACAGACATTGGATTAACAAAGTACTTCAAAGACGAACTATTGGGAAGCCGTTATTTGAACATTTCACCTTTGCTCGAGGGCTACTTATAACTATTCTTGTATTTTGGAAATATTTCAGGTGTGTCTGGGTGATTATTAGTGAAATGGAAATATGGCACAATATCTGTAGAAAAAGTGTGAATTAGATGTGGGATGTAACCCAAAAGATTGAAAATAATTGCAGTAATCAGAGCTAATGGTGATAGCAGAAAAGTTTGAGATTGAAAACCCGTCCACTACTCCGAAAAGCAGTGGTATTATAGCCCATGTAAGGCAAAAACCTCCTGCAATTACTTTATAGTTCGATAACTAACTATTATTATATAAAAACAAATGGTAACTTTATTACAGAACGCACATTGCAACACAAACTCGTCAGTTGAACCTGTGGAGGCACGGTTACACGGTTGTTTCATCACCCAAAAGCGATTATCATATATTATATTACCCAAGCAGGCTCCGTTAGAAAGCTTCTGGTATGTTTACCAAAAAAAAAAAAAAAAAAAAAAAAACCATCAGAACAACGTATAGCAACGTTTAATTCTACAACTCCACTAAACACAGCAAAAAGTAAATACCTCATATACTAAGCATATGCATACGTTTTTTCCGGTTTCATTGGTAAAAAAAAAAGTAATGTTCTAGGGAAATTAATTATTTTTTATTCAAAATATTGGCCATCGGCTTCTACATATTTTGCCCATCTTTCAGGTAATTTATGAATAGCATGCCAGAATAGCTAACTAACTAATAACGAAGAGAAGACCTAACGTTGGTCAAACTATCAGGGTAGTGGAGCACGAATTCGAAGTAGTGCAATCCTTTAACTACCTTGGGTCTGTGGGACTCTTCAGGGCCCGAAGAACCTCGCATCATTTTTAACCCCATAAAAATCCTTTAAACCCCATATCTACCCTTAAGTCGAATCACTGGCAAGATCACACAACCTTGCCATAGTATTCACCACTGTCCTAAAATGGCTGAAAACAATTCGGTTACCCACTTGGATAACCGTCATAAATATCCCATCATAGCCGAGGAGCTTTTCCTCTACACCCGGCATGTCATTTTTACTCTTCATTTACAGCCCCATCGGCCGATCTTCCTATCGACGATATACAGCGTAGCCATCGTTGGCTACCTGCAAGCGATCGAGCGTTATTTAAAATAACACACACTCGATTCATCGACCGACGATATGATACATTTTTGGCAGAATCAAAGTGTACACAAACACTGTCGCCATGCCCATTCAACGTCCAGAAATACATGCCTGGCTCTTTGCTGGCTTGCACATCTGCAAGCCAGATTTCTAATAGCCCTGCAATAGGAAATAATGAGCGGGATAAACCAGATCAATACACCTTGTTTCTAGTTGCTATGGCGAGCGATCTTCTGTGAATTTTACATCACAGAAGACCCAATTGCCACCGCTAGCATTGTTCCATTATGCTACCCGAAAAACTTCTGTCTATCCGATTTAGACAAAAGAAAACATTTTCGTCCAGGCCGCAATATCCTACACAGACAATGTAGTCGAGAAGATTCATGTTCTCAGGCAGCCTTGGGTTTTTGCCGATATTTCATCACCATCATGGGAAAACCATTCTCATGATTTATGACTGCATTTTCTGCCAGTTTCAATACCTGTTCCTTTATTTTCCAGATGTGTATTGGAATTTCCCTGGTACGCCAGAGGTATCCGATACTACAAGGAATGTTGAGGACGATTTCCACGAGGAGTCTGAAAACAACCTTTACGGAGTACACAATACACTAGGAGTCAGATTGCATCCTTTGTCGCGAGTACTGGTCCGGACATCCAAGTCTTTCTCTCTAGTAAAGGGAACTCGGTGTCCGAAGTGTAGTTTATCGCGGTACGTTATTACGACAAATTATCCCTTAAACACCTGGGACGTTTCACAAAAAGTGATCGCAGTCAGTGGCTTGTAGTCGGTTGGATTGAATTAAATGTGTGTGCGCTGAGAGAACTCAAGAATAACAGTGTTGTGTCATTTATTGGACTAGAATCCACTAACTTAGTGTAAAAATAAACGAGTACGGAATATTTCTAAACCTTAATCGAATAAACAAAATTGCAGATCAACTGGATATTTATTAAGTGTGACCGGAGGAAATACTGTGTAATAAATAAACCTAAATAAAGAAAACTTTATCCAACCGAGCTCCATCAGTGCCTCTTATTTATCTTTCCTCTTGGAACAAGGTTTGGTGACAATTTTTGCGAGGAAATCGTTGGTGGGCGATAGGTGGAAACCCGTGTCCATGTCAGGCACATACATTTACGCCACAGGTCCATAGTATCAGCCGATAACAATATGGAAGAAGAAATACGCGAACGGCTGATTAAATCCATCAAAGCCTGCTATGGTCTATCAAGGCTCTTTAAATCCCGAAATTTATCCAGAACATCCAAGCTACTACTGTACAAGACCATGGTCTTACCAGTACTCATGTATGGATCCGAGACCTGGGTGCTTAATAAAGGGCAGTCTGAACTCTTGGCCGCGTTCGAGAGAAAGGTCTTAAGGAAAATTGTTGGCCCGGTATGTGAGGGAGGACGATTCCGGAGATGCTACAACCATGAGTTGTACGCAATCTATCTTGAAGCTAATGTTGTAAAAAAAATCAAGCTCGGTAGACTCCGGTGGGCGGGACACCTAGCTCGAATGAGTGAAGAGGAGCCTGCCCGGAAAGTCCTTTGTGGCAGGATGTATGGATGGAGACAGCACGGCACGGTTGTAGTGCCGATGATGATGATGTTGATGCCAGAATAACTGCTTGTCTTTCTGGGCAAACCATTCGTCAAGCCATTTTCCAACTTCCTCGAGAGCGTTGAAGTGCTGCTGCGAGCGTGTGCCCCATTGATGCGAAAAGGTAATGGTCAGATGACGCCAAGTCTGTGGAATACGTCGGTTGCAGAAGGATGTCCCATCCAAGCGATTTCAATATGTCTTTCACTAGTTTCGCCGCGTACTTCTCGCTGGCGCTATCTCTTACTTAAACCGGAAAAAAACGTATGCATATATCTGGTATTGATCTTCCCCATTGCTTGTAAACGTTTGCTAACTGTTTCTTACATTTTTGTGGTCTACCAGAGCGCTGTGGCGGTTCCGCCAAACCCCACGGCCCACTTACCTGAAAAACTCCCATAACTGCTACCAAACTTCCTTAAGTTCACGAATGCAATCACATTAGCACCTTAAATGCTTCACGCATTAAATAGATCAAATTTATAATCTAAAAGTCCCTGTAAAAAATCCTTACCTTTCATGCATCTCTTCGCATACAAATTTCCTATAAGAATTCTTTACTAACTAATCATGAATCCCTAAACCATCCGGCACCCTGGTATGCCAAGCAAATCCGCTGTCCACGTGCACACCGTATGTCCCTGGCAATTCCACGGCCTCGACAGCATTTGTCCAAGGGGCAAAAGCAAACACTAGCGTCTAGTGTCATAAACCGAATTCCTTCACATGTAAATATGCATACAAATTCGATCCCATTTCGTTCAGCAAGATACGGTGCACGACCACCCATCGTATACCTAAATTGCTTTAGAATCACCAGCATATTAGCAACACGGCTATTTACCCAACTGCAATAGATTTGTGGCGGTTCTTTAATACATTCCCAAAGAACCGCCCATCCTCTTTAAATTAACCACTTCCTCTTACCATACAGGCCATGGTACTTACCTGCAATTAGGGGCAGCGTAAGCACCCCTCCAGTATCATACCTAAAAGGAAAACCTACCCGACGGCATCTACACATTCTGAATTTTCCTAGTTCATATTCCATGAACCAGTTCAGCTCCTATCGGCTTAGCCTGTCTTCAATTACGATAAACAAATGCTGGCCAGCGTATTGTTGACATAGCTGGAGCCGACATTCTTTCCATAGTTCACAATTGTATATCGCGCCTATACCCTTGGGTCCACGACAGTTGCGACAATTCCCGTTATCGGCTATCAACCGATCATGAATTTGGGCATTATAAATTAAACATACAGTATCTCATGTGTTCGTTTTACTTACCCGCATATTAATCAAAACATACAGCCATCCAGCCTGGCTCTTTGCCGCCGTCGACGAGATTTCTGCTGACTTATGTCAACAAAATAATTTGCCTCCTGTGCACCGGAGCCATACGGCTAGATTGGATATTGCCTACAACGGTGATTCCAAGGAATCTTAGGCAAATACCATGACGACCCCTTTGAATCATAGGCAAATCATATACATCATGTGTGCCAACATTTGATCTGTGAAATAGCATTTTTGTTTACTTTGAAACAAAAATCTATTTCGATCTCTGGATTGCATCATCAGCGATGTATGGGTACATCGCCCCCGATGATCGTACGTCTGTTTAATCAAGTGCCCACCGATCATCGTTTTCATCGCAGGGCATCGTACTTGTCCTATACGGACACATATAGAATCCTCCCCTATCGAGCCATTGAATCTGATGGATGTGAGTTGCATCGTTGAGTCAGTCAATAATACATCCAATTTATTAAGTCGAGTCCGTCAATCTGTTTTACGCGAATGTCTATTCACCAGCGCACATACGTTTTATTGTCAATCCGGAAGTTCAGTGTTCTTTAGTTCGTGTTTACCGGTTGATATCCATCACCAATGGATCAAGTGAACTATAATATTACAACGTAGCAATAAAGTGGCTATATTCCAGCAGAACAGGTATAGTGTTTTATTTTCATCGCTTTCCAGTGTACATAGGTGGATTGACTTTTCTGTGTTCTCCGGCGGATCAATTAATGCTCCTAATAGAGTCGTGGTGGTATTTGTCTGAATCCGTGTCGTACGCTGACACACTAGCAACAACACCACAGATTCACCCATGATTTGTTTTCCAACGAACAAACAATCACAACTTCGTGCTTAGCCACCAAACGAATTATCCAGCATATACAAATGCAAGCAAATTCGTTTCAGCCACCGACTCAAGATACGATATACAATTTGTATTGTATAAAGTATCGCAACCATTAGCACCTTTCCCAATGTCTATTCGTATATTTACACAAGGGCATCACCCATCTAAGACTTTTATGATGCCCTCGTCTCATCTTTTCTCTTACCACATTTCTTCGATGCATCGTCGTCTATTTATTTAGACGCGATGTACTTCATAGACAACGATCTTCTCGATCCCCTTGTCCTTGCCGCCTGCCTGCTTTATTTTGCCATTGCCTTCGCGCATGAGTAAACAACACAGATCTAAACGATCACACACATACCACCATGACCTTCATTACGAGGTCTAGTTTTTCATACCACCAAGAGAGACTTTACTTTTCTTTGGTGGTAAATAAACACATATCCTTAGTGGAGAGGATATCTACCACCACACCAGTAACTCACCCCATTAGTCGAGTCCAATTACATCCGGCGACCACCGCGGTCGTGCCGCTCCGCTCTCCGGTGCACACGGGGACGCGAAATACAACGTCGAGTATAGTAAGCGTGCAATCAACAATGTCATACAGTTGAGTACTCAGCCTTACATTTCCCTTTTCTTGGGCGTCAGTTTGCCAGTGTAATCGAAATTTTTTTTTGTAATCAATTAAATGCAGTAAGATCCAATCGAAATTTGTTTTGTTGTTATCAATTAAATGCAGTGAAATCCGTTGTGAATAAAAAGAAATTTTTAAACCGAAACAAACAACAGTGCGTTTTATTCGTCTTTCGGGTGAACAGTTTACTTTTCAGTGGAACAAATAAGAACAATTAATTACTTCTTGTGGACGGTGCGTTGTGAATTTTGGATTGTGTTTTTCTTTGGTGCTCGTCAAACTTTTAGCTTTGTGGGTTGGTGGTAGAACTCGCGCCCATGCTGGCACCACGATCATCTACCCCACAGCGCTCACTGTCTTTCACATTGAAATCACCACTTTTAAGTTGTCGAAACCATGTCTCACATGTTCTAATTGATGGAGCGTCTTCACCATATGTTTCTACCAGCACATGAAGACTTTCTTTTCATTAAATAATAAAACCAATGCGTGTCGCAAATGTTCTTTTTCAGGCACAAAACTCGATATGATCGCTGAACGATGAAACAAAGACGCTAGTGTTAGCGGACTCAACTTGTGTGTGTTTGTAGTTAAATCTTAAACGAACAAAATGACGTATGTGTCAAATTAATACGTTGCGTACTTTTCGTTGGCGCTATCTCTTAGTTAAACTGGAAGTTTTATCTACTGTGCTCTGGCGTGTTGGTAGCGGACTGTATTCTTGAATTAAAAAAAAAAAAACTCAATTTTCCTTAATTGAATACGTTGTGTGTTCTGTTTAATCAAACACTGGATTAGTTTAATTGAATATGTAATGAAAGTGACTTATGCTAACTCTATGGACTAAGGTTATTCACTTAGATTAACTCCAGCGGAATGTCAATTTCGATTACCTTTTTTACTCCTTTAGAGTGTTCCCTTATAGTGGTGTTGAACAGAGTTCTCCTTAAGTGTTGTGTTGGGTAGTTTTTAGTTTTATTTTAATCCTTATTGTCCTTAGTGTCGTGCTGAACTTCTTTTCTCGACTTCTAACTGTTGTTATTTCCCTTTCTTTTGTTTTTAATCGTGTGAAATTAGTTGTTCGTCTTATCTTTTCGCCTCCACAATCACCACCTTGATCTCGTTATCTATTTGTTAATGTATTTATTTTCTGCTGTATACGAGGGTTGCCTCTTATGTTTCGGGATTTGGCAACCCTAGTGTTGCAATCCGGCAATTGACAGCTCTGTCGTAAAGTTGGACATTTTTGAGGTTATACGCACTCAGAACGTTTTGACATACGAACGCTATTTGTGTTGTTTACAATAACTTAAAAGATTCATCTCGGCCCAAAAATGGAACTAAATCGTCAACATTTTCGTGCGATTATTTTTTACAACTTTCGGCGTGGATTAACTCAGCAACAGTGCATGGATGAACTTAATTCAATTTTTGGCGATGAAGCTCCATCAAGGACCAGTGTTTATCGATGGTATGGTGAATTCAATCGTGGTCGTAGTTCACTCCAAGATGAATTTCGTGAAGGTCGTCCAAAATCAGTTGTTGTTCCGAAAACCATTGATGCTGTGCGCGAACTGATATTGGAAGATCGTCGTGTGACCTATCGTGAGATTGAGACAACCTTAGGCGTTGGTGGGACCAGCATACATTCAATATTGCATAAACATTTGACTGTCAAAAAAATTTGTTCGCGTTGGATCCCACACAATTTGTCAATCGCCCAAAAAAAGGCTCGTGTCAATTGGTCGAAAGAAATGCTCAAAAACTACGGTCGCGGTGCTTCGAAACACGTCTATGACATCGTGACAGGTGATGAATCATGGATTTACGCGTGTGAGCCCGAAAGTAGACAGCAGTCGACTGTCTGGGTGTTTCAAGATGAGCCAAATCCAACAAAAGTTGGAAAAACTGGACATGTCGCAACCTTACCACTAGAACAACGCAGAACAGTCAATTCTGAGTGGTACACAACCATTTGTTTGCCAGTTGTCTTCCAAGAAATCAGGAAAACCAACCGCCGAAGACGGATCACTCTTCACCACGACAATGCGAGCTCTCACACATCGGCTGCGACAACTGCATTTTTGAGCACCCAAAACATCGATTTGATGGGTCATCCGCCGTATAGTCCTGACTTGGCACCGAACGACTTCTTTTTATTCCCGTACGTAAAAAACAAACTGAGAGGTCAACGTTTTGCGGTTGCTGCATTCAGAATGCATGTGTTGGAGATACCTCAATCGGAGTGGCAAAAGTGCTTCGACAATTGGTTCAAACGCATGCAAAAGTGTATAGATCTTCATGGGGAATATTTTGAAAAACAATAAAGTGATTTTCGATGATCAATATTTGTTTTTGTTCTCTAATCCCGAAATATAAAAGGCAACCCTCGTACAGTGTCGTAAAAACTCTCTTTGTTTTTGTTTTATATCCACATTTATTTAACAATTCAATTATATATTTTACTTAGGACTAAATGTTAACTTCTATTTTGAAAGTATCATTCTTTCATTAACTTACTGGCTCTTCGCAAGCACTCTAAACTATACATTATAATTTTTCTTATGCCTTTCGGCGTACAATAACTGTTTTTATAACGTGTCACAATAATTGATATGTTTTCTTTTTAAGAATGTTTCTATTTTTTTCTTTATCATGTATTATTTATATTTTTTATTTTTTATTTTTTTAATTACAAGTATAGGGGGTCGACAAGCAAAATAAAAAATAAAAAAACGAATTAAAACCGACAGTCATAAACAAGGAATACAAATAAAAATAAAAAAATTAAAAATTAAAATTAAATTAAAAACAAAAATAAAAAAATAAAATAAAACTTCCTTTTCACTCTCAGCACTAGAGCACGATTACGAGGTCGATATGGTCTCGACCGACCTCAGTGAAGCAATCGACAAAATCTCCCACAATCTAAACCTCTTCAAATTATCTGCCCTCGGCTTCGAACCTAGATTGCTGATATGGATTTCTTCCTATCTAAAAGATAAACTTAATTCCGTTCGGCTCAGGTCCATGAGATCCAACCCCTCCCTTGAAACATTTGGGGTCTCTCAAGGTAGCCACCTGGGTGCTCTCCTATTTATACTGGCCACTAATGATATCGATAAGGTTATTAAGAATTCCAGCTTGTCCCTGTACGCTGATGATACCCAGTTATAAAAGATCATTGAGTTACCACTTGATTCTGCACTGCCGCAATCTGACCTTGACAGCTTCTCGACTTGGTGTGACAAAAATTGCTTTGTAGTTAACATCGCCAAATCCCAATCTATAACCTTTTCCCGTAAGCGTATTCACGCATTCTCACCTTCCTATACCCTTCATAACCAACCTGTGAATTGTCCAAGGTATTCGATTTCTTGGGATCCTTTGCGACAGGAAACATAACTTCCTCTCTCACATTGATGAAACGACCCGGATAGCCAATTCTACCCTCGGATTTGTGAAACGATTGTCTAAGGAATTCTCCGACCCTTACGTTACTCGATCTCTTTACGTTACCATCGTCCGCCTACTGCTGGAATATGCTAGCCAAGTATGGTCTTCTTATCACAAGATCCATATCTGTAGAATGGAAAGTATTCAACGTCGCTTCCTTTGGTCCGCTCTCTGAGCGCTGGGATGGGAGAACGAACCCCTTAACCCTTCCCCCGTACATTAACCACTTTAAATTAATCAACCTCAGAACCCTAGCGGAGCGCAGGGTCGTGGCTGACATAATATTCATTCATCGGGTCCTCTCCGGCTCGGTCGACTGCGCCTACTTCTTTAACTTAATTCCTCTAAACAAAAACCCTCGAAATACGCGTAATCCCCGCCTTTTGAACATTCCCCCCCACTGGACCTCTTATGGTCGGAACGAACCCCTTTCGCGGATGCTGTGAAATGTCAACTCCAATTCCACGTTGTTCGACTTCGACCTCTCTACTCATACTCTCAAGCATCGCCTCCTTAACTATTCTCACCACCAATATTAAGCGGCACTTCTACACTCTACTATAACCTGCTCTCACCCCCCCCCCCCCTGCGGCCACCTTATTTCGTCCTGGGGACCTTAACTTAAGCCTAGTTAAGGTAGTTCTTATGCTCGTTAGTTTGTAATTTAGATATACTGTAGATGTAGAATTAAGCCAATAAATGGGTTGGTTGCCCCACTAAACTAAACTAAACTAACTAAATGAGAGATCAGCGGAATTCCGGATCTATCCTGTATAAACCCATTCATGTCCAAATCTAGAAACGCCTCTGGTGGAACAAAGCCGTTGCGACGAGCGCTCTCATAGTACAGACTGTTAGGTCATTGGACGAGCTTATTGCTCTCGCAATATGCCCTCTGATTAATTTAATCATAAAATTATCCACCCTGTTTACCATGTATGTATGCTTCATTATACTCGTATAATGTCTCATTTTAATAATACTTTTTATTGTCCGATTCCGGTGTCCGATATTATCTGAGACAAGTTCTGAGACACCTCCTTTCGCGCATCCGAATCTCTTCCATCAAATTTGCACCTATGTAAACCATACTGGACAACCAAATATGAGCATTGGTCTGATTAGCGTCATGTAGCATATAACTTTTACTGTGAAATAGCCTCCCTGTCATAGCAAAAGTTTTCCTAGCTTTGGCCAAAGCAGCCTCTACATGTCTGTTGAAATACAGATATTGATCTAGACAGACACCAAGGTATTTAATTACACTCTTGGTTTTCAGTTTATCTCCATGCGGTCCCACGATAACTAACTTTCACCATTTTTTTCTTGTGTCGTTTGCGGCTTTATATAATGGGGTTCTAAATAGGATGGCTTCACATTTCTGGAAGTTGATCTTAAGTTTATAGTCGTCGCAATAGCGCTGCACTTTGTTGAGGTGTCGCTGTAGTAAACTATTTATGATTCCAACTTCCGGAGCTGTTCTGTAAATTATGAGATCGGCTGCGTACGCAGTAGCCTGCGGAAGTAGATCTAATACGTCTCTAATGTAAATGTTAAAAAGAATCGGAGAAAGTACCGCTGCCCGTTGCTAGCCATTCTTAATATTATATATTTTATTAGAGGTCGCATTACGACTTTTGACCCGAACCTCCTGTCCTTTAACATACCATAAAGTACATACTAATATATATTCCATTGCATGTCGGAAACCAGTTTAGCTGCGGCATGTGTGTTTTCATGATCCGTCTTAAACCCAAACTGGTTATTCGGAATAATGTTGTTGTCATCTACCCAATTTAGCAGGACTTTGTTAATAGCCTTTCAAATACTTTACTGATGCTTGGGAGTAAGCTTATCGAACGCATGTTCATTGGGTTTGTACAGTCTTTGTCCTTTTTTGGGATGGGCTGTATGATTGCCGTTTTCCACAGCGCGAGTTAATGCATCCAACACTATCTGCAAACATCTTTATCTACAAGTTCTCACAGCTGTCAGCACACATGCTATTAGCAGACTACAAGCATTTATAATTTACAAACAATGCCATAAATCAAAATAGAACCCATCCCCAGCTGCACCCAACACTACAGTAGCATGCACCATTTGCATGCTCAGAACAAACATCCTTAGGCTCATGGTACAATTATGTATTTATAAACGTACACGCCCCAATCTACGGACGAAGAAACGAAGGACACGTACTACGAGAGGAAGAATTTGATGGGATATCATCATTCGATGTTAAAATCCTTCTCGGGGACCTCAATGCAAAAATTGGAAAGGAAGATATCTTCCAACCAACTGCAGGTAAAGAAAGCTTACACGACGTTTCAAATGATAATGAAATTCGAATTATCTATCACGTTCGCAGCGCAAAAGATCTGGTAGTGAAAAATAGGATGTTCAAGCACAAGCAAATCCATAAAGCCACATGAATATCACCCGGCGGCGTAACGAGTAACCAAATAGACCACTTCCTCATATACAAAAGACACCACTCGAATATCATTGACGTATCATATAGAGAGGTGCAGATTGCAACTCCGATCATCTTCTAGTGATGAGCAAAATCAGCAGTCGCTTCGCAGAAAACTAACATGGGCAGTCACGGGAGACAAGAGAGGCGAATGAGTTAGTTGCCCCATACATGTTAAAGGTGGCGAGGGTGCGGGGGGGGGGGGGGGGGGGGGGGGCTTGCTGTCCTCCTCCATCGTTAGTTTCGCGGCTTTACCTTGCGTCACTCCATTAGCGGTAAACGTTAACTCGCGGACTTGCTTTTCTCATTCTCCATTTATGGCTGATCTGTAGTTTTCGGTTTGAAGATTCAGTTTCAGGGACGTTAGTGTCTTTATTTCCAGGCTTTGTCGAACAGCAAACCGCCGATAGACCGTCTTGAATAGAGATAATAAGGAAATGTTTGTTTGGACAGAGCGCCGATAGTTGAGTTTCTGTATTGGCTTGAGTGTCCCTCCGAAAGATTCGTTGATTTCATGACAATGCTATCAATTGCTAAACGATAATGGTCTCTCTCTTTAGTTTGCAGAATTCTCTTAATGGGTGGGACTATCTCTCTTAGACAGATTGCAGTATGAAAATTGAGGGAATTGTTACGGCCACAACCACCCATCGCATAAAAATTACCGTTTTGGAGCTAGTCTCCATCACTAACGGCGATACACGCCAAAAACATCCACTTAAAGGATGTGACATTTAGCTAAATCAAAGCATTACCCCATACACCTCGTCCCGCATAAATTGATAGCAAGCAAATCAAGCTAAAACGTGCAATTTGCGCTAATCAATTAAATGCCAAGTAAATTGAGCTGAACGCTAAATTTACTCACATAAAAAACCGCAATATAATCATTGAACCAAGGGTTCACCACAAAAACCCACTAGAAGGCAAATGTGCGAGCCAGATGCCGTCGTCCGAACTAAAATCGATGGGAATCAAAAAAATGCGCGCCAGCAATTTTATGGCCCCTTCAGAAAGATGGTTACCTAAAACCATTAGAACAATCAGCGCCAGTTTTCGTTCTAACCAAATCAAGTTAGAACAAACGCAAAGGCAATAAAGTAAAATAAACATGCGCCGCGGCACGATTGATCCTCCTTCATGAGTTTCCCATTCCATTAGGCAAAAGAAAAACAATAGGCGAAATAAATGCGCTATTGATTTTTCTTTGAGTGTAACACAAAAAAAAGGGGACCAGGCAAAAAGGAAAAGATCCTTTGATCTCGTGAAAGAAACCTGGTTTCACACCTAGAAAAAAAAGTACAATGGAAAACGCACAACGATAGTGGGATGAGAGTTGTTGTTCGGGCCATTGTTCAAGACGAGGTTGGTTTTGGAATCTCAACCGAGACGGTGAGACAATGGAGTTGTGTTTGGGATTACGACCTGGACGGTGCGTTCAAGGGTTGTTGGTTAAGAGTTGGCAACAAGTAACGTGCTGAGGTTGAAAAATCGTGTGTCGGGTTATTTTAAGATATCGACTGAGTTTCGAGTTGCTATCAGTTCAGTGTCTTAACTAAGAGTATGGCTTCGTGTTTAACCAACTTCAGGTGCGTTCCGGTGTGTGCTTATTATTTTTATATATAAAATAATAGTTTGTGCAAACAGTGGTGAAATAAATTAATTTGAAAATACAAAACACAAAGATGTGTGCTTTTTGAAAATAATTCCTATTCGACCAAGTAATATGGTTTATTAATAAAGCTTAGTTTTAATTATAAAAAACAAAAAGTGTTTATTCTCAAATGTGTGTTAACTGGGTGGTGTGGAATAAAACCATTACAGAATGGAGCTGGTCACACTGATCCAACAGTGTTTGTTCCTTGATTGTAACAACTGCACCGTAATCATCGTTATTGAGGATTGTTTCGATTGTTTTTAATTTGAATTCGTCCATCTATCAGAAGTAGTTTCTGTGGGGGTTCTTTTAAAGGTACGCAAGGCACCACCCACAATTCCAACGCCAACTCCCTTTGCCAACCTGCAGTTACCTGGAAAAATGTGCTTCCCAAGGACATTTAATGCAACACACCCAAAATTCCCTGTAAAGAATTCATTAACATTCATGCAATTAACGCATCATCAACGCATCATTCTTTACATGTAAAGCATCAACATAAATTAGGATACCCTATCGGCGCACCTGTCAGCCAGCGAACCCTGCCACACACGTGCGCAGCACTTTTTCCTGGTTTATACAGAGTCTCGGAAGCCTTTTGTCCAATCGACAAAAGCAGTTTACGCATCTAGCGTCTAATCGCCAAGAATCGAATTCTCCAGTATATGGACATGCATACAAAGAATTCGACCCTTTCCGCCAGCAAAGATACAGTGCACAATCACCATTGTGTATCTCAATTGCTTTTAGCATCGGTTTCCCCAATTGCATGCAGACTATTTAAACAGCTGTACCATTTTGTATTCGCAGTTTCGTTTACCCATGACCTTGTAGCATGAGTAAACAATGGATCAATTAGCACACTAGCTAAGACCAACCCAGAGAGATCCTCTCGAATTGGTCACCACAAAGAGAAACTTCACGTTTCTCCCGAAAAAAGAAAACTAACCCTTAGCTGAGAGTGGACTCACGACGAGTCTCTCGAGGTTAATCATAGAGTACACGAGTCGAGTTTGATCCACCGCAGAGTGCGCACGCCCCCGTGTCATTTTAAAAAGTCGGAAATCAACCAACAACGGAGCCGGGAGTCGAGCTTAACCAGCAGAGAGTACGCGTGAGTCGGGTCAGATGAATAATTGTTCAGTGTACTAAATTTAATTCTACGTCAGTCACACTAAGTTTGTAACCAACATTTAACGTTCGCGACATTTAAGACAAAACAAATCATTGTTTAGTGAACTACATTTAATTCAACGTCAGTCACACTAAGTTTATATCCAACATTTTATGTTCGCAACATTTAAGACGAGATGAATAATTGTTCAGTGTACTAAGATTAAATTAGACGATAAGTTGCGCTAATGTATCATTAAACATCGTGCGGAAAACAATATTTCAAACGACATCTATGCGTTTTATTACCCATCTTGCGAACGGCTTTCGGCGAAACTATCGCTGGGGATATTAGTGTAACCGTCCCTGTGCCGGCACATCAACCCCCACAGTTCATAAATAGATAGAATAGAGTCCCCTCTTGAGGAAGAAGGTGTCATGGTGGCGTAAATTTCTACCGAGCGTTCAATGGTGTTTGCTTGCCACCAATCGAGCAAAGCACCACATTTCGTATTAGAGGTAAAGTTACCTCAAGAAGTATGTTTTACGCTGCCTAAAAAGAGGTAGTTCTTTTCTGACTGCAATATCAAGCATCGGAAAAATGTTTTCAGTTCATCGATAAATGGTGCATTCTGATGAACTTCAAGGACATAGAATGGTACCACATATAGATGCTTCTGACTTTGTAACGGGATGCACACAATGGATGCTTCTAGGACTTGAAACTTGTGCACGTATTTATGTCTCCACCTCCTTGTGTGGAATGAGATCTAACTTTCTAATCATATTATAGTGTTTGTAGCTCAATTTATACTCTTGGATTAGCTTAGTTTGACTGGTCAAAAGGATATCAGGGCAGTCGGATTCCAAAAGTTGCCCTAAGTTGTCTCTTCTCTCAGTTCTGTTAAGTCAGTTAAGATTTTACAGCACTAATTTTTAGGATTGGTTCAGCCAGGGAGAATTTAATGATTGTGACTTGAGGATTGCAAACACCATTGAATAGAGGAAATTTATTCTGATGCTTGTTCACTACATTTCTTTTTGACTTCTCTAAAATCCACTCTCATCTTGACAAGGATCACTTTTATGTCTGAATCTGCTTCTCCCGTGGGTAGATTTATCATAGGTTGGGACCTTGCGATTAAATTAATTCTCGCAGTTTGATGACATTGATTTTTTGAATTTCCCCCGCAGTAACTTTAAATACAACTGCAACGCTGCTCCCGTCAATAGCCACCTATAAATAGACTACTGTCAAAATGGAGTAGCCTTTCTCTCGGAAGCGTGTCTCCTTGTCCTAAAAAGAGTGAGCGATCTATCAACATAGCTCCTCAGGTGGCTGGTTGCGGTCGCCAGCGTGCTTCCGGGGCCTCCGGGAACAGTGACGACCGATTGTTGAATGGGCGCCTGACTTCAAAGACCATTGTTGTTGTAAGATATATATTTTTCACTTGATATTAAAGACTGCCCTGTTAAATTTAATAATTCACTGCCGTCCTTGCCGCCCGGACGCCAGTTGAGACTGATCCTCGAATCAAAAATCCATCGCCCTTTCATATAAATCTTCATTGAGATTTGTATGTAAGAAACTGGGGAAAAGGATGGGAATTTGAATCTATTTTTAGAACATAAGCATCTGGCTACGATGCATATGGAGATAAGGACTTGTAGAAATTTTGAAAGAATGAAATTATGTGTATGCGAACCAAATGAACATTTGGATCTTTTGGCACATGTTTGATGTGGTTGGGTTATGGGTGCTTTGGTTGATGCTTGATTAATGGACATACAATGCATACGAAGATATACGTTGTGATGTTTGGATTATAGGGGATTTCTGGGATTTGATAATTGAATGTTACTTTGGGGATTTAAATGTATGGTAAGGAATGCATTTTTTAGTGTTTAATGTATGTATGCATTTATTCAATTTACGATTTTTTAATCTCGATTTGTGGTTAAGGGTTATATTTGGTGTATATTTGGGTAGGGAAATAGTAGGGCTTTGCACAGCGCTACAAAACGTCATTTAGTTTGTGTTTGACAGCCATTGAAAGGAGACAACCTCGTAAATTTTAGCGAAAATGGAAAAAAAGTGAATTTCGTGTGCTGATTAAGCATATTGAATCAAAATCCATAAATCGGGGTAAGAGGTTCCACCCCACCCAGCATATTCTCCAAATTTCGTCTCCTGGGACAAATCCTGTTCCCAAACATAAAAAAATTGGCTGGGCGGTAAGAGATTTGGTCATCACAAATCTAACACCTACATGTTTTGAGGGCTTTGAGCTCCCCTATTATTCGGAAAGAATAAAAAAATTGGAAAAACGCAGGGTTAAATGTATCGAGTTAAATGGACCTTATGTTTAGAAACAAAATTCTCATTCGCGGAAAAAAAAACTTTTATTCAAAAAGTCTCCGACTTATTAAACTGTCGTCGTATTGTGCAATCTAGTATTGTAAGGCCGAGTTTTCATTCGTTGTTGCTTTTCGCTTTCAAGCTTTCGCTTATCGGTTTTAGCCCTGAGAGCTTGAAGTTCGGGGCCTCCTCTAACATTAGCTGAGTTATTGCATAGCACACAGCTAGCTTGCTTTTATCTGTTAGTTTTTCCTTTCCGAGTGAAAAACTTGATATTCCTGCTTTTAGACAATGAGGTTGGGAATGGTTTCACAGCCATGAATTTAAAGCTGATAGTTTCCACAGTCTTCAGTTCTTCGAGGATTTCCTCAGGTGAAAATTGCGGATCTACTCCTTTGAGTAGCATTGGGCTACTTTTCTCAGATTTCGGAGTGTACGTAAAGTAGTGGCTTTCCGCTTCCCTCAGTGTAGATTTCAATTTCTGATAGTCTACGCTACCATCACATGCCACGCTACATTTAATATTAATACCTAGTTGAAAATGTGTTTCATGCGGCTAACGAGGACAGGAGATTTTCTTACTTTTTTTTTTACTACTGAATCCTGCTACCGTTGTGAAGGCTGCCGTTGGGATGGTTGTTGCTGTTGTTTGTTTTATTGTCCCTGATTTGGCTGCTGTTGAATGTTTTGAAGATTTTTGCTGTTGCATTTCATCCTGATAATGAATTCGCCGTACTCCTGAGACTTGTGGAGTTTTGTGTGGGCAATTCCTTGAATTTTAGGGACTTTCGGTATTTTGTGATTCGTTAAAATCACTTTCGCTTAATACGACGTTTGAACGTTTCATATTCCTTTCTTGTGTACTAATTACTTTTAAGATTACTATTGTTTTTTTGGGACTTCACTTATTCTTAGCTTATAAGGACTTGTTTCTTTTCTTTCTGTTTGTATTCCCTGGTGCACACGCTGGGGCCCTTACATTGGTGCATACAATGACACACTGGTAAATTCACGATGCATTGTTTACACGCATTAACGATTTGAAAAATTCATGACGCAGTAGCGGACGTGATACCTCATTGGTGGACTGAGCGGCACTTCCTCCAGTCTTCGTTCTCAATTCTTAGTTATTCTTCTACCCTCGCGTGTCAAACTCACTCAGCCCTTAATTGTTCTCACAATAGGTAAGCCATGTCTAAATTTAGGAACAAAATGATCTACGAGAATGTCCGCCTCCATCTTTCTTACATCCACGACAAATCTGACTCTGTCTGTTATGAAGGTAAAACAAAAACCAGAGTAATGGCCTCCATCCAGCAGGAAGGGCTACCCGCCGGCTTTCATACCCTTCGCAGCCTGTTCGTTAAATTCCATAAATATCTCATTATACTCCCTAACAAAGTGCTTAAAGATCTCTCGGCATTTCGCCAATATATCGACAATAAAATGACCTATCCCAATAATGACAAGCACTTTTGACCCTAATCAGTCGCCCTCTCGTCCCCCGTATCAACTCAATACCCTCAATATGCTCCCCCTAACCGTGTACTATCAGAATGTTACAGGTCTCCGCTCCAAAACACATTCGACACTGGAAAAGGCACATTCCCTCCCTTTCGACACATACTCTCTGACTGAGACCAACCTTATCCCCAGTATTAACAGTCTTGAACTATTTCCTCCCTCCTTCAATGATTTTCACGATGACAACGCTCATCGAGAAGGTCCCAATTCCCCATGGCGTGGAGTACTGCTTGCCACTCAGAACAGACTCGCTTCGTCTCTAATTGCCATCTCTTCTTCTCCGGATCTTGACTTCGTTGCAATAAAAATCGACAAGCGCTCTAAGTCTCTTTTCATTATTTGTTTCTATATACCTCCTTCACGGCCCGGCGTGTCATACGAACTCGCAATAGAAGCGGTAGATAACCTAACCGAGTTGAGCGCCTCCCTAGACGATATCGTCGTTCTTGGCGATTTTAACCTCCCTCATCTCCAGTGGACAGTGGCTGACGAACAAGCCTTCTACGTCTCAAACCCCACTAGTTCCCAGGAACGTCTTTTTATAAACGGTCTCACCGACTCATGCCTCCATCAAATAACATCATCATCATCATCATCATCGGCGCTACAACCGCGAACCGGCCTTGGCCTTACTTAGCAAGTCCTGAGGCTTGTTAAATTTTCCATAATGATTTGTTTTTTTCTCCATCAAATAAGCTATGTCCCAAATCATATGGGGAGACAACTGGACCTCGTGTTCACAACGGACCCACACAAGCCCTCAGTTGCCCCTAGTCCACACGCCCACTCTACCATTAATAATTACCATCCACCGCTACTCTTATCCATATATCTTGATCATGAAACCCAGCCCTCTCTACCTCACGACAGGTTTTCCTACAACTACAACAAAGCTAACTTCCGCCTTCTAATTGAGCATCTTAGCAAAACAGCGTTTCGCTTTGATCATCTGGGGGTAGAAGATGCTACTGTCACTCTCTATAAGGAGATCTACTATGCCATCCCCCTATATGTCCCCTATTCTCGTCACAGGTCATCCGTTTCATCGCCGCCATGGTACAACCACACACTCCGGACTCTTCGGAACAAGAGAAATAACTTGTGGAACATTTTCCTCAAAACTATAATACTCCAACCATCTCGGTTCCTTTTATAATTTTTCCGACCTCTACTACTCCCTCTACTCCAACTACGTCACAATAACACAATACAACTTGATCAATGACCCCAAATCTTTCTTCCACTTTATAAATTACAAACGTAAATCCGACGCCTATCCTAACACTCTTTCTTATGGTGCGACTTCTTCAACCGGCCCCCTCACTATTGCCAATCTATTCGCTTCGTTTTTCAATAAATCCTTCACAGACATTTCTTTCGAGCCCAATCCGTCTTACTTCAAAGACTTGCCCGAATTCTCCCCCGGCCCCTTCACCCCTTAAATTATTCAGCATCACGTAGTTGAGGAGAAATTAAACTTACTCAAGGACGAGTTCAGCCCTGAGCCTGATTGACTTCCAGCTGTTTTTTTAAAGAAATGTTCCTCTTCTCTTGCTCTCCCGATATCAAAGATATTCAATCTATCCCTTTCACAAGGGATTTTCCCTAGTATCTGAAAATCCTCCTATGTCACACCCATACAGAAAACGGGACCTAAAAACTATATAAGCAACTACCGTCCCATCGCTAAACTGTCTCTAATCCCTAAACTGTTCGAAGGGATTCGCGTTATCTTTCCGTTGTAAATCCATCATCACCCCCAACCAGCATGGTTTCCTTACGGGTAGGTCGACCACAACCAATCTGATCGAGTTCTCATCTCATACACTCCATGCCTTAGAGAATGGCAACGAAGTCGATGTAATCACCACCCATTTCAGCAAGGCCTTTGAAAAACTCTCCCATTCTCTCATCCTTTTTAAGCTGTCCTCCCTGGGTGTCGAACCCCTACTGATCAAATGGTTATCTTCTTATCTGAAAGATCGATCCTACCGTGTCAAATTCAGATCCTCCCTGTCCAATCCTTTTCTTCCCACGTCAGGGGCTCCGCAACGCAGCCATCTAGGTTCCCTCCTATTTATCCTTACCATCAGTGACGTTGACTCCATTATTAAACACTCATCCATCTCCCTGTATGCGGACGACGTCAAGCTCTACAAAACGATCATCTCTCCTCTCGACTGCTCACTTCTCCAAACGGATCTCGACAGCCTCTCAACTTGGTGCCGTAATAACTGCCTTGATCTCAACGTTGTCAAATGTCACTCAATCAACTTCTCCCGCAAACGTCCCCCTCCTCGCCGCCGTTCCTACTTCCTGCTAAACCAACAGATGTTATCTGTACCCTCGATACGTGACCTCGGAATCTTATTTGACAGGGAGCTTAGCTTCATCCCGCATATTGATGATATTATTGTTAAGGCCAACTCTACCCCTGGGTTTGTGAAACGCTGGTCTAAGGAATTCTCTAATCCTTACGTTTCCCGTTCTCTCTACATAGCCTTCGTCCGCCCCCTTCTTGAATACGCTAGTCAAGCCTGGTCTCCACACTATTCGTCTCATATCCGTAGAATCGAAAGCGTGCAACGTCGTTTTCTCTCCTTTGCCCTCCGCGGACTGAACTGGGACAATCCTCGGATTCTCCCCCCATACATAAGCCGGCTCCATCTGATTAACCTCAACACACTTGAGGAGCGCAGAACTCATACCGATATCCTTTTCATACACCGTCTCCTTTCAGGCGCAATCAACTGCCAAAGCTTGCTCTCCATCATTGCACTTCACACTAACACCCGTAAACTGCGAAACCCTCGTCTCTTCTATCTGCCCACCGACCACACTTCTTAGGGCTCTAACGAACCCATTTCGCGAATGCTGAGGTGGGCAAACTTTTACCCTACCTCCTTCGATTTCCACCTTACATCTACTGCACTCAAACTCCGTCTCCCCCCCCCCCCCCCCTGACCTTGCCCCGCCCACAGTCTATCCCCTAACAACCCGTACTTATTCCAACGCATATGCCATTCACTGTTCGCTGTCTCACAGATGCCACATTTGCCACCCCCACATACATTCGCTCTTCTCCAGCCCCCTACCTCCCCTACCCCGAAATCCCCTTCGCCCTTCGTTTTTTTTTGTCATTGTTTTTTTCTTCTTATGTTTATTTTTTTTAATTGTGTGTTTTTGTATTATATATATACCTCATATGGGCTCCTCGAAAGTATAGTGGTTAGTATACCCGCCTGTCACGCGGGAGACCGGGGTTCGATTCTCCGTCGGGGAGCCTCTGGCGCAAGACTAATGACCTTGCGCGGAAAAAAACAAATCATTATGGACAATTTAACAAGCCTCAGGACTTGCTAAATAAGGCCAAGACCGGTTCCCGGTTGTAGTGCCGCTGATGATGATGATGATATACCTCATATAATTTTCTTTTTGATCTTTTTCTTGCTTTTTTTGAATTACTACATTCGTTTTAAGTTAGTTTATAAGAATTATATTTAGTGTAATTAGCTTGTATTAAGCCGAATAAATAAATAAACCATGATAAATGAGTCTTCGTTTTTATAATACTACCGTGAACACTGTTCCCTGGAGATCTGTGATATCATTCCAAGGAGATGGGTTTATTTGCGTACCACAAAACAATCCAATAAATCTCGTCAATTCGTAGTTCACATCACAGCCAAACGCACGACTTATTATGATATCTCGTTTTACTACAGAAGGGACGATCTTTCAACACAATTTGCAACTGTTCAAAAAAAAGACATGTCGGCATGTACGAATTCGCCTTTCAGAAAGGTACCACTTAGAATTCCATAATGGTTATTAAACCACGCGAAACAACATCTTTGTATCGCACTCTCGCTGTCCATGACAGAGGATCCTTCGCTTCAGAGCAAACACCTTTGCCTCACCCTGTGTTATAAGAAGAACCAAACAGGAGGCAAATGGATGTAGAAATATAACACCGCAAACTGTCTGAGAATTGTTGCTGAGGCTTGCATGATTAAAGATCGAAGAAGTGCCCCAAAGGAACAATTCTCTTTCGCAACGGATACGCATTGGAAGAACCCTACGTATAAAGTTCAAGTCTTTCCACTATCATTTCCTTTACGGTCTAAAATCCGTTTTTTATTTACTTTTTAACATTTCACATAAAATTAAACGCTATATAATTTATATAACCGTGCAATAACTCGATAAAACGTATCGAAAGCGATTGGATGTCACTAGACCTCCGAGCTCCTTTAGACTTTGTCTCTCCTTGTTTGTATTAGCATTGCGCAAGTGAATCTACCTCAACTTTCCACTAGTTGAATTCATAGAAAATCGTATAATCCTCAATTAACAAAAGATATTACTGCAACTGCAGATACTTCTTCTTCAGCCGAATGACACACCGTTTATATATATCTCAGTATTGAACGCTTCTTTACGACAAATTCAATTTCCGTCAGTACTAGATGGTGTATTTGGTACCTGTTTATGTACGAATCATAAAAAACTAAAGCTTTACACCTGGCGGACAGCACAACATAAAATATTTCATCGCCTTGCTTATCAACAATTCGCAACTGATTTCTTGCAGGAATACCAGTTCTGCTGGTAAAGCGATTGACATTACCCAATCGAGGACAAATAGGAAATTGAAATCACTGTCTATCTACTTTGGATGCCATTAATTCGGGGTCTTGTTTTCCTTTTATTCCGTCTGAACTTGCCAGAGACATCATTCCCTTGTATTGCTCATCTCTTCGCAGCCTCCTTTCTACAAAGAGCATTGACATCTCGCTTCCGAATTCAGTCGATTAACCCTTCGTGTGGCCAATAACCTTCCATCAAAACTCCTTCGTCCGTCTGCCTCAAATTCCAACAGGCTTACGGGCTTCGAACCCCTTCCACGTGCCTCCTCCTTTTATAAACATTTCCTTATCTTCACTCTCACATCGCGAAAGCCGCAATGAATTGCTTCTGCTTTTGTTGTGTGCCGTATTCGTTGTGTCGGCATACATAGAGGGAGTACGTCTCCGGCCCTATCAGTACGATACATCGGGTATCAGGTTCTAGCCAATACACCGGACAGGTACTGCAGAGCACAGGGCAGTGCAGCTTCCACATGGAACTGGAAACGTTGTTTACATGCAGTTCATTCACATTTCCCACGTATAGGAAAACAACGCCGTCTTATGTACCTGTGCGCACACTGAACCCCAGACATAGCCCCAGTTCATCGGTCCCGATCACAGCCTCGAGATGGACAACGACGACGCATACATTAACCTCGCTTGACCGGAGACACCGTTTATTGTTTGCCTACCATTTCATCGGACCGGATGACATTTTTATTCGCCATCTCTGCAACTATCTTGTGACGCATGATGCGTTCCCAATCGAAGAGGTTGCTCATTGAGTAGGTATCCGCTTTGCGCCTTCATCGTAAAAAAATAGAGACGTCACACGCATGGAAGAGCGTTGTCGATTGGCTGTGTATCCTAAATCAGTTCCCTATGAATTTTTGCTCCATTTTCTGGTTTTTATTGCACCATCGCTCCACTCGTACTTCCCACATGCAGCTTATGGAGCAACCTATTCGCACCCCGATCAACAGTTCCCCATTGAGCCTGGGAAGCACTTTGGTTCCTTTGATGTTCGGATAATGAATGATGGTTATAAATGACCGAATGGTGGGATGACTAGGGAGCCAGCGAAATGCGCACTGTGGGACGTAGAAACCGGAATTACATCGGTAGTCGTTCAGAGATCATGGGATCGTTGGAAATAGTAAGTTTACGATGAAGACCCTGGACGTAATGAGAGGCTAATAGACGGCGCTAGAATGGTCGTAAAGTAGGTGCTCTTGATTTATCCTATTATGATGAGAACTCTGCTACATAGATTTGAGATGGGAAGTCGTTATTGGAATGGGCCACATATGTGTGCTAACAAAAATGTAAATGCTCCCAGTTTCATAAAAGCACAGGCACACATGCACACACATACGTAAGTTCTGTATAGGAACAAGTTCTTAAAATTGATGTACATTATGATTTTAAATGGTTTTTCTTATACATGTTCTACAAGATGAGCAAACGACTTCCCCAATCAGAATATCTGGCTAAACCATTCTATACTTCAATGCATACTAGCATTTGTGAACAATTCTAGGTTGGTGGTCTTACCAAACCAAAACCAATTGAAAACAGTTCCGACATTCGTGATATAAAGAACAGGAAAGGAAATCTGAGAAAGGTTTTTGAGAAGAGACACCAGCTTCGGTAAAAGTATTTTAAAAAAGGTTTCGAAGAGTTCAAATTTTCAAGACAAACTACGGGATCACATAGCATACTACTTTGGCTTAATACAATTCACATCACGAAGCTGGTTCGTATACCATCTAAAACATGCCTTGTCATTTTCGATTCTTTTTCAACTCGGACCTTTATAAGATTATAGGAATGTAGTAATGAAGAATGTGATTCGAACAAACAATATTAAAAAATTCAACTCGAAGCATTACGCATCGTACCATTGCCCGACGGTATCTCAACTCGTTTTAAAGTTGTATGATTACTATATGAAAGCGCTGATATGCAACACTTATGATTTTTTTTCAATTTTCTTGTGTGCTGTGTTCAATACCGTTGCGTGTTTGAAATTTGTTGGGCTTGTAGCGGTTCCGCCAAACCCTACGGTCTACTTACCTGAAAAACCCCCATAACTACTACCCAACTCCCTTTAGTTTGCTAATGCAACAGTATTAGTACCTAAAAATGCTGCACGCATTTAAGAGATCAAATCTATGATCTTTAAGTCCCTGTAAAGAAAACTTACCGTCATGCATTCTCTTCGCATACCATTGCTCCTTAAGATTTCTTTATTAACTTACCAGGAATTTCCAATCAATTTCGGCATCTACGTCGCCAGTCAAATTTCCTTAGACAAATGCCTGTAAACAAAATAATTCGGATTGCATTCATTGTAACCGTCATGACAGGGACCATAAACATTGCGCCGTCTATTTCCCCAGCCGCGTCATGTATCTTTTCATACACATTGCCTGGCAACCTTTTTTGTTTGTCTTATCAACAAACAACCCAAGCAGCTGCATATAATTAGCGCACTAGGCGCTGAAACCAAATTCTCCAGCATTTCCTAATGCAAACATGAACCCGGTTTCTACTGCAGCCAGAGATGCCATAAACATCTAATTTCCTTTTAGCACTTTTTTCTCCCGACGTCGAAAATAGCGACGAGGCATCGCGTAAACAATGACCCGCATTACCAACGGCGCATTTGGTATTTTTTCCCTTTTGTCTTTGCCGCCTGCCTGTTTCGTCGTTCCACTGCTTTCGAACACGTGCAATTACATTGAATCTGTTCGATCGCGCACATATACCACTGCACCAAAAAGATCGCATTTTCTTAGTGCTCACACCCTTAAGAGAAAAGTTTTTCTCTCGCTTCCTTTTTTTTCCTTAACGAAATCATCTCTGCATGAGATGACGATCGCTGAGTCAAATTCCATCCTTCGACCTGACCAGGTCGTGTCCCTATCGCTACCCTGGTGCGCACAGGGCATCCAAAAATTCCCCATAACAATTCTATCCAAATTTATCACAGATCCCAATCATACATACGCCTTAGCTAGGAATTGGTGTAAAGAATTTCTCCCACAAGGGCATTCATGGAGGCATCAATGCATCTCTGCATTAGCGACCAAGAACCGAATTCTCGTTTAGTGTAAACACTCACACTAGAGTTCTACCCTGGAGTCGCCTTAGATGCCATATACAATTGGCATAGATTATACAAACTGTCATTGTGTAACCATCTGAATTGCTTCACAATGACTTGCAACTATCGATACAGCTGCAAGCTCTTTACCCAGAAATGCTCCTTTGTTTGAATCTCCAAACAATCATCGACTTCGCGCATAGCCGCCGGATTAAATTCAAAGCATAAACAATGCAAATATAGAATCCGTTTCTTACAACCAATTACCCCGCATATAAAAATGCAAGCAAGGGATTCGTTTCGGCCACCGACCCAAGATACGATATACAATTTTCATTGTATAAAGTATCGCAACCCAATAGCACCTTTTCCCAATGTCTATTCGTCCATTTACACTTGGGCATCGCTCATCTAAGACTTTTATGATGCCCTCGTCCCATCTTCGATATCACATTTCTTCGATGCATCGTCGTCTATTTATTTAGCCACGATGCATATCATAAACCACGATCTCCCCGATTCCTTTGTCCTGCCCGCCTGCCTGCTTTGTTTTTCTATTGCCTTCGCGCATGAGTAAACAACACAGATCTAAACGATCACACACATACCACCATGATCTTCATTACGAGATCTGGTTTTCTAATCCACTAAGAGAGACTTTACGTTTCTCTGGTGGTAAGTAAAAATATATCCTTAGTGGAGAGGATATCTACAACCACACCACCAAACGCACCCCAAACGAGGGTTGGGTCGATAGAGTCCTCTTACAACAACCGTTCGCGGTAGTCGGTTCGCTCCCCGCTCTCCGTAGGGCTGCGGAGACGCGATATATACACGGATTCTTGTTGTAGTGTTGAGTACGTTGGCCAAAAAGTGTCACAGCCACCGAAGCTGATAATCCCATCGTAGTTCAGTTCATACCAATTAACTTTGACGTGTTGATAAGTGTGTAATGTAATTGTTCATTCCCTCCCTCGCTGGGAATTTTTCCCCAGGACCTCTCTAATTGTAAAGTGGAATTTTCTAAAGTGTGAAATATTTGAATTGAGATCCGTTGTGAAATGAAAACCATTAATAATAACAAACTAAGTCAGTGTGTTTAATTTTCCACAGTTCCTGTGTGTATTTATTTCTTTCGGTGGACAGTGTACTGTGGAACATTTAGTAGAAGTTGTGGGGACGGAGTAGAATTCTGCTCCCATGTCCGTGCCACGACTTCGCCCCCCCCCCCCCCCCCCCCACCCCCACAGGTCTTTTACGGTTATCATCCAGAATCAACTTTTCATCACAGGTGACTATCCGGTGCAAAAACGTTTCAGTTTGGTTTCTTAACCTAAGTGATGCGTAGATTTCAATGCGCCGTCGTTTTTGGGACTCGTTCAGTTCATGGGGTACCCACTTACCGAGTTTCTTTACCTTTATTATTAGAGAGGTGTCAACTTATTGTCATTGTGGATACTCCCATGGTTTGTGCAATCTTCCGCGCTGATCCGCGCTGGTCCGCATCCACCGTTGCTCTTAAAACATCCGCGTCAACCAACATTTCCGGCTTTCCACGTGGTTATTTTCGAGGCTGAAATCTCTCGATCGGAACTATCCAAACCAACGTCATATAGTGGGTTCGTTTACCGCTACATCCTCAAACCCGTCATTAATGTTTTTCATTGCCAATGACGCATTATGTCCCATTTTAAATTCATAAAGGAAGAGCGGTCGAATTTGAACTGCCGACAGCATGGTAAACAATTCCTAGAAAAAAAAATAACTGTACTTGTAACGAACCCTAAAATTCTCACACGTCAAGCACACGTACCACTTTCCCACTTTATAAAAAAAAGGAAATTTAACGTTCTGGCACAGATGTTCAGTCGAGAACTACTTATTTCCGACTGAGAGAAAATCGGACATTTCATGTGGTACAACCCAATAGGTTACCAGATATTATGAAGGAGTTGACCCCCAAGATGGGATATAGGTGGTTCACGTACCGCCATATGAGTCGTAATGCACAATAAACGGAGTTCCCATTTCTCCGTAAAGTCACCAAACCAGACGTCTCGCTCATAAGTTTGTGTTGGATCTGTGGGGAGGAAGTATGTACCAGACACGGGCACTAGATTCACTTCCTCCTCCATCATAATTAGTTGTTCCCTCGAGCACTACACGATTACGACGAAGCGAAGAAAACGCCAAACACCGGACAAGTAAAAAATATAAACACTGAATTTCTATCGTTAATTTTATTCGCAATTAATTCTTTAATTTTAGTTTACACGCTGGTTTCGGGATCACAATTAAACGAATAAACAAATGTTGAACGAATGTTTTATGGTTGCAAAAAAAAAACTATAATATAATTGAATATTGTGTATTTAATTAAGGAAACTTAATATTGACTCGCGGAGACAACGACTCCAGCGATTATAATCGATTATCGCGTCCCTGTGCGCACCAGGGTAGCGATTGGAGCCGCGACCTGCTCAGGTCGAAGGATGGAAAAAGGCTCAGCGATAATTATCTCGTGCAGCGATGATTCGCCTCTTGGGGTGAGTTTATGGTGTCGTGGTAGATATCCTCTCCAATAAGGATATCGTTTTTACCTACCACCAGAGAAACGTAAAGTCTCTCTTGGTGGTATGTGTGCGATCGTTCAGATCTGTGTGGTTTACACGTGCTCTAGGGCAATGGGTAAACGAAGCAGACAGGCCGTAAAGACAAAGGGAGAAATGACCAAATGCGCCGTTGGTAATGCGGGTCATTGTTTACGCGATGCGTCGTCGCTATTATCGACGTTGGGAGAAAAAAGGTGCTAAAAGGAAATTAGATGTTTATGGCATCTCTGGCTGGTTCCTAGGTAATTGTACCGTGGGGTTTGGCGGAACCGCTACAGATCCTTCACGGGCGAGGGCTAGGATCAGTGTTCCGGAAAGAATCATCATCCATCGCAGCGACTATAATGTAATATAATAGGGGTAGTGTTATTTCGGACCAAACTGGAGATAATGAAGTATAGCCATGCTGTGGCAGGCAAAACACGAGAGAAAAAGCTCAAAACGCACACCATTGGTCAATGCAGAAGAAGGGTTCAGGTGCTGTTGCGGGAAAGCTCACACAGCGTTAGTAACTGACAACTATTATACGTTGTCTTTTTTTACGTTTATTTATTTTACTTAAAAACCATTACATGTTTTGTTTCTTAGTCTAAATAAATATAAAACTATCATCTGTTATTGTTGTTGTTTTAGTGTATAAGGCCGTTGAGGCCGCAATACTTATAATTTTTTTTCTTATGCTTACAAATCGTTTATACGATGTACTGTATGATGGTTTTTTTTAAAATATTATTTGAAGAAAAAACAACAAAAGCTACTCAATTGTAGTATATATATTTTTTATTTATAATAAAACTATTTAAACCTAGTAGAACTTAAATCTTATTAAGACTAAATTAACAGGGTCGTAGGGGCGAAAGCGTGCAACGTCGTTTTTTGCGTTTTGCCCTCCGAGGATTGAATTGGGAAAATCCTCTGATTCTATCCCCATACACGAGCCGTCTTCACCTAATTACCCTTAACACACTTGAAGAGCGCAGAAGGTTCAATCAACTGCCCAAGCCTGCTCTCCTCCATCACATTTTCCACTAATCCCCGAAATCTGCGAAACCCTCGTACTTCTATTTGCCCGTCCATCACACGTCTTACGGCTCTAATGAACGCATTTCGCGAATGGGTGGGCAAACTCTCAGCCCGCGTTCTTTAATTTCAATCTCACCTATCTCGCTCTCAAACGTCGTCTCCTCTGTTACCCATCCTGAATCTGCTCGGCTCACCGCCCACACTC
Organism: Microdon myrmicae; assembly: GCA_963931805.1. Taxonomy (NCBI): domain Eukaryota; kingdom Metazoa; phylum Arthropoda; class Insecta; order Diptera; family Syrphidae; genus Microdon; species Microdon myrmicae. Next base: position 168,772,854 of record OZ007498.1, on the reverse strand, counting down.
TCCGCAGTCATACTCACACCCTAGTATCCGGCTTATCCACGCCCTTCCCTGCCCCACCACGTATACTATTATTCTGATCATCTTTATTTAGTTCCCCATTCCACAGTTTTTAAGTTACTTTAAAGTTAGTCCCCCGCCCCCAACCCTCGTGCCTTAGTTTTTAAGTTAGTTCGTAAGTCTAATTATAAGTTTATATAGTTATACGACTTGTACTAAGAGAAATAAACTGAGGGTTCTGTCCTCTATGCATTCATTCATTCATTCATTCATTCATTCATTTATTCATTCATTCATTCATTCATTCATTCATTCTTTCATTCATTTATTCATTCATTCATTCATTCATTCATTCATTAACTAGTATTAGGAAGACTTAAGCTAGCCTTAGTTAGCGATCTGGAAACGTAAGGATTAGAGAATTCTTTCGACCGGCGTTTCACAAAACCAAGAGAGGGTGAATCTAAATCTGACACGGTAGGTTCGATCGTGAAGATGGGAAGAAATCCACTTAATCAGTAGGAGTGCAAAGCCAAGGGAGGAGAGCTTGAAGAGAATGAGGTTGTGGGAAATTTTGTTGAAGGTCTTGCTGAAATCGGTTGTGATTACATCGACTTCGTTGCCTTTCTCTAAGGCATGGAGAGCGCGGGATGAGAATTCAACTAGATTAGTGGTGGTCGACCTACCCGTAAGGAAACCGTGTTAGTTGGGTGAGATGATGGATTTGCAGCGGTAACATAACGCGTTTTAAAGAATGCCTTCGAACAGTTTTGGAATATGTGACAGTTTGGCGATGATACCGTAGTTACTAATATCCTTTTTAGGCCCCTCTTATGTATGGGGTTAACAAAAGAGAATTTCCAAATATTTGGGAAAACACCTTGTATAATGTATAGACTGAATATCTTTGATAGCGGGGGAGAAAGAGGTGAGAAACATTTTTTTAAAAGGACAGGCAAAATTCCATGAGGTCCAGGGCTGAACTCGTCTTTAAGTAAGTTTAATTTTTCGTCAACTAGCTAATTCTGATAATTTGAGAAATGAAGGGGGCAAGGGAGAATTCGGGCAGGTCTTTGAAGTAAGAGTGGTTCGGCCCTAAAGAGTTATCCGTGAAGGATTTTTTAAAGAAAGAAGCGAAAAGGATGGCAGTAGTTTGTGGGTCGGTTGAGGTAATCGTGTCATAGGAAAGGGAGCTGGGATAGGCCTGAGATTTACGTTCATAGTTAATAAAGTGGAAAAAAGATTTGGGGTCATTCATCAGGTTGTTTTGTGTTTTTGTGAGATAATTGTAGTAAAGGGAGTTGTAAAGCTCGGTGAATTTATAAAAGGAACACAAAAAGTTGGAGTAGTCCAAGGAAGAGCGTGTATTTAGGAAAATGTTCCACAAATTATTCCTCTTGTTCATAAGAGTACGGAGTTTGCGGTTATACCACGGAGGCTATGATACCGATGTCCTATGTCAGAATAAGGGTCATATAGGGAAATAGCATTGCACATTTCCTTATAGAGAACGGCAATAGGTTCTTCTACCTTTAGGTGATCAAAGCGAAATGCATTTCTGCTAAGATGCTCATTTAGTAGGCGAAAGTTAGCTTTACGGAAGTTGTAGGAAAAGTTGACGTGAGTTGGTGAGGTTTGGGATAAGGCGTCACCATAAAGGGGTACGAGAAGCGGGGGGTGATAATTGTCTATGGTGGAGAGAGCGTGAGAACTAAGAGCAACTAAGGAATTATAGGGGTCCGTTGTAAACACAAATTCAAGTTGCATCTTCATACTTGGCACATTACTTATTTGACGGAGGCTTGAGTCGGTGAGAACCTCTATAAAGAGACATTCTTTGGTACTAGTGGGGTTTGAGGTGTAACAGGATTGTTCGCCTGACAGCGTCCATTGGAGATGGGGGAGGTTGAAATCGCCAATAACAACGATATCGTCAAAGGAAGTACTTATTTCGGTTAGGTGATCAACCGCTGCTATTGCCAGTTCGTATGACACGATAGGTTGCGAAAGAGGTATGTAGAAACATATAATGTATAACGATTTTGGCGCTGGTCAATTTTTATTGCGACATAGTCAAGATTGGGAGAAGAAGATATCGCAATAAGAGATGAGGCGAGATTATTTTGGATGGCAAGCAGCACACCACGGCAAGGTAAATCCAGACATATACCATCGTCATCACGAAAACGTTAAAGATGGAGGGGAATAGTTCTTGACAGTGAATACTGAGGATAAGGTTGGTTTCGGTTAGTGCGATTATTTAGAAATTAAGACTATGGACCTGTAGATCAAGTTCTGCCACACGCCCTCCGCCCTGTAAGCCACCAGTCCTTTGACAAACTGTCGGCCGAACGGGTTCCATATAGTAGGAGGGGCTCCTGAACATTTAACAGACAGTCTCAGCCCAGTCGAGCCCAGTCTTTTTTTCTACTGAGTCTTTTGAAATTAGTTTCGTCTTTTTCAGGGTTGCTCACGCAGTATCTTAGGACGGTATTTCCATCTTCTATGCTTGTGGGAGTATACTTACTTCTTTTATTAGTTCCTCGTCTTGGCACACGATATATAAATGGTACTGTGGGGAGGAAGTATGTACCAGCATGGGTATTTGGTTCACTTCCTCCCCCATCATATATTGTTCACTGGGCACAAACCCCGAGCGAAACAAAACAAAACCTCCGCAGATAGAAATTGAAACACACTGTTTAATGGTTTATTGCTGGTGATCACCATTTTTTATTTTAATGCTTTTTATTTTTTTAAATTTATTTTGCAGTTTTTAATTTAAAAGTAGATAAACAAATTAATTGGAAAGTACACCATTTGCAAGGAGCAACTTGCGGAGGACATTTTTATTCGTGAACATAAACGGATTTTAGGAAACACTCTACTGACACTGTTTATTGGTTATTTTTTTATTACACCAATTTACTTTAAATGAGACATATACCTTTAGATTAATATACCCGTTTGGATACGTAAACTTAAAACTGATTGACGATCCGCTGACCGGTAGAACACGCACGAACGGTATAGTGGGGTACACACCGTACCGGGCGCACGGTACGGTGAATGGAGAACGCGACCGACTCCTTCGGTGGTCGGATTTGGACTCATCGAGGATAGTACTCTGGTTTGAATTCCATCCTCGGTTAGGGCTAAGAAATGGAAGAGAGAGAGAAAATGTCTCTTCTAAGGGTGTGGCCACCTAGGAAATGCACTCTTCCAGTGCAATGGTATGCGTGAGTGAAGATCACATTATCGTGTTTATCGATGCATTCTAGCAAGGATAAACAAAACCTTCAGCTAGGGAAAAAGAACAAAGGAGAAGCGACCTAAAAAGCATCGGTCTGTGATTAGGGTCAGCTAAATAAATAAGCTGGAACTCATTAAATGGGATTTGCATTTGGGATACCACAACGATGTTTATGGTATCGCCAGAAAACTTTTGAAAGACAGCATTCTTTTGTTTGCACATTGCGTGCTAGGGAAATTAGTTTCAGAGTCTATTGCGCTAATTATATGCAGCTGCTTGGCTTGTTTATTGATAGGATAAAAAGGTCACCAGCCAATGTGTATGAAAGGGGTTTATCATACACATGGCGAAGCTGAAAAATAGACAGCGCCATGTTTATGGCCCCTGGTGAAGGTTACATTATATGTAATTCAAATCCTTTTGTTTACAAGAATTCGGGTAGAGGAATTTGTCTGGCAACGTATATGCCGAAATTGGCTTGGAATTCCTGATAAGCTAATAATGAAATCTTACAGAGAATTGGTATGCGAAGAGAATGCGTGAAAGGTAAGTTTTCTTTACAGGGGCTTAAAGATCATAGATTTGATCTCTTTAATGCGTGAAGCATTTTCAGGTGCCTAATGCGATTGCATTGGCGAAAACTTATGCAGACTGGGTTGTATGGATGGGGGTCCTTCAGGTAAGTAGGCAGTGGGGTTTGGCGGAACCGCCACAGTATTGTAATGATCCTACATCAGTACTCCCATCCAAATCCCTAATATTACCTATAATCCCAATCCAAATTCCATATTGAATCATGTGAGCGACAAGTTAAACCAGAAGTTAATTTGTTGCACATTGATTCAATTTCCAATTTCCAAGTACCTTACATCATTAATTATCTGAGATACCTTAAATCCCAATCCAATTGAATCATATGCACGATAAATTTAAACGAAAGTCCATTTGTCGTGCATTGATTCAATTCCCCATAACCATTGAAATTATGAAATGCCTAATTCTAAATGCATTTCACGATTTCTCCTTCCGGGAATTTATTCAAGTAAATTCCTATACACTTCCCAGAATCCTATTCCAATTGAAGCACACAAAATATTCTTTGTGCTTCTTGGAATTTTTAAATAAAATGTTTAACAAATCTCTGTTGCCACAGAGGATAAAAGGGCGGCATATTTTGGATTCGTGATCAGTCGAAATCCAGAAGGCGATCAGTAAATCCCGAGGGCCGAACTACGACCGAAGACATAAAGGAAGAATAAAGGCATTTGAAATAAAACTCAAGTAAAACATAAAGCGTTTCCTTTAATCATCCATCTGTGGCGAGTAGCCTCACCACATCAACGGTGAGAACTGTGATTCGGTCAACCTCAACGATCAAGGCTCCCAACACCACGGCCCAAAAGAGCCGGACGCCATCCCACGAAGACTCTATAAGACAGCCCGGCCATTAAGGACCCGCAGGACGCATGGGAGCAGGCAGAAGACTGCTCATCGGGGAGGCTCCCACTAAAGAGGCCGGGCACATCCATTACGCCGCCCTCACACCTCCACCTGGATCAGGCGTCCACCCTAAAAGGTAAGGGTAAACCAAAACTGAATAAGAAATATAACCCCAACAGTACGTTTGTGGGATCTGACAGGTTGCTATGAGCATCCACGTACAAAAACGCTTCAGGTGCATCCACTCTCCAATGTGTTTCTGAAATACTCAGGGTTCGGATAGAACAATCCTGAGTTTAGTTCATTGTCCTTTACATTTTTCGACCGGACGAAATGATTCCTCACAAGTGTCAGAATTGTATTATCAATTCTGGACACTCCGGATGCATCATATAGTCTCTTATTGGAAATGTCGTGACGAAAGTTGGAATGCCCGCTTCGGTACATCTGTAGGCAGGCTCTAAGGTATTTTTTTTTTCAAACTTTCTTAGCTTTTTCATATTCGATGGATTTATGTTCGAGCATACTGCACTCGCATAGGTCAGAATTGGACGTACAAACGTTTGGTAGCAAATGATCTTGACATCGAATCTCAGATAATTCGAATAGAAAAGGTTCGTGAGGGACATAACTGCCGCTCTCGGCCTCTTCCATTGTTCATTTATGTGCTCACCGTAGTACAAAAATGTTTCCAAATGAACACCCAGATATTTAACCACATTCTTTGACAGTCGTTACCAGCACGTCAAAGAGATAAGACCTATTTCTGACAACAGGAGAAAGTAGAAGAAAAGAAAAATAAATAAATAAAAAAATTCGTCGCGCGGGTGTGTGTGCAAGGGAGCTGTTGTTTAAAAAAAACAAAATTGTGGAAACAAACAAAGTGCTAAAGAGATCGTCACTTTTATGAAAAGGGGCCAGTCAGACCTGAAAACGATGACACGGAGCCGACTCGAGCGACAGCCGAGCATTATAACAAAGCGACACAAGCCAAATACGGATGGCGAAAAAAGTGCAAAAGGAAAGAAAAACGAATACACAGGCGCAGGCAACCAATTCAACGAATTGGTTGACCTTGACCCAAGTGAAATCGAATTACCTGCTGATGAAGACAACAATATTACAGGTACTGCAACAGATCCGGCGGAATTAGAAAAACTCCTTGCGGATATTGACACAAAAAAAGAGGAACTCAATAAACAAAGAGAAGCAATTCTCAAATTAAAAGACCTGGTGCAGCAACAACAAAGCCAATAAAATACCACATCACAACGGAAAAATCAGGAACAACATCAGGAAGCAAACAAAGGAGATGCAGAAGCAGCAAACAAACCAGCACATCGTAACCAACAAAAAGGAAAAGGCGCCGCCTATAATACTTACGTCCGTGGAAACAAAGGACGTTATAAAATTAGGTGAGTTAACTTGCAAAAATTTCAAAACAAAAAAAATTAATAATTCTAAAATAAAATTAATGTGCGATGATATTGAAGGTTATCGCAAAGTAATGACTGCTTTGGGTAGGACAAAAAGCGAGTACTACACGTACACCCCGAAATCGGAGAAAATAATCTCTATGCTCCTAAAAGGAGTTGATCCATGTTTTTCCCCTGAGGAGGTATTAGAGGTATTAAAAAATGTCGAAACCGAAAATTTAAAATTTACAGGTGTGAAACCCTTCTCTACCGCCAACTCCAGAAAACGCAATTTCAAATTGCCTTTCTTTATTGTATCACTGAGTCCCAACAGTAAAGTTGATGCTCTCCGATACATCAAACATCTCAACCACCAAACAATAAGTTGGGAAAACATTAGAAAAATCGATCGCGTATTGCAGTGTATGCGTTGTCAACGCTTCGGGCACGCAGCATCAAACTGCCACAGGCAATTCAGGTGCGTAAAGTGCCTCTCCGACCATATCATTGGTGAATGCCCCTTGGGCAAGGAACAGCTTCCAGATAGGAAAACACTGTCCTGTGTCCTCTGTAAAAATACAGGTCACACTGCTAATTTTAGAGGATGTCCTAAATTTCAACAAATGAAATTAAAATTGGAATCCAAAAAGAAACAAGTTGAAGAAGAGAAAAAAATGAAAACTCGTTCTTACAACAATTTCGTGGCTCCTTGTGTGTCATATGCACAAATGGCTGTTGCTCCTAAGCAACCAGCATCCATGGAACATACATATAGTAATGGAAGAATTCCTGCACCAGATGCACATTCAGAAATAATAACAATGTTATTAACCATGCAAGGACAATTTGCCGAATTTCAAAGAACACTGAGTGAACAAAGAGCACGAATAGATACTCTCTATTCAACCCTGTTCTCAAATAACTCTCCACATCAAAATCTTCAACCCTTCGTCTGAACTAAACCTAAAAATTATAGCTGTGAATGTAAATTTACTAATCCACATCGAAAGAAGGGATAATTTAGGCAATCTGCTCCAAGCCGAATGCTCAGATGTGCTCTTGGCTAGCGAAACTAAGCTAAACCAAAGGCACAAAATGGGCTAGAAAAATTATAACATAATTAGACGAGATCGACCATACTCTACTCCAGGGGGTGGGGTCTTAGTTAAGAAAGGTCTTCACCATAAGGTCGTTTACAGCACGGAAGTACACAAATTCCAGGTGCTAGAGGCATGCATTATAGATATTCCGTTAAAAAGTCAAGGGCATCTATATATAGTCGCTGCTTACGCTCCTGAATCTGTTCAAGGTACCCAATTTATCTGTAAAATCGATACGCTTTTCCGAAGTCTCAAGTTAGATTCGGAAAACAATTACTTTTTAATGGCAGGTGATTTTAACGCCAAGCACAGTGCCTGGGGCAATCTGACCTCGAACACCAGAGGCAATGCCTTGTTTGATTGGTGGCAAACAAATGCGATCGAGCATAAACTAGAATTGTACGCTACAAGTACACCGTCTTATCCAAGAGGTAACTCCTTCCTGGATTTACTTATGACAGATGATCGAATTCAGTTACCAGATACCGAGGTAACTACTCAAAATTGTCTTCGCACAATTGAGTACGATAGCGATCATTACGGACATGGAGCCGTAATACACGTGCCAAACGAGTACCATCTACTTGAGCAGTACGACCAGGTACACTCTTTCGATTTCCGAAAAGCACATTGGTCCCGTTTCGATCGCATAGTAAAAAGAGAAATACGCAACATTGGCATAGACCCACCGACTAATAGAAACCTCCGTAATGATGAAATCGATCATTACCTCTTAACTATGAACGATATTGTTACTAACACAATGAATCGTTCCATCCCCAAAGTAGCTCATATGGATGGCTATACCCACCGATACAGAAATGCAACTATCGACGCTTTGTATAGGCAAAAGAGCACCCTGCTCTCAAAGCTGAAATTGTGCTATAGGCAGTTCAGTGACCCAAATAGCAATGAAATCAAAACAATCAAGCCCTTGATTAAAAATCTTCAAAAACTGATCCGGGATAATTACCGAGCAGTAATAAATGAGGAGTGGAGCAACAGAATTCGAGCTGTTCAAGCAAACGGACCGAACATGTTTTCACAAATCAAGAAAATATGTCGAAGAAAAAATCACAATGATATTCGCTGTCTCCGAATTCCACGGACTCCCGAGAATTGTCAGATAATGCTGAACGCAGGACTCACCTTAGAGCACATCAACTCCAATGATGAAGTAATAGTAGTCGAAGATCCGCAAAAGAAAGCGAATTCAATTGGAGCCTGTTTCAAAGCAGTGTACAGAGTTAACGAATCAGTTCATGCTAACACTGAAATTGAAAGCAATGCCCGTCAAAGATATTGCTCGCTGCGCAATCAACTTCACAACTGGCGATCCGAAAACCGTAGTTTCATCACATTCGGCGAAAATAATAGGGCGGATTCTCCCGTCAGAAATGAAAATACAAATATGTTTGTGCGCAAAGATGAACTTAGAAACATACTTAGCTCAATCAAAAATAAGAAATCATCTGGAATAGACAGGAACTTGCCTCGCGAAGCAGTGAACATATACACTACTTTGTTTAACAACGCTCTAAACAATGCACACTATCCAACCCATTGGAAGACTGCAGTAGTCCACCCTATCCCCAAAAAGGGTAAGGATAAGAGCAATCCAGCCAATCTCAGCTCGATCAGCTTGCTTCCCAACATCAGCAAGGTATTCGAAAAAATTATAAACAAAACACTGATAGGTTGGTGTGATGAAAACGATATCATCCCCAACAACCAGTTATACATCATTTATGATATGATAGTGGATAAACATTTTGTGGTGAAATGCGGGGACATACTCTCCAACAAGACCTTCCAAATTAAAAATGGCTTACAGCAGGGAGCTGTGAATTCTCCCATTCTATTCAATATTTACACTAGTGATCTAGTGCGTTCTCTCGAAAACGCCATTGCGTACGCCGATGACGTAGTGGTGTACAGAACAGGAGGAAAAATAGACGTCATCAATAGGCACCTTCAAGATGACTTCAACAAAATAAAACAATTTTGCGACGACTGGACATTAAAAATTAATTTCCAGAAAACCGAGACTATTCTTTTCAGAACGCCCCTATCCATGGCCTCGAGGGATACAAAATACACCTGGAAACACTTCTCTATTGTAGGTAACAATAACCTTCCACTGTGAGTGAAAACTGTAGTTAGATACCTTGGTATCTGGCTAGACCAGTATTTATATTTTGACAAGCACGTAGCAGCGTCCCTCTCCGCAACTAAAAGCGCATATTCTATGACAAGAAGTCTATTTCGGAGTAGTCTTCTTGACCCCAGCGTCAAAATAATTTCGTACTCGGCATTCATCCGACCAATTTTGATTTATGGCTGTCCAGTATGGTATACGAGGGTGCCTTTTATATTTCGGGATTAGAGAACAAAAACAAATATTGATCATCGAAAATCACTTTATTGTTTTTCAAAATATTCCCTATGAAGATCTATACACTTTTGCATGCGTTTGAACCAATTGTCGAAGCACTTTTGCACTCTGATTGAGGTATCTCCAACACATGCATTCTGAATGCAGCAACCGCTTCTTCAGGTGTCGAAAAACGTTGACCTCTCAGTTTGTTTTTTACGTACGGGAATAAAAAGAAGTCATTCGGTGCCAAGTCAGGACTATACGGCGGATGACCCATCAAATCGATGTTTTGGGTGCTCAAAAATGCAGTTATCGCAGCCGATGTGTGAGAGCTCGCATTGTCTTGGTGAAGAGTGATCCGTCTTCGGCGGTTGGTTTTCCTGAGTTCTTGGAAGACAACTGGCAAACAAATGGTTGTGTACCACTCAGAATTGACTGTTCTGCGTTGTTCTAGTGGTACGGTTGCGACATGTAGAGTTTTTCTGAAAAAACAGGCGACCATTTGCTTGGAAGTGCTTCGTGCACGAACAACTTTTGTTCGATTTGGCTCATCTTGAAACACCCAGACAGTCGACTGCTGTTTACTTTCGGGCTCATACGCGTAAATCCACGATTCATCAACTGTCACGATGTCATAGACGTGTTTCGAAGCACCGCGACCGTATTTTTTGAGCATTTATTTCGACCAATTAACACGAGCTTTTTTTTGGGCGATTGACAAATTGTGTGGGATCCAACGCGAACAAATTTTTTTGACAGTCAAATGTTTATGCAATATTGAATGTATGCTGGTCCCACTAACGCCTAAGGTTGTCTCAATCTCACGATAGGTCACATGACGATCTTCCAATATCAGTTCGCGCACAGTATCAATGGTTTTCGGAACAACAACTGATTTTAGACGACCTTCACGAAATTCATCTTGGAGTGAACTACGACCACGATTGAATTCACCATACCATCACCATAAACACTGGTCCTTGATGGAGCTTCATCGCCAAAAATTGAATTAAGTTCATCCATGCACTGTTGCTGAGTTAATCCACGCCGAAAGTTGTAAAAAATAATCGCACGAAAATGTTGACGATTTAATTCCATTTTTGGGCCGAGATGAATCTTTAAGTTACTGTAAACAACACAAATAGCGGTCGTATGTCAAAACGTTCTGAGTGCGAATAACCTCAAAAATGTCCAACTTTACGACAGAGCTGTCAATTGCCGGATTGCAACACTAGGGTTGCCAAATCCCGAAACATAAGAGGCAACCCTCGTAATATATCTCCACTTTATATGGAGAAGTTTCGTTTGTTCGAACGGCAGTGTTTGCGTTCCTGCCTCGGACTTTATAGAACACCAGAGTCGCAATACAAAAGATTCTTTCCCAACAAAATCCTGTATAACAAATCAGGGTTAAATAGGATAGACAATTTCATAATTAAAATTATTCGTGGTCACACAGCAAGGGCAATGTGCAGTGACAATAATCTTATCGCGGGAGCATTCTATCCCAATGATATGTATCTGGAGAATACCCCCCAGAATGGGTTTATTCCCCCACAAGCGTCCCCTTTCTTGGATCAAAAAGGCCTTATCCAAGACGTGCATGGAGTCCCGATTATTTACCACGCTTTCCGTGGTGCCAGGGACAAACGAATTCTCCATGATAGTGATATCTCCAATGCCCCAGACCGCATGCGTTTTAGCACGGCGATTAGTGAAAGAGATAAATCAGCCAAAGATCGAACATCTCCCAAATGGTGGTGGCTTCTCAACGAGGAGAGGACTTCACTTCCTCAGATATAGTATGCCGCTCAAGAGCAACGCTCTCCTTCCTCTTGTCACCCCCCCCCCCCCCCCCGCCCGCCCGCCTTTCCCCATTACTTTTGTGTAGCTATTCTGTTTTATTTTTTATTTCTTATTTTATGTTTTATTCGTTTTGTTTTGAAGTTTTTGTTTGTTATAACAATAATAAAAAAAAAAAATTGTAATAATAATATATACATATAGTAAACGAGGAGTCCCTCTAATATATGACTTATTTCATATATATATATATATATATATATATATATATATATATATATATATATATATATATATATAAGAAAAAAAAAAAGATGTACGCCGAAAGGCATATATAAAAATCAAGTTGTAATGTGTAATTTAGATAGCTCGCATAGAGCCAGTAAGTTAATTTAAGGACTGTGATTGTAGAAAAGGGTTTAACATTTACCCCTAATATTATACATGTAAAAAGAATTAGGAAAATAAATGTGGTTTAAAAACTAAAAAAAAAAACAGATTCTTTGACTCTATCTAAATGCCGTCCGTATTCATTATTTTGAAATTCTTCCAATTAGGTCGCAAATCCGAATTTCCGTGGCTTATTCGGGTGCGGTACATTATGGTTTCACGTTTTGCATAGTTGATGCTAAGTTTCCAATCGACACAAAATTCTTGGCAAATGTCGAATTTGTTCTGGAGTTTTCTTTGAATTTCCTCGATTTTTGCACCGCTTGCGTACAGTGTAACGTCGTCAGCAAAGGCTATTGAATTTTCCAATTCTCTTAGTAGATCAGATGTGTATATATTAAAAAGGTACGGTGCTGTTACTGTGCCGTGCAGGAGACCATATATGACATTAAAGACTCTTGTCGTTGTAGATTTCATCATCTTTATTAGATGTGGATGAAATACATGTTGTATGAGTTTATATATTACTCCGTGGATCCAAATTGGGTCGAAAGCTTTCTCTATATCACCAGGCAGGCAGCTGTACTTCTTTTTGCGGGTAAATTCCAATTGATGTGCTGTTGAGATAAATTTGTAGGGACACGTCACTTGTTGTGAGATTCGAATACTGTTAAGTAATTGTTTATTGTCGGCTCGTAGAACCACCACAGGGGCCCACTTGTTGACATATTCTTACCTGAACCAATATGGTAGGCTCTGTGTATTTGAAAAATACTCAAATTTGAACCACATCTTAGCAATTAAAGCTTGAAAGACACCAGTTCAAAAAAAAACCAGTTGTTTTAGTAAGAAATTGCTTGTCGATTTTTCGAAATAAGCTGAAGTTAGAATATAAATATAAATAAGCACTAGTTAGAATATAAGAAAAATACAACAAATAGGAGCTCGTGGCTAATTGTTTAGTAGACCGACCAAATCACACTGTTATGCAGCTTTCAACTAATTGTTGTGTGGATATGAAATTTTCACTTCACTTTTACTTGGTGGTATTGAACTTATGTTTGGTAGCCACTTTATGTTATTGTGATAGGATTACATTAACCAATAGCTACCTAATCGCCTCTTAATAGATAATTAACGCATTTCTTAAAAACAAAATTAATCAAGGGAAGGTACACCAATATATGTCATAATGCATTATTGAAGCCAAGCAAAGACTTGTAGACATATATAATGTTGGAAATTCTCCTGCTCTTTCCAAAAATATCTCATCATTTTTTCTTTAAGAACCATAAAAACATTAATAAACCCTTTAATATCCTCAGGCTATTAAAAAGGAATCTCTTGATGTTGTGTAGTACGTTTTGTTTGCATTATCTACCTTAACTATAATGTGATATAAATTAATGTTCGAATGTCTGTCGGAGAAGCTATGCTAGACCTAAAATAGGCTACCTATGCTAAATGTTACAAAAACTAAAAAAAAAAAAAAAAAAAAGATGCTAGAGGTAGAAAAAGAACCCATGGTAATCGGTGTATAATAAATCAATCGAATAATGATAACCTTACTGAGGTGGTTTCTTAAATTATGGGATTCAAATAAAGGCCACGTGAGTCTAGATCCATGTATCAGCTTAATCCACATTTTTATAAGTTGAAGTCGAAATAAAACAAAATATGGTTGCAGGCATAATTTCCAATATAGCCACCAGATCATATCATCAATTTCTATACAACTATATAAAGCTAGTATACAAGAGAGTATAAAGGGAGTTTGATTTTAATTAAACAGGTCTTCGGACACAGAGGTGATATATGTGTACCTATTAAATGTTAAATGTTAGAAGGACCTGCTACATTATCTTACAGTCTCTGCAGCAGGATCGACCAATGGGCATATATTTAGGTATAACGAACGTTGTCGTCGCTACGGCATTTTCTATCCGTCAATCTCGCTAATTATTTCTCAGCATTCGTAACACATTTAACAACAAATTTACGACTTTCATGTACTTTGATACAAGTGGCATGATAGCAATACTTCTCCTGAGCTATTGACCCTTCACTGCCAAAGCACAAAAGTAACAAAGAGAAATATTATCTCGCACCATTGGTGAGTCAGTGGTAGACTCATTAAGGCTCAGGTGGTTTGTCATAACACACGGCTCATTAAAATCGCTTTTCCCGTGACTCATCAGAATCAACGACACAAAGACCAAGACATGATGCATCGACGCCTTTGTCTCTTTAGTTCTGTGATCACGTTTCCCCCCGTCGGATCGAAGACATTCCCCATCACGCTGTTAAGTCCGATGTATCTAATTACGCCTCAAATAATCTGAAACAATGAGCACTACTTGTAAGTAACATTCAGTCAGGCTGAGCTCATTGTTCCATACATCAAAACTCGGTGCCGCTCTAACGGGGTGAATCAGCGTCGCATTCGCGTGAAAGTTGCATCAGTGATTCTGTTCCATTCTGGTCTCTTCCTCGTTTTCCCCTCGTCTTCATCTTCGACCTCGTCTTAACTATTGACACTAATTAGAACGCAGTATCATTTCGAATGAACACGAATTGAAACAGCGATTATTTAAATTAATTGTGTTCCGATACGGAGTCTCAGGGGAAACCTTGATAGCTACAGGGAATGATGAGCCTTGGGCGGATTAGATTGCGTGTATGCCGGGGATGGCATTGTAGCTTTAACGATTAGTTGCCCCAAGGCGCTTATATTTAAACAATTCTTGAAACGAATTAAACCGGCTATACAGAAACCCAGAATGTGGCCAGATAAAATGCGGTTGCCTTACGCTTAGGTCTTACTTAAGCTTACGCGAGATGTTGTTAGAAAATAGGTTTTCAAATAATATGTTTAAGCGCTTCCGACTTCCGGCAGCATATGTTTGATCCATCTGTAACTTAAGGTTCGCCGGTTATTGATTCATTTATTTATCTTCTAAGTTTTAAACAATACTAATGTACCACTATACTTTTATTTATAGTCTTACATCTAGTCTTCACTCATATTTGGTCTAAAGGATGAGGAGCAAATGTGTTTCTGTGGAATATGCAGCTCTTAATGAATTTGAAGATGTGATAGTCTAATCTTCCCATTACATTAACGAAACATTCATGATTCGAATTCGGCTAATATGCAACAAAGGAACGATACAGCAGTTACAAGGTTATGAAGATTGTATTAGGACGGATTGTGACGTTTTACTAAGCAATAAGAAACATAATTGCAGCCCATACGGAACAAGGTCAGAACTAAAGTGCCGACACGTCAGGCCGAGGAGGTCTCAACTTCTACATAAGCTGTAATGACTACGTTAATGCTCGGTACATGCCGCTTAAGATTTTTTTCATTTTCTTTTAGTGAAGTGTAATCTCTTGGAATCGCCACATTAATCCCTCCCCAGTAGCTACCTTGGGGGGGCTGGGAGCAAACATACTGGGTAAAGTCTCTGCTTTCAACCCGGCGAAGGCCAGAACGAACCTTATCCCTGTTCAATCTAAGTTGACATGCAGTCTCCACGTGACACCCCTGGATAGCTACTTTGGCACCCGCCAAGTAGTGAACCAATGCATGCAGCGACATCCTGAGAAAGGTTGGTGCAAGGCTGATAACCTTGCCCGCAAAAACAAAAATTATTATGGACAATTTAACAAGTCTCGGATAAGGGCCGGATACAGGTGAATAGACTTGCTAAATAAGGCCAATACCGAATCCCGGTTGTAGTGCCGATGATGTTGATGATGATGAGTAACTATCTTACGGTCCGGTGGGACAGGGGGAGGACGAAGCAAACGTAGCGTAGAAGTAACGTAATGTATGGTTTTACAATAGGAGAGTGTTTTGCCGTGTATACAGATCATAATCAGGTCACCAGTTACAGCGTTTTACGAAAAAGATGGTTCGAACTCACGCTATGATAAGACTAGAACATCCACATTAATACGAGCAGGTCATTTGCTGTAATAAATACGTTAATGCTCGGGTATATGACCCTAATGACTTTTTCGAAATTCTTTTGGTCATGTGTCCTTCACCACGGTCGAGTGTGCCTAATCTGTTGGAATGGCCACAAGTTACATTACTACGGTCAATTAATGTTATCATTCAATGCTTTGCGAATCCTATGTACCGTCACGATTTCTTGGTCAATTTGCGTGTCATTCAACAGCTGTATATTTTCATATGTGAGAAGTGATACAGTGTTGTTCTACGGAAGCCAAGACAGAGCATGTCTATTTAGCCCAGATTGGATGGAATCAGTTCTGCAAAAATGCAAATCGTAAGATGGTGACAACATTGACTTGCATACTCAAATATTGACTAAAACTTACTGAACTATATTTGTTCTGGAGAAATGCAAATCGTAAGATGGTGACAACGTTGACTTGCACACTCGCAAATGTGACTTTGACTTGACCAAAATGTATTGACGGAACTATATAAACTAAGGAACTAAAAATTCTTTAGAGCAAAGATTTAAGAAAAATATTCGATTTATTTTGTATACTGTTTTTTTCAAGGTGCAATCTAAATTTAACTACCTCGAACTGAGATCATGTCTTACTACCGTCATGTGAGCGAGGATCAATCAATAGGTACTTGCGTTTTAATTGAATTTATTTACAATATCTTCTTTTTCAAATTTATTTCTTCAATATAATTCCTTTAGGTCGATACATTCTTCACAACGTTCCTTTCATTTCGGTAAGGGCTTCAAAAAAGATTTTTTATACCTCGGGCTAGGTTTTCATAACGAGAATAAAAAAAATCAAGGTAGCCATATCATGAGTTTGGTGACCATTCCTCCAATTTGAACATTGGTAGCCGTGTTCTACGCAAAACTTGTCAGCTCTAAATATGTTCCCATTGAACAACCCCCCCCCCCCCCCCCCCCCCCCCTAATCTATGTGATTTAGTTAACATTAATCTGCGTTTTTTAAATCCCGGTCGATCTAAACACCAAATCATTTATGAGTAAACCTGTAAAAATAATAAAGCCTGAACTGCAAAATCTGACAATAAAATTGTAGAATTCAAATAACCACAAGTGAGAGGACTCTTTGATGGGGTAAAGTACCCTTCACGGGAAAAATGATTCTACCCATAAAATAAGCAAACACATGAAAATAATGCCAATAAGATATACAAAAATTTCTTGGTATCGTTGACGGCAAAGCGACACTTAAACAATGTCAGCAAAGGGGTTTATAAACAATTAATAGGATGTAAGACTCATTGAGGAGCCAGACACAAGTCTCCCATTAGCACATAGGTACAAGATATCCTCTTATAACTATTTTCTGTAAATGGTAACATTGTTAATGATTTTTCAACAATTATTATATATTAGGTTTTCACCAGACTTACCCCTATGAATGTCTTGATTGTTGCTTCGTAAATTCCGAGTTTTGGATTTCTCTGCACCCACACCTTCTAACGAGAACTTCCTTAAGTGAATTTACACAATGTTCGATATTTGAATTATTTTCGTTTGTTGGCGATGCATCACGAATTCCCAGGAAAGGCAAGTCAAGCGCTAACATACCATTTCCAGGGAAACGACGATCAGCGGCGCACCGATTCCAGGAAGCCACTAAGAAAAGCAAATCCCAGGAAACGAGCGAAGGAGGGGACAGGCCTATATAAGGCGGGCACATTCGATGGAGCAGGAGGAGTCGTCGAAGAAACTCCTACCCAATCGGTCTTCCTCAAGACCAGCTCCAGAGACATCAAGAATAATCAAAAATAACAGATTGGATAATATACATTGATGAAATAGGAAATAAATTCAAGCAAATTTCTGCGACACGTTTTTGGTCGATATTCTTTCTGGGTCGCATCTCCACTTTGTTATCAGGGATCTGTACTGGGCAAGACAAAAACGCCTGCCAATTCAGATAAGAGTCCGTCTCTGGAGGTGCAATCCCTCTGAGTTGAAGAAATCATCGTTAGCCGGCCAGTGCCGGAAAATACAGTCCGCTAAGGCGAAACTGTTGGGACGTCGCTGAAGAAAGCGCCGTTCGCGATTCAGTTTTCCTTTTTTTCGTTGCAGTAACATCGTTTTTAATCTTTCTTTTTATATTTCGAATTTTTCTCTTAAATGAATTTTCACAATGTTCAATATTTGATTTATTTTCGTTTTTAATCTTTCTTTTTCTATTTCGAATTTTTCTCACGAACCGCACACGCACACGCACACGACTTAACTGAAAAACTCTATCTCATTTAAATATCTCGTTGGAGCGACCGGCCACACTCTTTCAACGCAGGTTTAACAACAAGGAAATCTCGTGTCCTTCGTTTTCATATCCTTTTGTATTTCGCTTCCACGATTGTTATTTCTAGGAAGCGGAATTGGCTAATAGGGGGCTGGGCAATGGTTGGTAGGGAGACTATGGCTAATAGAAAGAATATGGCTATGTACAATAGGATTGAGGTTTTTAAATAAAGGTTTTACTTTATTTAAATTATTTAACTATTGTATCTGGGAATATTCTATTGTAATGGGAAATTGGTGATTTGGAGGGAAGGGTGATTCAAACAAAGACGACATGGGACAACCAAACGAACACGCAAAAACCGTAGTGTAGAGCAACACTAAAGGAAAAATCGAAAAACTAAAATCACCTTAGCAACAACAGTTGAAAATAAGAAGTCATCTCCTACATGCGGCCATTAGTCTGACGAGTTAGTGGTTTGATGCTCACCAGTTCCTTTCGGGGTTCGTCTCCTCGAAGCTAAGCGGGGGACTTACTCCATGATATGAAATGTGGTGGAAACCGCTAGCTCTTCCACTTTCATAACAATCGTGTTGCGGGAGACATCGTCGAAATTCCTGGAGAAGTTTACGGTGACCATGTTTACTTCATCGCTCGACTCTACCAAACTTAACTAAGACAGATGTTGTAAATCTACTTCTCTGGAAGTAATGTACAGGTGAGAGTATGGACATGTGGTGGAGGAACACACTACAAACGCTAGGTGCAAATGCCTTAGGTATAATATATACGCTATAAGCTGTAGTTTCAAATATATAAGGTATAATATATATAGATAATATGGTATAGACGATAATAGCTAATTTCATTCCTGCTATCCTTTACGTGAATGCGACTAATGTCGAAATTTTACTGCATATACGGAAAACCTTCATATGAAAGATGGTGAATACGGGAACCCCGTATTGTAGTTGTCTTTGTAATAGTTAACCTTTTAGGTTACTGTACCGACGTCAACCAATATTTTTCGGAAGTTCTGCATCGGCTGTTTGTTAGATATTAATTATAGGTATTGACAGAAGTGAGCAGTTGATGACAAACAAATTTTCTGAATATTTCTCACAACAAAAAGAAACGTCCCTCAGTTTACGAATATAAGGGTAAAGCTTGATTTATGATTGGTGCAGACAAATTGGAAAACCCTTGTGGAGTGACCTTTCAATATATGTCAACAGAGATTGACAGATCATGGCTCAGCGTGTAAGCTTCACAGAAGACATTATGGTCAAGCTCAGACCTAGAAAAAGATTTGATTTGGTTTCTTCATCATCATCGGCCCCACAACCGGGAACCTGTCTTGGCCTGATTTAGCAAGTCTCGAGCCTTATTAAATTTTCCATAATAATTTATTTTTACGGGCAAGGTTATTAGCCTTGCGCCATGATTTGGTTTATTACAATTATTAAAACATGCCTTATTTCTTTACTGTGTCATGGTGGGTATATGTTCTCTTTAACGTTATCATCATCGTCGAGGCCTCCCGGTCTAGGCCATCCCTCCATCGCAGATAAGATCTAACACGCTGTCGTCTTCCATACACCCTGCCAACAACGACTTTCCGGGCAGGTTCCTCTTTGCTGATTCGAGCTAGGTGTCCCGCCCGCCGGTGTCCACCAAGCTTAATTTTTCATACAATGTGAGCTTCAAGGTAGATCACGTACAACTCATGGTTGCAGCGTCTCCGGAATCGTCCTTCCTCACATACGGGGCCAACTATTCTCCTTAAGACCTTCTTCTCGAACGCGGCGAAGAGTTCAGAGTGCCTTTTATTGAGTACCCAGGTCTCGGATCCATACACGAGTACTGGTATGTCCATGGTCTTGTACAGTAATAGCTTGGATATTCTGGATAAATTTCGGGATTTAAAGAGCCTTAATAGACCATAGCAGACTTTGTTAAATTTGATCAGCCATCCGCGTATTTCTTCCTCCGTATTGTTATCGGCTGATACTATTGACCCAAAGTAGTTAAAGGATTGCACTACTTCAAATTCGTGCTCCGCTACCCTCAAAGTTTAACCAAGGTTAGGTCTTCTCTTCGGAGAAGTTGCCACCATGTACTTACTTTTTGCCAAATCGGATCTATCGATGATGTCGATGTCATCTGCATAGACAAGTATCTGGCAGGACCTGGCGACAATAGTCGTTCTAGTTGTAATTCCAGAGTCCCACACTCCTTTCTCCAACGCCAGCCAACGTTGAAGAAGAGGCAGACCGCCCCCTTGTCGGAGTCTATTCAAGATATTTATTGGTTTAGACAGCAATCCTGCTATTTTTACTTGACTAGTTACGTTGGTCAATACTTTGAAAACCTGCTCAATGTGCGCACCCATCAACTACAAATAAACGCACCAGACGTACATACAGCCGACGCTCAGATCCCAAAGCCCTCTTTCAACGAAGTTGTAGACACAATAAATCGATTGAAACACAACACGGCTCCTGGAGTCAACTGCATACCGGCAGAGCTTGCGAAGCATGGAGGGGAGTCAACCGATCGAAAGGTCCAACAGCTCATCAAAACAATATGGAAAAAGGAAGTCACTCCGGAAGACTGGAAAACATCAATAGTCGTCCGCAAAAAATGTGACAGATCTGACTGCGAAAACTACAGAGGAATATCATTGCTCCCAACCTACTACTACTACTATTTACTGGCCTGTAGGAATCCGAAAGTTCATGATCTCACCGACTCGACTCCGGCATCGTTCGCTGTCCTGTGCACTCCCCTTCCAGGTTCGACCATCCGATACGATCTCCTCGAGGTCCAACCTAACATTGTCCACCCATCTCCGTCGCGGCCGCCCTGTCGGTCTCTTTCCCGTTGGTCTAACGTCAAGAATTCTATGCACGGTCCTATCGTTGCCCATTGGCGCCACGTGTCCGGCCCATCTTAATCTTCGCGACTTGATTACTCTCACTATGTAGGTTTGCGGTTTAGCTCTTCTAATTCGTGGTTGTAGAATTTCCTCCATTTTCCTGCCCCCTCGCCATATTTTCCGCCAAAGATACCCCTTAAAACTTTATTCTTGAATATGCGGAATTTGTTTTCTTCCCGTTTTGTGAGAGTCCATGTTTCGCATCCCTATAGAACAATCGGCATGATTGTGGTTCTATAGACACGGAGCTTTATATTCCGTGATAGCAGTTTGGATTTCAGCTGTTTACTGACTGCATGCCAACTAATGTTGCCGGAGTGTAGTCTTTTGTTAATTTACTTCGACATTTCGTTACTGATCGTCAGTATCGTTCCCAGATATTTAAATTCTTTGACATTTTCGAGCATCTTGCCCTAGACGTTTATATGTGTTCTCTGAGGTCACCTGCTCTCGCCACAATCATGTATTTCGTTTTGTCTTCATTTATTTCTAGGCCCACCTGTTCTGCTACTTGCATGATGATTTCACAGTTTTTACTTACAGTTTCTAGATTATCGCCCAAAACGGCAACAATAAGACAACTGCTGGGAAAGAAGTGGGAATATGACTTCAAAAAAGCCTACGACTCAGTCGCAAGGCAAAGACTCTACCATATTGTAGTTGAGCTGGGAGTTCCGAAAAAAATATGCCGCCCTCATTCAAATTTGCATGATCGAAAACAAAGGTTGACTTAGAATAGAAAACCACCTGTCAGAACAATTTGAAATTCGGGAGGGACTAAAACAGAGGGATGGCCTCTCGTCATGTCTTTTAAACATTATGCTCGAGTATGTCATCAGAAAGGTACAAGACGAGAACATGGCCGACTCATCCCTGAACGGGGTCACACAAGTGCTCGCGTATGCGGATGACATCGCTGTTCTGAGCGATAATCTAGAAACTGTAAGTAAAAACTGTGAAATCATCATGCAAGCGGCAGAAGAGGTGGGCCTAGAAGTAAATGAAGACAAAGCAAAATACATGATTACGGCGAGAGCATGTGGACTTCAGAGAACACACACAAACTTCAGAGGCAAGACATTCGAAAAAGTTAAAGAATTTAAATATCTGGGAACGATACTGACGGCCAGTAACGAAATGTCGAAGTAAATTAACAAAAGACTGCATTCAGGCAACACTAGTTGGCACTCAGTCAGTAAACGGCTGAAATCCAAACTGCTGTCATGTAACATAAAGCTCCGTGTCTATAGAACCACAATCATGCTATAGAACCATAATCATGTTCTATACGAATGCGAAACATGGGGTCTCACCAAACGAGAAGAAAAGAAATTCCGCGTATACGAGAATAAAGTTCTAAGGGGTATCTTTGGCGGTAAATATGACGAGGGGGCAGTAGAATGGAGGAAACTCCATAACCAGGAATTGGAAGAGCTATACCACAAACCTAGAACAGTGAGAATAATCAAGTCGCGAAGATTAAAAAGGGGCGGTCATGTGGCGCGAATGGGCAACGATAGGACCGTGCGTAGAATTCTTGACGGTAGACCAACCGGAAAGAGACCGGTAGGACGGTCGCGGCGGAGATGGGAGGACAATGTAAGGTTTGACCTTGAGGAGATAGGGTCAGATGATCAAGCGTGGAAGGAGAGGGGACGGGACAGGGAACGATAGCCGAGTCGAGTCGGTGGGGTCATTAACTTCCGGGTTCCTATAGACCAATAAATAGTTATAGTAGTTACGATGGTCATGATCAACCTACAAAGTCGTATCAATTTGTTTGAAATGCCGAACTCTCTCATTGCATTATAAAGTTCTACCATCGCTATGCTGTCGTAGCCCACCTTACCGTCTATAAATAGATGATATAATGGAATCTTACATTCCAGACATTTTTCCATCGTCTGCCTAAGGGTGAATATCTGATCAATCGCTGATGCGCCTGGGATGAAGCCACACTGATATTGACCAATGATGACTTTAGCGTATGGGGCTATCCGATCTTGTATTATAGAGGAGAGTATCTTATAGGCGGTACTCAGCAATGTTATACCCATATAGTTGCTGCACACTGTGATGTCTCCCTTCTTATATATGGGGCAAATTATTCCGTGACGCCAATCTTCCGGCATCTTCTCTTGCTCCCATACGTCCCACCTTGTTCGATCAGCTCCGGCGGCTTTATTTGATTTGTGTTGTCTTATGGCTTTTATGCTTGGTGGCAGCAGCATTTGAGCTTGCTTTCGCATTGGTGGACCCCCCAATTCTTCTGTGAGTTGACAAAGGCGTATAATCGTCCCAAAATAGAGTTCAACTCCTATATTTGGTCAGGCGGAACCAAAACTGCACTACACGTGCTCGATAAGATGAAAAAACCAGCAGTGAGAGTTAGTGAGGAACCAGCTGTAAGTCGATCAATTCCGTCGTTAGAACATAGGCGCTACCTATCATGCCCGTCTCTTTTCTATAGGTACTATTGTGGCGCTTACGCCAAACCCCACGGTTCGCTTTCCTAAAAAAAAAAAAACCCCCATAACTTACATCCAATCTCCTAATTTCGCCAATGCAATCGCGTTAGCACCTAAAATGCTTCACGCGTTAAAGAGATCAAATCTTTAATCTAAAAAGTTCCTGGAAAAGAAATCTTACCTTTCATGCATCCCTTTGCATACAATTCTCCGTAAGATTTTTTTCTTAACTTATCAGGCAGAACTCCATTATTACAATCCAACTCCCATTGTTTCCCACCAATGCATTTGCGTGGGCACCTGAAAACATTCCCTTCCCAAGGATAGTTAATATTCTCAATCCATTACCTGGAAATGCCCGCAAAGAATTTTTCCTACATGGGCATTCATACATTATCAATGGATCCTTGCATTAGCGACGCAAAAACCGAATTTCCAATTAGTGTAGATATTCACACTATAGTTCGATCCTGGCGTCGCCATAGATGCCATGTATAATTGACACAGATACCTTCATTGTGTACCCATCTAAATTACCTTCCGAAGACTTGCAACTATTAATTCAGCTGCAAGCACTTCTCGCAGAAATATTTCTTTGTTTGAATCTTCAAACAATCACCGACGTCGCGCTTTGCCGTTGGAGTGGATTCAATAGCATAAACATATGCAAACAAAAGAATACGATTCTACCAGTCGGCAGAGAGACGATATACGATCTCTATTGTATGAATTATCGCAATCCCTTAAAGCATCTAATGAGTGGCTGCTATTAAAACAGCTGACCCTCATTACCGAACGATGCCTTATGTCGTTTCCCCTTTGTTTTTTTTTTTTTTTGTTGTTGTTTTTTTTTTTTTTTTGTAGGTTCCGCTTATCCTTGGCTAAACGAGTCGATAAACGCGGTGTTGTGTACGAACACACACCTACACCACCACGTCCCAGAGATCGCCTTCCATTGGTCACTGGTCAAAGGAAATTTCATTTCCTTTTCACCACACCACCAAACTCACCCCAAACGTGGGTTGAATCTCTAAGTCGTTTGACACCATCCAACCCAGCAAGACGGTTCGGCTTCCGCTCTCCGTCGCGCAGCGGAGAGGCGATATATATATTCGGAGTCGTAGTTTAAGTGAACTATAATAAAAAGCAAAAGTTAATCCATAAGTAAATATTTAAGAACAAAAAAGGAAGTCGTGTTTATTGTATCGCGTTTAAACATACAGTTAAGACGGACTTAACATTAGAAGTGCACTTGTAATATTAAGACAGAGAACAATAAAATAAATCATCAATCCAAGCAACCTAGTGTGTTTAATCTTACTTTCTTTTCTGATGTGTGTCTTGTCGCGGAGTTTTACTCCTTGTGTGGAGAACAATTCTGGTGAGGAGAATTCTTTTGGTGTTCGGCGGATTATTCGATCAGTGGAACTAGTGGGTGGATGGTAGAATCAGCGTCCATGCCGACTAACAGACCATCCATCCCCACACTATCACGATCATTCTCCAACTGAATTTACTGAATGTGCTCCGCTCCTTCAGATATTTTCCCGCGATACCCGTCTTTCTGAGAATGTGCATCAATTCACGTTGAAAGTTAACTTCAGGCACACAAATAAACATATTCACTCTTTAGCCGAACCACACGATCTACCTGACCATGTGATTCCTTGTCGTTGTAATGTCCGAACATTTAAGATCAATGTACATCGATGCCTTTCCTTGTCCACTTCTCCTCCTTCCGCTCGCCCTGCACTCCCAAATCCTGTCTTGTGCGCTTGTTAGTGTAAAAAAAAAAAAAAATATATATATATATATATATATATGTATATATATATACATACTAGGGGGCTTCGCCTCCTGCTCGCTACACTCGCCAGCCCCCGTATCAGTTTTAATGTAATTATTTTTCCTCTTTAAAACTCAACCCGTTACAATATTTCCTCACCTTTGTCAAATTTCCATGATCTAAGTAATCAATTTTAGTTTTTCGATCATAATCAGCACTCAATGATAATGTTCGTCAGTCACCCGCGAACTCTCTTACAGAGAACACCAGTTTAACAGTGCGCCAGTTAAAAAGTGAAGTGACTACATATTTAAAAAGTAAAAGTATGTCAAAAGCAATTTTTGACAACAAATACAATTCCTAAGAATTCACAAACAAAAGACAACAAGGACACACCAGTAAACTAAATATTAATGTAACAAGCGCGACAAACAATAAATATACTCGAGTTCACGCCAAAAGTTTAAATTCAATAGACATGTGGTGACCAAAATTAAAACAGTGAAGATAGTCAAAACAATGAAATTCAGAAACCAAACAAAACAAATAATAAACGTAAAAACTTAATTGTAAATACTAAGTGAATTAAAAACACATAAATTAAAATAAAACCTAAAAGCAAATGTGCCTATTGCAGTGAAGTGCGAAAAATAAAATAATAATCAACGATAAGAAACATAATATATCACCTCGGTCGCAAGCGCAAAAAACAAAAATTAAAATAGATTGCTCGTTAAGCAATCGGTATTTACCAGGTGTACCGGTATAAATGCATTAAATAAAATCAAAATAAGTGCATATAAAAACAGTTGAGTGAGGTGCAAAAGTGTTCGCGACAATAAAAACAAAAACAATAAAAAGATAACACTGCGGTCGCAAACGCGAAAATTAAAACAAACAATATATTGCTTGTTAAGAAAGCAATTTTTAAATCATCGTTTGGCGCGAGTGCAAGCTTACTGACTCTTAGCAGGCGGTAGGCGAGTTCAACTCAGCTTGCAGGAGAAATCAAGTCGCCGTGGTTCAAAAGGTCGCCTTTGTTTTTTTTTTAATGAAAACAAACTGGAAAGAACCAGAATGAATACGGAGGACGATAAGAACACGACAACGCACAAACGAAAAGGCGCCCCGAAAAACTCCATTTTGACGCGAAGCAAAACCGCGAAATTGACGATGGATAAAGGAGATCAACAATTGGCGGACGACAGTGAGCTCCCCTTCCCCTCCAATTTTAACATATATGGGGCAAATAATTCATTCGCTTCTCTTGCATCCTCAGAGTCTGAGGATGAAGAGGAAGAGATAAGTGAATTGGAGGCGAAACTGGCGATGGCAAGAGCCCGATTACAAGAGAGACGCCGAAAGAAAAAAATAGCGGCGCTCGAACAAGAACAAAACCAGCAACAACTACAAAAGCTAAAGCCAAAAGTCGGCCAACAGCAACAATCTCACCATCAACAGCAACATCAACTTCAACATCAGCACCATCAACAGCAACAGCAACAGCAACAATTAACACAAAAGCGATCAACGAACCAGCAAGCAACACAGCAGCAGCAAAGCAACAATAACAGCGGAAAAATAAAGATGCCACCAATCAACACCATAGATGTTGACTGTAAGGAATTGGTAAGTCTTTGTAAGCTAGCCATAGGTAACAATTTTGCAGTTAAAAGACTGACGGGTAACAGGCACGCCATTCAAACATATACGGTGGCAGACCACGACAAAATTAAAGAGGTCTTAAAAAGAGCCACCGCGGAATTTTACTCGTTCACGCCGAAACAAACGAAGAGCGTAACGGTTCTATTAAAGGGTGTCGACCCTGAAATGGAACCGGAGGCTCTGCTCGAAATGCTTCAAAACCTGAAGCACGAAGATCTCGAGTTTACCGCGGTAAAACCATTCACCACACCCAAGGCAAGAAGGGAAAACCGCAAGCTACCCTTCTTTTTGGTGCAATTAACACCCAACAGTAGGATTGGTGGTCTAAGAAAAATTTCAGTCTTGGATCATCAAATGGTCACATGGGACAAATTAAAAAAAGGCAGAGACATCCTGCAATGTCTACGTTGCCAAAGGTTTGGTCACTCGGCGGCTAACTGTGAAATGCAGCGCCGTTGCGTAAAGTGCGGAAAGGACCATAAGGCAGAAGAATGCCCTCTGGGAAAAGAACGGGTAGAAGACAAAGCCCTTCTAAAGTGCGCAGTGTGTCGGAATGAGGGACACCCCGCTAACTATCGAGGATGTCCTAAATTCCGAGAAATAATGGCAAGAAGTGTGACCCGGCAAAAAAACACAGAGCCAGCTCGTACTTCAACAATGCCCGTAACATCGCAGCGGTCGTACGCACAAGTTGCTTCGGGTGGGAGAACACCAAATCAGGCTACATCACAGGTAGCCACAAATACTCCCACACAGACTGAAACAACACCGCAAGCGGACGTGTTCGCAATCCTGCTCAATCTGCAGAGACAGATGACACAGCTACAAAGCCAAATAAACGAGATCTACTCGCATTTGCCCAGTCTAAATAACAAGTCGATATAAACCCTCTAACCACAACATCAATAAAAGCTCTTGTCGTGAATGTAAATTCACTAATAAGAACTGAGAGAAGAGCCAATCTTTTTAACCTGTTGCAAGAGGAACAACCTGATGTACTTCTGGCGGGGGAAACAAAGTTAAACCAGAGACATAAGATAGGACATAAAAACTACGATATTATACGAAGAGATCGACCTAACTCCTCTCAGGGGGGGGGGGTGTCGCAATCTTTATTAGAAAAGGGATCAATCATAAAGTAATATATAGTGGAGAAGTGCGCAGGTTCCGGGTGCTGGAAGCCTGTATCGTCCGCATACCCCTTCAGCAAGGAAGGGGTTTGTATGCGATTGCGGTCTACGCACCTGAGGAGCACCAACAAAACCTATTTATAGCGGAGCTCGAGACACTCTTTCGATGCTTACAATTGCACCTGGACAAAAATTACTTTATCCTAGGGGGAGATATGAACGCCAAGCATAGAAATTGGGGAAATTATATATCTAATGCCAGAGGAAATCAGTTGGCTGGTTGGTTAGATCAGTATCATATTGAATATAGAACTGACCTGCTAGCTACGAAATATCCATCGTTCCCCAGAGGTAGATCGTTCTTAGATATCTTGCTAATCGACTCACGACTGAGATTACTTAACACCAACAGACGAAACACAAACTGTTTACGGACAATTGAATACGACAGTGACCACTGTGCATTCACGGCAGTAATAGAGCTTCCGAACGAGCTCGCAGATCTGGAGGAATTCGTGACCCCGCAACCCTATAACTACGGGGCAATGCGATGGCCGCGGTTCACCAGATCATTAACAAGAGAACTTCGTTCGAATGACTTTAATCTGCCAGTAAACAGAAACCTGACTAATGACGAAATCGACAAATACATTCAACAAATGGACGAAGCCGTAAAACAAACAATGGACAAAACAATTCCCAAAACAACAGTTACAGATCACATTAACATGTACAGAAACGCAACAATAAACGCACTCCACAAGAAAAAGAGCAGACTGCTATCGAAATTAAAACAATTACACAGACAGTTTACAGACAGACAAGACCAGGAGATAATATCACTGAAATCTCAATTAAAAAACCTCCAACAATTACTTAAAGCTAATTATAGATTAGCAACAAATTTGTATTGGAACAACAGAATTCGAGCTATAAAAACTAATAACCCGAATATGTTCCCACAAATAAATAAAATATTCAGGAGAAATAATCAAAACGAGATTCAGTGTCTCCAAATTCCACGTACCGAGGTAAACAAGCAGCTGCTAACCAACATTGGCATAGATACAGAGAACGCTATCCTCAATAGTGAGCTCTTCGTGATCGAAGATCCTTTGGAGAGGGCGAACGCTGTGGGAGCTGTCTTTCAGGAAATGTACAAGGTGAATGAAAGCATTCGCCGAAACAATGACCTGGAGGACAGAATTCGACTGAATCACCTGCACCTCCGGAATGAAATTTCACATTGGCAATCGGAGAATCCTGGTTTTACGGAATTCAGTGACGATAATCTGTCAATCGACATTAATGCCAATGGTGGGGCTAATAGCCTTTTAATCACAAGGGAAGGAATCCAGAGTATCTTCGACTCATTAAGAAGCAAAAAGTCAGTGGGAATAGATGGAGTACCTAACATCGTACTCAAGAACCTGCCCCCAAAGGCAATAGATATATACACGGTCCTGTTTAACAACGCGTTGAATAATGCATATTATCCCGCGCGTTGGAAAACGGCTATCATTCAGCCCATCCCAAAAAAGGGCAAAGACTGTACAAACCCAATGAACATGCGTTCGATAAGTTTACTCCCAAGCATCAGTAAAGTATTTGAAAAAATCATTAACAAAGCTCTGCTAAAATGGGTAGACGACAATAGCATTATTCCAAACAACCAGTTTGGCTTTAGGGCGGGTCATGAAACCACACATGCCGCAGCTAAACTGGTCTCCGATATACAATGGAATAAATGTAGGAACCAATGCACAGGTGCCTGTCTGATCGACCTGGAAAAAGCCTTTGATACCGTCTGGATCGAAGGGTTGTATTACAAACTGGTCAGATATGGCATACATAAGCCTTTACTATATGTACTTTACGATATGTCAAAGGACAGGAGGTTCGTGGTCAAAAGTGGTAATGTGACCTCTAATAAAACGTATAATATCAAGAATGGCTTGCAACAGGGCGCGGTACTCTCTCCGATTCTTTTTAACATTTACATTAGCGACTTATTAGATGCACTTCCGCAGGCTATTGCGTACGCAGACGATCTCATAATTTACAGAACAGCTCCGAAAGTTGCGATCATAAATAGGTTAATACAGCGAGACTTCAACAAAGTGCAGCGCTATTGCGATGACTGGAAACTTAAGATCAACTTCCAGAAATGTGAAGCCATCCTATTTAGAACTCCATTATATAAAGCCACGTACGACACAAGGAAAAACTGGCGAAAGCTAGTTATCGTGGGACCGCATGGAGATAAACTGGAAACCAAGAGTTTAGTTAAATACCTGGGCATCTGGCTAGACCAATATCTATATTTCAACAGACATGTAGAGGCTGCTTTGCTCAAAGCGAGGAAAACTTTTGCTATGACAAGGAGGCTATTTCATAGTAGCCAACTTGACAGCAGGGTAAAAGTCATATGCTACATGACGCTAATCAGGCCAATGCTCATATATGGTTGCCCAGTATGGTTCAACATAGGTCCAAATTTGATAGAAAAGATTCGGGTGTTCGAAAGAAAGTGTCTCAGAAGTTGTCTCAGATTATATCGGACACCGGAATCGGACTATAAAAAGTATTACTCAAATGAGACTTTATATAATGAAGCGTACATAAATAGGGTGGATAATTTTATGATTAAATTAATCAGAGGACATATTGCGAGAGCAATAAGCTCGTCCAATGACCTAATTTTCGGGGCTTATTATCCAAACACCTTATACTATGAGAGCGTGCGTCGCAACGGCTTTGTTCCACCAGAGGCGTTCCTTGACTTGGATATGAAAGGGCTTATACAGGATAGATCCGGAATTCCGCTGATCTATCATGTAAGTAGATCATCTGTAGACGGGCGATTGTGCTATGACCGGGAAGTAGCGCGCACCGAAGAAGAGCTCCTGCGCTTCAGTAGGGCTATCTCCCGCAGAGACCGGGACGATAGTATTAGACAGCGTCAACAGTTCTGGTGGTTGAATGGCATATAAAGACCTGGATACCAAAGTCGGTATAGAATCACACTATCATCAGCTAGCTTACATAGACTTAGCTTTTCTAGAATTAGGGTAGTATAAGATTTAAGTTAAGTTAGGCTAAATGATTTTACATAAAAAAAAAAAAAAAAAAAAAAAAAAAAGAAAAAAAAAAGTAGATAAGTTTAGGTAAGTTAAGTAAGTTAAATTTTAAGAAAAAAAAAAAAAAAAAAAAAAAAAAAAAAATTTACAAAGTTTTTCAAATTTTTCTTTGTCTTTCAAATAATTATAAGTTATGCCACAAAGTTCTGTCGCCGAAAGGCAAATTATACAAATATTAAGTAATGTTTAGCTTAGAGCGTCTGCGAAGGACCAGTAAGTTATTATATAAGATATTTAAGCTAGAATTTAAGCATTTTTTGTCTAGCCTTTAATTTAGAAAATAAGAATATAAAAAGAAAATAAAAAAATGTTTAAAAAATGAAAAAAAAAAAAAAATGATAATGTTCGTTTTTTTGCCCGCTCATTTGCACGATATTGTAAATCTAATTTACGTTTCCTTTCAATTTGTTCATTTGTCATGTTTTCTATTTGCCTGTTTGCTACCTGTTCTTTAGACATATTTGGTACGCGCCTTTTTGAATTGATATCTTTTTTTTTTCTTTTCATAATATCGTTTTTTTATTGCCAACTAACGCAAAGCGATGTTCTTCGGGTGATAGGTTTAATTTTTTTCCACCAACAATTAAATATTGAGTTTGTGCAACTGACACAAAAAAAATCTAACACACGATCAATTTATGATTTAAAACTAATAATGGGAGTAGGCGAGTGATTAACATGTTATAAAAAAATCTGACACACGAAAAACGTATATATATATATATATATATATATATATATATATATATATATATATATATATATATATATATATATATATATATATATATATATATATTGTAGCGAGCTTACGGTTCGCTGGATTAATTATTTTGAATAAATAAGAGCCGTTAAATCGATTCTGAATTAATGTTACATTTTATTAGTCCGTAATAACAATCGTTACTTTTACCGTACACTTAACGTTTTCTTTATTATCACTTCCGTAATTATCGCGTATTTTACTGCTTACTTATTACTTATTACTACCACACTTATCGCTTGCCTCACGTTCTACTTCTTACTCATCACTATGCTCTGTGTGCGGCGTATTTATACTGTTTCAGCGTTTCGTTTCCGTCCGTTCCATTGCCTTGAATGTTCTACTGTTCCTAGTC
Source organism: Microdon myrmicae (assembly GCA_963931805.1). Taxonomy (NCBI): domain Eukaryota; kingdom Metazoa; phylum Arthropoda; class Insecta; order Diptera; family Syrphidae; genus Microdon; species Microdon myrmicae. Next base: position 168,740,597 of record OZ007498.1, on the reverse strand, counting down.
TTCAGTTTTCCATTAATTTATAGAATATTCTAGTACTCTGTTTCGGACTCTCTAGAATACTCTAGTACTGATTGTCATATGCGTCACACTACCCTCCGCCTAGATTAGTTCGTCCCGAACTAAGTTCACTGGTCTCCCGGGCCAACAAAAGCCACCAGTCGATCGTGATGCACCACTTTCATCCTGGCGTTCGGCGGTGGAAGTTCTTGACCTTCTTCCAAATTTTCTACTGCTCTCCTTTTCGCGTCAGCTCTAGCGTGCCGCCATTCTTCCTTTTCCTGACGACGGAATTCCTCTTTCATTTTAGGGATCTCATGCGAATAGTATAAGAGAAAATGCATGTACACACCCTTAAGCTCTTCTGGAGTTTGCACATCACGTAAGCGGTCTAGATCTTCATCTTTAATTACACGCATATCATCTGGTATTGGAGCATCTGTCGATTTCATAACCGTATCCAACTGGTAGTTCCGCATCTTTTCAAATAACTGGAGCGGTTTGTTCTTTGGAGCTGACAGTAAACACCAACGTGCGTCGTAGTAATAGACTTTCCATAGATCGTCGCACGTTAATCCTGGTTTCACGTGTTCTTCTCCGTAGAACGCAATGAATGGCACCTCTAGCTGTTGATTACGCCTACAATCTAGGGCTTGCTTGATCTTTCCCCCGTATGTGGTGGCTTACAATAGCGGTGTCGACCTCCAACGTCCGTTGATCTCTCTTGGTCGGAAACAGTTGATTTACAAAACGCATGTTTGTAAGTCCATTCAGCTTCATCTTGTAGTTCATTGGGTCCCTCTGGAACAGGCGTAACCGGAACTTGGCGCAATTGCATTCGCTCAGGAATATATGTGTGGGGAGGAAGTAAGGTACCTGACATGGGCACACGGTTCACTTCCTCCTCCATCCAATTGTCACTAATTATTCCACCGAATACAACGCACAAACACGAACCTCAGCAACGCACCGCCCTCCAGGAGGGAAATTAAATACCGATGAAAAGAATCACACTGCACATAGTTTCTGAATTATTTTTATTGTTCACTAATTAAGTTTGGCCGAATATCGCAGCAGGTACAGGAAACACGCTTTAACAATGAAATGTGTCTAGTTTTGAATTTAATTTACTTTTAAATTTTGAAAATCAAACAGTTAATGAACTTTATTTTTATTGGATGTATTTTATCGAATGGCTTCATTTGATTCTATCTGAATAACTACTTGTTTTGTTATCTAATTGCCCAGCATCTTTTTAAAAACCACAAAGTACCACACCAATGTGGGGATGACGAGATCGCGACGCCACATGGGCGAGAGTTCTACCTCGTTCCCACAATTCACTTAGTGAAAGTTCCGCCGTAATTAGCTCACCGAGGGGAAACAGCACACGTCGGAGAAGTAACAAAAACACGTCGCCAATACACGCGGAGAAATTAAACACAGAGAGTCACGTTATAAGGTTCCTTTTATTAAACAACTGTATAAATTTTAAATGTTTTTTGTTGTTGGTTGCTTTTAAGTTAATTAGGGTATTAAGTTATAGCCAAATATATTTAAAGTTGTGTTTTAATTTTACGTAAGACACGACACAAACTGGTGATCCTCCATTATCGCTTCCCTGTGCGCACAGGGTAGCGATGGAGCCGCGACCCGCTCGGGTCGAAGGATGGAATAAGACTCAAACGATATCCTCACCAATAAGGATATCGTTTTTTACCTACCACCAGGGAAACGTAAAGTCTCTCGGTGGTATAGGAAACCAGATCTTGTAATACAGGTCATGGTGGTATGTGTGGGATCGTTGAGATCAATGCTATTCACACGTGCAGTGGAAAAGCGAAACAGGCAGGCGGCAAAGACAAAAGAAAAGACGACCAAATGGTTCGCTCTTTAATGAGGGTCATGTTTATACGATGCCTCGTCGCTATTTTCGACGTTAGAAGAAAAAGGTGCTAAAAGCAAATTGGATGTTTATGGCATCTCTGGCTGCAATAGAAACCGGGTTCATATTTGCATTAGGAAATGCTGGAGAATTTGGTTTCAGCGTCTATTGCGCTAATTATATGCAGCTGCTTGGGTTGTTTGTTGGTAAGACAAACAAAAAAGGTTGCCAGGCAATGTATATGAAAAGGTATATGGCGCGGCTAGGAAAATAGACGGCGCGATATTTATGGAATTTGTCTGGTACCGAATTGGTTCAGAATACCAAATAAGCAAACAAAGAAATCTTATGAAAAATTGTATGCGAAGGGATGCATGAAGGTAAGTTTTCTTTATAGGGATTTTAGGGTTAAAATAATTGGGTCTGTTTGATGCGTGAAGCATCTAAGATGCTAATGCGAATTGCATTAGCGAAAGCTGGTGCAGACCCGGGTTATGGTTATGGGGGTTTTTTTCAGGAAGGCGAGCCGTGGGAAATGTTTTGCCGCCTCAGTTTCCCTGTGATTACGTTCAGAGCGGCGTTCAACATCGTCTTCGTTGTCAAATAGCTGTTCGTCTATAGCCTCACGTGCTGAACCTTCATCGACGTGCTGTTCCTCTCCATCACTTTCCTTATCCTGTGTACGACGCAGACACTTGGGACGCTTTCTGCCTTCGACTTTCAAACCAAGATTCTCTTCAATAAGGTCACAGTCGTCGTCTTCCAGTCGGTCGCCCAACTCGTCATCATCATTATAAATCCGTTTCAGGGAACGGCCTGAAGCATCAGTGTCTTCGTCATCACTGCCGTCCTCTTCAATCGGGTTATCATCGATGAAATCCTTCAGTTCTTTACGTAACACATCATCGTCATTTTCCTCCTCTTCCTCACTGCTGTCGGCCATAGGTTTGCTTTTCCTGAGTTTCTTCATTTCATGTGGCTCCAATTCCTCCTCATCCTCAGCTTTTTCCGCTTCCGAGTCCCAGAATTCTTTCATACACTGCCTTTGGGCATCCAATTTTGCCTTAAACTCTGCAGCTCGCGCGTCCAATTTTGCATTAACGTCTGTAGCTCGCGCTTCCAATTTTGCAGCTAGCGCATCCAATTTTGCAGCTCGCGCATCCAATTTTGCGTTAATATCGATAGCTTGCGCGTCTAATTTTGCCATCATAATCCTGAACATCTCCGAAATGTCCAACGGTTGCGAACTCTTCTCCGAATGTCGATCTGCCATCGTCACAATACACTTCCACAGACTTATTTATTTCACCAATAATTAATCCCACTTCTGACACCAATTGTAGCGAGCTTAGGGTTCGCTGGATTAATTATTTTGAATAAATAAGAGCCGTTAAATCGATTCTGAATTAATGTGACATTTTATTACTCCGTAATAACAATCGTTTTCTTTATTATCACTTCCGTAATTATGGCGTATTTTACTGCTTACTTATTACTTATTACTACCACACTTATCGCTTGCTTCACGTTGTCACGTACGTCGGCCACCACTATCATTTGATACTTTGTATTTAATATAATTTTGTTTTAAAATAGTACGATGGTAAGGTGGTGGAGGAATTGCACGATCCAGAAGTGAGTTTTTGAACACGCCCTGATTCGGGTGTGGATCGTGCAGTTCTTCGAGTTCGAATTTATTTTTCGAAGTGGACGTGAATGGAGAGCGAGAGAGACGGAGGGTTAGCCTTTTTCTAGAATACGGTCTTAAATTCCGTTGCTGACGGTTTTTGTTTTTGCAGTAAAAGAAAAAAAAGTAGAACAAAGAAAGGAAAGGAAAAAGCTGACGGTGGAAGAAAACGGCACAAAAAAGAAAAGATTCGGTCACGGCACAAAAAGAAAAGTTGTAACTTCTTAAAACATTGAAATTGTACAAAAGGGAGAGTTTAAAGTTGTAAAAGTTAAAAATCATACAAAATAAAGTCGTAATAAAATTGATAACTGTCAGACAGAAGGCTTCGTAGAGGAAAGAACAAATTTCCGAAATTGATTCTTGGAGTGACTCCATGCAACTGCTCGGGATATTCAAAAAGCGTACAAGCGAGTGACTGGGAGTGGAAATCTCGCAAGGCGGCACGCAGCGAAAACATTCCTGATCAGCGTTTTCCCGGATCTAAGGTAACAAATTAAACATTAATTAGTTTTCGGTGGCAAAACCAGCAAAAAGAACTGCCACAACTGGCGCTGCGGACAGGATACACCGGGGAAACCTCAGCAATCACAGAAGTACAATCACAATTACAGAGGGAGATTTCTGGAAGGTGTTCGGCAGGATAGCAATCGGTGGAGCGAAGACTGGAGGCGGTGCGCTGTGGATGGAGCTTGTTATCGGCAGGAGAGCGGCGAAAGTATTTTTTTTTTATTTTTGTATTTTTTTTTTTTTGGTTCAAAAATCTATTGTCGATAATTGTGGAATTGTTTTGCCGAGAGTTTTGGTTGGAGTTAATTGTTGTTTAGGAATATTTATTGTAATTGCATGTTTTGATTTTAGGTAATTTTTATTGTAACTGAGGACTATTGAGTTTCCTCAGATCTTCGTCCGGACTGTTTTTTTTTTTCCTTTTCATATTAATTTATTGAGGCAAACAATTTTTTTTTTACTATTAAGCTTTTTCAGCATTCCATTCAAAATTTTGGTGCACTTTCAGTTTTTCTTTTCCTTTCAGAAAATTTCGTTTATTGTAGTGTTAATGTAATTTGGGACTGTCCAGTTTTCGGAATTATCTTCAAACGTTGGTTTGGTCTCGTGTCGTGGAACTTTTGTTGCGATTTCGTTTGGATTTGCGTTTAATTAATCGAACTTTGCTCGATTCTCTCTCTCCATTTCTCGCCCACTGAGGACGGCGATTGTTAGTTAAATTGTGGTTTTTCGTTTTGACTGACGGGTGCGGTGTGTATTTTTCCCTTATTTTTCCTTCTCTTCCCCTTTGAGAGTATTTGTTTGGTGTTTTTGTGATTGTGTGGATCCGTTGGCAGCCCATCCTGTGTTCCCGCTGAATGTTGGTGAATTGTGTTCTTGGGGTTTTCGACTGTCGTTTTGTTTTCGAACTGTTGTTTGAGGGCTGATCTTCTCTGTTGTTCCGGGTCTCCTTGTTGTGTATTAGGCCCATTTAGTATTTGCGAGAGGGGAAAGTTCGTCGGCCGGCGTCTTGTTGTATATTGGGAGCGTGCTTGTTTTTGTTTTTCGCACCCTTTCTGTTGGTGGATACTGTCGGCGACGAGGTTGTTTTTTCTTTTCTCCGAGGGGTATCCGGGATTGACTTTGGTGTAGGTGACCTTGAGATTTAGTTAGACGGCCGGCAGGTGCAGACAAGGCAACGTCAAAGAGATGTCCGAGAGGGCACCCCTGCCCGGGCACGACCCGAGGCATTTCCCGAGCCGCCGGTTGACGAGGTGGATCCGGAGGCGTTCCATGATTCGAGGGACGAATTTGTGGACGACCGATCGCCAACACGCCCCCCTCCCACCGTCGGTAAACAGCCTGTCGGGAGCATGGAGGACACGCCGATGCCCTCGTATTTTAAACTGGGCCCACAAACATGTCCTGTACGGACCATGCTGGGCACAGATAGGGTTTTCGACCTTGTGTCGAAGGCGGTCCCCATGTTTTCGGGACAGGAAGGACCGGATACGGCGGAGAGACTCTCTTCGTTTCTCAAGGGCTGTTTTTCGTTTTGACTGACGGGTGCGGTGTGTATTTTTCCCTTATTTTTCCTTCTCTTCCCCTTTGAGAGTATTTGTTTGGTGTTTTTGTGATTGTGTGGATCCGTTGGCAGCCCATCCTGTGTTCCCGCTGAATGTTGGTGAATTGTGTTCTTGGGGTTTTCGACTGTCGTTTTGTTTTCGAACTGTTGTTTGCGGGCTGATCTTCTCTGTTGTTCCGGGTCTCCTTGTTGTGTATTAGGCCCATTTAGTATTTGCGAGAGGGGAAAGTTCGTCGGCCGGCGTCTTGTTGTATATTGGGAGCGTGCTTGTTTTTGTTTTTCGCACCCTTTCTGTTGGTGGATACTGTCGGCGACGAGGTTGTTTTTTCTTTTCTCCGAGGGGTATCCGGGATTGACTTTGGTGTAGGTGACCTTGAGATTTAGTTAGACGGCCGGCAGGTGCAGACAAGGCAACGTCAAAGAGATGTCCGAGAGGGCACCCCTGCCCGGGCACGACCCGAGGCATTTCCCGAGCCGCCGGTTGACGAGGTGGATCCGGAGGCGTTCCATGATTCGAGGGACGAATTTGTGGACGACCGATCGCCAACACGCCCCCCTCCCACCGTCGGTAAACAGCCTGTCGGGAGCATGGAGGACACGCCGATGCCCTCGTATTTTAAACTGGGCCCACAAACATGTCCTGTACGGACCATGCTGGGCACAGATAGGGTTTTCGACCTTGTGTCGAAGGCGGTCCCCATGTTTTCGGGACAGGAAGGACCGGATACGGCGGAGAGACTCTCTTCGTTTCTCAAGGGCTGTAGAAGGACCTTGGATGGGCTGGCGGTGGAGGAGGAACATACCTTCCTCCGGTGGCTGCCCTCTAGGCTGAGCGGCGAGGCCTATCGGATGTTCGAGGAGAGACCACCCACGACATTCCTTGAAGCGGAACAGCGTCTTAGAGAGGCCTACGAACCCCGGGTGTCGTATGAGGAGCTGTGTGCGCAACTTTCCAAAATGCGACAACTTCCTTCCGAGGATGCCACAGGCTTCGTTTCCCGAGTGAAGCGGGCCGTGGTACGGTGCGAGGAGGCAGCTGAGCGCTTTTATGGTCGCCAGGGTAGGTCCGTCTTCGCCAGCCAGCTTGAGGGCATGGCCAAACCGGTGTTGGTAAGGGGTCTGAGGGAGGAAGGACTAAAGCACTTCCTTCTCACGTTGGGTAATGTCCCTTTTCGTAGCCTGGTGGACCACCTAACCGGGTTTGAGCGAGCTCGTATGGAAATGCTGAGGCAGGACGACCTGTTTGTAGATGCGCGGCACGGGATCGCCGAGCGAGCGTCGGAAACACTAGAGTTAGGACCGGGAAGTTGCTCGACCCTTTTGGAAAATTCATCCTCCACTTTTAGGGATTGTACCGCGGCGCCGGCGCCGGTGTTATCGAATTTGAATCCCCGGGCGGTGTCATTCGCGTTGCCGGCCGCAGAGCCTGATAGTCGTCGGCGGGGGGAGGATGGTTTCGTTCGGGAGCAGTCGTGCGGACCTCTCAATTATAGACGGGATGCTGGTGCCTATGCTCCGGCCTCCTCTGGCGAGGGAGCGTGGTCAAATACCGTGTCTTCCTCGAGTCGGAGTGAAGGGTCGCAGGGTTTGGCTCAAGGGGCGTATGCGCCTGGAGATCGATCGAGTCGGGACAATCCGGTCCGGGATTCGGTTGATCGATCGGCTCGCCACCTGGAATCCCAGACAACATGCAGTTTCTGCAAAGTGAGGGGTCACGTGTACGACGAGTGCCTGAGGAGAAGGAACACTCCTTTCTGTCGCGAGTGCTGGCGGTATGGCCACGACATAGTGGACTGCCCGGATCATCCGAGACAGACGCGCCAAGCCCAGGCTCCATACAGGGGTGGTGGACAGCAGAGCGGAACCGCTCGGCATGGGCCGCACCATCAGCGGCCGCAGGCTCAGCGGAGAGCCCTACCAGAGCCGCAGCCCCCGTCTACGGGCGGCGGGCCGGCGACATCAGGCCCAAGAGTATTCAGCGCTCGGTGCTGTTGCGAGTTTTGTGGCCGACAAGGTCATAGCTTGCACGGGTGCGAATACAGGCAAAGGTGGGAAAAACAACAGAATTCCCAGGGTTCTCCCCATAAGCGGCACGCCGGAACAGCACCTGTTGCGAGCCGAGAGCAGGACACCCGTGTGGAGATTGGGGCGGGCGCGAAAAATAGACGCAGACAGCGTCGGCGAAATCGGAAGGCCGGTAATAGTCGCGCAGAGAGTGTGGTTTCCCTGAGGGTGGATGGGGGTGATGGGAGACGATCGCCCGTGTCGGGCGGTGACGGGAGACGAACCGACTCCGTGGACTCGGAGTCCTCTGAAGCGGGTGCGAGCCGTGGCGACTCACCAAGGGATAAAAGAAATAGGAGGGAGCGACCTCAGCACCGTGGGCCCAAGTTGGGCCAAGGCCAGTCCAGTCCCGCTGGTTCGGAGTCTATTGAGACTTCCAGGCGGGATAGTCCTGAACGGAGGGACAAGGCACGGTGCGAATCTTGCAGCCGACGCACTTATGCGGCGGCGGTGCGTCGGCAGGAGACATCCAATCAGAGGTCGGAAAACTCCCGGAGGTCGGGTCGGGAGACCGTAACCCGACCGCACTGAACACGTTGATCGGCCATTACTGTCCTCAGCTTTTGCCAGTAGAGGTCCCCATGGTCCAGCTTCCTTTGGACATTGGCCGTAGGAATACTACGCGTCTCATGGTGGACAGTGGCGCTGAGGTCAGTCTTTTGAAGCGGAGGGCCCTTCACCGGGGCCAGGCGGTGGACGTTCGGCAATCCACACCATTGCAAACCATATTTGGCAACGGTAAGGCGAGTGGGTCCTGCCATGGGACTCTCAAGTTGCACCATGAGATTCCCTGCAGTTTCCACGTGGTAGACTCCATGCCGGGGTTGGAAGCAGATGGCTTGTTGGGTAATGACTTCCAGTCCAGACATTGCAACATCAACGGACCGGGTGGATGTTTGGAATTTCCCCGAACAACCATAAACCCCGAATTCTTCTCCGTTGGTTTTGTTAATGGTGGGACGAGGGGGCTGAAGCATAAGGTAACCAAACGGGGAGTTGGGACACGGGGACCTGTCAGGGTCGATACCGAGGTCCACACTTCACCGGGGACCCCACCCACACGGGGAAGGGATACGAAAAAATGCTCAGCCAGGTCACCCCAGCGAGAGGAAACATCGTGGATGGATGAACGTGAGCCGCCGGGGATCGAAGTAGCCCTGAGTAGGCCGGTGGAAGTGCCGGCTCGCTCCCAGATGGAGGTGGCTATCCCCATTGACATACGGGAAAAGGCCATTCTTGTGCCGCAGGACGCGCGAGGAAACATTTTATTCTCGCACTGCGTTTCTGGTAGGGCAAGGAGTGCCAGGTTATTGGCACTTAATACCCAGAGTGGCCCTCAAAGGATCGAACAGCTTACGGTGAAGGTATACCCTACCAAGGACTATAACACCATCCCCTTGGTCAAGCGTAAAGATACGTCGCCGGGAACTGACTCTGACGACGAGTCAAGCAGGCCCGTGCCCGAGAACCAATCTTCGGAGGGACGATCCCTCCACTTCATTCGACACCTGTTCTCGGATGGTCAGTCGCCTGATGAACCCGATTTGAGCTCCAGGTTGGCACAATTGCACGGGGAACTTCGTTTAGGGGATACCCTGAACACACCCGAGTGCCAATCGATAACGGAGTTATGTCGAGAGTTCAACGACATATTTCATTTACAGGGCGACTACCTGACGTACACCAGTGCAATCTCGCACGAAATACCTTTGGTACGGGATCAGGCACCCATTAACCAAAGAATGTACCGATTGCCCGAAAGCAAAAGGCAGGTTATAAACGAGCAAATTCGGGAAATGTTGGATAACGACATTATCCAACCAAGCAAAAGCCCGTGGAACTCCCCCCTTCTAGTGGTTCCCAAGAAAGCGGGCCCCGACGGAGAAGCCCGATGGAGAGTTGTGGTGGACTTTCGCAAGCTAAACGAAAAAACCATCGGGGACGCGTATCCTATTCCCCGTATAGAGGACATTTTAGACCAGCTCGGTCGCTCGCGTTACTTCTCCACGCTCGATTTGGCCAGTGGCTATCACCAAGTTTTGGTAGATCTAAACGATCGACCTTTAGCACCAACTATGGGCATTATGAGTTTCGACGTATGCCGTTCGGGTTAAAAGGAGCCCCGGCTACGTTTCAGAGACTAATGAACCATGTCCTTACTGGTCTGCAAGGGGTCGAATGCTTTGTGTATCTGGATGACATCGTCATATATGGTAAGAACCTGGCTGACCATAATGACAAGCTCCGGAGGGTGTTCGACCGGTTGAGATACCACAACCTCAAACTTCAACCGGAAAAGTGTAGATTCCTGCAAAGGGAAGTAGTCTACCTGGGACATGTTTGTTCAGAAAAAGGGGCTTCGCCAAATCCTGACACGACAGCTAGTGTCAGAGATTTCCCCATTCCGAAGACGGTACGTCACGTCCAATCATTCATAGGGTTGGCGAACTATTACCGGAAATTTGTGCCAAATTTTTCCCGGATAGTGCGCCCCTTAACGAACTTATTAAGGAAGGACGTGAAGTTCACGTGGTCGTCCAAATGTCAACAGGCATTTGAAGAGGTAAAGGGGAAGTTAATTTCGCCACCACTATTGGTTTACCCCGACTTCACTAAACCCTTTAATCTAACCACGGATGCGAGTAATGAGGCACTTGGAGCGGTGTTATCCCAAGGTGAGATAGGCAAAGACCAGCCTATTGCTTATGCCAGCCGCACCCTGAATGGGGCCGAACGTAGATATAGCACAATCGAGAAGGAGTTGTTGGCCATTGTATGGGCGGCGACGAATTTTCGGTGCTATTTGTTGGGTAGACGCTTCACCGTGTACACGGACCACAAACCGTTGAAGGGAGTGTTCGGCGTGAAAGAACGCACCTCACGCCTTACCAGATTTCGTCATAAGCTATCGGAGTTTGACTACTCAATCGAGTACAAACCCGGTAAATACAACACCAATGCGGATGCGCTAAGCCGTATTCCCCATTCTGTAGACGAAACCCCTTCACCACCGCGATGCAATGTAGTGACTCGCGCCCAGGCAAAGACCCAACGGGACAGCGAGGGATCCCCGGGACGTCCAAGTGACGAAGAGTCACCTTCTGAAGAGGACGCCATTCCTTCCTGCACGGAAAAAGGAATGGAAATAACTAATCCCGAGGAGATCCAACACTTATTACGGGATTACCATGATCACCCTTTAGGTGGGCACCAAGGGGTGATCAAGACGTATAAGAAGATACACAGGCACTACGGGTGGAAGAATATGATGCGCGATATCAAGCAATATATTAAAGTATGCAAGATTTGTCAGCGCATGAAGTCTTCCCCAAATTTACGAATGCCGATGGTAATCACCGACATTGCCAAGAGGCCTTTCGAAAAGGTTTATTTAGATATCGTGGGCCCCCTGGACCGTACTCCTGAAGGCAATCTATATATACTTACGTTCCAAGATAATTTATCGAAGTATATAGATTGCTATGCCCTGCCCAATGCAGAGGCTGAGACGGTGGCTTCGGTCTTTTTCGACCAAATAGTTGCAAGGTATGGTGTACCTACACAACTGGTCACCGATCAGGGCAGCAATTTCCTGAGCAGCCTGTTTAAAAGCGTGTGCAGGCTGCTCCGCATCAAAAAACTGCAAACCTCAGCGTACCACCCACAATCGAATGGTGCCTTGGAACGAGCCCATCGACCGCTGGTAGAATACCGCCGCAGCATTGTGGGCACAAATCCCCAAACCTGGGGTCAGTACCTGAGGGCGGCCACTTTCGTGTACAACACCAGCGTGCACGAGAGTACCCGATTGACGCCGATGGACTGTCTCTTTGGTTTTACTCCGGAGGTTCCCTCGAACATCAAATTACCTCCGGAACCGGTTTACAACCACGAGAGCTTCCATAAGCTATTGAAGTACAAGCTTCAGAAAACGTACGAAATAGCTAGGCGCAATCTGTTGATCTCGAAAAAGAGGTCCAAAGGGTATCATGACCGCCAGTTACGCCCGTTCACGTTCCATGTGGGCGATAAAGTCTTGATGCGGGAAGAAAACAAAAAAGGAAAATTGGCGCCCCTATGGAGAGGTCCTTATGACGTGGTGGAGGTGAAAAGTGCGGTCAACAGCGCGGTGAGGCTAGGCAAGAGGACGGTGGTTGTGCACAACAACCGTCTGAAGCCCTACTGGGGGTAGGGGAGTCGTGAGCTCGAAGTTTGGAAGATATATAAGAGCGGGACGTTTTCGCCGGCCGGGTGACATTTTGGAGTGGTTGAACGAGAGGGGATCACCTCGCCTTGGCGGGGGAGTCCAAACCGGATCGTGTGGGCGGTCGAGCTTTTGGTCGGACCATCGGATTAAGTGTCGGACCCGCCGCGGACGTTTGTGTTGTCCTTGGTTTTGTGGAGTGCTTGTCTGTTGTTCCCCCTCTTATATTAATACCTACGTGTTATTTATTTATTTATTTGTACTAACCCTCATATATAAGTAGTATAATCCCTACTAACATTAGCACTTAAGCATGATTTATTTATTTCCTACTAACAATGATATATAGGTAGTATAATCATTACTAACATTAGCACTTAAGCATGATTTATTTATTTCCTACTAACAATGATATATAAGTAGTATAATCATTACTAACATTAATACTTAAGCATGTAGACTAATTTATTTATTTATTTATTAGTTATTTGTTGGTAGGTTTACTGATTGTTTGTTTGTTTGCTCTCAGCCGTCCACTCTCCGGCGTGACATTCCTCTCCTAAGAATGCCACGCAGTCTTGTGGGGAGGGGGGGGGGGGGGGTGTGTCACGTACGTCGGCCACCACCATCATTTGATACTTTGTATTTAATATAATTTTGTTTTAAAATAGTACGATGGTAAGGTGGTGGAGGAATTGCACGATCCAGAAGTGAGTTTTTGAACACGCCCTGATTCGGGTGTGGATCGTGCAGTTCTTCGAGTTCGAATTTATTTTTCGAAGTGGACGTGAATGGAGAGCGAGAGAGACGGAGGGTTAGCCTTTTTCTAGAATACGGTCTTAAATTCCGTTGCTGACGGTTTTTGTTTTTGCAGTAAAAGAAAAAAAAGTAGAACAAAGAAAGGAAAGGAAAAAGCTGACGGTGGAAGAAAACGGCACAAAAAAGAAAAGATTCGGTCACGGCACAAAAAGAAAAGTTGTAACTTCTTAAAACATTGAAATTGTACAAAAGGGAGAGTTCGTAATAAAATTGATAACTGTCAGACAGAAGTTTTCGTAGAGGAAAGAACAAATTTCCGAAATTGATTCTTGGAGTGACTCCATGCAACTGCTCGGGATATTCAAAAAGCGTACAAGCGAGTGACTGGGAGTGGAAATCTCGCAAGGCGGCACGCAGCGAAAACATTCCTGATCAGCGTTTTCCCGGATCTAAGGTAACAAATTAAACATTAATTAGTTTTCGGTGGCAAAACCATCAAAAAGAACTGCCACAACGTTCTACTTCTTACTCATCACTATGCTCTGTGTGCGGCGTATTTATACTGTTTCAGCGTTTCGTTTCCGTCCGTTCCATTGCCTTGAATGTTCTACTGTTCCTAGTCTCCAGTTTTCCATTACTTTATAGAATATTCTAGTACTCTGTTTCGGAGTCTGTAAAATACTCTAGTACTGATTGTCATATGCGTCACAATATATATATATATATATATATATATATATATATATATATATATATATATATATATATATATATATATATATATCAATATCCTACCCAAAATATAACGTGGATCTTAGGTGCAACGCTCCCCTTTTCTGTTCCTTTTTCCATCTAGATTTCACTTCCTTTTAGTTCTTACTTCTTTCTTATTATTTTCATATTTTTTTACTCTCATTTTCTTTTATTGAATAATTTTTTTTTTCTGATTTCACATCGACTTTATTTTCGTTTGGTTTCAACATTTGTGTGTGTTCGTAAAACAAAAAAGGAAAAAATGGAGCAGAGATGTAAAAAAAGACATCTTATATATTAAAACACTAATTAGTTATGTTCATTATACGCTGAAACGCACAACAAACAGCATATTATACAATTAAGTGTGCTTGTGAAGAGCCAGTACATTAATATGAGTAGAACATTTGTAAATAGGGTTTAACGTTTAGTCTTAAATAAAGCCTGTACATTTATAGTGTAAAAAATGTGTATTCTAAACAAACAAACAAAAATACAACACGCATTAAATAAAGTCTATTTTACAGATCTTTTTACATTTGTCTAAAGTAAACGTTGACATCGCATGGTGCATCGCCTCATATCTTCACAACTTCTCGGCATTTCCGTTTCATTATGTTAGTAAATCCTCAAATACATTCTTTCATCCAAACCGGACTCCACTGCCGAGCATGTCTGTGCATTAGAAATAAACAGAACCCCCAAGTGGTTAATGTTGTGAATGCCAATCTCTCATTAATAATCCATTTGTACATACAAACAAAAAAATAAAAATAAAAACAAAACAAAACGACAGTAATGCGTTGTTCTTCTTTAACCCATCATGGACCCTAGTTAGTTGCACATTCAAGACATCCCAGGCGTCATGGAAAAAATATCTCTTCACATATTTGGTCTGCTTTCAAGGCCAATAATGCACATAAGTCAGGAAATCTCGTTAATGGCACTCTAATAAGTTGCCATCCTGTTTCCAGAAGATTCACTTGCTAGCCGGTGGCACGAAGATGAAGCCGGTTCACAATGTACTACACAAACGAAAGGTTCGTCAAATGTAAGTGGTTTTAATCGTCGTTCCAAGGAAATCCATAATCACCGGCTGTTGGTTTGCGAAATAAGGAATCCTCGCTGGAATTTAGTAATTTTCCGATAAGTATTGATGCCACGATCAGTCGAGCTTGTTTAACAATGCTCCGGTCGAAAACCGACTTTGAAACAAGAGGAAAGCCCTTTCGATAATTATGGCCATTAAGATAAAATTAGCATCCATCTATTACCGATATTATGTTGATGAAAATCTATTGCGCCATTTCAATCCAGGAATGGAACTCATCCTTAGCATGATGAGAGAAACTCACTATACGAACGTTCTCTAATATCACAGAAAGTTATAGAAAAGTGAGTTGTTATCACCTAAGGCAAGGATATGATTTGAAATCATTGCTCCCAGATAAACCGGATTCCTTAAATAAAAAATATCAAATATCTACAGAAAGAGTTATAAGCTGGTGACACAAGAATGAAGCTCGCTAGGAAACTAATTACATATTACTACATACGATTAAAAAAAAAAATGGTTGTGCCGTGTATACTAGCTCGTAATAGAACACATACGACAATGAATGAGGTGGATTCGACATTTTTTCAAGAACTGTTTAATAGGCAATAAAATACCAATGAGAGTTATGCTCGTATTTCATTATTAATTCGTTTTTTACGACGGTTAATAAATCTTACCATTCAGCTCACCACTGCCAGAACAAGGAATTACTTGTCGTTTAGTGACATAAATTTCCTTCTTTTCTCGTATTTCTTATCAGGATGAGATTCTGGAAATGTAACTAACCATTACAAGGCAACCATTAAAAATAAAGACGTAAAACTGTTCACTATGAATATATCAAAGTTCACTCGCATCCCCGAGCGTGCACTTGAATCGTTCGCTACTTTTTTAGCAAACAATTTGTTTTTTAATGCTATTTAAGGCTAATCTCTTAAGCATTTTGTCACATTAACACCATTAAAAATTATACGAAGAATATTCACATAACACGGCTATTGTACCACCATAAAAAATTACTCCAAAAATTCAACCATACATGCATTGTCGTAAAAAAATTAACACAAAAAAATAGACATCATTAGTCAGCGGATTGCCACACTTAGCAGTTGAACCCACAGACTAGTGCGGATAGCTCAACAATTATTAACACATTATCCCAAAACGAAAATATTTAAGAGTTGCAATATGGAGACAATCTAATCTCTCGATAATAATGTTAGCTGTAAATCAACTAGTAATCTGGTGCTTTTAAAGCTGGGGCATTTCAGCTGAATGAGTATTGATTGCATACGTCAGCATTTATCGCTTCAATCGCCTTATAAAGTTCAAACCTAGCTTAGCTGCCATTAAGTAGTTGAATTTGCATATGTTTATTGCCTTCTAGTGGGTTTCCCTGTAATCGTCTAAGTATGCAGTTCCTGGGAACGATCCTACATACTCCGTTCACTGGCCGTCTGGCAATTGTCTGTGGCACTCAAATCGAGTACACCACTCCTCAACGTGGCACGGACAGCCCATAAAACACTTTTCAATTAACCGGGTTATATCACGGCTCGCTCCACGTAAATCCTTCAACTCCCAGATAAACGCACTCAAAGCCACGACACAAGCAATTGTGTGGAAAAGTTGTAATTTTCCATCACCCATGCAGCCCACGTGACGTATATTAATTTCTCCTGAGCTCGAAAATTGATTAATGTCCACACCCACCAGTGCTGAAGACTCAAACCGAAATCAACATCGAACCCCAAATACCAAGGAGGGAATGGTTCGATAAATAATACCCAAAAGAACACTCAGCATCCAGGTGTGTGCTGCGTCTACGCCAAATCAAATCAAAATAATAATAATAAAGTTAAAATAAAAACTCAACAGAAGAACAACATCAGTGACAACAACAACACGGGCGAGAATAAGCGCTCAGGTGATAACTCATACTCCGGCTCGAGATCCAAATAAAGGTGTCCAAAATAGCGACTGCAGACGATAGATCTTGTCGGTGTGTTGGCGGCCTAACTCCCAGAAAGAGGAGTTGTCCGCCACCTATATGGCCGCTGCTGCGAACTTCAATAATATGGAAATTAATGTTTGCAACCTTTAAGCCTTCGTGGGCTTAACTTCAGCTAGATACTCGATGTAATTGCTGCCATTTGAAAACCGATCGTCGCAAATTAAATGGACATTAACCGCGATAACCTGCCAGTCTGCCAATATTTATGACACACACGAAAATATCAAGGCCATCATTTGAAATCGATCGCCCTGGCATATGAACAGGTATGTCTGTCATTGATTTAATCGCGGTAATCATTAATGGCGGGCTGCGTAAGCTTTATATTAAATCAAAAAGTCATTGGTTGCAGGCAATAATTGAGAACACCCCTCGGTTAACGGTTATAGGGTTTTAAAGTGTTAGAGTCTTAATGTTCTCTAACGAAATGGTGAAATCTTGGGATTTAGTAGGATTCCCACTCGGCTAATGTTTTCGTGGTGCAGGGTGGAGTGAGAGGAAAATATATAATACAAACATTCGGGGTAAGAACCCTTGATGTCGAAGTTATAAAAGAAAGAGGTAAGTGCAAGGTGGCGCAAGGCTAATAACCTTGCCCGGACAAACAAATTATTATGGATAATTTAACAAGTCTCGGATATGGACCGGATACCGATGGAGAGACTTGCTAAATAAGGACAAGACCAGATCCCGGTTGTAGTGCCGATGATGATGATGAAGTACAAGGTATAAGGCGTCACATTACAAGACATCGCCGTGTGGTGCTTTATTTTACCAACAATACATACTCTACACAAAGCTTTTGAATAAACCAGTATTTCATCATCATCGGCACTACAACCGGGATCCGGTCTTGGCTTTATTTAACAAATCTCTCCACCGGTCCCGATTTCGAGCCGATGTCATCCAGTTTCGCACTCCCAGGCTCTGGGCGTCCTGGTTTACGCCATCCCTCCATCGCAGACAAGGTCTGCCGCGCTGTCTCCTTCCATACATCCTGCCACAAAGGACTTTCCGGACAGGCTCCTCTTCGCTCATTCGAGCTAGGTGTCCCGCCCACCGGAGTCTACCGAGCTTGATTTTTCTTACAACATTAGCTTCAAGGTAGATTGCGTACAACTCATGGTTGTAGCGTCTCCGGAATCGTCCTTCCTCACATACGGGGCCAACAATTCTTCTTAAGACCTTTCCCCCCAACCGCTGCTAAGAGTTCAAAGTGCCATTTATTGAGCACCCAAGTCTCGGATCCATACATGAGTAGTGGTAAGACTGTGGCGGTTTCGCCAAACCCCACGGTACGCTTTCCTTAAAAACCCCCATAACACCCATCTTCCCATATAATTTCGCCAATGCAATCGCATTAGGCACCTGAAAATGCTACACGCATTAATTGGAGCTAAGCTATAGTCGTAAAGCTTCTGCAAGAGAATTCTTGCCTTTTCAAGCATTCCTTTGCTTACAAATCCCCTGTAAGAGCTCTTACTTTCCTTATCATAAATTATCCTGAAAAGAAAAACCCCGGTTCACATATCATGTAACCATTCCAGCCAGAGATAATTATTATGGCGTCGCCTATTCCTACCTTCATTCATGTATACGATAAATTTCTTTATGTATACATTGGCTGGCGACGTTTTTCTCCCAGCAATAAAATTCCCTGACTCGCACAATGTGCAACCCAAAGCAAATACGCATTCCACGTCCCTTGGCATCAATTGAAATCCAAGCATAAACAATGCAAATAGGTATTCAATACGTACGCTTACCAGCGATGCCATAAACACCATTTCCCTGTAACCTAGCTAAAACTAATTAGCACATTTCCACATCGCATCGTGGTCTCTTTGTTTAGCTACTACGCACATGCATCCGACGATTTCGGTTTTATTTGCTTTACCGAAATCGTATCCTAGGTATGCACTTTATGTCTTTCTTTGTTCTAGGCACACATACCACCATGATCACGATGAGCGAGTGAGCTCTGAACGAGCAAAATGTCGTTGAGTCTTTTCCATCGTTCGACCTGAGCCGGTCGTGGTTCCTATCGCTGTCCTGGTGCCCACGGGAAGCGATAATCGAATATAATCGTTCGAGTCGTTGTCTCCGCGAGTCAGTATTAAGTATTCTTAATTAAATATACAATATTTTATTACATTATAGATTTTACCTTGTAATCATTAAAACAGTCGTTCAACACAAGCTATTCATTTAATTGTGATCCCGTGAACCAGCGTGTAATCCAAAGTTAACGTTTAACCTAAAGTGAATAAAATAAACAATAAAAATCAGCGTGTTTTCTTTAACTTGCTCCTCGTGGACGTCGTCTTGTGAGATCCTGTTTCGTGTTTTCTCTTGTTGCGACGGCGGGCCAATTACCAATTAATATGATGGAGGAGGAAGTCAACCGAGTGTCCGTGTTAGGCACATTACTTCCTCCCCACAAGACCATGGTCTTGTGCAGTAGTAGCTTGGATGTTCTGGATAAATTTCGGGATTTAAAGGGCCTTGATAGACCATAGTAGGGTTTGTTGGATTTAATCAGCCGTTCGCGTATTTCTTCTTCCGCATTGTTATCGGCTGATACTATTGACCCAAGGTAGTTAAGGGATTGCACTACTTCAAATTCGTGCTCCACTACCCTGATAGTTTGACCAACGTTAGGTCTTCTCTTCGCAGAAGTTGCCACCATGTACTTAGTTTTTCCCTCATTAATGTGCAGTCCCAGTTTTTGTGCCGCCTGCTCGATCTGGGTGAAGGATTCCCGTACCGGCGATTCGGTTTTACCGATGATGTCGATGTCATCTCCGTAGGCAAGTATCTGACTGGACTTGGTGACAATAGTCCCTCTTGTTGTAACGCCAGAGTCACGGATTGCTTTCTCCAACGCCAGGTTGAAGAGGAGGCAGGCCAGACCGCCCCCTTGTCGGAACCCATTATAGATGTTTATTGGGTTGGACAGCAATCCCGCTATTTTTACTTGACTAGTTACGTTGATCATGGTCAAGCTACAAAGTCGTCTCAATTTGTTTGGAATGCCGAATTCTCTCATGGCATTATATAGTTTCATTTTTACAACATTTTTTATTTTTCTTTTTATATTCTTAATTTCTAAATTAAAGGCTAGACAAAAAATGCTTAAATTCTAGCTTAATTATCTTATATAATAACTTACTTGTCCTTCGCAGACGCCCTAAGCTAAACATTACTTAACATTTGTATAATTTGCCTTTCGGCGACAGAACTTTGTGGCAGTACTGATATTTAGTTGAAATACAAAGAAAAATTTGAAAAACTTTGTCAATTTTTTGTTTTGTTTTTTTTTTCTTAAAATTCAACTTACTTAACTTACCTACTTTTTTTTTTTTTTTTTTTATGTACAAGCACTTAACCTAACTTAACTTAAATCTTATACTACCCTAATTCTAGAAAAGCTAAGCCTATGTAAGCTAGCTGATGATACTATGATTCTATACCGACTTTGGTACCCAGGTCTTTATATGCCATTCAACCACCAGAACTGTTGACGCTGTCTAATACTATCGTCCCGGTCTCTGTGGGAGATAGCCCTACTGAAGCGCAGGAGCTCTTCTTCGGTGCGCGCTACTTCCCGGTCGTAGTACAATCACCCGTCTACAGATGATCTACTTACATGATAGATCAGCGGAATTCCGGATCTATCCTGTATAAGCCCTTTCATATCCAAGTCAAGGAACGCCTCTGGTGGAACAAAGCCGTTGCGACGCACGCTCTCATAGTACAAGGTGTTTGGATAATAAGCCCCGAAAATTAGGTCATTGGACGAGCTTATTGCTCTCGCAATATGTCCTCTGATTAATTTAATCATAAAATTATCCACCCTATTTATGTACGCTTCATTATATAAAGTCTCATTTGAATAATACTTTTTATAGTCCGATTCCGGTGTCCGATATAATCTGAGACAACTTCTGAGACACTTTCTTTCGAACACCCGAATCTTTTCTATCAGATTTAGACCTATGTTGAACCATACTGGGCAACCATATATGAGCATTGGCCTGATTAGCGTCATGTAGCATATGACTTTTACCCTACTGTCAAGTTGGCTACTATGAAATAGCCTCCTTGTCATAGCAAAAGTTTTCCTCGCTTTGAGCAAAGCAGCCTCTACATGTCTGTTGAAATACAGATATTGGTCTAGCCAGATGCCCAGGTATTTAACTAAACTCTTGGTTTCCAGTTTATCTCCATGCGGTCCCACGATAACTAGCTTTCGCCAGTTTTTCCTTGTGTCGTACGTGGCTTTATATAATGGAGTTCTAAATAGGATGGCTTCACATTTCTGGAAGTTGATCTTAAGTTTCCAGTCATCGCAATAGCGCTGCACTTTGTTGAAGTCTCGCTGTATTAACCTATTTATGATCGCAACTTTCGGAGCTGTTCTGTAAATTATGAGATCGTCTGCGTACGCAATAGCCTGCGGAAGTGCATCTAATAAGTCGCTAATGTAAATGTTAAAAAGAATCGGAGAGAGTACCGCGCCCTGTTGCAAGCCATTCTTGATATTATACGTTTTATTAGACGTCACATTACCATTTTTGACAACGATCCTCCTGTCCTTTAACATATCGTAAAGTACATATAGTAAAGGCTTATGTATGCCATATCTGACCAGTTTGTAATACAACCCTTCGATCCAGACGGTATCAAAGGCTTTTTCCAAGTCGATCAGACAGGCACCTGTGCATTGGTTTCTACATTTATTCCATTGTATGTCGGAGACCAGTTTAGCTGCGGCATGTGTGGTTTCATGACCCGCCCTAAAGCCAAACTGGTTATTTGGAATAATGCTATTGTCGTCTACCCATTTTAGCAGAGCTTTGTTAATGATTTTTTCAAATACTTTACTGATGCTTGGGAGTAAACTTATCGAACGCATGTTCATTGGGTTTGTACAGTCTTTGCCCTTTTTTGGGATGGGCTGGATGATAGCCGTTTTCCAACGCGCGGGATAATATGCATTATTCAACGCGTTGTTAAACAGGACCGTGTATATATCTATTGCCTTTGGGGGCAGGTGCTTGAGTACGATGTTAGGTACTCCATCTATTCCCACTGACTTTTTGCTTCTTAATGAGTCGAAAATACTCTGGATTCCTTCCCTTGTTATTAAAAGGCTATTAGCCACTACACCATTGGCATTAATGTCAATTGACAGATTATCGTCACTGAATTCCGTAAAACCAAGATTCTCCGATTGCCAATGTGAAATTTCATTCCGGAGGTGCAGGTGATTCAGTCGAATTCTGTCCTCCAGGTCATGGTTTCGGTGAATGCTTTCATTCACCTTGTACATTTCCTGAAAGACAGCTCCCACAGCGTTCGCCTTCTCCAAAGGATCTTCGATCACGAAGAGCTCACTATTGAGGATAGCGTTCTCTGTATCTATGCCAATGTTGGTTAGCAGCTGCTTGTTTACCTCGGTACGTGGAATTTGGAGACACTGAATCTCGTTTTGATTATTTCTCCTGAATATTTTATTTATTTGTGGGAACATATTCGGGTTATTAGTTTTTATAGCTCGAATTCTGTTGTTCCAATACAAATTTGTTGCTAATCTATAATTAGCTTTAAGTACTTGTTGGAGGTTTTTTAATTGAGATTTCAGTGATATTATCTCCTGGTCTTGTCTGTCTGTAAACTGTCTGTGTAATTGTTTTAATTTCGATAGCAGTCTGCTCTTTTTCTTGTGGAGTGCGTTTATTGTTGCGTTTCTGTACATGTTAATGTGATCTGTAACTGTTGTTTTGGGAATTGTTTTGTCCATTGTTCGTTTTACGGTTTCGTCCATTTGTTGAATGTATTTGTCGATTTCGTCATTTGTCAGGTTTCTGTTTACTGGCAGATTCAAGTCATTCGAACGAAGTTCTCTTGTTAATGATCTGGTGAACCGCGGCCATCGCATTGCCCCGTAGTTATAGGGTTGCGGGGTCACGAATTCCTCCAGATCTGCGAGCTCGTTCGGAAGCTCTATTACTGCCGTGAATGCACAGTGGTCGCTGTCGTATTCAATTGTCCGTAAACAGTTTGTGTTTCGTCTGTTGGTGTTAAGTAATCTCAGTCGTGAGTCGATTAGCAAGATATCTAAGAACGATCTACCTCTGGGGAACGATGGATATCTCGTAGCTAGCAGGTCAGTTCTATATTCAATATGATACTGATCTAACCAACCAGCCAACTGATTTCCTCTGGCATTAGATATATAATTTCCCCAATTTCTATGCTTGGCGTTCATATCTCCCCCTAGGATAAAGTAATTTTTGTCCAGGTGCAATTGTAAGCATCGAAAGAGTGTCTCGAGCTCAGCTATGAGCTCAGACACCCCCCCCCCCCCCCCCCCCCCCCCCTTGAGAGGAGTTAGGTCGATCTCTTCGTATAATATCGTAGTTTTTATGTCCTATCTTATGTCTCTGGTTTAACTTTGTTTCCCCCAGGTTGTTCCTCTTGCAACAGGTTAAAAAGATTGGCTCTTCTCTCAGTTCTTATTAGTGAATTTACATTCACGACAAGAGCTTTTATTGATGTTGTGGTTAGAGGGTTTATATCGACTTGTTATTTAGACTGGGCAAATGCGAGTAGATCTCGTTTATTTGGCTTTGTAGCTGTGTCATCTGTCTCTGCAGATTGAGCAGGATTGCGAACACGTCCGCTTGCGGTGTTGTTTCAGTCCGTGTGGGAGTATTTGTGGCTACCTGTGATGTAGCCTGATTTGGTGTTCTCCCACCCGAAGCAACTTGTGCGTACGACCGCTGCGATGTTACGGGCATTGTTGTAGTACGAGCTGGCTCTGTGTTTTTTTGCCGGGTCACACTTCTTGCCATTATTTCTCGGAATTTAGGACATCCTCGATAGTTAGCGGGGTGTCCCTCATTCCGACACACTGCGCACTTTAGAAGGGCTTTGTCTTCTACCCTTTCTTTTCCCAGAGGGCATTCTTCTGCCTTATGGTCCTTTCCGCATTTTACGCAACGGCGCTGCATTTCACAGTTAGCCGCCGAGTGACCAAACCTTTGGCAACGTACACATTGCAGGATGTCTCTGCCTTTTTTTAACTTGTCCCATGTGACCATTTGATGATCCAAGACTGTAATTTTTCTTAGACCACCAATTCTACTGCTGGGTGTTAATTGCACCAAAAAGAAGGGTAGCTTGCGGTTTTCCCTTCTTGCCTTGGGTGTGGTGAATGGTTTTACCGCGGTAAACTCGAGATCTTCGTGCTTCAGGTTTTGAAGCATTTCGAGCAGAGCCTCCGGTTCCATTTCAGGGTCGACACCCTTTAATAGAACCGTTACGCTCTTCGTTTGTTTCGGCGTGAACGAGTAAAATTCCGCGGTGGCTCTTTTTAAGACCTCTTTAATTTTGTCGTGGTCTGCCACCGTATATGTTTGAATGGCGTGCCTGTTACCCGTCAGTCTTTTAACTGCAAAATTGTTACCTATGGCTAGCTTACAAAGACTTACCAATTCCTTACAGTCAACATCTATGGTGTTGATTGGTGGCATCTTTATTTTTCCGCTGTTATTGTTGCTTTGCTGCTGCTGTGTTGCTTGCTGGTTCGTTGATCGCTTTTGTGTTGATTGTTGCTGTTGATGGTGCTGATGTTGAAGTTGATGTTGCTGTTGATGGTGAAATTGTTGCTGTTGGCCGACTTTTGGCTTTAGCTTTTGTAGTTGTTGCTGGTTTTGTTCTTGTTCGAGCGCCGCTATTTTTTTCTTTCGGCGTCTCTCTTGTAATCGGGCTCTTGCCATCGCCAGTTTCGCCTCCAATTCACTTATCTCTTCCTCTTCATCCTCAGACTCTGAGGATGCAAGAGAAGCGAATGAATTATTTGCCCCATATATGTTAAAATTGGAGGGGAAGGGAGGCTCACTGTCGTCCGCCAATTGTTGATCTCCTTTATCCATCGTCAATTTCGCGGTTTTGCTTCGCGTCACAATGGAGTTTTTCGGGGCGCCTTTTCGTTTGTGTGTTGTCGTGTTTTTATCGTCCTCCGTGTTCATTCTGGTTCTTTCCAGTTTGTTTTCATAAAAAAAAAAAACAAAGTCGACCTTTTGAACCACGGCGGCTTGATTTCTCCTGCAAGCTGAGTTGAACTCGCCTACCGCCTGCTAAGTCAGTAAGCTTGCACTCGCGCCAAACGACGATTTAAAGATTGCTTTCTTAACAAGCAATATATTGTTTGTTTTAATTTTCGGGTTTGCGACCGAAGTGTTATCTTTTTATTGTTTTTGTTTTTATTGTCTCGAACACTTTTTGCACCTCACTCAACTGTTTTTATGTGCACTTATTTTGATTTTATTTAATGCATTTATACCGGTACACCTGGTAAATACAGATGGCTTAACGAGCAATATATTTTAATTTTTGTTTTTTGCGCTTGCGACCGAGGTGATATATTATGTTTCTTATAGTTGATTATTATTCTATTTTTCGCACTTCACTGCAATATGCACATTTGCTTTTAGGTTTTATTTTAATTTATGTGTTTTTAATTCACTTAGTATTTACAATTAAGTTTTTACGTTTATTATTTGTTTTGTTTGGTTTCTGAATTTCATTGTTTTGACTATTTTCACTGTTTTAATTTTGGTCACCACATGTCTATTGAATTTAAACTTTTGGCGTGAACTCGAGTATATTTATTGTTTGTCGCGCTTGTTACATTAATATTTAGTTTACTGGTGTGTCCTTGATGTCTTTTGTTTGTGAATTCTTATGAATTGTATTTGTTGTCAAAAATAGCTTTTGACATACTTTTACTTTTTAAATATGTAGTCACTTCACTTTTTAACTGGCGCACTGTTAAACTGGTGTTCTCTGTAAGAGAGTTCGCGGGTGACTGCGTGGCATTATATAGTTCTACCCTGGCTATGTTGTCGTAGGCGGCCTTAAAGTCTATAAACAGATGATATAATGGAACCTTAAATTACTGACATTTTTCCATCGCCTGT
Organism: Microdon myrmicae; assembly: GCA_963931805.1. Classification (NCBI taxonomy): domain Eukaryota; kingdom Metazoa; phylum Arthropoda; class Insecta; order Diptera; family Syrphidae; genus Microdon; species Microdon myrmicae. The sequence goes on along the minus strand of OZ007498.1, from coordinate 168,715,113 downwards.
CTAAGGGTGAATATCTGATCAATTGTTGATTTGCCTGGGATGAAGTCACACTGATATTGACCAATGATGGCTTTATCGTATGGGGCTATCCGATCTAGTAGGATAGAGGAGAGTATCCTATATGCGGTACTCAGCAATGTTATACATTCATTGAAGTGCCCTTCCCATCGGTCCAGAATGCCTTCAGGATCGGAGATCAGATTACTCTCTTTATCCTTGCCGTAAATGCAGCGTGGTGTGTAGCGTGTCATACTGCGGATTATTTGGTAGAACTTCTGCTTTCTTCATACAAGGTTCTATTTCACATACAAGGTTTTTTTCCCAGGCACTTTTCTTTTGTCTGTGAAGTCTTTTTTCAGATCTTCTGAGCTCATTGTATTTCTCCTCGCGTACCCGGGTCCTATGAGACTGCTGCATTGCCCGGTATGCAGCATTCTTACGTTCAGTCGCTAGTTTGCACTCATCATCAAACCAGTCGCTCCGATCTCTACGACTACTGCCTAAGATGGAGTTGGCAGTACTAATGACAGTATTCTTAAGATGTGCCCATTTCTCTTCTACGCCCCGCATTCTAGCCCCAGGATTTACTCTCCCTCCGTCGAGCTCTTCGAGGGCGAGTCTTAAAGCATGACCAAAGGTGTTACTGGTATTGTCACTGCGTAAGGCAGCCGTGTTGTTTCGAACTGGATCCATCGATGCAATACGTCTCCGTTTGGCAATCCCCGCTTAGAAAACTATACCAACAAGATAATGATCCGAGTCAACGTTGGCACCATGACGTTCGTACCGTTTTGGCGGATTTGGATCGCTACACCGTCATCAGGCTCGAGGAGTGGCGGGGATCTATCAACACGTGGTTAATTTGCGAGCGGCTCCATCAGATGATACACAGGTGGCTGTGTTGATGTCTTTACGCGGAAACCTGGTACTCGCAATGACCAAACTCTTTGATGTTGCCAGTTAGATGACTCGAAGTCCGTTGTTACAATACTATCAAAGCAACATTTCATGTCGTACAAACTACTACTAGTGTTTTCATGCAAACTATAGAATCTGTGTAGTGTCTGAAAACTTACTCCCGACCTATTTCGCCATTCAAATCACCAAGAACGATTTTCACATCGTATCTTGGGCAGGCATTGAGGGCCCGTTCGACGTTGTCGTAGTATTTTTCTTTTTTGTCGTCAGGGGACTGCTCTGTAGGTCCGTGAACCTTGCTGAAGCTTTTGTTCTTAAACTTGCCTCGCACACGAAGAGTGCAGAACGTTTCGTTTATTGCATTAACGACGATAATGGCAGCCGGGATTGCAGTCCAAACCAACAAACATCTTTAATGGACACCGACAAGGGGACGGTCTGGCCTACCTACTCTTTAACCTGGCGTTGGAAAAAGCAATCCGTGACTCTGCCGGTATAACTAGAGGGACTATTGTCACCAAGTCCAGCCAGATACTTGCCTACGGAGATGACATCGACATCATCGGTAGAACCGAATCGGCGGTACGGGAATCCTTCACCCAGATCGAGCAGGCGGCACAAAAACTGCTGATTAAATCCAACAAAGTCGACTTTGGTCTATCAAGGCTCTTTAAATCCCGAAATTTATCCAGAACATCCAAGCTACTACTGTACGAAACTATGGTCTTACCAGTACTCATGTATGGATCTGAGACCTGGGTGCTCAATGAACGGCACTCTGAACCCTTAGCCGCGTTCGACAGGAAGGCCTTAAGGAGAATTGTTGGCCCTGTATGTGAGGGAGGATGATTCCGGAGACGCTGTAATCATGAGTTGTACGCGATCTATCTCGAAGCTGAAGTTGTAATATAAATTACGCTCGGTAGACTCCGGTGGGCGGGACACCTAGCTTAAATGAGCGAAGAGGAGCCTGCCCGGGAAGTCTTTTGTGGAAGGATGTATGGAAGGAGACAACGCCTCAGACCTTGTCTGCGATTGAGGGATGGCATGGACCAAGACGCCCAGAGCCTGAAAATGCCAAACTGGATGGCATCGACTAGAAATCGGGGCCGGTGGAGGGATTTGTTAAATAAGGCCAAACCGGATCCCGGTTGTAGTGCCGATAATGATGATGATGATATGGCTGCTTATTAAAACGGCATGCGTCTTGGGTGTAGTTAGTTTTCGTCCGTTCATATCTACCTCATATATATAGTGCGCTAGGCTGTGCCGACATAAATATTTGCCAGCCATCTAGGTATATAGCTTTTCATTGCGGTAGGTAGTGTGACATATTTCTAGTCATGCTTAATCCAAGCTATTTAAAATATCGAACGCATTTTAAAACGCGTAGAATAATAAATAACGTATTACGGTGTTAGTGAGTATGTTACTCGGTTAATATGAATCAAAACACAACAGGATTTCAATGAATTAACTTGCGGCGATTGCAACAGGCCCATTACCCATAGTGAAGAATACAGCACTAAGATAGATTGGAAAACGAAATCTTCAGAGCCGTATACGAGGGTGAGCTGAAAAGTTTCCGACCTCAACGTGAAGATAGCAGCACTCGTCAATAAAGGCTAGTGAATGTAATTGTGCATCTTTTTACAGTTACTCACCAAAATTTCAGCCATTTTGGATGCGTAGTTTTTATTTGACAGTCGTTTGAGTGAGTCGATGTGAGTGTTTTTGTGAAAATGGACTAAATTGAGTATCGAACTGTCATTAAATTGTTGTTTTTTGAAAGGCAATACACCTACGCAAATCAAAGATGAGTTGGTCTCTGTATATGGGGACTGTGCACCATCATTTACCACAGTGAAATGTTGGGCAGCTGAATTTAAACGTGGCCATGAGAGCTTGGGAGACGATGAAAGTCCGGGAAGTCCAAAAAGTGCAACAACTGACGATAACATCGCTAAAGTTCACCAAATGGTGCTAGCACCCCCGAATTAAAGTGAGAGAGATAGCAGAGGCTATGAAATGTCCAAAGAACGTGTTTGTCACATATTAAATAAAGATGTGGGCATGAGAAAGCTGTCCGTGCCCACGTTACACCAAAATCGTGTTCGAATGAACATTTACAACGCTCTGTTAGCGCAGTTTAGGCGCAATAAATCCGAGTTTTGGTGCCGATTAATTATGTCGATGAAACTTGGATACACCATTATACGCCCGAAACAAAAATACAGTCAAATCTGTGGACTGCAAAGGGGGGAATCGGCTCCAAAAAAATCAAAAACTGTTTTTTCGGCTGGAGAAGTGATGGTGACTGTTTTTTGGGATAGTCATGGAGTTATCTCAATCGATTATCTTCAAAAAGGAAAAGTCATTACAGGAGCATACTACGCATCATTACTTGACCAACTGAGGGCAGAAATCGCGGGAAAATGACCGCAATTGCAGAAAAAAGCAAATCCTGTTCCAACAAGACAACGCGCCGTCTCACACCTCAGCGGTTGCCATGATGAAAATCCACGAATTACGGTTCGAACTGCTTAACCATCCGCCTTACTCACCAGATCTAGCCCCAGGCGACTTCTTTTTGTTTCCCAATCTAAAAATTGCACTCGGAGGACAGAGATTTTCGTCAAATGAGGAAATCACCTTCGTGAACAGTTATTTTGCATAGAAAGACGCCGAGTACTATTGGAACGAGTTAGAGAAATTGGAGCATCGCTGGGAGAGGTGTGTAGAGTAACAAGGAGGCTATGTAGAAAAATAAAAATAAATTTTAAGAAAAAATGTATCTTTGTTAGATCGGAAACTTTTCAGTCCACCCTTGTACTACAGCTTTAACGTAAGAACTCGCAGTTTAGGTCGGGGGTTGAAACATCTTCGGAAACACTCGGTCATGGTCTGATATGTTAATGCTTTGGTTCCAATCTTTTAATAGTAGGCTGTTAGATGACGTTCCTCATTGTTTACCAAAATGCTGTAGTTGGTGAGCTCATCGTGATATGTACACCCAGCAGAACATATTTTCATGGTCAGCCCAGTCCTCTTACTCTACCTGCTCCGTCACTCCACCTGCTCCGTCGTTCCGCACAAGGCTGTTGTAATATATTTACTGGGAAAGGAATAAGGAAGAACTCACCACTATGAGAGAAACAGAAATCATTAAATTTGTATATCAAAGTATGGCTTAAGCAGCGAGTTAAAATATCCGCACAATATCCTCGGTCTTTATCTTGGTCTCTCCTTGGGTTTGTAGATAAAAACACACCTCTTGTTCGTTTCTTTAGTTTATTCACCTTACTTAGTTTAATTCGAAGTTCTTACACACTTAGTTATTTACACAACATAGGTTGTAATAAATTCTTGAGTTCTCATACACTTAGTTATTTACAAAACAGAGGTTGCAATGATTCTTGAAGTTCCTTTTCACTTAATTCAAATATAAAACAGAGGTTGCAATAATTCTTGAAGTTCCTTTTCACTTAATTCAATTATAAAACATAGGTTGCAATAAATTCTTGAATTCTCTTTCACTTAATTCAATTATAAAACATAGGTTGCAATAAATTCTTGAGTTCTCATACACTTAGTTATTTACAAAACATAGGTTGCAATAAATTCCTGAATTCTCTTTCACTTAATTCAAATATAAAACATAGGCCGCAGCAAACCACTGATGGTACACAATAGACGAATACTAAATACTCCTTGCCGGACTCGCAATTTCAGACTAACTCTTTAAAGGAATCCCTTGGGACGCCCCACGAAAGACATAAATTAACGTGAGGGCGCAACTTGCCCTCACGGAATCCGAATCGAGATTAAATAAGTTCATCGAAGCGATAGGATACCAAATCCCATCATCGCTTCGATGACCATATTTGGTAATTTACCCTTTTGCGTTTTGTTCAACACAAAAGGGGTTGAAATACACACACGATGATTGCTCTGCTGTTCATCGCGTGTATCCGCAAATATGCAGACACCGCATACATCGCATTTAAAGTTCGCAGCAGGTGCGAGTATCTCAACGGCAAAAAGGGTTTGAAATGTTCTCACGATCAACGGTTGCGTAAAGCATTATTGCCGATCGTGTACATTTCACTGGTATATTCTCGCAATCGAATTATAATGGTAAATTTCCATTTGCGAACTCGACTCATTCGTATCGAGTACTTCAGAGCGAACAGACGTTCGCTCATAGCATAGTTGAAACTCGTATTTGTGAAACACGTGTTTGTGAAAGTCTGTAACTCACGTGGGTGAAGTGCACGTGTAAAAATACTTTTAGTAATACTTTTAGTAATAAAACAGTGAAAACAATGAAAACTAACAGTAACGCATGCTGGGCCACGGCCCCAGTGATGACCAACAATTCACGATAGAGCGTAAAAGAAGAGCCACCGACGATTTACAGAGCGCAACAAAGAAACCAACAACCATGGAGACACAAGCTATGGACTATCAAAAAAAGTATCTGGAAGCCGTGGATTATATCAATACACTTCGACTCCAGATGAAACAACTCCACGAGGAAATTCGCTCCCTAAAAACGACCAATAAAATCAGAGATGACGTCTGCATGGAGGAAACGCCTGCTCAACACCCCGGACTAGCCCCATCATCTCCAAACCAACGATTGTTGTCACCCGAAACACCATCGCCCCAACAAAAGAAGACAACCGGGAATCAAATGCCTAACACGCACGACAAAAATACAAGACCACCACCCATCTATATTAAAAATATAAAAAGCATCAAAGAACTAATTAGAATGCTTGAAAGTACCTTAGGCCACCGCAATTTCACCACAAACACAAGAGGAGTTTCGACTTCCATCACAACAACAATTTTAACGGATCACAACAAGGCGATAGAAAAACTTGCGCACCATAAGCTTGAATTTTTCACTTTTCAACATGGACAGTTGAAACCAGCAACTTTCAACTTAAGGCATATCGATCCAGCATGGACTAATGAGGAACTTGCAGCAGAAATAGTCAGGATCTGTCCGGAACTGAAAATAAACAGGTTGGACTACTTCCAAACACCATATATGCAGGCTAACAAGAATCTGCATTTACGTATCATACAAATTCATCCAACTGATGTCACCAGGCTCAAACAAATAAAATATCTGTTCACGCATAAAATTGCGATTGAGGAACCACATAAACAAAACGTCCTTCATTGCAAAAGATGCCAAGGTTCAGGACACTTGGCGGCCGCATGTCATCTAAGCGTACGATGCGTAAAGTGTGCAGAGCAACATCAACCTGGAGAATGTAAGGTCAGCCCGCCTGGGATGGAACCAGGAACAATCCAAACAACAAACCCTGGTGGATCCATTACAACGAAGAAAATCACAGTGACATGCTGTAACTGTGGAGGACCCCACCCTGCCAACTTCTCGCAATGTCCTCATAAGCTGAGGATTCTAGAAAGGTGAACAACACCCATGGCAACGAGCAAACCTTCACCAACCAAAACAACATCACATCAATCAGTAAATCCTACAAGTCCAGGAATGTCATACGCTAAGGTTGTCAAGGATTCCCTTAACATGACAAGAAATCACCAATCCAACAGTAACGATCTGAATCTGGACATCACAGGATACATAAGTAGCTTACAGAAGATGCTGCCCACGTTGAAGCACAGCTCAGAAATAGAAAAAAAGTCAGATTTTATCTCTATAACTTCACATATCCTCTCCCTTAATGGCTAATTTAACCATAATTTCCCTCAACGCAAAGTCCATATATTCCAATATTCGCAGACAACACCTCCGATTGTTCGTGGAAAAGTTTTCCCCAGATATCCTCTTCCTCTCAGAAACTTGGCTTAAACCAAACTCCCGAGTATCTCTCCCTAATTATAGACTTGTTTCTAATCCACGAACCACTGGACCTCGTGGGGGTACGGGAATTCTAATACACAAGAAATTCCAATTTTCCGAAATTAGGTTCACCAATATAAATAATATTGAGTACACGGCAATTAAAATCTTTTGCAAAAGCAACAAAGTGCTTGTATTGTCGTCCGTATACATTCACCCTTCTCGGGAACCAAACTTCCCTAGTTCCGACATCACTGATATAATCCAAAAGTCTCTACCTGCACCTTTCATAATAGGAGGAGATTGGAATGCTCGGCATACTTCATTTAACGACACTAAGTGCAATAAATACGGTTGCCAACTTCTAGCACTCCTTCAACTCCATCCATATATCTGTGCGGACTGTCCATTACATCCGACACGTATCTCCAATACTACTAAATCAACAATAGATTTTTTCCTAAAATCCGTAGACGTCTACTCACCTAACCTCCATACAGTATCCTTCGAATTTTCTTCCGATCATGGGTCCGTCCACACCACTGTCCAAATCCCAGCCCTCGAACCATGTTACTCATTCAATCCGATCCCGAATTTCTCCAGGACAAACTGCTGCAAGTTTAACAGACTATACTTTGCCAGAGACTTCAAATCTACTCCCTGCTGAAATTGATCAAGCAGCCTTAAGAATAGAGCAAATACTAAAAAATGCCCTCTTCAGCCACACACCTACATCCATCCCTCATAATCATCTAGGAAAACCTTTACCCAACATCCTTACAAAACTGTTACGCATAAAAAAACAGCTTAGACGAAAACTACATAGCAGTTACTCCCCTTTTATTAGAAATCAAATCCAACTTTTGACTACCCTGATAAACGGACAACTTAAACAATTTTCCGACCAGGCTTACACGTCTATACTTAAAAATATTAAACCCCATCGTGATTTATTCAAAAATATCAACAGACAGGGTCGAAAATACAAACCTCGAATCGATTATATTATCAACAATCACGCAGTCCAATCAGATATTGACATAGCAAACTGTCTAGCTAATCACTTTTATCAAATCCATCAACAAAACGACTCCCTCTCAGTCTCCAATTTTCAAGATACTGTAAACGACTACATCTCACGCACAATGATCCCATCCTTCACCCCTTTCATCGCGGAATTCAACGAAACAAACAAAGCCTCTCATCCTCTGGATAATGCGACCTTCCTAACAGCAGACGAATTATCTGAATTTATAACATCACGCAATAACAAGAAGTCGACAGGCTTAGATGGAATTCCAAACCTTCTTTACAAAAGACTTCTCCCGACAAATCTAGTCCCTATTCTCGTTCTTCTCAACCATATAATAAACGGATCACATTTCCCAGATAACTGGAAAACAACGGTTATAGTCCCTATCAGCAAGTCCAGTCCTTCCAACAACCCCAGCAACTATCGTACGATTTCGTTATTAAACACATTAAGCAAGATATTGGAATGCAAGATATATCGAAATCTCCTTTCATTTGCTAATGACAACGCTATTATCCCAAATTCCCAGTTTGGCTTTCGCTCACAACACTCCACCTGTCATGCTCTGTTAAAACTAACGCACGATGTCACAACTAATCTTCAAAACCAAAGCCCGACGGTCTCTATCTCTCTCGACATATCTAAAGCATTCGACTGTGTTTGGATCTCAGGACTGCTTTACAAGCTGCACTACATATTTGGATTACACACCCATACTACCAAACTTCTTACTTCCTACCTCTCTGGTAGAAAATTCATGGTCAAAATAAATTCTTCTATCTCCCAATCGTATAATATAACCGCAGGGGTTCCGCAGGGTTCAATTCTTGGACCACTATTATACCTCCTTTATACTTCCGACATACCGCAGCCTCAATTACCCAATACCGTAATGTTGAATTACGCCGATGACACCATAGTCTACTCCAGCAGCAAGTTTGTAAAAGAGGCAAGAAACCGCATTAATAACTTCGTCCCAAATCTATCAACATACTTCAATAAATGGAAAATTCGCCTAAATCCTGATAAAACCCAACTTATAGTGTTTAAGGGTAAAAATGAGCACTGCACAAACAACGCAAGGCGCACCCACAACAAAATTAGACTCAAACTAAATAACACCCGCTCCTCGATAGTATAGTGGTTAGTATACCCGCCCGTCACCCGGGATACTGGGGTTGGATTCCCCGTCGGGGAGCCCCTGGCGCAAGACTAATGACCTTGCCCAGAAAAAATAAATCATTATGGAAAATTTAACAAGCCTCAGGACTTGCAAAATAAGGCCAAGATCGGTTCCCGGTTGTAGTGCCGATGATGATGATGATGATGATGAAATAACACCCAGATAAAACCTTCTAAAACTTTAAAATATCTGGGAATAACCTTTTCCAATGACCTTTCATTCTCCACCCACATTAAAAATACTTTACGTAAAGCCACAATACAACCGAATCTCTGTAGAAGAGTGATGTGGAAACCCAACGGTCTCTCTCACAAAGTCAAAGTGCTCATCTATAAACAAATAATCAGACCTACACTGACATATACGTGTCCACTGTGGTATCATATAACACCAGCCCAAATGGAGAAGCTACGCAATTTCGTAAGGAAATGCTTCAGGCTGGTCACTGGCCTCAACCGAAAACCCAACTCTTACAAGTATTACAATAACAGCTTGCTATACAATGCCGCTAATATTGACCGTCTCGTTAGACGTTTCCTAGAGCTGTCTATCAAATTTATTGAAAACCTCCCAAATAATCCCAACCCCATAATAACTTCACTACTACCAACTCCTCTAGATAACAGGGCTCACTATCTGAATTGTCTCCACACCAGAAGTCTCTTTACTTCTGGAAGATTGGTTAATGACTCCAACGAGGTAGTGCACCATAACACCGAGCTGGCACCCGATCAGTTCAAATACTGTAACATACAACCATTCTCCAACATTCTGCGTTTTAACGAACAACTGGAAAGTGTTACCGCACCTGAGGCCACTAACTGACCATATCCCACGCCAACCTACTTCCTTAACCATCAATCCCTATATTCCCCAATTCACATTACATATTTAACTTATTATAAAATAAATTAGGTTAAGCTAGAATAACTTAGAGTTAAGTTAAGTATTAGATTAGATTAAATTAAAAAATAAAAATCCTGGTTTTCTGACCTTTTCCAGGAAAACTGTTAATATTAAAACCTATAATACTCGAATAGTTATTCACACATTCAGTTATGTTTGAAAAATGTGTAATGTATACATGTAAACAATTGTATCACTAGGATTATAGGTTAGCTGTAGTACTTAATGTAAACATTGATTATTGGTCAAATAAATACAGTATGTTAAAAAAAAAAAAATAAAAAAAAAAAAAAAAAAAAAAACGAACTCGACTGCTTGGGCGCCAGCCGGATGCCCTCGTGTATCGGTCGGTCGGGTGATCGATCGAGGTGGACATGCTGTGCCAAGGCAAGATACACTTTTCCTGCTGGTGTGCAGCTGGCGCGCAAAACAATATCGTGTAGATATTGCACGGGCAATATTGGTTGCTTGGTTGTTAAACCGAATTGCTTTAAGAATATAGCATTTGATGCCGCTGGAATTTGATATCAGCGAGACTTAATGTTTCACAGGTTTTTCTAATGTTACAGGTACGGCATGGAAGGTAAGTACACGCTTTAATGTATTTTAGGAAACTGTTCCTTTTTGTACCTGTAAGGTAAGTAGTGGCGTTCAATGTATATGCCACGGTACTTGTTTTTAATTCAGGTATGCCCTAGATGGGGGTTTTTACCTAGGTAATGGGAAGATGGTTGGTGGCGTTCAGGAGAACCGCCACAATCTTTTACGTCAGTGCTTTGCTTCCAACATTTTCATGCAATCAACTTTTTGCCTTAAAACATATCTACATATGATTATGAAACTAACACCCTCTTACGTCTCCAGCGCCGTGCTTCCTTTTTCTAGGGAAGAGCGTGGGGGTTATTAAAATAATTAAAGTTTTCTTTATTTAAATAACTATTTGTTTTATTTTTATTTTATTGAACTCAGCTGTCTCAAGCTGAGCTCTATTCTGAACTACTTTTACAATATAAATTTTCCTGTTTTTATAGAACATTTTGTTCCAACTAACTGTGTGGTATAAAATGAACAAAACAATCTAGAAGTCTCTGTTTATAATTTTGAAGAAACTTTGAACGAAAATCAAAGTGGCTATGTTTTGAAATGAAAAATGTGCTTGTTATGAAAAGGGGCATATTTATGAAATGTGCTGTAAGTGACTGGATATAGAATATTGTGTCTGTTTATTTATGAATTGTATTAAATGAGAATGTAAGATATGTGAGGATGTAGTTTTAAAGGTTGTGTTAGAAAGGACATGAGATTAGTGTTAAAGCGAATAAGGGTAGTATTCTGGAATACAACATCCCACCCTTCTTCGAGAAAGAAAATTATCCTTAAAGAGAATAATTTTCTGTTAACTATTGCTTAGATTACGATTCATTACAGACCTGGATTTTCGTTCAATTAGAATGGCGTTCAAAGTTAATCTTATATCAAAAGTTACAAAAATCCAAAAGTTCTTAATACTAGAAAAATAGGTTACAATAATCCAAAAGTTTACTTATAGTCTACTTACATTATATTTTAACTAACTTTAAATATTTCCAACTAACTTAGTATTTCTACTTGGAACCTTTTCTTTTATTATCCAACTTTTTTTTTTCTATATATATGATTAATATTAATTCTCAAAATTCTCTTTTCGTTCGAATTTCCAATATATTATATCCCAATATATTTTTTAACTCTAAAATTTTCTTTCTTTCTTCCCCTTTTTTAACTTTTTTTTTTTTTCTTTCGTTTCCGTCATTTCTTACAATTGTTTTATATATTGAATAAAAACAAAGGCCATTTGTTAAGTGTCTATCTTTTCCTTAAACTTATGGAAAATTTTCCAAAACTTTTTTGGGCCTATTATTATGATGACTGCATAGAATTGCATAATACCAAAAATTTTCTTAAGAAATGATCTCAGTTGTCCTAAATGACTGTGTACCTTTTTATTTTTTCTTATTTTGTGTTCGAATACATGTTTATTGTTCTAAAAATTACTTTGTAAGGTATTTATATGGTTTTTCTTTTCAATTCCTATTTTAGTTGAATTATTATTTTCAATTTTCATTACTTCGTGTTGGTGTTCAGTATCGTTATTTAAAATGTTTAGTGTTTTCGGCTCATTGTCATCATTTTCTATAGCTTTAACTTCTTTAATTGAAGTATTATTTTCAATTGTCATTACTTCGTGTTGCTGTTCAGTATCGTTATTTAAAATGTTTAGTGTTTTCGGCTCAATGTCATCATTTTCTATAGCTTTAACTTCTGTCGGAACGTTTACCTTTTCAGTCTTACTCACTGCTGATGGATCGTTTAGTTTCTCAGTCTCATTTACTTATTCGTATAGTTCTTCAGACTTATTTGCTGTTAGAACATCTTGGTTCCCAGTCTTATTTGCTGTTTGAACTATTTCTTCAGTTATATCTGCTGTAGAAACCTTCAATCCTTCAGTCTTTGCTGCTGAAACATGGTGTTATTCAGTGTTAGCTACTGAATTGACTTGGGTTTCGATTTTTATTGCACCTTTTGGATCTTTAGTCTTTATCACTGCTGAATTTTCAGTCTTTGTTGCTGAAGTGTCGGGGTTGTCTATAGGGATAGCCGAAATGTGAGGGATTTTTGTTAGTGTATTTTCTGCAAGTTCTGAATTTTCAGTCTTTAATATTGCTGAGTTTTCAGTCTTGGTTGCTGAAGTGTCTGTGTTGTCAATAGGGATATCCGAAATATTAGGGATTTCAGTCTTTACTACTGCTGAAAATTTCGAATTTTCAGTCTGTGTTGCTGAATTATTTTCCGAAATTGGAATATGAATCGGAATATTTATATTAGTGCTTGTTTTCTCTTCGTTTATCTGTATTGCTTTAGTTATTTGGTTAGGAGCTTCATTAAAATTGTCGTTGTCTATTGCCAAAGATCTAATGTTATAAATAGAAAAATTTTGTCTGTCTTCCATAAAATTGGGTTGACGTCAGGCCTCGTTTTCCGACTCTGCACCCGAGAAAAGTGAACATTTTGCCTATCGTTTTGTCTATTGGTGATTCTAGGATTTTCACTAAAACGATTTTCGGTAGGATTATTTCGGAATGGATTACGCGTTGTTGTACCTTGTTGGTAATTTGTTAAGGACGGTCCATTCCTAGATATCTTGTATCTACACTCGTTCTCTGTGTGATTATTCCGTCCACAGAAATTGCATATAATGTTATATTCTCTTTTTATGGGTTGTCTATTCGGAAAATTGTTGGACTGCATGTTCCGATAACATGTGTCCTGAGAATGACCTGGCTTACCGCAGGTTTGGCAGACTCTACGATTAAATCTGTCATTATAGTTATATGGCCTGGGAGAGTTGTCCATTCGAGCAGCATGTGATACTACATGTGCAATTGACTGTTTTAAACTACTTCCTCCATGGACTTTGGCTAGGATCTTCAGTTGTTCATTCTTGAGACCATCCTCAAATATTTGCACGGCCAATTTTGAGTTTTCTTCTATCAAGAATTCCCTAACCCCCGCGTCTGCTGTTATTTCACACGTAGCAGAGTTCAGCGTCCTCAGAGCATTCGCAACTCTATCTCCGTATTCTCGAACGGTTTCTCTGAAGTTTTGTTTCAGGGATATCAACTCATTGTGTGCCGTTGACCGAGATTGCTCCTCTTTATATTCTGATTCAAGTTTATCCTTAAAATCCTCCCATTTAGCGATTGTGCTATACCTAATTAGATCATAGGCAGGACCCTCTAGTCTATTTTTGAACAGCTCCAAAAATATTTCATATATCTCCGGGTCTGCCCTTTTTATAGATCTAAATAAAACGTCTCCCGCGGAAATAAATTTATCTAGGTCGCAGGGTTTTCCGTCAAAGGTAGGGACGATTCTGAAAACATCAGAAATTCCGACAGAAAGAGCCATTTCAGGGGGGTTATGGTGTATTTGTAGAGAGTGGATTTGTTCTTCCCCCTGCCTAGAGGCCTGTCTCGTGTAATAAGGACTCGTAATATTGAAAACTTTGAAATCAATGTATGGATAAAATCACTTCTTAAAAATACGGTATATAAAAATGGCATTTCTTTTAGTTATTCAATATATATGGAAAAGAAAGTTAAGCTGGTCCCAAAGCTGTACAGAAAGAAAATTCGACGAAAAAGAAAAAACGGAAATGTCGTCGAATACTGAAAAGAGAATATTCGAAGTAATTTCTATTGGAAACATTTTTTGTAAAAAGGAAAAGTTAAAAGTTCCAAGTTGAAACTATTCCTACGGGAAAATGAAGAGAGAAAAATTGATATTTTGCTAACGATTCTTAGTACTAATATATGTGGGCTAACTGTTGATTGATATTTTATTCTTTTTTTGATTGATGTTTTGTTCTTTTCGAGATTACCACTTCCTGGATTCCAATAGTGTAGTTTCTTCTTAAAAATGTTTTTTTCTTGAGTTATTGTCTTCTTTTTATATTATTTCCGCTTTTTTATCTTATTACTGCCAGGCAGACTTCACGCCCTATAGTTGTGTGTTATGCTGGTCTTTTTTTTCCTTTTTTTTCGTCGTTTTATGTCGTATTATTTTTTTTTTTTTCAAATCTGCTGCCACTGAGGTTAATTTGGATTTGCTCTGGAACTCATCGGCAAAGGAAATTACGAAGTTACTTGTCTGTTTCAAATGTGAGTCACCAGCAGTTGCGTTGACTTCGTACAAGGAACCTTCATCAATAGTTACACTCGATACATCGAATGTTCCGCCATCCAAGTCGAAAATGAGGACATTCCTTCCCTCTTTAGGGTTTTATCCCGCCAGTCGTCGTTAATCGCACTAATCTTCCTCTGGGATCGAATCCTCCTTCGTGGATCGGTCTTCCTTCGAGGATTGAGTCGTCCTTCGGGGATTGGTCTTCCTTCGAGGATTAAGTCGTCCTTCGGGGATTGGTCTTCCTTCGGGGATTAAGTCGTCCTTCGGGGATTGGTCTTCCTTCGAGGATTAAGTCTTCCTTCGGGGATTGGTCTTCCTTCGGGGATTAAGTCGTCCTTCGGGGATTAGTCTTCCTTCGGGGATTAAGTCGTCCTTCGGGGATTGAGCCTTCCTTCGGGGATTGGTCTCCCTTCGGGGAGTCCACCAGTCTTGGTGGATCCCACCACTGCCACCAGTGTTACGTCTCCAGCGCCGTGCTTCCTCTTTCGAGGGAAGAGCGTGGGGGTTATTAAAATAATAAAGTTTTCTTTATTTAAATAATTATTTGTTTTATTTTTATTTTATTGAACTCAGCTGGCTCAAGCTGAGCTCTATTCTGAACTAACTTACAATATAAATTGTCCTGTTTTTATAGAACATTGTGTTCCAACTAACTGTGTCGCATAAAATGAACAAAACAATCTAGAAGTCTCTGTGACTTAAAATTTTGAATAAACTTTGAACTAAAATCAAAGTGGCTATGTTTTGAAATGAAAAATGTGCTTGTTATGAAAAGGGGCATGTTTTTAAATGTGCTGTAAGTGACTGGATATAGAATATTGTGTCTGTTTATTTATGAATTGTATTAAATGAGAATGTAAGATATGTGAGGATGTAGTTTTAAAGGTTGTGTTAGAAAGGCCATGAGATTAGTGTTAAAGCGAATAAGGGTAGTATTCTGGAATACAACAACCCAATAAATATAAAAGTGTATAGTGATTGTGTTAACAACAAAACTACAGCGTCTTTATTCTGTATTGTTACTATTTGTTTGTTAAATGTGATCATATTTAAATACCAGTAATGACGCTGACAAGTTAGAAACAAAATGGAAGTTTGATATACCATGCAATTTAAATTGAGAGTTCCGGGTCACATTTGTACACAGTAGTACATCGATACCTCCTTTTATCTCCCTTTATTTTTTCTTCCGCCCGCACGGTTCTAAAAGGTATTTCAATCAATGGTCTTTTTGTGCGAGCGTTTTGCGTAAAGGAAATCGCTGGGCGGACCGTCATGCACCACAACTCAGTACTAACAGGTCAATTAAAAAGTCCCCGGCCTTCCACAGTAAAACACATTTTTTTGGCAAAATTCGTTTTTTTTTATTCAACATAATTCCCTTCGAAGGTGATACACTGATTATAGCGACCCCTCCAACTTGTCGATACCTTTTTTGTAGTACGATTTGTCCTTTGCTTCAAAATAGGCCTCAGTTTCGGCGATCACCTCTTCATTCGACGAAAATTTCCTCCCAGCGAGCATTCTTTTGAGATCTGAGACCAGGAAATAGTCACTGGGGGCCAAATCTGGAGAATACGGTGGATGCGGAAGCGATTCGAAGCCCAATTCATGGATTTTGGCCATCGTTTTCACTGACTTGTGACACGGTGCATTGTCTTGGTGAAGCAGCACTTTCTTTTTCTTCAAATGCGGTCGTTTTTCGGCGATTTCGTCCTTCAAACGGCCCAATAACGCTGTGTAATAGTCGCTGTTGATGGTCCTTCCTTTTTCAAGATAGTCGATGAAAATTATTCCGCGCGCATCCCAAAATACAGACGCCATCACCTTCCCAGCCGACTGTTGCGTTTTTCCACGCTTTGGGTCGGGTTCATCGTGTGCAGTCCACTCGGATGACTGTCGATTGGACTTCGGAGTGAAATGATGGAGCCATGTTTCATCCATTGTCACATATCGACGCAAAAACTCGGGTTTATTACGCTTGATCACCTCCAAACAATGCTCCGAATCATCAACTCGTCGTTGTTTTTGGTCAAAAGTGGGCTCGCGCGGCACCCACTTTGCACAGAGCTATCTCATACCCAAATATTCGTAAATGATATGATGTACACGTTCAGTTGATATCTTTAGAGTGCCTGCTATTTCATTCAATTTCAATTTACGGTCATTCAAAATCATTTTGTGGATTTTTCTAATGTTTTCGTCGGTAACAACCTCTTTTGGGCGTCCACTGCGTTCACCGTCTTCGTTGCTCATTTCACCACGTCTAAACTTAGCATACCAATCCTTGATGGTTGATTTTCCTGGGGCGGCGTCTGGAAACTCGTCATCATGCCAAGTTTTTGCTTCAACTGTATTTTTTCCCTTCAAAAAGCAATATTTTATCAACACGCGAAATTCCTTTTTATCCATTTTTTTCACAATAACAGAAGTTGCTTCACTCAAAATACTATAATTCACAAACTAATGATCCGACATCTGTCAAATTTATACACGCGTCTTTTGAAGGTTGGGGCTAACTAAAAATCATATGGATTTAATTATGGTCATCCGCCATCTATGTGCCAGGTCGGGGACTTTTCAATTGACCTGTTACCGCCTGTCTACCGCAGCTACCATTTGTAACATTTCAAGGTATATTATAGGTTGGCTTGTGGGTTTACACCAAAACCTTCACGACGTCGTCAGGGCCAACTGTTGAATTTTGATTAAATCTTGCCAGTACTGCATTCATCGTTTATTCGCTTTAGATTGACATATAATATAATTTCAGCTCACATTCAAAACATGTAATTTCAGTTCACATTCAAAACATATAATTTCAATTAACAAAGAGTGTAAGTTCCGTTTATTTTATTTCAAAATATAATTTCAATTCACCTTCAAAACATATAATTGCAATTAACATAGTGTGTAATTTCCGTTTGCTTCGCAGATATTATTTCACAATATAATTTCAGTTCACATTCGATATATAGTCTCAATTAACATGGATTGTAAGTTCCGTTTGCATCGCAGATATTATTTCACAATATAATTTCAATTCACATTCGAAACATAGTCTCAATGAACATAGAGTGTAAGTTCAGTTTGCACTACAGATTTTATTTCAAAATATAATTCCAATTGACATGGAATGTGATTTCCGTTTGCACCGCAGATTTTATTTCAATTACGATCAACCACTACCGATGAGACAACCAGGACTAACTTAGAACCCTTTTTCGTTATTCGACGCCATTCCAATCCGCACATTTGATCACCGCTTCCATGACCAAATATGGTAACTCATTCGTTCTTCATTCAGATCCATCGCGAAAGGGGTTAGAATGTACACACGATGGTTGCTCTTTCTACTCATCGTGTGCGTCCGCGAATATGCAGACACAGCAAAGATCCCCTTATACATTTGCAACAGGTGCGAGCATCTCCATAAAAGACAAGGGTTGAAATGTTTACTCTATTGATGCTGGGGGCACAGTATCTGCGCCGTTCCGCAGTAAACATGCACAGACAGCTAACAGCTTCGACCAGGAATCCCTGCCGAAACTGCTGCGTCAGGGCGGTATTGGTGCATGGGGGAAACGTTGGATGTTCTCATCATCAGACATCCAGACAGCATCTCGTTAATGCTACACTTGCTTGGTTACGAGGTGTCCTCTTGCCAGAGCATGCCAATGCCGATCGATACAATCGACCGGTGGCTTTGTGCACATGACGTACCGAGGATATGCTGTGCTGGTGCCGTGCCTCGCTTGGTCGGATGTTCGGCAACCGACACGACCGGGCAATGTTGTTTTGCGGGTAGTGCGACCACATAGGTTTTACTGCTGATCAACGTGAACCAATGCTTTATGACTTTTCTTCGTTTTTGCAGGCACAGCACAGAAGGTAAGTACATGCTGGGGTATTCTAGGACACGATTACCCTTTTTCACCTGTAAGGTAAGTAGTGGCGTTCAACGAACTGCCACGATACTTGTTTTTAATTTAGGTTGTATGTCCTAGATGGGAGCCTTTACCTCATATGATAGGAAGATGGATGGTGGCGTTCGGGAGAATCGCCACAGGCTCCTCTCGTGTGAAATACACAAAAAGGATTCCTAATATTTGTTAGTCGATTTTTAAAGCTTGTTTAACGTCTTTGAATCATTAATATTATTTTCGACGTTGAGGACGTGTGTAAAATGTTGTCCATGACAAAGTCAAAGGAGTGGTTATTTATTGCTAAAAATTTTCCTAATTGGTAAAAAGTGTCTTAATGTGTTGAATCCACACACAGGTTGCAAAGCGACTTTTCGAAACAGAATTTGAGACTAAAATTTAAAATGTCGTTAGCCCTGTCTACGTTACCCCATCACTATGTGATTCTTTACCGCGTGAAACTATAGTTCAACCCATTCAGTTGCAGTCGTTACCAACACGTCAAAGAGATAAGACGTATACCTGACAACAGGAGAAAGCAAAAGAAAGGAAAAAAAAAATAATAATAAATAAATAAATTCGTCGCGCGAGTGTAAGTGAACAAGTGTGGATTACACAGTGTGGCCGCCACTGAGAGCGGTTGTTTAAAAAATAAAAAAAAATACAAAAATTAAAAAATAAAGCTCGTCGCCTTTCATGAAAAGGGGCCAGGCAGACCTGAAAGCGATGACACGGAGCCGACTCGAGCGACAGCCGAGTATTATAACAAAGCGGCACAAGCCAAATTCAGACGGCGAAAAAAAAGCAAAAGGAAAGAAAAACGAATACATAGGCGCAGGTAACCAATTCAACGAATTGGTTGACCTTGACCCAAGTGAAATCGAATTACCTGCTGAGGAAGAAAACAATATCACAGGTACTGCAACAGATCCGGCGGAATTAGAAAAACTCCTTGCGGATACAAAAAAAGAGGAACTCAATAAACAAAGAGAAGCAATCCTCAAATTAAAAGACATGGTGCAGCGACAACAAAGCCAAGAAAATACAACAGCACAACGGAAAAATCAGGAACAACATCAGGAAGCAAACAAAAGGCAGCAAACAAAGGAGATGCAGAAGCAGCAAACAAACAAGCACATCGTAACCAACAAAAAGGAAAAAGCGCCGCCTATAATACTTACGTCCATGGAAACAAAGGACGTTATAAAATTAGGTGAGTTAACTTGCAAAAATTTCAAAACAAAAAAAATTAATAATTCTAAAATAAAATTAATGTGCGATGATATTGAAGGTTATCGCAAAGTAATGACTGCTTTGGGTAGGAGAAAAAGCGAGTACTACACGTACACCCCGAAATCGGAGAAAATAATCTCCATGCTCCTAAAAGGCGTTGATCCATGTTTTTCCCCTGAGGAGGTATTAGAGGAATTAAAAAATGTCGAAACCGAAAATTTAAAATTTACAGGTGTGAAACCCTTCTCTACCGCCAACTCCAGAAAACGCAATTGCAAATTGCCTTTCTTTATTGTATCACTGAGTCCCAACAGTAAAGTTGATGCTCTCCGATACATCAAACACCTCAACCACCAAACAATAAGTTGGGAAAACATTAGAAAAATCGATCGCGTATTGCAGTGTATGCGTTGTCAACGCTTCGGGCACGCGGCATCAAACTGCCACATGCAATTCAGGTGAGTAAAGTGCCTCTCCGACCATATCATTGGTGAATGCCCCTTGGGCAAGGAACAGCTTCCAGATAGAAAAACACTATCCTGTGTCCTCTGTAAAAATACAGGTCACACTGCTAATTTTAGAGGATGTCCTAAATTTCAACAAATGAAATTAAAATTGGAATCCAAAAAGAAACAAGTTGAAGAAGAGAAAAAAATGAAAACTCGTTCTTACAACAATTTCGTGGCTCCTTGTGTGTCATATGCACAAATGGCCGGTGCTCCTAAGCAACCAGCATCCATGGGACATACATATAGTAATTGGAAAATGCCTGCACCAGAGGCACATTCAGAAATAATAACAATGTTATTAACCATGCAAGGACAATTTGCCGAATTTCAAAGAACACTGACTGAACAAAGAGCACGAATAGATACTCTCTATTCAACCCTGTTCTCAAATAACTCTCCACATCAAAATCTTCAACCCTCCGTCTAAACTAAACCTAAAAATTATAGCTGTGAATGTAAATTCACTAATCCACATCGAAAGAAGGGATAATTTAGGTAATCTGCTCCAAGCCGAATGCCCAGATGTGCTCTGGGCTAGCGAAACTAAGCTACATCAAAGGCATAAAATGGGCAACAAAAATTATAACATAATTAGACGAGATCGGCCATACTCTACTCGAGGGGGTGGGGTCGCTATCTTAGTTAAGAAAGGTCTTCACCATAAGGTCTTTTACAGCACGGAAGTACACAAATTCCAGGTGCTAGAGGCATGCATTATAGACATTCCGCTAAAAAGTCAAAGGCATCTATATGTAGTCGCTGCTTACGCTCCTGAATCTGTTCAAGGTACCCAATTTATCAGTGAAATCGATACGCTTTTCCGAAGTCTCAAGTTAGATTTGGAAAACAATTACTTTTTAATGGCAGGTGATTTTAACGCCAAGCACAGTGCCTGGGGCAATCTGACCTCGAACACCAGAGGCAATGCCTTGTTTGATTGGTGGCAAACAAATGCGATCGAGCATAAACTAGAATTGTACGCTACAAGTACACCGTCTTATCCAAGAGGTAACTCCTTCCTGGATTTACTTATGACAGATGATCGAATTCAGTTACCAGATACCGAGGTAACTACTCGAAATTGTCTTCGCACAATTGAGTACGATAGCGATCATTACGGACTTGGAGCCGTAATACACGTGCCAAACGAGTACCATCTACTTGAGCAGTACGACCAGGTACACTCTTTCGATTTCCGAAAAGCACATTGGTCGCGTTTCGATCGCATAGTAAAAAGAGAAATACGCAACATTGGCATAGACCCACCGACTAATAGAAACCTCCGTAATGATGAAATCGATTATTACATCCTAACCATGAACGATATTGTTACTAACACAATGAATCGTTCCATCCCCAAAGTAGCTCATATGGATGGCTATACCCACCGATACAGAAATGCAAGTATCGATGCTTTGTATAGGCAAAGGAGCACCCTGCTCTCAAAGCTGAAATTGTGCTATAGGCAGTTCAGTAACCCAAATAGCAATGAAATCAAAACTATCAAGTCCTTGATTAAAAATCTTCAAAAACTGATCCGGGATAATTACCGAGCAGTAATAAATGAGGAGTGGAGCAACAGAATTCAAGCTGTCCAAGCAAACGGACCGAACATGTTTTCACAAATCAAGAAAATATGTCGAAGAAAAGATCACAATGACATTCCCTGTCTCCGAATTCCACGGACTCCCGAGAATTGTCAGATAATGCTGAACGCAGGACTCACCTTAGAGCACATCAACTCCAATGATGAAGTCATAGTAGTGGAAGATCCGCAAAAGAAAGCGAATTCAATTGGAGCCTGTTTCGAAGCAGTGTACAGAGTTAACGAATCAGTTCATTCTAACACTGAAATTGAAAGCAATGCCCGTCAAAGACATTGCTCGCTGTGCAACCGAATTCACAACTGGCGATCCGAAAACCATAGTTTCATCACATTCGGCGAAAATAATAGGGCGGATTCTCCCATCAGAAATGAAAATACAAATATGTTTGTGTGCAAGGATGAACTTAGAAACATACTTAGCTCAATAAAAAATAAGAAATCATTTTGAATAGACAGGAACTTGCCTCGCGAAGCAGTGAACATATACACTTCTTTGTTTAACAACGCTCTAAACAATGCACACTATCCAACCCATTGCACTGCAATAGTCCACCCTATCCCCAAAAAGGGTAAGGAGAAAAGCAATCCAGCTAATCTCAGCTCGATCAGCTTGCTTCCCAACATCAGCAAGGTATTCGAAAAAATTATAAACAAAGCACTGATAGGTTGGTGTGATGAAAACGATATCATCCCCAACAACCAGTTTGGCTTTCGAGCGCGACATGATACAGTTCATGCAGCGACGAAACTTGTTTCCGATATACAGTGGAACAAGGCAAAGCGACAATGTACAGGCGCCTGCTTGGTTGACTTTGAAAAGGCTTTCGACACCGTATGGTTAGAAGGACTTGTCTATAAGTTAACAAACCTGGGTATGCCGCAATATCTGATATACATTATTTATGATATGATAATGGACAAACATTTTGTGGTGAAATGCGGGGACATACTCTCCAACAAGACCTTCCAAATTAAAAATGGCTTACAGCAGGGAGCTGTGAATTCTCCCATTCTATTCAATATTTACACTAGTGATCTAGTGAGTTCTCTCGAAAACGCCATTGCGTACGCCGATGACATAGTGGTGTACAGAACAGGAGGAAAAATAGGCGACATCAATAGGCACGTTCAAGATGACTTCAACAAAATAAAACAATTTTGCGACGACTGGAAATTAAAAATTAATTTCCAGAAAACCGAGACTATTCTTTTCAGAACGCCCCTATCCAGGGCCTCGAGGGATACAAAATACAACTGGAAACACTTTTCTATTGTAGGTAACAATAACCTTCCACTGCAAGTGAAAACTGTAGTTAGATACCTTGGTATCTGGCTAGACCAGTATTTATATTTTGACAAGCACGTAGCTGCGTCCCTCTCCGCAGCTAAAAGCGCATCTTCTATGACAAGAAGTCTATTCCGGAGCAGTCTTCTTGACCCCAGAGTCAAAATAATTTCGTACTCGGCATTCATCCGACCAGTTTTGATTTATGGCTGTCCAATATGGTATAATATATCTCCACTTTATATGGAGAAGTTTCGTGTGTTCGAACGGCAGTGTTTGCGTTCCTGCCTCAGACTTTATAGAACACCAGAGTCGCAATACAAAAAATTCTATCCCAACAAAATCCTGTATAACAAATCAGGGTTAAATAGGATAGACAAATTCATAATTAAAATTATTCGTGGTCACACAGCAAGGGCAATGTGCAGTGACAATAATCTTATCGCGGGAGCATTCTATCCCAATGATATGTATCTGGAGAATACCCTCCAGAATGGGTTTATTCCCCCAGAAGCGTTCCCTTTCTTGGATCAAAAAGGCCTTATCCAAGACGTGCATGGAGTCCCGATTATTTACCACGCTTTCCGTGGTGCCAGGGACAAAAGAATTCTCCATGATAGTGATATCTCCAATGCCCCAGACCGCATGCGTTTTAGCACGGCGATCAGTGAAAGAGATAAATCAGCCAAAGATCGAACATCTCCCAAATGGTGATGGCTTCTCAACGAGGAGAGGACTTCACTTCCTCAGATATAGTATGCCTCTCAAAGAGCAACGCTCTCCTTCATCTTGTCCCCCCTCCCCCTGTCCTCCTTTCCACATTACTTTTATTTTTATTTCTTATTTTATGTTTTATTCGTTTTGTTTTGAAGTTTTTGTTTGTTATAATTTAAAAAAAAAAAAAAAAAATTAATAATAATGTATACATATAGATGTAAACGAGGAGTCCCTCTAATGTATGACCTATTTCATATATACGTATATATATAAATATACATATATATATAAGAAACAAAAAAAAAAAAGATGTACGCCGAAAGGCATATATAAAAATCAAGTTGTAATGTGTATTTTAGAGAGCTCGCATAGAGCCAGTAAGTTAATTTAAGGACTATGATTGTAGAAAAGGGTTTAAAATTTACCCCTAATATTATACATGTAAAAAGAATTAGGAAAATAAATGTGGTTTAAAACTAAACTAAACCATTCAGTTGCTCACAATATTTTTGGGTTAAAATGATTAGGTAAACATATCGTACAACTACGAAACATTAAATAAGTTGTAAATAATTCTCGCCAGGAAGCACAACTTTAAATTATTGCAGCCACGACATTACCCCATCTAGGATTTCATAATGGAACGCTATAAAGCACATCAACTCCGGCGACGTTCTATATCACATTCGATCCAGTCTCGAAAACTTTGGACTCTCTCAAATCATATTGGCTGACCTCACCGCGACCCTTCTAAATCATTCGTGGATTCCGGTCTTGACCTCACAGACCCACCATTACAATTATCTTTATAAATCCTAAATCATCGCAGTTGACTGTATTTAATTAGCCTGGCATATCACTTATCTCTCACACTAGCATTTCAGCTACAATTGTTCTTACAATGCCCTTTCTAAAATAAAAGTTGACATTCGTCGATTACTCGGGTGGCAGTTAGCGTATGACCCTCGTAAAACACCAAATGACACATACAACCTCCATTCGCTTTCCAACTAAATAGCTCACAAACTCTTGTCGCCCTTCCACATGCTTATTAAGGAATATTTAATTATTCATAAGATTTTTAATTTATTCGAATGCTTTAGATGACCGTTTGAGGGTTTCGCCTAACTCCGGTTGCCCGCTTTGGCTACTTCCCCGTCGCATTCCTGTTCTGGGTCTAGTCCGCCCTCGATGTTGCGCTCTCTATTCTTATCTGCCAGTAATTGGCTTACGCAGAAGCAAAGTGGACTTTCTGTTGGACTGTCATAAAATGCGTGAGCTGCTTGTCGACTAAATTATGACCCTTATCAATTAATTTATGTTCCGAAGCCATTAAGGCAGAGCCGTGGATGCAATTAGTTGCGATAGGTTTGTAATATTCCGAATAAGGAGACCATAAACCGCATTACGCATTTAACTATGGGACAATTTTGTCCCGGCGATAAGATAAGGTAGCTTAAGAGGCTTTGTTAGTTTAATAGTCACTTTTCAGAACTAGTAGACCTAACAACAATTCTCTTCATTAAATTGGACCCTTTCGCTTGGGATGGAAGTTTTAGTAAATTAGCGGAATGGTTGCCACCTCATTTTGAATATTAATCACCTATTGGGCAGGTTTGTTAATAAGCCTAACGGTTAATTCTCCTCAATACTTTTGCTGTGCTATCATAGCTTCCGTAAGCGAATGCTTTTACCAGTTTCTCCAACTCATTTACATTACTGCCAAATCGACTTTGCGGACAGTAATTTTTTTTTGTGATTTATTTATTTATTTTATTTTATTTTGTGTATTTTTTATTATATATATTTCTCTCAGGAAAAACGGACCGGTTAGCGGAAGTCAGAGACCCTAAGCTGGTTTAAGATAACTTCTGAGGCTGTTTTTGAACATTTGCATATTAGAGTGCGCTGACACAGCTGTCGGAAAGAAGTACCACAATTTTCCCGTTTTGTAACAAAGCGAATTTCGATAAAGAAATGGACTGTTGAGATAAGAATCGCGAATGATGGCATCCATCGGATTGCCTGCTGTGTCGCAAATAAACCAAGTTCCTTGTTATGACACCATGGACCTCCAAAGAATATATACTTCATTGACTTTGTATTTTAGAATCATGAATTCATAAGGAACATCAGACTCTCTCTTCTAACACTAATTTTATAGTTATGGGGGTGCGATCACCTTTGAACGAATTAGTTCCACTCTTGCATTGATAAGTGATGTATATAATTCCAGCAATTGAATACATTCTAAATTCCGATGGAAGAACCCTCAAATGGTGCTTCTCCAATACACCATTTGGAATAACCATATATTTGATATGTTAAGGGTTTGTTGCAAGATCCACCAAATAAACTCTGTGCTTGTGTTTGTTCAAAATTGTAATTAAACGCTCGTGATCATACACACATTGTTGACCTCGGCAATATTTTGATATTCATTTTCTCTGCTAATCAATGGCACGTCATCATCGCTTTGAGAATATATGTTACTTAGGGGTCCAGAGGGCATCCCCCCAAAACAATTAATAAAGTATTCTTCTGCACTAGTTACAATAATGAGAGTTCTGTGGGGTTTCTCTATTCTACATGGAGAACCAACCCACAATTCCAACCACAATTTCCACCTTATTTCGACCGTTAACAGCGCGTCACATTATCCCTTATCCCGCCGTTCGGCTATTTTACCTGTAAATGAGCATAGCTGAATTCATTATTCTATGCAGATAATGCAGAATTGAATTCAGCTACTTTTTGCCATACGGCAACTCCATTTTTGCTAGCCCATGCGATTTCCATCGGAAATCATATCATGTCGGGTAGCAACAACAAGTCGAAGTCAACGACGCCGTCGCATCATAACAAAACCGCTGGGGAATTTATCAAAATATCTAATTAGTTTTCATGAAAAATTACCCTAGCCAATTTGGCGCTGCGTCACTTCGGCTTTTCATCAGATCATCCATTCGCTTGGGATCAATGATCTCTTTTTGCAGGTGAATAACACCCGCTAAATTTTCCTCTCCTTCGAAATTCTGTCTTTCTATAGTGCGATGACCTATGAGATCATCACTAGGTCAGTAGACCAGTCGTATACGCGGTACTGATACACACACACTAAGCCAGATCAACCCTGGGTTATTGTGCTTTCCTTTTGATTTCTCCATCCTTGCTACGCCCATCGACGTCGAACGAATACACAAGTACATTTCTACCTCGATGAGTGTGGTGAGTTGAGGAATGCACGGGAGAGCATGATTACCATTGGCGGATCGATGTGTAAAAGCAGAAATCCCAATTTCCACCCTGATTCCGATCAGTCACTTCTCAACCACCATCGCGCGTAGTTACGCTGCCGCTCAGGTCAAAAATATGATTTCGCAAATTTTAAAGGGTCGGGTGTAATCTGTGATATATGCAGTTTCTGTGTAAAATAATCGCGAAAGTTTTCACGGTTTTTAACAAATTCTCACTGGGTCTGACCGTTCAAATTGAACTATTACTTAGTTACCGCCAACACGTTTTGCATCGTAATTATTTTTGAAACCAGTGCAAATTAGCACCGGAATACCCTTTAGCCGTAGTGAAAATAAAGAACAAATAAAAAAAAACAAATTGAACACAGAAACAATCAGTGCGTTTTATTTATCGTCTCTTCTCTTGGCGACAATTTTTGGATCAAGTGTCGGGGAATAAAGTGAACCGCGTGCCATATGCTGGCACACCTACTTCTACCCCCACAGTTCCACAGATATTTCAATCGGCCAATTTCGTAGTAGATGTAGACCTCGAATTTGTTGGGAGTTTTCAGCGAAGACGACACATCATCTTCTCCTTTTATGCCCAATTGTATTTTACCATTCTTTTAATAGGTATGAATCATTCAACAACTGTTAACGTTCGAAATTTCATGAATACCTTAAGGAGCGTCTAATGAGGTTTTCGTACATCCTTAGAACGCATGGTTGAATTCACCGAAAAGTTGTATTACTTTTCAGTGAAGGTGCAGTTGTTCCGCTATATATTTTTAGAGGTCCACAATTATAATTCTTCGCTTTCTCAGTTAATGGGAAATTAAATCAATGAACAAGCAATTGTCTTTATGGCAGCTTGGTTCAAAAGGTCTTCTGAGGAATTACAGAGTCATGCTTTTATTCACCAAAGTTGTACACGATCATCAACTTCACCTCCAAATAAATTTCGGACATATAAAATAAGATTAACATTAAGCTATAGGCTTCTTTCCATCTTTCGGAACTTGGCTGATGGACCAGCTCGAGATACACTAGCATCCCAAGGCGCTGACTCAGCGCTATAAGTTCATCTTTCGTGGGAGAAGCAAATTTTAAAAAACATATAATTATTCTTCAGTCGAAAACTACAAATGTAAGCTCTGCAAGTAGAATATACCCACAGCTAGCCCGGCGCGTCGTGAAAGAAAGGCAAAGGCATTGGCGTCATCAATACGAATGTGAACGTTGAAGAATCAGTTGTAGTAAAAAGAAATCCATTATTTTTGTATGGACTTGAAGCCTTTATTTAGTGTTGTACGTCCGAGACGCCGTGCTTCCTCGTCAGAGGGAAGAGCGGGGACCTTTTATTTAAATTTCCAATCTCAGTCTTTCTGTCCGTCTTCTTTCTCGAATATTAATAAATCTGTTGATTTCTTCTTTTTATTTCTCTTCTTTATTCCGTTCTAATAACTTCCTTTTATAACTCTATTCTTTTTCTATTTACAACTCTGTTTTAATAACTTCGTCAACTCTGTATTCTATTCTCGTCTTCTATCTCTTATCTTTAATTTCCAATCTTACTCGACTGTCTCTCTAATCTCGACTCTATCTCGACTGTATCTCTATTTCTTCTCGACTGACTCTCTAATCCCAACTGACTTTACAATGAAATTTTCCCTCTTCTTATATAACTTTGTGTTCTAATCTACTGTAAATTATTACTTGAACAAAATCAATTTTATCAAATTATTATTTAATCTATTGTGACTTTTAATTTTGAACAAACTTTGAACGAAAATCAAAGAGCCATGTTTCAAATGAAAAAAGGGGCATGTATGAAGTGTACTGAAACTGATTTGATATAGAATATAGTGGATGTTTATTTAGGATATGTATTAAATTATAATGTTAGATATGTTAAGAGAATGTTTTAAGGATGTGTTAGATAATTAATGAGATTCAGTGTTAAAGTTAATAATTATAAGGACAGTAGTATTCTGGAATACTACATTAGCATCGTTAGAAAGATCCGATTTCCGTCGAATAAACACCGTTTTGTTCGGTAATTGCCATTTCGAAGGTGATTCCATTAAGCCCCTCTCATAGAGACCCTCATCCCTAGTGATTAAAAACTGTCGACTTTCACAAGCTTCTTTTGACGCGAATTTTTCATCAGCAAAATCATTCGCCATACAAGAACAGACAACAATCGCTTGGAGCCAGGTCCAGACCATAGAGTGGATACATAAGAACCTCCCAACCAGGCTCCGGGACCCAATCATTGTCGTGATGGAACACAAATCTTATCCTATCGGTCAAAGCTGACCGCTTCTGGGAGATTGTATCCTGCAGACCGTCCAATTATTGACAGTACACGGGCGAATTAAGAGCTTGGCCGTAGGGGAACAGCTCATAGCAGATGATTCCTGCCGATCCCAACAAACACACAGCAAAATCTCCTTGACCGACAATCCTGGCTTGGCCGTCGTTTTCGAAAGCTCACCGCGATTCGACCATGAGTTTTTTCGCTTGGCGCTGTCGTAATTGACCCAATTTTAATCACCAACACCATCTACTTCAAAAATAGGTCGATTTTGTTACGATTCAGCAGCGATTCGCAGATGGAAATTCGGTCCATGAGGTTTTTCGCGTTAACTCGTTGGGCACTTATACATCGAGCTTCTTTTTGTATCCAGCCTCATTCAAGTGGTTTCAAACGGTTTATTCTGTAATGTTTACCAAACGAAGTGCCCAAGAACTTATATGACGAGCGGACTCTACGATTTCCATGATTTTATCGACATTTTTGACAATTGGCCTTCCAGAGGGCGATGCATCTTTAACATCAAAATAACCGGAACGGAATCGACGAAACCAAAATTGCTGTAAACGCCATTCACATTTTCAGCCGCCTGGCTTGCGTTTTCGCCTGTATCGAAGAAAAACTGTAAAATATGGGGTATTTTCTTTTTGCTGTTGTCCATATTTGATGCGCACTCAAACACAAGTGGGTCACGCAATCACAAAACGGTCAGAAAAGTCCTTTTAGTGCAAAACCATATATTTTTAACGCTACCTAGCGTAACCCGATAGCACTTATAGATCCAGATTCATCATCATCATCATCATCGGCACTACAACCGGGATCTGGTCTTGGCCTTATTTAGCAAGTCCCGAGGCTTGTTAAATTTTCCATAATGATTTGTTTTTTTTTTTCGGGCAATGTCATTAGTCTTGCGTCAGAGGCTCCCCTACGGGGAATCGAACCCCGGTCTCCCACATAACAGGCGGGTATACTCACCACTATACTATCGAGGAGCAACAACCGTTACTTTTACCGTACACTTCACGAGTTCTTGACTTATCGCTTCCGTACTTATCGCGTCTTTGACTCTGCTTACTTCTTCTCGATAAAGCGATAACGTGTGGATTTATAACAGATCCAGATTACTAAACCATATATTGGACAAATAATAGATTTCTTTTTAATACGCCTTACACAGTATAATGTTTTACACTATAAGAGTTTGTAGTATTATAGTTTGCAGTATAAGAGTTTGCAGTATAAGAGTTTCCAGTATGAGTTTGCTGTATGAGAGTGTGCTGTATAAGAGTCTTTCATATAAGAGTTTGCGGAATAAGTGTTTGCAGAATAAGAGTTCGCTGTAAAAAAAAGGTAAGAGTAACTGAATTAATAGTAAACGGGCGAATGGTATAACATAGAGGTGTAACACTAATACATTATGACAGTCGTGTTTTCGATCTTACAATAGTATACTTATAATGTCAATGATTCATAAGTGTCGTCTCTTGGAGTGTACATTGTTCGGTGCGCCTAAAAAAGGCTTTGCATGTTTTTTTCCATAAGTAAGTAAATGTCATAACAATGTTTAGTACAAGAACGAATAAGTTAAAAGTGAATAGTACAGAAGTGACTAACATACGAATGAATAGCATAAGTGTGGAGTGTATTCAAGTTTCTTGATACAGAAGTTAACGGTATACAAGTTAATCATCATCATCATCGGCACTACAACCGGGAAATTTTCCATAATCATTTGTTTTTTCCGGGCAAGGTCATTAGTCTTGCGCCAGAGTCTCACCGACGGTGAATCGAACCCCGGTCCCCCGCGTGATTGATTGATTGATTGAATAACGCATTTATTGTACAATAATTTAACAAATGTTGACTTAGGACTAAAATGCTAAATCCTATTTTACAATCTTTTCTTATTCTTAAAATAATTTACTGGCTCTACACGAGCACTCTAAATTACACGATACAATTTTGTGTAATGCCTTTCGGCGTACAATAATATTCTTATATTTTTATATATTTTCTATTACCAGAATATTTTAGAAGACGAAGTGCTCTCTCTGTATTGTTTTTTTTTTGTTTTTTAAATAATATAAGGTAAAAAAGTTTCCAAAAAAAACCAAAAATTTTAACATAAAGAAATTTAAAAACGAAAAGGAATCTAAATGAAAAATGGAAATGAAAAGGAAGAATAAATAAATATGAAAAGGGAAATGAGGAATGGGAAGGGAAGGCGTAGCGTCTGAAGATGTTACTATATTTGGGGATATTAAATCCTTTCTTCATTGTCAATCCACAACCAGTTGGGATGGGATCGGTCATTTATAGATTTATCTCGATCGCCTCCTGCCATGCTAAAGCGCAAGTGAACTGCAAAATTAGATATATCACTGTTATAAAGAATCCGTTTGTCCCTGGCACCACGAAAAGCGTGGTAAATAATAGGGACTCCGTGCTTGTTTTGGATAAGACCTTTTCTATCCAATAGAGGGAACGCTTCTGGTGGGATAAACCCATTTTGGAGTGTATTCTCCAGGTATATGTCATTGGGGTAGTATGCTCCCGAGATAAGATTATTTTCGCTACCGGGCAACCATACACTAATATTGGACGAATAAATGCTGAGTAGGAAATTATTTTAACTTTGTGATCAAGGAGACTATTTCGAAACAGACTTCTTGTCATTGCATTGCACTTTTAGCTGCGGAGAGGGCAGCTGCTATTTCCTTATCAAAGTATAGGTATTGGTCCATCCAGATACCAAGGTACCTGACAACAGTTTTCATTTGCAGCGGAAGATTATTGCTTCCTACGATGGAAAAGTTTTTCCAAATATTCCTTGTATCTCTTGAAGCTGTAGAAAGAGGTGTTCTGAAAAGGATGGTTTCTGTTTTTTGGAAGTTAATTTTCAATTTCCAATCGTCACAAAAGCGTTTGATTTTATTGAAGTCGTCTTGAAGAAGTCTGTTAATGGCATCGATTTTTTTTCTGATCTGTACACTACAATATCGTCGGCATATGCAATAGCATGATTAAGAGACCCAACTAGATCACTAGTATAAATATTGAAGAGAATGGGAGAATTCTCGGCTCCCTGCTGTAAGCCATTTTTCATATGGAAAGTGTTATTGGAGATTTTGTCCCCACATTTTTCCACAAACTGTTTATCCATTATCATATCGTAAATGATGTATAACAGATATTCGGGCAAACCTAGATTTGATAGCTTATATACAAGTCCTTCTAACCATACGGTATCGAAGGCCTTTTCAAAGTCAACCAAACATACGCCTGTGCGTTGTCGTTTTGCCTTGTTCCACTGGATATCGGAAACAAGTTTTGTAGCTGCATGTCCTTTGTCGTGCCTCGCTCTAAAGCCAAACTGGTTGTTCGGAATTATGTCGTTTTCATCACAGCAGTTTATCAATGCCTTATTTATGATTTTCTCGAATATTTTGCTGATGTTTGGAAGCAGACTAATCGAGCGAAGGTTAGCGGGATTGCTCCTGTCCTTGCCCTTTTTGGAGATGGGGTGGACTACTGCTATTTTCCAACGTCTTGGAAAGTATGCATTATTTAGAGCGTTATTGAACAAGGTAGTGTAAATTTTCACCGCTTCCGGAGGCAGATGTTTAAGGACAGTATTCGGAATACCATCTGTTCTAGAGGACTTCTTGTTTTTAATGGATCTAAGGATGTCCATGAGTTCATTCTTATTCACAAATATGTTCGTGTGCAAATTTCTAAGCGGCGCATCCGCTCTATTGTTTTCACTGAAGATGGTGAAACTTTTGTTTTCGGAATGCCAACTTTGCCGTTCATTGTGGAGCGAAATATGGTTTTAGATAGCTCTGTTTTCGATATCGAGGTTAGAATGAATGGATTCATTCACTTTGTGTACTGCCTCGAAACAGGCGGCTGTTGTTTTCCAGAATACTACCCTGATTCGCTTTAACACTAATCTCATGTCCTTTCTAACACAACCTTTAAAACTACATCCTCACATATCTTACATTCTCATTTAATACAATTCATAAATAAACAGACACAATATTTTATATCCAGTCACTTACAGCACATTTCATAAATAAACAGACACAATATTCTATATCCAGTCACTTACAGCACATTTAAAAACATGCCCCTTTTCATAACAAGCACATTTTTCATTTCAAAACATAGCCACTTTGATTTGCGTTCAAAGTTTATTCAAAATTATAAACAGAGACTTCTGGATTGTTTTGTTCATTTTATACGACACAGTTAGTTGGAACAAAATGTTCTATAAAAACAGGAAAATTTATATTGTAAAAGTAGTTCAGAAGAGAGCTCAGCTTGAGATAGCTGAGTTCAAATAAAATATAAAAATAAATAAAACTTTATAACTATTTTAACAAATAGAAACGATAATTATTTCAAATAAGAAAAGATCTTATAACCCCCACGCTCTTCCCTCGAAAGAGGAAGCACGGCGCTGGAGAAGTAACACGCCCATGGAGCTCGCTTTCTCTTGCGGATCCTCGACTACTATTAGTTCTTCGTTGGAGTTGATGTGTTCCGGGGTGAGTCCTGCGTTCAGCAATATTTGACAATTCTCGGGAGTCCTCGGGACTCGAAGGCAGGGAATGTCATTATGATCTATTCTTCTAAATACTTTATTTATTTGCGGAAACATATTCCCACCACTGGTTTTAATGGAGAGAATTTTACGTTTCCATTCTTCATTAATTACTGATCTGTAGTTGTCACGGATCAACTTTTGAACGTTTTTAATCAATGACTTAATTGTCTTTATTTCTTGGCTATAAGGATCGCTGAACTGTCTGAGTATTTAGGTCCGTGCCTAATAATTGTAGTCTCTCGTCCATCATAAGTAAGTCCAGAAAGGAGTTTCCTCTTGGATAAGACGGTGTACTTGTAGCGTACAATTCTAGTTGAATAGTGCATTACCTCTTGTGTTCGGCGTGATATCACCCCAAGCACTGTGTTTGGAGTTGAAATCTCCCGCCAGAACAAAATAATTGTTTTCCGAGTCTAACTTGAGATTACGAAAAAGGGTATCCAGTTCGCGGATAAATTGCGAACAATGAGGAGCTTCAGGTGCATACACGGATACCACTTTTCAAAGGTAGATCTATAATGCAAGCTTCCAGCAGCTGAAATTTGTGTACAGCTGTGCTGTAAACGACCTTGTGGTGAAGGCCTTTCTTAATTAAGATAGCAACTCCACCTCCTTGTGTGGCGTGTGGACGATCTCGTCTAATGACTTTATAGTTTTTGTAGCCCAATTTGTGCCTCTGGTTTAGCTTGGTTTCGCTAGCCAGAAGCACCACGGGGCATTCGGCTTCAAGCAGGTTACCTAGATTATCCCTTCTTTCCACGTGGATTAGTGAATTCACATTCACAGCAATAATTTTTAGTGTTAAATTAGTTGGATAGTTCATTGTGGTATGTTGGGTTGTCTGAGAACAAGGACGAATAAATAATATCTATTCGGGCCGCTTGTTCAGTCAGTTTTTTTTTTCAAATCCAGCAATCTGTCCTTGTATGCCTAACAGGATTGCTCTTATATCTGAATTTGCCTCTGGAACGGGCGCTTTTATGACGTTGCGTGAAAGTTCCGCCGCCGTTGTATTAATTGGATTACTAGCCATTTGAGAAAATGATATGCTAGGTGCGGAAGGTTTTGTGATATCACTTCCCTGTGCCGCGAAGTTTGAGTTTAATGGACTACCGGCAATTTGAGCGAATGATACACTAGGTGCAACTAAGTTATTATAAGAACGAACCTTCATTCGTTTCTCTTCTTCAAGTTGTTTTTTTTTTAAATTCCAACTTGGCTTTTAGTTGTTGGAATTTCGGGCAACCTCTAAAGTTGGCCGGGTGACCTGTATTTTTGCACAGGACGCAAGATAGTTTTCTTCTATCCTGAACCTATTCTTTACCTAAGGGGCATTCTCCTACGGTATGATTGTTTTGGCACTTTACACATCTAAATTCCATACAACAGTTAGATGCAACGTGGCCGAATCGTTGGCACCGCATGCACTGCAACACACATTTGTTTGGTGGAAAATAACTTTAATATTCCTAAGTGCAACGACTTTGCTGTTGGGACTTAGGGAGACAATGAAGAACGGCAACTTGCGGTTGCGACTTCGGGGGAGAGAAGTGGAGAATGGCTTCACATCAATGAATTTTAAACTGTCATTTTCGACAGTTTGTAGTTCTGAGAGGAGTTCTTCCGAGGAAAAAGAAGGATCAACTCCTTTAAGTAACATGGAGATAGTTTTCTCCGATTTCGGTGTATACGTGAAGTACTCACTACTTGCTTCCCTTAGAGAAGATTTAATTTTATGATAATCATCTAAACTATCACATAAAAAACTTATTTTATTATTATTTAAATTCTTCGTTTTAAAATTTCTACATGTTAACTTACCCAATTTAATTAGGTCCTTAGCTTCCATAAAACTGACTATGATGGGAGGCACTTTCTCCCTCTTATTGGCTGCTGCTTGTTGTTTTTCCAGCAGTTGTTGCTGCTGCTGTTGCTGTTGCTTCTGCTGCTGTTGTTGTTTCTCCTCTTGCTGTTGAATATTGCTTTTCGATAAGGCTTCTTTGATTTGTCGATTCAAATCGTTCTTCTTTTTGGAGAGCGCCTCTTTCTTTTTGTATAGCTCCGCAATAAATTGAGACGTTCGACATCTTTGTCACTCATTTCAGTATTGCTGGTTTTGTGGTCTTCAGTTGCCAGTTCTTTAAATATATTCCCTTCTCCGGAATAATGTGGCTTGTCAGGAGTGGTCATTCCTTCTCTGCGAACTTTTTCTTTGTTGGTTGGGTTAGCTTTATGCCGTTTGGCAAGGAGGTTTGACTGGGCCTTGGGCCTCCTCTTTGAAATTACTTTTAGTATTACTTTTCTTTTTTCCATTATTTGTTTCCACCGTTAATTCAATTGTTTTATTTGTGAAGCAGCATGCAGAGAACATCTGCTTTCACACGCATACACATTAACACACACACAGTTTTTTTATTGGCCGTTCGGTATATACACAGCGGTAGACACGTCAGCACTCACGTGTACGCGACAATATTGTAAATTTGTGTGGACGACCGACGAACGATGTGTTTTCAACGAGAGTTTTAGACGGGCACTTGGCACATTGTCGTTTAATTCAAGTTACACCCTATTTTTGGGTTTAATTAATATTTATTATATCTTTTACGCGCACCTTGCACAACACTTTGGCTACGAGTTCAATGACTATACAGCCGTTCTCAGTGACGGCCACACTTTCACACACAGGTGCACACACTAGAAAGACGCGGGATAGAACGATAGAACGATCCCTATCCTTCGAACGTTAGCTGAGTTATGTGGTCCCCCGCGTGACAGGCGGGTATACTAACCACTATACTATCGAGGAGCCATACAAGTTAATAGTATACGATCAAATAGCATACAGAAGTGAAGTATAATAGTGAAGGTATAAGGGTGAATAGTATGGAGTGAATAGCATGAGAGTGAATAGTACGAGAGTGAAGAGTATGAGAGTGAATAGTATAAGAGCAAATATTATAAGGCTGAATAGTATAAGAGTGAAACGTAAAGGAATGAATCGTATAACCCTCTATGGGTATAACAGTAAATATAAATGGTGATACAGACGTGTCATATGTTTGTATTTTAATACGAATTCACCCTTAAACGTTTTGCCAGGATCCGCCAATGTCAAAACGCCAGTCAAGATTTACATTATATATATACATATATATACATATATATACACATATATATATATATATATATATATATATATATATATATATATATATATATATATATATATATATATATATATATGAGATATATATGGGGGGTGGGAACGAACATACGGGGCAGAGTTAGTGATTGCTTTCAACCCGGCGAAGGCTAGGACGATCCTCGTCCCTGTTCAATACAAGTTGACATGCAGTCTCCACGTGACACCCCTGGATAGCTACTTTGGCGCCCGCAAGTAGTGAACCAATGCATGCAGCGATATCCAGAGAAAGGTTGGCGCAAGGCTAATAACCATGCTCGTAAAAACGAATTGTTATGGAAAATTTAACAAGCCTTGGATATGGACCGGATACACGACGACGACCACGGAAACGAAAATGGCTAAACGATTTAAGGATTTTTTCATGGAACGTCCGCTCACTATACAGAGCTCGAGCTGATACCTTGTCCGAATATAAGGCTGACATAACAGCATTACAAGAAATAAGATGGGCGGGGATTGGTGTTATTCAAAGAAAGGAGTATGACATTTATTACAGCTGTCATGCAAAACACCATGTGCTCGGGATAGGCTTTTTAATCAGCTAAAATCTGAAGCCTGCCGTCATCGGCTTTAATGCAATAAACGAAAGGCTATGCACTCTTCCCGTGCGGGGCACGTTTAAAAACATAAGCCTCATAAACGTTTCCGGACCTACAGAGGAGTCCCCTGACGACGAAAAAAAAAGAATACTACGAGAACGTCGAATGGGCCCTTAATGCCTGATCATCATCATCGGCACTACAACCGGGAACCGGTCTTGGCCTTATTTAGCAAGCCATGAGGCTTGTTAAATTTTCCATAATGATTTGTTTTTTTTTCGGGCAAGGTCATTAGTCTTGCGCCAGAGCCTTTTTTTTGTTTATTAGACTTCTCTCGGGTGAGGCGAACCTATAGCGTCGAGTGGGCGCCCCGAGATGCCATCAAATAACTGTTGCAGTTCTTTTTGAACAGTTGCAGGTTGTAATGCTCCGGGAACACTTGCGTGGGAAAGGAGTTCCACAGCTTCCCCGCTCTGTAACGGAACGAGTTCTGATACAGGGATGTTCGCGCTGTCGGGAGATGAACCACAAACGGGTGCGATCCGTCGGATTGTCTTGTGGAGCGCATATAGACCGAATTGCGTGGAACAATACCAAGAATCTCCGAAGAGCAGCACCCGTGATAATATCTGTAAAACAGACAGAGGTCGGCCACGCGCCTTCGATGTGATAGCGACTGTAGTCCCGACGTCAGCGCCGAGTCCCCGATCAGGCGGATCACTCGTCTTTGTACGCTCTCAAATAGGTCGAGGGTATGCTTAGGAGCCGAGCTCCAAACATGAGAGCAACATTCGAGCGCGGGTCTAATTTGGGATTTATATAGGAGAAGAAGTTGGGCCGGAGTAAAGTATTTCTTGGCTCTAAAAAGATAACTCAGTTTTCCTGATGCTGACATGGCGATACCCGATACGTGTTTATGCCATGATACATTCCCACAGACCGTGACGCCGAGCAATTTCAAACGTTCCCCAGCCTCGAGGGCCCGGCCACTCATCATCAGCTGCCCAAGATATGATGTGAAAATCTTTCTTGGCGAAAATAGGTCGGGAGCCGGTTTCCAGGCACTATGCAGGTTCCCATAGTTTGCATGAGAACACTAATGACAATGGACTTCGAGTCATCGAACTAGCAGCATCGAAAAACTTGATCGTTGCAAGTACCAGGCTCCAGCGTGAAGATATCCACAAAGCCACCCGGGTATCACCTGATGGAGCCACTCGCAACCAAATTGACCACGTGTTGATAGATCGCCGCCACTCCTCGAGCTTTTTTTAGCTAAAGAAGTCTGAATCTTTATTGCAGCTGTACATTTGCATCTAGATAGCGCTACATACATTTGACCATGTGTGAATATGGTATCTTCTGAATTAAGTAATAAGCTAACTCTAACAAAACCTTGACTTTGGGATTTATTAATTGTCATGGCTACTGGAAAACATTCCTTTTCAATACAAATGAGTTATCTAGACCTTCTTAGGTAACTAAAATAATTCTTGGAGTATTGTCTATGTTTATTCTTTTGTAACTTTGTCGCTTTTAATTCTCCATCCTATATACTTAGGTTTCTCAACAACATTATTATAAATAAAAGTCATAAACGATGGATTTTCTGGTAAATATTTCAACGTGAATTGCTAAATGGGTTTCCACTCCACCAAAAAATTCCGATATAGTACGTACAAACAAAATTCTCAAATGAGAATAAAAACAGAATGTAAATTTAATAATCTCTGAATTAAGTAATCAAAATAATAGAAAAAGGAGAAAGCAATGAGAAATAAAAAAGAACAGTTGACATCTGTACACAGACTAATCGTACGGAAACAACTACGTACAATATCAAAATCTCAAATAAAAACAAAAACAGAATCGAGACTAATAAAAAAATGTATAAAAACAACAAGAAAATGAAATGAGAAAAAAATATCACACACTCAGTTTGTATAAATACGACTACATACACTTAAGTTAAATAATATAACGAAAATGGAATGAAAATAATCATCGGACAAAGTAATATGTCGCACTCAATTTGTATAAAAACGACTACATATTCTTAAGTCAAATAATATAATCAAAATGAATTGAGAAATAAACATCAATTTACTATTTATTGGCCTATAGGAACCCGGAAGTTCATGATCTCACTGACTTGACAGCATCATCGTTCCCTGTCCTGCGCACTCTCTTTCCACGCTTGACCATCCGATCCGATCTCCTCAAGGTCAAACCGAATGTCCTCCCATTAGCGTCGCGGCCGTTCTACCGGTCCTTTCCCGTTGTTCTTCCGTCAAGAACTCTACACACAGCCCTATCGTTGCCCGTTCGCGCCACATGTCCGGCTCACATTAATCTTCTCGACCTGATTACTCTCACTATTGTAGGTTTGCGACATAGTTCTTCCAACTCGTGGTCGTGGAGTTTCCTCCATTGTCCTGCCTCCTCGTCATACTTACCGCCAAAGATACCAAAGATAGATAGATAGATATTAAAACTTTATTTTCGAATACACGGAATTTGCTTTCTTCCCGTTTTATGAGAACCCATGTTTCGCATCCGTATAGAACAATCGGCATGATTATGATTCTATATGCACGGAGCTTTATATTACGGGATAGTAGTTTGGATTTCAGCAGTTTGCTTCTTTAACTTTTTCAAATAACATGCCACTGACGTTTATCTGTATTCCCTGAGGTCCACCTGCTCTCACCTTAATAATATATTTTGTTTTGTATGTATTTATATATAGGCTTCACTGATTTCACGGTTTTTACTTACAGTTTCTAAATTATGACCCACAACGGCGATGTCACCCGCATATGCGAGCACTTGTGTGACCCCGTTTAGAGCTGTTACGGCCATGTAGTGGTATTGTACCTTTCTGATGAGATTGTGGGAAGGAGAACTAGGTTGCATCGGTGTACGGCGCTGATTCACTTCTACCCCATAACTCTTCACTGAAAGTTCCAACACGTATTGTTCACAACTGGTCGCCAAAGGAAATAAAACACACGATTTAGTCCACTACAGTTTGATTAATTTTAATAGATATCATCAAACTTAATTATTTCATATCTCTTCAGCCTATATAGATTTTTGTTGTTTTTGGTTACATGAATTTATTTTTTGGTTTTTTACTTGATTCACATTTGACACTCACTGACACCGGCCACATCTTGGTTATTCGGTTGTTCGTTTCACGGTACATTGACTTTAAACGTTGAAAATTCGCGGCTACTGGATGTGCTAAAAACTTGTAACGCGACCAGTCATGCCATGGGTGCGGAGGTGGAGACCCGACTGGCTCGGTCTAGTGTTGGAAAAATGACTCAGCGATATTAAATCGCTATCAACAGAAATTCGGCCAGTGAAACCGGCTCTCTCAAATTAAAGTACACATGTATGTGTGAGCATTGATTCATTCGTGGAACGAAACCATGAGAACGAATCTAAAACAAAGAAAGGGCATATTGTGCATCCATACGATGTGAGTTCGGCTAAGCAAACAAGCCAAATCTTCTCGGATGCTAATTGGGTCTTTGTTTGCTCATGAGAAACGGATCCAGGGAAATTAAAAGACAAAGGGGCCGTATAGATCGTTGTCAAGGATGTGCATCGCGGATAAATAAATAGCCGACGACGTATCAAAGAAATGGTGTTAAAAGCAAATATGGGACCAGGGCATCATAAAAGTCTTAGATGAGTGATGCCCTTGTGTAAATCGGCGAATAGCCATCCGAAAGAGGCGCTTATGTATGCTAATGTATTGCAATACTCTATACAATGAGAATTGTATATCGTATCTTGGGTCGGTGGCCAAAACGAATCCCTTGCTTGCATTTGTATATGCTGGGAAATTCGTTTGTGGCAAAGAACGATATTTGAGATGATTTATTCGTCTAGGCGAGGGATCATGGTATATGCCAGCTGAACAAACAAGCTGCCCGACGGTGCCTGGCAGTTGGACAACGAATAGCTAGCATGTGTATGGAAACAAGTTGTACACATGTTAGGCTGGGAATAGCCAACGCAAGGCTAAGATTCCCTGATTATGCGCTCACATTATATGGTTTCTTTTCAGGGATATGCTGTTTGGAACAGAATTCTTAAGAGTAATTTTGAATTCGAATAAATGAATGCAGGTAAGAATTCTCTTCCAGGGGCCTTTAGGTAAATACATTTTGCGTGAAGCATTTGCAGGTGCTCAATGCGATTGCATTAGCAGAAAGTTGAGAAATAAACGTCACACGTAATGTGTCACACCCAAATTGTATAAAAACGACTACATACACTTAAGTTAAATAATGTAAAGAAAATGAAATGAGAAATAAACATCGCACAAAGTAATGTGTCACACCCAAATTGTATAAAAACGACTACATACACTTAAGTTAAATAATGTAAAGAAAATGAAATGAGAAATAAACATCGCACAAAGTAATGTGTCACACCCAAATTGTATAAAAACGACTACATACACTTAAGTTAAATAATATGAAAAAAACGGAATGACAAATAAACATCGCACAAAATAATATGCCACGCTCAATTTATTTCAAAACGACTACATACACTTAAGTTGAATAATGTAAAGAAAATGAAATGAGCAATAAACATCGCACAAAGTAATACGTCACACCCAATTTATTTAAAAACGACTACATACACTCAAGTTAAATAATGTAAGGGAAATTAAATGAGAAATAAACATCGCGCACAGTAATATGTCACTCTTAATTGGTCTGAAAATGATTCCACACACAAGTTAAACTATACAAGAGAAAAGAATTGAGAAATATGGAAAAAAATACCCGTCCGGAGGCTGTCGAAACCTACACTTAAATTGTACAAAAACAAAACGAA
Organism: Microdon myrmicae; assembly: GCA_963931805.1. Taxonomy (NCBI): domain Eukaryota; kingdom Metazoa; phylum Arthropoda; class Insecta; order Diptera; family Syrphidae; genus Microdon; species Microdon myrmicae. The sequence continues at coordinate 168,672,452 of OZ007498.1, read as the reverse complement.
AAGGAAATGAAAAACGAATAATCTTTTCCAGTATACATATGTTGGAATTATTACTCAACTGATAGTCTTATTCGTTCAATAATAAATCACAAAATCCAGGATTACAAAATTGTGTATAACGACGGCAATTATCTGTTGCACGAAACACGAGCGCACCGTATATATAATAGCAAAATAGGGCTGTGTCTGTAATTTCCTAGATATTCGAGTTTTTTGTCTTCCAGAGAAAATTATTTTATAATTTTAAAAGATAATCATATTCACACTGCAAGAGCAATGTGCAGCGAAAGGTGAATTTTTTTTTTAATTTTATTAATTCCGATGTGCCTCAGGATACTATACTGGAGCCAAGACTATTTCTCCTTTATGGTTTAGGTATTAACGAATAATGGGCTCCTCGATAGTATAGTGGTTAGTATACCCGCCTGTCACGCGGGAGACCGGGGTTCGATTCCCCGTCGGGGAGCCTCTGGCGCAAGGCTTAATGACCTTGCCCAGAAAAAATAAATCATTATGGAAAATTTAACAAGCCTCAGGACTTGCTAAATAAGGCCAAGACCGGTTCCCGGTTGTAGTGCCAATGATGATGATGATGATGATTAACGAATAATAGAATACTTACTTTTGTCGAGAATATTGTACTGTTATTTTTGTTTTTTGGAACGCATAAACTCACAACAATTAAGGTACAACCACGTTGACTCCCTAAAACGACGTCTGGGCAGGATCCTATGGTGGGAAAACGCCAATTTTCTTGATTCAACCAGCTGCAGACATACAACCTTTACAAGAAAAAACGGATCTGTATGGATTGATTTTCGGGATATGAGTTTTAGAAGTTTTTTGGGGAAATAGCTTACGAGGGGCGTCAGATCTTTTAATCTAAGAAAAGCATGAATTTGCTCGGTGTTGCGATGAGGGGTAATAAACATGGTATTAAGTTGAGTCGAATGTCGCCACGTCTGCCTACAAAAAACTGAATTATATTTTCAGAATTAACAAATATTTTACTTCGATACATTTCATTCTCCTCTATACTTGGAGATATGCTTCTAACAACATCTTAGCCTACAGACAAGCATTGACAGACGAGCAAGCCGCTTAATTGTTAACACAACACCAACATCTAAGCTCCAGTCACTGTCACATCGAAAGTGGAGATGAAACCTAATCTGTTGGAAGAAGGAGACTACACTTCTGAACAAGTAAGACGTTGAAGCTCGAGTATTATATTTCAAATGTCAACCCTTAATGAGCTTTTAATAAATTTACGAACGATCAAAACACCTTCAAAAGCCATGATGAAAAGAAATGGACTTCGAAATCCATCTTCTAATATTTTACTTAGCAACTAACAGCTGCCGCATTATTAAGCAAGTTTTCCATATATCCTATCTAAAGCAAGAATCTTGACAAATAGGATTAGTTCAACATCATTACCCAGGTGTTAGTTTCAGTCATTCCAAAGGAGGGTCGGTACCATGGTACACAATCGAGTTGACCTATCAAGTGTGGTCCCGTGATATACCCGTGACATCCCATGACATCCCGAGAATATTCGTTTTTCTAGCAAATGGAATTTATCTTTAAAATGATCAGAAAAAACTGTTTTCCATATCGGCCAAAAAAAAAAATTACCTCCGTTTAATATTCACTTTCTATTTGGTCCCTTATCGCGGCATCACACTGGCAGAAAGAGCTACAAGAATGATTGAAGGAAAATGCAAATGCGCACACGCGCAATTGAGTCCTGGCAAATGGTTCGACTTAACATGTTATCCACAGATCAGGGACCGCGCTGAACAATCTATACCCGAAAGCGAAGAAGCAAAAATTCAATCTTGCAGCATCCCCGTTGATCCCTACCTTGTGAGGTAGGAAAAACAGAAAAAAAACGATGGGAACCACAGCAGTTTGCATTTTACAAAGCATTCAGGACAATAGCACGAATCAAAAAACGACCTGATTGTAAACTGCCAAGATATGGGGTACGCATATGCCTACCCCTTCGTTTGTAGGACACAAACAACAGAAGGACGCAGTACCAGCACAATGCGCGCAAGGGTTAAATTTGAATGTCAACTTTTTTTTTAGTATTTCTCAAAAAGATGAAAAAACCGAAATCCTGTTTTGCCACAGAACAGATCCTTTATGGGGCAAATGGAACAAAAAAATCTTCAACGACTCTTAACAATGGATTCATTGTCGTCGTGATGCCGGCTCACTAGAATAAAAAAAAATTCGAAATTGTTTTTATGTCCTTCAACTAGTTTACACGAAATTCTTTTTTTTTCTGTTAACATTTTTTTATAAACAGTCTTTCACTCTTTTTTGTCTCTTTCAATTTCAGATTAATAATAATTTAATCCTTGAGAGATGCACCCAGCACATGCAAATGGAGGTTTAAGACATATGTCGCACCATCTCCTACTCATTAGACCAGCGGCGCACATTAATGCAATTCAAATAATGAGTTCTTGCGAGTATAAATATCGGTTTTTTGTTTTAATCCTTTTCCACCTTGGAATTTAGTTGAAATGCGAACGGGAAGCGGAAGACGACATCCTGAGACAAAAGGTCACCGTTGACGTTTTTGAGTATTGTACAAGGCGTGGCCGATACGGTGCACAACCCTTTTCATCGTATCCTTTCTGTCGTCCTCGACTTTCGTCATTAGTCATCGGGCGTGGATAATTGGTGCTTGCGTCAAAAGGTATTCAAATTCATTAGAACTTTCAAAACAGCTTCCGATGTTGGTAGCCGCATTCAGTCATCAAATAGACCGCAAGCAATGCCATATCGGCTATGTGCATTCCTGTTAGCCGCAGCTGTACTAAGTAAGGAGTCCCATGGCCGCTGGCGTACTTGCTACTATCTACCAACTGTTGACGGCTGGTCACTGGTAACTTGGCGTTCACCTATTTTTCGGAGTCCAAATATGTCAGAATTGTAGATCGAATTAAGCTGGCAGGCGAATGTAGAGCAACTTACGACACCAGAAGCAATGCAACTGGAATCGCACTTAGCGGCTCCAATTACTGCTGTTGTCTCACTGTCGACGGCTATAAAGCGAGTTATGGAATTTTAATGAAAAGAAATAACTTTCGGAATTAATTGATCTTGAAGAAGTGGAGCTCCTGGGCTCCCCCATGCCATTGGATCATTCGACTTCTGGCCAATGACCTAACTTTTTCATTTCATTTGGAAACATGTAGTGCCTGGTTTCGAAGAGGGAAGCACTTTGCTGGCTTTGCTTGCCGGTACTTCATCCATTTTTACAACATTTTTTATTTTTCTTTTTATATTCTTAATTTCTACATTAAAGGCTAGACAAAAAATGCTTAAATTCTAGCTTAATTCTCTTATATAATAACTTACTGGTCCTTCGCAGACGCTCTAAGCTAAACATTACTTAACATTTGTATAATTTGCCTTTCGGCGACAGAACTTTGTGGCAGTACTGATAATTAGTTGAAATACAAAGAAAAATTTGAAAAACTTTGTCAATTTTTTTTTTTTTGTTTTTTTTTCTTAAAATTTAACTTACTTAACTTACCTACTTTTTTTTTTTTTTTTTTTTTTTATGTAAAAGCACTTAACCTAACTTAACTTAAATCTTATACTACCCTAATTCTAGAAAAGCTAAGTCTATGTAAGCTAGCTGTTGATAGTATGATTCTTTACCGACTTTGGTACCCAGGTGTTTATATGCCATTCAACCACCAGAACTGCTGACGCTGTCTAATACTATCGTCCCGGTCTCTGTGGGAGATAGCCCTACTGAAGCGCAGGAGCTCTTCTTCGGTGCGCGTTTCTTCCCGGTCGTAGCACAATCGCCCGTCTGCAGATGATCTATTTACATGATAGATCAGCGGAATTCCGGATCTATCCTGTATAAGCCCTTTCATATCCAAGTCAAGGAACGCCTCTGGTGGAACAAAGCCGTTGCGACGCACGCTCTCATAGTACAAGGTGTTTGGATAATAGGCCCCGAAAATTAGGTCATTGGACGAGCTTATTGCTCTCGCAATATGTCCTCTGATTAATTTAATCATAAAATTATCCACCCTATTTATGTACGCTTCATTATATAAAGTCTCATTTGAGTAATACTTTTTATAGTCCGATTCCGGTGTCCGATATAATCTGAGACAACTTCTGAGACACTTTCTTTCGAACACCCGAATCTTTTCCATCAAATTTGGACCTATGTTGAACCACACTGGGCAACCATATATGAGCATTGGCCTGATTAGCGTCATGTAGCATATGACTTTTACCTTGCTGTCAAGTTGGCTACTGTGAAATAGCCTCCTTGTCATAGCAAAAGTTTTCCTCGCTTTGAGCAAAAGAGCCTCTACATGTCTGTTGAAATACAGATATTGGTCTAGCCAGATGCCCAGGTATTTAACTAAACTCTTGGTTTCCAGTTTATCTCCATGCGGTCCCACGATAACTAGCTTTCGCCAGTTTTTCCTTGTGTCGTACGTGGCTTTATATAATGGAGTTCTAAATAGGATGGCTTCACATTTCTGGAAGTTGATCTTAAGTTTCCAGTCATCGCAATAGCGCTGCACTTTGTTGAAGTCTCGCTGTATTAACCTATTTATGATCTCAACTTTCGGAGCTGTTCTGTAAATTATGAGATCGTCTGCGTACGCAATAGCCTGCGGAAGTGCATCTAATAAGTCGCTAATGTAAATGTTAAAAAGAATCGGAGAGAGTACCGCGCCCTGTTGCAAGCCATTCTTGATATTATACGTTTTATTAGACGTCACATTACCATTTTTGACCACGATCCTCCTGTCCTTTAACATATCGTAAAGTACATATAGTATAGGCTTATGTATGCCATGTCTGACCAGTTTGTAATACAACCCTACGATCCAGACGGTATCAAAGGCTTTCTCCAAGTCGATCAGACAGGCACCTGTGCATTGGTTCCTACATTTATTCCATTGTATGTCGGAGACCAGTTTAGCTGCGGCATGTGTGGTTTCATGACCCGGCTTAAAGCCAAACTGGTTATTTGGAATAATGCTGTTGTCGTCTACTCATTTTACCAGAGCTTTGTTAATGGTTTTTTCAAATACTTTACTGATGCTTGCGAGTAAACTTATCGAACGCATGTTCATTGGGTTTGTGCAGTCTTTGCCCTTTTTTGCGATGGGCTGAATGATAGTCGTTTTCCAACGTGCGGGATAATATGCATTATTCAACGCGTTGTTAAACAGGACCGTGTATATATCTATTGCCATTGGGGGCAGGTTCTTGAGTACGATGTTAGGTACTCCATCTATACCCACTGACTTTTTGCTTCTTAATGAGTCGAAGATACTCTGGATTCCTTCCCTTGTTATTAGAAGGCTATTAGCCACTACACCATTGGCATTAATGTCAATTGATAGATTATCTTCACTGAATTCCGTAAAACCCGGATTCTGCGATTGCCAAAGTGAAATTTCATTCCGGTGGTGCAGGTGATTGAGCAGAACTCTGTCCTCCAGGTCGTGATTTCGGTGAATGCTTTCATTCACCTTGTACATTTCCTGAAAGACAGCTCCCAAAGCGTTCACCTTTTCCAAAGGATCTTCGATCACGAAGAGCTCACTATTGAGGATAGCGTTCTCTGTATCTATGCCAATGTTTGTTAGCAGCTGCTTGTTTACCTGAGTACGTGGGATTTGGAAACACTGAATCTCATTTTGATTATTTCTCCTGAATATTTTATTTATTTGTGGGAACATATTCGGGTTATTAGTTTTTATAGCTCGAATTCTGTTGTTCCAATACAAATTTGTTATTATTTAATTAATCTATAATTAGCTTTAAGTAATTGTTGGAGGTTTTTTAATCGGGATTTCAGTGATATTATCTCCTGGTCTTGTCTGCCTGTAAACTGTCTGTGTAATTGTTTTAATTTCGATAGCAGTCTGCTCTTTTTCTTCTGTAGTGCGTTTATTGTTGCCGGTACTTCAGATGGTGGCGGGATGAAGGTTTGGTAAACTACCAGATGGAGTAGATTGTTGTTCGCCCTCTCATATGTTATGTTGATAATTGTATTCAAAAATCATTTGATTATCATATTTAGACCTCCTTTCAAATCTCTCCTTTATACACATTATGCACTGGACACCGAAAATAAATTTGAAAGAAGTATTTTGGTCTCTAAGTTCTCAGGTTTATTAAATAAAAAGAGAATCACATGTATGTATGTTGGCACGTTAAACTCGAAAGTCAGATTGACTAATTTTGTATGGATTGATTTTCGGGATATGAGTTTTAGAAGTTTTTTGGGGAAATAGCTACATCCTATCTCAAGTAAAAACGTCTCAATGAATCTCACAAGATATCATATGAAATCGAATGTCCAATATGGGTTCTAACTTTGTTTTCGAATCGGTTCAATAATTTAAAGGGGGGTAGACAATTAGACGGGTTATAAAAACACACCTTTAAGATTTTTTTTTTCATATAGAAATTTTTATTCAATTGTAATGAAAATTTGTAGGCTTGTGTTAATATGAGTATAAAGCATAAAAATATGTTTTGTTGTAATTTTTAGAAACATAATGGTCGCTGTGTAGTGGCGTAAATTTGACCCATAAACCACTCTGGAGACCGTAATTAATAAACCTTCAAAAGTGAAAAAAAATTCAACCATTAATAGAAGTTTTTCGGCAAAATTTATGATTTTTCAACTGTTTTCGGACGTTTTTGCAATAACAATTTCACTTTGCAACATAAAATTCATAAACATTTAGGTTTACGGACAAACTAATAATATAAAGATATCCTCAAAGTTTCAACAAAATCGAACCAACAGTTTTTGAGTAATCGTGGTCCCAAATTTGAAAAATGTTGCTTCGAGAAAAATGTGTTTAAAGTTTGGACTATCGCAAATGGTACTTACACCATAATCAGCGATCCCAGGACCGTATAAAAGACCTTCACCTTGTTCGTAGAGTTCATTGTTCTGTTGTTGAAGCTTTTTGTGAACTTTACAGGTTTCTTTGCTGCTTAAAGAGGTCTTAAGTTCTTAGCTCTATTTCCGACTCGAATCTTTCAACCGCGCGAAATCGACGCCAACGACGATGGCATGGCATGACATTCATTACTCTTAAAATGGATGAGGATTCTTTATTGAATACTGCGATGAACGCTGCAATCTCACCGATTTTAACGCCGCAGTATAGGTGTTTTGGAGACAAGCGCCCTAGCAGCGTTGCAGTAGGTCGTCCTCTGATAAGCCCAAATACTAATACACTCATATGTATATATGTACATATATCCTGTGGGGAACGAAGTCGTGGCATCGGCATGGGTGCGGGTTCTACTTCGTCCCACTAACCTTTCACTTTTCACTCGCCGATCGTTCATTGGAATTCCGCTGCAATTTGTTCGCCATAGCAGCAGAGGAAACATCACACCCAGTTGAAATGAAACTCACTAGTTGATTCGTTATAATTTGTTTTATTTCACGCACACAGTAGACACGGTGAATTTCATAATTACACATACGATACGTTATACAGGTCCTTTCTATCTGTACGACTTGTTATTACAAGTTGTGTTATTATAACTTGATTTGTCCTATATGCACATTCCCGACATTTGCACCAATTAACGGACTAATTTTTATTACGACAACCCGATCCTTACGCCAACGACTCCGTATAATATCGCGTCCCCGCGTGCACCGGGGAGCGGGAGCGGCACGATCTTGGTGGTCGGCGAATGTAATCGGACTCAACGATATTCATTCGTTGTCAAAAGAAATTCGGCCAGTGGGGAAATGCACTTGGTGAGATTGGGATTCTTGATAAGTTAGGAAAGAATTCTTACAGGGAATTTGTATGCGAAGAGATGCATGAAAGGTAAGGCTTCTTTACAGGGACTTTTAGATTATAAATTTGCTCTATTTAATGCGTGAAGCATTTAAGGTGCTAATGTGATTGCATTAGCGAACTTAAGGAAGATGGGTAGCAGTTATGGGGGTTTTTCAGGTAAGTGGGCCGTGGGATTTGGCGGAACCGCCACGATCCCATGGGGCAGCGCCAACAGGATAGTCATGAAAAGACTACACAACAACAGTAGTCAAATACAAAAAAGTAAAACTGACATGGCAAGAATCGTTGCTGTTCTCTTCCCACAGTGTGATGAGGTGTTAAGAGTGCAAGAGAAGTGGAGTATCACTGAAAGAGAGATACCTCCCGCGACCACTGAAAAGTTGCCCTTAGCTGCAAGGGTTATCAAAAAAAAAAAAAAAACAAGACCCCGGGACTGGATGGTATCTCTAAGGCTGTAGTGAATACTGCTTTAACAAAAAAGCCTGAGGTCTTCAGCAGTCTCTTCACAACCTGCCTTCAAATAGGACAATTTCTTAAAAGTGAAGAATCCAGAAGCGCTGTCGTCCTATCGCTCGTTGTGCATGCTGGACACAACAGGATAACTGCTTGAGCGAGTAATTGCCACTCGCCTGGAAAAATTCACTGAGGGGACATCGGGGCTCTCTGAATGGCAGTACGGGTTCCGGAAAGGTAGATCAACCGGGAGGGCACTATCTGTGTTGTGCGACATCGATCGCAATGCGATAGCTGGAACACGATGGCTATGAGGCACACAAAATATTGCGCTGTGGTGACACTAGGTGTTAAAAATGCATTTAACTCGGTGAACTGGAATCAGATTCTAGAAGCGTTGAGCGATCTACGAGTCTCACCCTAGTTGGTGCGTATACTAGTTAACTATCTCTCGGATAGAATTTTGACCACACAATAAACCTCTACCGTCAACAATTAAACAATATAAAATCCGAGATTGACTAGGAGCGGCCAGAATTGATTGACAGAAGGAACGTTTCATTTAAGAAAAAACAACGCCAGATCACACACATTTATAATGTCTCGCCAGAAACTCTAGAGACTTGGTTTAGAAACCTCAACTTTGCTAAAATAATGCACTTTAGGGAAAAAGGATGAAATTGCTTGCAAAAAATCGCTACATAATTATTTATAAGAAACTATGCAATATCAAAAAAATCCCACGTAGAAGAAAACAATTTGGAAGTCACGTTTTCAATGAATCCAAAAAAGTGGTTTTGTAAAACACGTTTACATAGTTTTCAGTGGCGTAAAATTACCTCATCTGGCTATCATCATCATCATCGGCACTACAACCGGGAACCGGTCTTGGCTTTATTTAGCAAGTCCTGAAGCTTGTTAAATTTTCCATAATGATTTGTTTTTTTCGGCCAAGGTCATCAGTCTTGCGCCAGAGACCCCACGACGGGGAATCGAAGCCTGGTCTCCCGCGTGACAGGCGGGTATACTAACCACTATACTATCCAGGAGCCCTCATCTAGATATATATCTTTCATTTATAATGAAATGGACGATGTCGTCCTACAGTCATTCGGGTAAATTTTTAACATTCTGGGGTATTCGGGGAGTAGCCTCTTTCCTGTCGACCACTGTCATACCCGCTCCAATGCAATAGGCGGTCGAGACAGATCTGAGGGGCATTGCAGCAGAATTGATTATCTGTACTTTTAGATATTTTTGCCGCCCATGATCTTTTGGTATATCATACTCAAGAACCTAGATCAGCTTTTCAGGCAGAAAAAAAAACATTATTTTTCATTTTCGGAAATTTTTACAACGGGTTACTGCCCCAAATGCACATTTATTTACAACCCACTGTTTACAATCACCATCATCGTCGGTACTACAACGGGATCCGGCCTTGGCCTTATTTAACAAATCTCTCCATCGGTCTCGATTTCGAGCCGATGTCATCCAGTTTCGCACTCCCAGGCTCTGGGTGTCCTGGTCTACGCCATCCCTCCATCGCAGTCAAGCCCTGTAGAGATGTGTCCTTCCATACATCCTTCCACAAAGGACTTTCCAGGCAGGCTGTTCGTCGCTCATTCGAGCTAGGTGTCCCACCCACCGGAGTCTACCGAGCTTGATTTTTTTTACAACATTAGTTTCAAAGTAGATTGGATACAACTCATGGTTGTAGCGCCTCTGGAATCGTCCTCCCTCACATACGGGGCCAACTATTCTCCTTAAGACCTTCCTCTCGAACGCGGCTAAGAGTTCAGAGTGCCATTTATTGAGCACCCATGTCTCGGATCCATATATGACTACTAGTAAGACTATGGTCTTATATAGTAGTAGCTTGGACGTTCTGGATAAATTTCGGGATTTAAAGAGCCTTGATACACCATAGTAGGGCTTGTTGGATTTGATCAGCCGTTCGCGTATTTCTTCTTCCATATTGTTGTCGACTGATACTATTGACCGAAGGTAGTTAAAGGATTGCACTACTTCAAATTCGTGCTCCACCACCTTGTTTGCAATCAGTGCAATTAAATATCGTCGACAAAATCCAGACAATAATAAAACATACTATCCAATTATCAATTGCAGTGGTTTCCAAGCGATTCTTAATCCGTAATTTGCGAAACATCCCCGGGAGGGACTATGTCAGGGGGGCCATCATGCAGATATTATGATCAATAATCGAACTTTAAGAGGTTCGTCAACGCATAATCGGGTTCGTTCTCGAGATTCGGTCAACGTTCTACTGATAACGAGATTTTGTAACATCAGGGGCATCGATTTCACCAATACGAATATAAACGCCGTTCACCAGTATTTTCAAACAGCGAAACCAGATACCCTTGCCATAATTGAGAACCAGGTCGATTCGTCAACAAAAAAAAATCCTCTCGAACAGATGGTATTCCGAATACTGTTCTTAAACATTTGCCTCAGGAAGCGGTGAAAATTTACACTACCTTGTTCAATAACGCTTCCAAGACGTTGGAAAATAACAATAGTCCACCCCATCCCCAAAAAGTGCAACGACAGGAGCAATCCCGCCAATCTTCGCTTAGTCTGCTTCCAAACATTAGCAAAATATTCGAGAAAATCGTAAATAAGGCATTAATAAACTGGTGTGATGAAAACGACATAATTCCGAACAACCAGTTTGGCTTTAGAGCGGGGCACGACACAGATCATGCAGCTACAAAACTTGTTTCCGATATCCAGTGGAACAAGGCAAAACGACAATGCGCTGGCGTATGTTTGGTTGACTTTGAAAAGGCCTTCAATGCCGTATGGTTAGAAGGACTTGTATATAAGTTATCAAATCTAGGTTTCCCGAATATCTGTTATACATCATTTACGATATGATAATGGATAAGCAATTTGTGGAAAAATGTGGGGACAAAATCTCCAATAAAACTTTCCATATTAAAAATAGCTTACAGCAGGAAGCAGTGAATTCTCCCATTCTCTTTAATATTTATACTAGTGATCTTGTTGGGTCTCTTAATCATGCTATTGCATATGCCGATGATATTGTAGTGTACAGATCAGGAAAAAAAATCGATGCCATTAACAGCTTTCTACAAGATGATTTCAATAAAATCAAATGCATTTGTGAGGATTAGAAATTGAAAATTAACTTACAAAAAACAAAAATAAAGCCTTTTTAGAACACCTCTTTCTACAGCTTCAAGAGATACAAGGAATTATTGGAAAAACTTTTCCATCGTAGGAACCAATAATCTTCCGCTGCAAATGAAAACCTTGGTATTTGGATGAGTCGATACCTATGCTTTAATAAGCACATAGCAGCTGTCCTCTTCGCAGCTAAAACTGCATATGCAATGAAAAGAAGTCTGTTCCGAAATAGTCTCTTATCCGTCCAATATTAGTGTATGGTTGTCCGGTATGGTTTAACGTTTCCCCATCCTACATGGAAAAGTTTCGCTTGTTCGAGAGGCAGTGCCCGCGTGTTAAGTGTGTCAGTGACATCATAGACAAAGATGATGTACAAGAGGTCATTGATGCACTCAAATCAAAAAACACTATCCGATTATAAACTCAAATAACCCCCAGAACGATAATGCAATTAATTGCACATTTAATCGCAATCGGTGAACTTAATTGCATATTCCAAAACAATTGTCCAATAATGCAAAAGCAATTAATTGCATATTCCGGAACAATTAACAAATCACGGAAAAGCAATTAATTGCATACGAAACATAAAAGAACTAATTGGGTCAGTTCGCAACTACGGATATTGAACTGTGGCGCAAATCGATGAAGAAATGTCGGCTGACGTCGCAGTACAAAGCAATTGCGAATTGAAAGTTAAAATGAGGAAATTAGGTCACTGCGAAATGTAATTACATTATCGTCATCGGGATGTGTTGACCCCAAGGTGTCGAGAACAACTGAAGCCAAGTTGGGAGGGAGTCTGTTGTTGATCAGAGAGTCGAGTAGTTTGTGGTGGTTCGAATCTAAGTGATCGGAAGAGTAGAGTCTGATTGGAGGTCGATGATTAGAAGTGTGAACCGGAGGTGTTATCGGAAGAAGTGAGGTTGTTTGTAATTGGAATTTGTTATATATATATATATAATTGGTCCTGTCCGCTAGGAGTTAAAAAGATAGAGTGAAACGGATTCGAGAAGTTTACGAGGATGGTTATTTTACAGAGGAGTTCGTAACAAATAGTTTATGTAATATGTATCGTGTATATACAAAGAGTGAAGTGGACAATAATCTATAACTGAAAGATTGAAAAATATATAGACAATGAGAGTCGTGTAGACAAAAAAGAAAACTATAACTAGAAGATTGTATAATGAGTAAACAATAAGAGCAATGTGGACAAAAATCAATAATCAAACGATTGTATAATATATAGACAATAACAGTGATGTAGACGAAAATGTATAACTACTAGATTGTATAATGTATAGACAATAAGTCCGTCGTGGACAAAAAAATTAATAACCAAACGATTGTATAATAAATAATATATAAGAGTGATGTGGACAAAAATCTACAACCGAAGATTGTATATGTTTGGAGCTCCACTCCTAAACATACGAGGATTGCCTTTTATATTTCGGGATTAGAGAACAAAAACAAATATTGATCATCGAAAATCACTTTATTGTTTTTCAAAATATTCCCCATGAAGATCTATACACTTTTGCATGCGTTTGAACCAATTGTCGAAGCACTTTTGCCACCCTGATTGAGGTATCTCCAACACATGCATTCTGAATGCAGCAACCGCTTCTTCAGGTGTCGAAAAACGTTGACCTGTCAGTTTGTTTTTTACGTACGGGAATAAAAAGAAGTCATTCGGTGCCAAGTCAGGACTATACGGCGGATGACCCATCAAATCGATGTTTTGGGTGCTCAAAAATGCAGTTGTCGCAGCCGATGTGTGAGAGCTCGCATTGTCGTGGTGAAGAGTGATCCGTCTTCGGCGGTTGGTTTTCCTGATTTCTTGGAAGACAACTGGCAAACAAATGGTTGTGTACCACTCAGAATTGACTGTTCTGGGTTGTTCTAGTGGTACGGTTGCGACATGTCCCGTTTTTCCGAAAAAACAGGCGACCATTTGCTTGGAAGTGCTTCGTGCGCGAACAGCTTTTGTTGGATTTGGCTCATCTTGAAACACCCAGACAGTCGACTGCTGTTTACTTTCGGGCTCATACGCGTAAATCCACGATTCATCACCTGTCACGATGTCATAGACGTGTTTCGAAGCTCCGCGACCGTATTTTTTGAGCATTTCTTTCGACCAATTGACACGAGCCTTTTTTTGGGCGATTAACAAATTGTGTGGGATCCAACGCGAACAAATTTTTTTGACAGTCAAATGTTTATGCAATATTGAATGTATGCTGGTCCCACTAACGCCTAAGGTTGTCTCAATCTCACGATAGGTCACATGACGATCTTCCAATATCAGTTCGTGCACAGCATCAATGGTTTTCGGAACAACAACTGATTTTGGACGACCTTCACGAAATTCATCTTGGAGTGAACTACGACCACGATTGAATTCACCATACCATCGATAAACACTGGTTCTTGATGGAGCTTCATCGCCAAAAATTGAATTAAGTTCATCCATGCACTGTTGCTGAGTTAATCCACGCCGAAAGTTGTAAAAAATAATCGCACGAAAATGTTGACGATTTAATTCCATTTTTTGGGCCGAGATGAATCTTTTAAGTTACTGTAAACAACACAAATAGCGCTCGTATGTCAAGGCGTTCTGAGTGCGTATTACCTCAAAAATGTCCAACTTTACGACAGAGCTGTCAATTGCCGGATTGCAACGCTAGGGTTGCCAAATCCCGAAACATAAGAGGCAATCTTCGTATATATATGATTGGTCCTATCCGCTAGGAGTTAAAAAGATAGAGTGAAACGGATTCGAGAAGTTTACGAAGATGGTTATTTTACAGAGGACTTCGTAACAAATAGTTTATGTAATATGTATCGTGTATATACAAAGAGTGAAGTGGACAATAATCTATAACTGAAAGTTTGAAAAATATATAGACAATGAGAGTCGTGTAGACAAAAAAGAAAACTATAACTAGAAGATTGTATAATGTGTAGACAATAAGAGTGTTGCGGATTGGCAATTAAATGTGCTGGAATGTACTGGAGAAATCTAGTACATTCGCATGTATACCAGTTACGCAGCAGCTGGCACCAACTGGCCATCATTGTCACCACGATGATGTCATAGCGTCGCCTTTTCAATTGGCAGTTATGCCAATTCGTCAGTCTGCAATCAACCTTCAACGGGTTCGCTACAATCATCGTCTGCAATCAACGTTCATCGAATGAACACCATCGGCTCTCGTCCAATCAACAATATAATCAATTAATAAAGCTACTCTTAACTACAGTTTTACCTTTCTTGTGGTTCTGTCTCCTACGACAGAGTTTTATCGGTTTACACACGTACTACGTAGAGTTATCAACAAACAAAGAGCAATGTGGACAAAAATCAATAATCAAACGATTGTATAATATATAGACAATAAGAGTGATGTAGACGAAAATGTATAACTACTAGATTGTATAATGTATAGACAATAAGTGTGTCGTGGACAAAAAAATTAATAACCAAACGATTGTATAATAAATAATATATAAGAGTGATGTGGACAAAAATCTACAACCGAAGGATTGTATATGTTTGGAGCTCGGCTCCTAAACATACCCTCGACCTATTTGAGAGCATACAGAGACGAGCGATCCGCCTGATCGGGGACTCGGCGCTGACGTTGGGACTACAGTCGCTATCACATCGAAGGCGCGTAGCCGACCTCTGTCTGTTTTACAGATATTATCACGGGTGCTGTTCTTCGGAGATTCTTGGTATTGTTCCACGCAATTCGGTTTATATGAGGTCCACAAGCCAATCCGACGGATCGCACCCGTTTGTGGTTCATCTCCCGACGGCGCGAACATCCCTGCATCAGAACTCGTTCCGTTACAGAGCGGGGAAGCTGTGGAACTCCCTTCCCACGCAAGTGTTCCCGGAGCATTACAACCTGCAACTGTTCAAAAAGAACTGCAACAGTTATTTGATGGCATCTCGGGGCGCCCATTCGGCGCTATAAGTTCGCCTCTCCCGAGAGAAGTCTAATAAAAAAAAAAAAAAAGTAAGAGTGATGTGGACAAAAGTCTATAATTAAAAGATTGTGTAATACAAATATTACTGGTAACTTAGACAATAACTTGTAACAGTGCATTGGTATGGAAAATTTATACATAATAAAAAAAAAAAGTGAGGCGACTACACAAAGAAAAAAAATGAAAGAAAAAATAATTGTTTAATTGTCTTAACTCCTGATGGTGTTTTAGTACTGGGGTGTACCTAGATGACATAACTCGCGTTCCTGCCTCGGATTACATAGAATACCCGAGTCTCAATACAGAATGGCAGGGGGAACATCATACAGATATCATGATAAATGATGGAACTTTGAGAGGTTCGTCATCGCATAACCGGGCTCGCTCTCGAGGCTCGGCCCACGCTCGACTGGTGACGGCATTTTGTAACATCAGGGGCATCGGTTTCACCAATACGAATGTAAACCCCGTCCACCAATATTTGCAAACAACGAAACCTGATATCCTTGCCCTAACTGAGACCCAGGTCGATTCGTCAACTGATTCGGCATATCTTCGTTGCTCAGGATACGACTTACATTCGAGATTCCGTTTTAAGGGCGGAGTCTGCGTTTTCGCGCGGTCCGATCTGGCTTGCCAGAGGATGGAGGCGTTGGAACCCAATAATATGGACATCATATGGTTGAGGGTCGTGCTGAGGAATTCCGTTAAATTTCTTTGTTGTCTTTACCGCTCCCCGAATGACGATCGACCGGCGACATTTTTCGAACATCTTTCATATACCGTCGACTGGATACAGATCAACCACCCAGCTTCTGAAATTATTGTCCTTGGCGATTTTAATGTGCACAATTTCGACTGGTTGTTACATTCTAACAGAACCGACGAGGCTGGGAGGCTGGCGGAGATATTTGCTGTAAGCCACAACTTGACTCAACTCGTGGGGGAGCCAACGCGAGTGCCGGATGCCCGAGGTGATTATGCGAACACCCTAGATCTGTTTTGGACATCCGAACCGAGTATTTATACCGTCGAGGTTTCTGCGCCACTGGAAAACTCAGATCACTGCTTGGTATCTGTCGCGCAAGCACTTGCATACTAAGCGAATAATCGGCCTAGGCAGCTTCGCTATGTATGGAAGTATGGGGCTGCTAACTGGGACGATATGCGAGATTTCTTCGCATCCTTTCCATGGTCGGAGGTGTGCTTCGGAAACTCCGATGTTAACGCATGCGCGGAGTCGGTATCAGAGATTATTCTCCTGGGGATGGAGATGTATATTCCACATTCCATCAAACGAAGTTCGTCTGATAAACCTTGGTTTAACAAAATATGTGAGCTGATTACAGCGGCAAAAAATAGAGCTTTTAAGCAATGGCGCTCCAATCCCACCGATGTTAACAGAACGAATTTTGTTAGAATCAGAAACGCGTGCAACCAGGCGATTGATGCCGCGAAGAAGGCTTACAACGACAGGGTGATCAATAAGCTCCTTCGGTGCCCAACTGGTTCGCGCTCCTTCTGGTCAATGGCAAAAGCTGTCAGCAGTAACTTTGCTTCCTCCTCTTTCCCTCCGTTGGTGACAGACAGCGGGACGTTAGTCACGAATCCAAAGAATAAAGCTAATGTGTTCGCCAATTTATTTTCCGCGAATTCAAACCTCGATCCCGGCCTTTTGGAGCCACCTGTGATCTCGCCGGTACAGTCTTCCATGCGAGATGTGAGATTTCGTCCGCGCACTATTCAACGCATTCTACGTGAACTGGATTGTAGGAAGGCAACCGGCCCGGACGGAATACCAGCAATAGTCCTTAAGAACTGTGCTCCAGACCTATCGCCGGTTCTTGGCAGAGTCTTCCGCTTATCTTATGCACAGAGGACCTTTCCTGCCTGCTGGAAAATCGCTCGAGTTCAGCCAATCCCAAAGATGGGAAAAAAGTGTCTACCACAAAATTACCGTCCGATAGCATTACTGTCTATTTTATCTAAGGTAATGGAAAAAGTCATCAATACAGAGTTGGTTAAGTATTTGGAGTGCAACGGTCTTCTGAATGATAGTCAATACGGATTCCGTGGCAGGCGGTCCACGGGAGACCTTTTGACACTTATAACCGATATATGGACATCTGCGATTGAACGGCATGGTCAGTCAAGGGCGGTCGCATTAGATATCTCCAAGGCTTTTGACCGCGTCTGGCACGGGGCATTGCTGAGCAAACTTCGTTCATATGGACTTTCCCAACAGCTTTGCGACTGGACGAGGAGCTTCCTCGAGAATTGATCGATCCGGGTTGTTGTGGACGGCGAGTGTTCGGATCTGTATCCTGTTAATTCGGGGGTGCCCCAAGGTTCTATTTTGGCTCCAACCTTGTTCTTGCTTCACATAAATGATTTGATGGAGACAACGGATAACAAATTGTTCAGTTTTGCGGATGATAGTACGCTTGTTTCCTCCTTTTCGAGTGATCGGCCGATTGGTGCATCAACGTCGCACCAGCTGAGATATAGACAGATTGACTCTCTGAACCAGGATCTAGATAAAGTCCTGCAGTGGGGAAATGCCAATCTAGTCGACTTCAACGCAACGAAGACCCAGTATACAACATTCACAAAGAAAACTGTATCATCGGTTCCACAGCTGATGATGAGTGGCCGGGCCCTCGAGGCTGGGGAAAGTTTGAAATTGCTCGGGGTCACGGTCTGTGGGAATGTATCATGGCATAAACACGTATCGGGTATCGCCAGATCAGCCTCAGGAAAATTGAGTTATCTTTTTAGAGCCAAGAAATACTTTACTCCGGCCCAACTTCTTCTCCTATATAAATCCCAAATTAGACCCGCGCTCGAATATTGCTCTCATGTTTGGAGCTCGGCTCCTAAACATACCCTCGACCTACTTGAAAGCGTACAAAGACGAGCGATCCGCCTGATCGGGGACTCGGCGCTGACGTCGGGACTACAGTCGCTATCACATCGAAGGCGCGTGGCCGACCTCTGTCTGTTTTACAGATATTATCACGGGTGCTGTTCTTCGGAGATTCTTGGCATTGTTCCACGCAATTCGGTTTATATGCGCTCCACAAGACAATCCGACGGATCGCGCCCGTTTATGGTTCATCTCTCGACAGCGCGAACATCCCTGTATCAAAACTCGTTCCGTTACAGAGCGGAGAAGCTGTGGAACTCCCTTCCCACGCGAGTGTTCCCGGAGCGTTACAACCTGCAACTGTTCAAAAAGAACTGCAACAGTTATTTGATGGCATCTCGGGGCGCCCACTCGACGCTATAGGTTCGCCTCTCCCGAGAGAAGTCTAATAAAAAAAAAAAAAAAAAAAAAAAAAAAATTTATCCTAATAAGACACTGTATGACAAATCAGGATTGAATAGGAAACACAATTTCATTATCAAAATTATTCGTGGTCACACTGCAAGGACAATGTGCAGCGAAAATAATCTTATCTCGGGAGCATACTACCCCAATGACATGTATCTGGAGAATACACTCCAAAATGGGTTTATCCCACCAGACGCCTTCCCTCTCTTGGACAGAAAAGGTCTCATCCATCCAAGCATGGAGTTCCTATTATTTTTGTGGTGTCAGGGACAAACATATTATAACAGTGGAATATCAAATGTTGCAGTTCACTTGCGCTGTACCATGGCAGCGTCCCGAAATATAGAAATATCTTCAGACTTTCGCTTCCCATTCCCCATTTCCCTTTTCATACATATTTATTCTTCCTTTTCATTTCCATTTTTCATTTAGATTCCTATTCCTTTTCGTTTTAAAATCTGTGTATGTTAACATTTTTGTTAATATTTTTCTTAATATTTTCTTTTTTTAAATCTTATTTTCAAAAACCAAGCATAGAGAGTGAGAGAGAGAGAGAACTTTTTTCTAAAATATTTAGCTAACAGAAAATATAAAAAAATATAAAAATATAAAAATATTATTGTACGCCGAAAGGCATTACTCAAGCCTATATCGTGTAATTTAGAGTGCTCGTGTAGAACCAGTAAATTATTTTAAGAATAAGAGAAGTTTGTAAAATAGGATTTAGAGTTTAGTCCTAGGTAAACATTTATTGAATTATTGTACAATAAATGCGATATTCATCATCATCATCAACCTCTTTTGTATGTCGGGCGCATATCCTCTATATTAGAACTGAAATGAATTATTCCAACAGGTTTTTTTATTTTTATTTTATTTTATTTCGTTATTATTAAATATATTTAATTTTAATATTATAAATGTAACATTTGTGTTAGGAGGTCTCTCTGTAACAAACTTGTACTGCGGATCTAACATCAAGAGAATACCAACTTTTTTATTGTTGAAAAAGTCAGTCATAAGAAATTTATATCAGAAAAAGTTATAAGTATCGCTTAGTTGAAGTCTTTACCAATCCAGTCAGGGCTTCTATTAGAAAGGCGCTATGAAGTTACCTTTAAAACGGGAACAAATTTTTAAACAAAAGGGTACACATTCGACCCAAAGCGGACTATCCGAACCGTCGTGTGGAAAGCCTTAAAATAAACATTAAAAGTAGTGGATTTCTTTTTCCCAAAATGTTTCCCTATTGAATCTACCATCCAACTATTTAGCACCAGAATTGTAGTGAAAGAATCCTTTCTCCTGACAATGTATTCATGTAAGGCCAGGGTATTAAATATAACTAACACGGTTCCCCAAAGCCTCATAATTCGTACCAAAAAGGATGTGTTTTCCAATTTGAAGAGGTGACTACACGCAACGAGAAATGATACAATTCAGTATCCTATAATTGAGTTTAGCTTCTTACCCCGCACGCACATCGCATGCCCTCATACTTTACCCCTAAAAAGGTGACTGTGGGATTGTGTGCGAATTCTATTACTTTAACATTTAATTATACGTTAAGAGACCTTTCTATCGCCTTTGGGACACAGCAACCCTTAATCGTACTCTGAAAACAGCTCATGTCGTAAAGTTAATTTAAATACAACCTAAATAGATAATTTCGCGAAAACAACGTTGTTACGAGATAAAACGGGCAATAAAGCTGAATGTTCTTATAGCCGGGATTGCATGCACATACGAAGGGTGAAGAAGGTTCGAGGTTAATTAAACAAAATTGAGGGTGTTCCTAAGGTTGAGAGGAATTTAGGGACATACTACACTTTGTACCGAAATATTAAGAAAACAGGTTCATTTGATAAGGGAAGTAAGGAAGTCATAACAAACAGAGTGCGAAAGGAAGAAAGAGAGCTAGAGCGAAGAAGTAATACCATTTTATAAGTGGAAACCGCTTGTTATACATTGCTAATTTTTTTCTTGGTTTCTTTGCTTCAATGATTCTTCAGTTACGCCAACTGGTAAATAAACATAATTTTCCTGTTCTCGATTGGTTTGACCTCATTACATATCTCATAATAATTCGAAAGATTTTAACAAATCAAGATCATTTCTAAATAAAAACATGCGAGTGAAAAACTCCAGTTATATAGACCACAAGATAAGAGAAACCTCCTCAAAGTAACCTTCAAAAATAGGGATATCGCTGCCATTAGTGATGCCCAAATGATAGAGGGAAATTATACATTCGAAAATGTCCTACTAAATCGATATGAACATCGTCCGGTCAATTAAAAAGCGCGCCGCATTACGTAGTTCTCTAACTAATTAAAAAAAAAAATAGTGAATTTAGCACCCAACCGCCTCAGTAGCAGAATCCATAACTGAAGTCACATACGCACATTAACATAAATGCGGATATTCTGAGGTTCATCAAGGCCAAAGTCGAATTAACTGAACTCGGAAATACCATGAATAAAGTTCAAAACACAGCAAAGGGGGAATTGCTGTTAAAAATGAAACGCCCACGAGCGGCTACCACTGAGAGACTGAAAGCAAAAGTACAAGTGCTACAGAAAGCTGCCAGTGCGAGACTTAACATACGTGACTTACATGAGGTTATCACTGTCGAGGAAATCTTGACAGCGATCAGCACAGGGTTCCCTGCACGGTAATCGGCCCCAATGGAAGCGGTAAAATGCTTAAGAAAGGTGGCACGCAGAATGCCATGATCAACCTGCGAAGAGAAGAGGCTAGGATCTTGCTGGCTACCAGTTTCCTGTGGGTCCGATGGATTAGATGCAGACGACGAGAACATATTAAACTCATACGATATTTCAGATGCTGGCAATACGGACATGTGGCGAAATCCTGCAAATCCGATGAAGATCGCTCGGACATCTGTCTGAAATGCGCAGGCAAAGACCAGAAAACGAACAGCTGTCAAACACAACCCGAATGCATGTTTTGCAAATCAGGGTGCGAAGGCGATGAAGCACAATCCGAGCATTCAAAAATACGATGACCAATCGTCTGAATAAAAATGGACAGATTTAAGTATACAAATTAGTTTAAACCATCATGAAGCCACACAAGATCTCCTTTCCCAAACAGTTATGAATTAAAGCCCCAGCGTGGAACTCATCAACGTTCATTGCAGGATGTTTGACACTGGTCCAAATACACGGAAAGAAGAAGCAGTGGAACAGCGGTTATTTAAACAATCGAGATTTCCCTTATAGAAGGTAGAAGATTCCCATATTCCAAGGTCGAGGAAATTCATTCTACTGTTGTTACGCTCCGCCAATGTGGGAAATAGAAGAATTCAAATTCTTTTTGGGCGGCATAACTCAAAAGCTAGAGCTAAGAGCCCCCTTATATTTACTGGAGATTTCAACCCTTGGGCGGTAGAAGGGGAAGCACCAGGACCAACAGTAGACGACTAATAGTAGGCACTACTCGAAGCCTTCGCAGTTCTAGATGTGGTGCTACTTAATGATGGTTCTGATGACAGCGTCATAAGCGAGAGAGACCGTTCCAAAATCAACTTCACATTTGCCAGCACCATGTTGGTAAGAAGTATGAAGTGGCAAGTTTTGGATACCTGCCTCCATAGTTACCACCAAGCTGTGATGTACGAAATATTACCACGCAGGGGATTCATCACTGACAAATTGGCGAAGAAACCCTAGAAAAAAATGGGTGGAAAGAGAAGGATGCGGTACTGCTCGATTATATACTGGCAGACCAAATCAAACAGTTTGATGCAGAGGCCGATGGGAACAGGCACTCTGAAGTTATGAAATGGCTAACTACCGCATGCGATGCTTCTATGCCACGACAAAACAACCAGCAGGGGCTATCAAACCAGTGTATTGCTGGAACTCAGAAATCACCCATGTGTGATCTGAGTGCCACAGGCTTCGACGCTTGCAACAAAGATCAAGAAACTGTAACACCTACCCACGGAATTCGTCAACAAACGGAAAGGGTTGAGAAATGTGACCCGCAAGAGTAAATATGACGCATTCTGTTCCCTAAGGAATGAAATAAATAACAACCCTTCGGGCCACTGCTTACAGTCATGACAGTGTAGGGGTTTAAGTAGTGGTGCCGAACACGGGCACTGGTTTACTGAAATCCCCAACGATGTTCCGCCGAAAATTGATCACAAAAATCTCCCAGCTCCGGTAAAGAGAAAAATAAAAAGTTTCGATTTCAGGATTTTTTAATTCAGTTTTTCTTTCATTTATTCTTTGCTGTTAATAAAAACACACCGTTTTGATTCGGTGAGTTTTTACTTTTACTATAAACACATAGTTTTGACTCAGTTTGTTATTCAATTAATTTTTACACGCTTCTAGTTTATGGATCAGTTTGTCTTTCAGTTAATTTTTACTTTTAATATGAACACATAGTTTTGGGTCGAGTTAATTTTTTAGTTACTTTTCACTTTTTACCAAACACTATTATTTTTTATTTGTTATTTTAGAAAGGTGACACACCCGGCGCCCAACCACTTAACCTGACCGCGGATAATACTCGACTCCCTTATTTTTAAAATTGGAAAAAATACCGAACAGCACAACGGTAGAGACTCGACTCGAGTATAAACTTTGTGTGTACGCACCGTACCGTGCGCACGGCACGGTGGATGGTGGACGCGACCGACTCATTATGTATGTGAATTTCGACTGACTCAAACGAGGGATGAAAATTGTCTTCATGACTCAACCCACACGGTCAAGCAATCATGATCACACTCTCATCTGCATTCCTTCATTTCCCTCCCATCGAGGTGAATAAACTCTTGTGAATTTACCCAGCAGTCAATGGACTTAGAGAAATTGGAGAACAGAAACGGAGAGCGTGATGATCTCGGGGTTGAATTTGCTTTGGCGTGCTACGAAAGCAAAACCATGGTGACCGCATGACCCAGTTTGATATGGAATTGATCTCAGAGTGCAATGCACTCTGGAAGGGGAAATGGGGTGTAATGGCAAGTATATTTTTCGTGCTATTCACCTGACTAAAGAGTTTATGGGTCCCCCGCGAACAGCCGTGCCTGGTGTAGGTCGAAGGACGCACGATGGGATAATATCAGCGTGAGAACAAAACAAAAAGAATTTGAAATTACCCAAGCGGTTTTGGTACGCAACAACAGCGTCGCTTGCCCAGACTTTGCTGTTGCTAACCAAACATGGAATTTTTGATTTCCTGTAGAAATCTCATGTGATCTACAAAGATTGATGCCATATGGCATAAAAGGGCTGAATTCAGTTATTCATTATCTGCATAGAAGAATGAATTCAGCTATGCGCCCTTTAGGTAGATACTTTTGCATGTGAAATAGCCGACAGAAGAGATTGGGGTTGACGTGGAGCGCGGTTAGCGGGCGAAATTGGGTTGTAATTGTGGTTTGGTTCTCCGCGTAATTAGAGAACCCCCACAACAGGACTACACAGCAAGAGTAAATGAAAAGGGGAAAAAGCGATATGGCCAGAATCATTGCACAAGTGGAATGGTACCTCATCGAAAACCTAACAGGTGCTCTTGGCTACAACAATCATTAAACAAAATCAGACGCCAGGACTGGATGAAATTCCTAACGCGACGGTGAAGATTGCTTTAACTAAAAAGCCCCTTCACTACCTGCCTTTAGGATATTTTCCTAAACGATGGAAAAAGGCACCGGTTTATGATTATATTGGGTTGTAATGCACGATTTTATAGTAAAAATGTAAACGCCAATATAATTTTTCCGTAAATTTTTATTCAATCAAAATAGGATCCGTTGGCATCTACGACATTCTTCCAACGTGATGCAAGGTCTAATATTCCTTTTTCGTAGAAGTGCTTACCTTTTGAGGCAGTGAAATCTTCAAAGGCTTTTATGACCTCTGCTCGGTGCCTGAAGACCTTCTACCGGCAAATTGAATCCAGATTGCGGAAAAGATGGTAATCCGTTGAAGAATATGTTAGGAGAGTACGATGTATGCGGAAGAAAGTCCCAACTGCAACAGTATTTGCACCGTTACTTGTGAGGTATGGGGTCTAGCATCGTCATGCAAAAGGATCGGGTCGTGCCTATTGACCAACGCAGGTTGCTTTTCAGCAAGTTTGGCATACAATGTGTCGATTTCCTCACAATATTTGATAGCGTTTGTCGTTTCTCCTGGTTGAAAAAATGAAAAGTGGATTAGTCCTCTCGATATCCACCAAATTGTCACCATACATTCTTTTGGGTGAAGATCGGATGTTTTGGTTTTTCACCTGCATCCAACTACTGTCCAGACAAAATCCACTGGGCTCCTCGATAGTATAGTAGTTATTATACCCGCCTGTCACGCGGGAAACCGGGGTTCGTTTCCCAGTCGGGGAGCCTCTGGCGCAAGATTAATGACCTTGCCCGGAAAAAAGAAATCATTATGGAAAATTTAACAAGCCTCAGGACTTGCTAAATAAGGCCAAGACCGGTCCCCGGTTGTAGTGCCAATGATGATGATGATGATAAACCGAATACATGCATGTGTTCCACCTGCGTTATACTCGTGATAAAAGCGACACAATTTATGAAATTTGGGTCCAATATCCAGAAGACATTTTATAAAGCTCGACTAAATGAATATAAGTCAAATATACTTCGGAAAATATCATTTAAACCAGTGATTCTATTATAATTTAAAGGACGTCCATAAGCGATTAGGATCTAATCTCACGGCCGAAGAAAAATTTCTCAAAGTACTATCTTCATCATCATCATTGGCACTACAACCGGGATCCGCTCTTGGCCTTATTTAGCAAGGCTCTCCACCGGTCCCGATTTCGAGTCGATGTCATCCAGTTTGGCACTCCCAAGCCCGGGCATCCTGGTCTACGCCATCCCTCCACCGCAGACAAGTCTGCCGTGCTGTCTCCTTCCATACATCCTACCACAAAGGACTTTCCGGGCAGGTTCTTCGTCGCTCATTCGAGCTAGGTGTCCCGCCCACTGGAGTCTAACAAGCTTGTATTTTCTTACAACATTAGCTTCAAGGTAGATCGCACACAACTCATGGTTGTGGCGTCTCCGAATCGTCGTGTAGACTTTCTTTACCTATAGTTGGTCTTCCCTTCCAATTTTCGCATTGAGGTCCCCGAGGAGGATTTTAACATCGAATGATGAGATCCCGTCCGTAGATTCTGTTGGGGCGTGTACGTTTATAAAAACATAATTCTACCATCGGCCCTTTATTTTTAGCACAGATATTCGGTCATTAATAAATTTCACATCTTTTACATGGGGCGTAATCTTCTTGCTTATGATGAAGCCCGTTCCGAGGTTATGTGTATCGGTACCTCCACACACCACTGTAAATGCCAGAGGAAATCAGTTGGCTGGCTGGTTAGATCAGTTTCATATTGAATATAGAACTGACCTGCTGGCTACCGAATATCCATCGTTCCCTAGAGGTAGATCGTTCTTAGATATCTTGCTAATCGACTCACGACTGAGATTACTTAACACCAATAGACGAAACACAAACTATTTACGGACAATTGAATACGATAGTGACCACTGTGCATTGACGGCAGTAATAGAGCTTCCGAACGAGCTCGCAGATCTGGAGGAATTCGTAATCCCGCAACCCTATAACTACGGGGCAATGCGATGGCCGCGGTTCACCAGATCATTAACAAGAGAACTGCGTTCGAATGACTTTAATCTGCCAGTAAACAGAAACCTGACTAATGTCGAAATCGACAAATACATTCAACAAATGGACGAAACCGTAAAACGAACAATGGACAAAACAATTCCCAAAACAATAGTTACAGATTACACTGACATGTACAGAAACGCAACAATAAACGCACTCCACAGGCAAAAGAGCAGACTGCTATCGAAATTAAAACAATTACACAGACAGTTTACAGACAGACAAGACCAGGAGATAATATCACTGAAATCCCGATTAAAAAACCTTCAACAATTACTTAAAGCTAATTATAGATTAGCAACAAATTTGTATTGGAACAACAGAATTCGAGCTATAAAAACTAGTAACCCGAATATGTTCCCACAAATAAATAAAATATTCAGGAGAAATAATCAAAATGAGATTCAGTGTTTCCAAATCCCACGTACTCAGGTAAACAAGCAGCTGCTAACAAACATTGGCATAGATACAGAGAACGCTATCCTCAATAGTGAGCTCTTCGTGATCGAAGATCCTTTGGAAAAGGTGAACGCTTTGGGAGCTGTCTTTCAGGAAATGTACAAGGTGAATGAAAGCATTCACCGAAATCACGACCTGGAGGACAGAGTTCTGCTCAATCACCTGCACCACCGGAATGAAATTTCACTTTGGCAATCGCAGAATCCGGGTTTTACGGAATTCAGTGAAGATAATCTATCAATTGACATTAATGCCAATGGTGTAGTGGCTAATAGCCTTCTAATAACAAGGGAAGGAATCCAGAGTATCTTCGACTCATTAAGAAGCAAAAAGTCAGTGGGTATAGATGGAGTACCTAACATCGTACTCAAGAACCTGCCCCCAATGGCAATAGATATATACACGGTCCTGTTTAACAACGCGTTGAATAATGCATATTATCCCGCGCGTTGGAAAACGGCCATCATTCAGCCCATCGCAAAAAAAGGGCAAAGACTACACAAACCCAATGAACATGCGTTCGATAAGTTGACTCCCAAGCATCAGTAAAGTATTTGAAAAAACCATTAACAAAGCTCTGGTAAAATGGGTAGACGAGAACAACATTATTCCAAAGCACCAGTTTGGCTTTAAGGCGGGTCATGGAACCACACATGCCGCAGCTAAACTGGTCTCTGACATACAATGGTATAAATGTAGGAACCAATGCACAGGTGCCTGTCTGATCGATTTGAAAAAAGTCTTTGATACCGTCTGGATCGAAAGGTTATATTACAAACTGGTCAGACATGGCATACATAAGCCTTTACTATATGTACTTTACGATATGTTAAAGGACAGGAGGATCGTTGTCAAAAATGGTAATGTGACGTCTAATAAAACGTATAATATCACGAATGGCTTGCAACAGGGCGCGGTACTCTCTCCGATTCTTTTTAACATTTACATTAGCGACTTATTAGAAGCACTTCCGCAGGCTATTGCGTACGCAGCCGATCTCATAATTTACAGAACAGCTCCGAAAGTTGCGATCATAAATAGGTTAATACAGAGAGACTTCAACAACGTGCAGCGCTATTGCGATGACTGGAAACTTAAGATCAACTTCCAGAAATGTGAAGCCATCCTATTTAGAACTCCATTATATAAAGCCACGTACGACACAAGGAAAAACTGGCGAATGCTAGTTATCGTGGGACCGCATGAAGATAAACTGGAAACCAAGAGTTTAGTTAAATACCTGGGCATCTGGCTAGACCAATATCTGTATTTCAACAGACATGTAGAGGCTGCTTTGCTCAAAGAGAGGAAAACTTTCGCTATGACAAGGAGACTATTTCACAGTAGCCAACTTGACAGCAAGGTAAAAGTCATATGCTACATGACGCTAATCAGGCCAATGCTCATATATGGTTGCCCAGTATGGTTCAACATAGGTGCAAATTTGATGGAAAAGATTCGGGTGTTCGAAAGAAAGTGTCTCAGAAGTTGTCTCAGATTATATCGGACACCGGAATCGGACTATAAAAAGTATTACTCAAATGAGACTTTATATAATGAAGCGTACATAAATAGGGTGGATAATTTTATGATTAAATTAATCAGAGGACATATTGCGAGAGCAATATGCTCGTCCAATGACCTAATTTTTGGGGCCTATTATCCAAACACCTTGTACTATGAGAGCGTGCGTCGCAACGGCTTTGTTCCGCCAGAGGCGTTCCTTGACTTGGATATGAAAGGGCTTATACAGGATAGATCCGGAATTCCGCTGATCTATCATGTAAGTAGATCATCTGTAGACGGGCGATTGTGCTACGACCGGGAAATAACGCGCACCCAAGAAGAGCTCCTGCGCTTCAGTAGGGCTATCTCCCACAGAGACCGGGACGATAGTATTAGACAGCGTCAACAGTTCTGGTGGTTGAATGGCATATAAAGACATGGATACCAAAGTCGGTATAGAATCACACTATCATCAGCTAGCTTACATTACTTAGCTTTTCTAGAATTAGGGTAGTATAAGATTTAAGTTAAGTTAGGTTAAGTGCTTTTACATAAAAAAAAAAAAGTAGGTAAGTTAAGTAAGTTAAATTTAAAAAAAAAAACAAAAAAATTGACAAAGTTTATCAAATTTTTCTTTGTATTTCAACCAATTATCAGTACTGCCACAAAGTTCTGTCGCCGAAAGGCAAATTATACAAATGTTAAGTAATGTTGAGCTTAGAGCGTCTGCGAAGGACCAGTAAGTTATTATATAAGATAATTAAGCTAGATTTTAAGCATTTTTTGTCTAGCCTTTAATTTAGAAATTAAGAATATAAAAAGAAAAATAAAAAATGTTTTAAAAATGAAAAGGAAATGACGATTTTGTCAGAGAATCTGAGTTTATGCACATCAATTTCAGATGACACAAAAAATCATTCTTCAATCGATCTACGCGCCCATAAATCGCTATGCTGTTGGATGTGATCCCCCGGAGTTTCAATATACTCTTTTCCGTATTCTCGCTTTCTTCTTCCTTTCGCACTATGTAGGAAAATCCCTTTCGAGCGAAAGTATTGTAAAAAAAAGTTAGTTACGTTTTAATGGAAATAATGTAATTAACGTGGATCGCAATCTACCTCGCTTTTAAAAATGTGCGAACGCAATATTATATAAAATTACATTTGCAAGTTATGCGGCAATAGAACCCTAATTCGCCCAAACTTAACGACACTGGGCCTCTGCTTTCGTTTCATCAATGAACCGTAAACTGTGACTTGAATTGAATCGGAATGTAATCCTGATAAAGTCCATAGCGGAAGTGCTACAAGGCACCTGTCCGCCACATAGTCGTGTTTGGCCAAAATCCCTAATTAATCTCACCTTGCAAAGCTGCAATTCAGCGAGTGTGACTAATTTCTAGCCCTCGGTGTCAGAAATGAACGATACCTTGTCATCGAGAGCCGTCCAAAATTCACTTTGATCATTCGAAAGGTCTAACCCTCTACCTACCACGGTCTGTGGGTTAGTGGTGTGCAGGGCCCCATCGCTCAACAGTGACGACAACGAGGACTACATCACCTAAAGGAGCGCACTGCGATGTCCTCAATTAATTGTCCACACTCCATTATTGAGAGCGATTACAGAAATTTATGAGACACTTCGGGGCAGACCAATTTTGAATTGAGTGTCGTGTCTTATAATTTCAGAATTCGCTCTGACGGTCGCAATTAACATGAAACCAGTTGGTTGTATCTCCAAACCGCACAAGAAAAATACAATTGCAAAGACCGTAATTCGCAGATAGCAATCAAAAAAGCTATAGAGATGATTGGAGTAGCCTCTAAGTATTATGGGGATTGGGGTGTGAAGTTGACGGCACCAGAGATCGATCAGAAGGCAAGACGAATGAGTTTATGCCTATAGCTGGATAATGATAATGGAGACGAGCCGAACGATCATCTTGCGTCACTTACGACGTTCTGAGAAGTTCCTGGGCCGGATGATGATCGCCGGTCGTGCTAAAGAACATGCGGCGATGAATTACTATCACGCAGGGGCACATCACAAAAATGACACTTGGTTTACGATCCGTGGAGTCATTACTTAATGGCGGTTTAATATCAGAGGCTAGACACTCGGCAAGTCGTGAGACCAGACGAAAGTCAACTTAATTACCAGTTCTCTCTTCACAGGTAGTACAGTCGTTACTTAAACTATCAATGATTGGGTGAGCAGATCACATGTACAAGAGAGGGCGTTGCTTTAGACTTTCACTGAATGTAGCCGTGAGAAAAATCTGCTCTAAGTGTACCTGCAACCGTACATTCACTTATACCAGACGGGGAATCCTTGGGAGAATCATTTTCATTGGAAGTTAAACACCTTACCTTACAACTTCTTACTTTGGGTCATTTAGCGTTTACCTTTAATTTATATAATTCGCATTTTGTAGCCAGCTAAGGAGTATGTCCTGCAATAGCAATAGATTTACATTTACATCTGTCGAAAAGTCCGTTTACGATGTTATTATGCTCACGCTCTGTGGATGTTAGCAAACTTACTTGAATATGTTTAGTTTGCCGATACGAGGGTTGCCTTTTATATTTCGGGATTAGAGAACAAAAATAAATATTGATCATCGTAAATCACTTTATGGTTTTTCAAAATATTCCCCATGAGGATCTATACACTTTTGCATGCGTTTGAACCAATTGTCGAAGCACTTTTGCCACTCTGATTGAGGTATCTCCAAAACATGCATTCTGAATGCAGCAACCGCTTCTTCAGGTGTCGAAAACCGTTGACCTCTCAGTTTGTTTTTTACGTACGGGAATAAAAGAAGTCATTCGGTGCCAAGTCAGGACTATACGGCGGATGACCCATCAAATCGATGTTTTGGGTGCTCAAAAATGCAGTCGTCGCAGCCGATGTGTGAGAGCTCGCATTGTCGTGCTGAAGAGTGATCCGTCTTCGGCGGTTGGTTTTCCTGATTTCTTGGAAGACAACTGGCAAACAAATGGTTGTGCACCACTCAGAATTGACTGTTCTGCGTTATTCTAGTGGTACGGTTGCGACATGTCCAGTTTTTCCGAAAAAACAGGCGACCATTTGCTTGGAAGTGCTTCGTGCGCGAACAACTTTTGTTGGATTTGGCTCATCTTGAAACACCCAGACAGTCGACTGCTATTTACTTTCGGGCTCATACGCGTAAATCCACGATTCATCAACTGTCACGATGTCATAGACGTGTTTCGAAGCACCGCGACCGTATTTCTTGAGCATTTCTTTCAACCAATTGACACGAGCCTTTTTTTGGGCGATTGACAAATTGTGTGGGTTCCGACGCGAACAAATTTTTTTGACAGTCAAATGTTTATGCAATATTGAATGTATGCTGGTCCCACTAACGCCTAAGGTTTTCTCAATCTCACGATAGGTCACATGACGATCTTCCAATATCAGTTCGCGCATAGCATCAATGGTTTTCGGAACAACAACTGATTTTGGACGACCTTCACGAAATCCATCTTGAAGTGAACTACGACCACGATTGAATTCACCATACCATCGATAAACACTGGTCCTTGATGGAGCTTCATCGCCAAAAATTGAATTAAGTTCATCCATGCACTGTTGCTGAGTTAATCCACGCCGAAAGTTGTAAAAAATAATCGCACGAACATGTTGACGATTTAATTCCATTTTTGGGCCGAGATGAATCTTTTAAGTTACTGTGAATAACACAAATAGCGGTCGTATGTCAAAACGTTCTGAGTGCGTATAACCTCAAAAATGTCCAACTTTACGACAGATCTGTCAATTGCCGGATTGCAACGCTAGGGTTGCCAAATCCCGAAACATAAGAGGCAACCCTCGTATATATATGAACATTAAATATGTAATATATTAGAGGGACTTCTCGTTTACCTCTATATGTATAATTTTTTTTATTTTTTTTATTATTAAGTAAAAAACTAAAACTTCAAAACGAAACGAAAAGGTACATAAAAATCTCTCGGTAACATGTTCTTAGTAAGATGTTCTCACTCTCTGGTCCACGCCTGTGTTGGGGCAACTAAACTTGCCGAAAACACATTATAACTTGACTAATAGTTTATTTAAATTTATATACTCGTTTTACACTTATTTTTACTATTTAAATGATTACTTTGATCTGTTCTCCCGGTGCACCACCTCCAAGGATACTGATTTTGTGATTACTGCCTCCGCGAGATCACGATGCATCCCCTTAAAAATGAAACCGAATCGAGATTTTGTATCGCGAAGGGATCGAAATGAGAGCAAAATCTCGAAAAGATACTTTGGCTGGAGCCAAGTGTTAGTATTTGAGATAAGAATTCGGTTGATTGGCCACTTTGGTACACCGATAAAACACAGAATCCAAAACAATCGTACCCGACAATTGGAAGACAAGCTGAAGGGTATTCAGATGGACCAGAACGTTTATAAGAATGTTAAAAAGATATGTGGCACTTCCCGTATCACTGGGCCAATTATACACAATGGTGTTGTTGTCAATAACGACACCAATAAAGCAAATATCATCGGAGAGACCTTCGAAAACAATCACAAACTCACTCTCCAAGATGGCGACCCGGAAACGAATGCAATCGTTAGTTCAGAGGTCCACAGTAAGTTCGACGACTTCAACGAGCCAATTGTTGTCTTTAACCCAACTAACAGTGCATACTTTGATGACACACGTGATAATGGTCACGGTTTCATCACACCAAATACCCTACAGAGTCTGGTTAAATCTCGACACCCTAAGAAGTCACCTGGTATCGACAACATGTCATACCACTCGTTGCGAAGGCTTTCTGCCTTATTCTTTATAAAGCTCTCCATTCTGTTCAACCATGCTTACAACATGGGATACCAAGCCTTGGAGGCACGCTATTATTTGTCCAATAGCAAATGTTGGGAAACCAACGTATCACCCCTCAAGCTTTCGCCCTATCTCGCTTCTCACTTGCATCAGCAAAATATATGAAAAATACATATACGAGAAGCTAAATAACTTTGTCAGTGCCAGGCACCTAATACCTGATTTCCAATTCCGATTTCGAAGAGCGCACAGCACTACTATGGCTCTCAATTTATTTCAAAACCACGTCTGCGTGCGGCTCTTTAATAAGGAACCCGCCGTTGCGGTAAGCCTAGACATTGAAGAAGCTTTTGATACGACTTGGATCGAAGGTCTCGCTTTTAAACTACTGAATACTGGCCTCAGTAGAACGCTATGTAGCATCATCTACCAGTTCGTTCGAAACAGAACCTTCCAAGTTAGAATGAATGGAAAGCTTTCCCGAACGTTTCACGCCGCTGCAGGCGAACCACAGGGCTCCATTCTAGGCCCCATCTTATTCAATATTTACACCTCCGATATTCCCCGCCCTGTGGACGGGAGAGTAAACCAAATATGCTATGCGGATGACGTCCTGGTGTACACGTCAACCAAAGGCCCTAACCTCGCAACAAATCGACTCAACCGTCACTTGGACGAACTGTATCAGTATTACGGTCGATGGAAAATCCGACTTAATCCATCCAAAGCAGTAGCCATAATTCTGAGTAGTAAACACTCCCAACCTGCTTCTCGATATTCACAGAATATTCAAATAAAAATGGGAGATACTACGATTAGACCACAGGACAAGATGAAATATCTCGGGGTCACTTATACCCCAAAAATGAATTTCATCAAACGTGTGACCCACATTCTCCAAAGGGGCCTCGATCGGTCTAAGCAACTGCACAACATCTTGAAGCGGAGGAACAAAGTTGACACCAAAGTTAAGCTTCTCTGCTATAAGCAGCTAATCCGATCTGGAATATCGTACGCCTTTCCCATAGGGTCCTGCATATCTTCGGCTCAAATGAAATGACTTCGGGTTTTCGAAAGGAAACTCCTCAGAAGATGCACCAATCATTCTAGAAGGCCTGACGGTCGTCATTACCCCAACTCTCACCTATACGAAGGCGCCTCCATTACCCCTATCGACGAGTACTTGCTTCAATTAGCATATAAGTACCTCGAAAACATTCAGAACAGCGAGAACCTACTTGTACGGGACTCTTGCGTTCTTGACCCTTCTCTCTCTCGATCTCTTCGGATCAAACCCCCACAATTTCTTCTTCAGTACAAAACTGAAGAAGGCACCCTTCCCAACAACATTCCCCTCTATAATAGAGGATTCCTGGACCCATCCCATAGGGTCTACTATTAACAAACCAAACACACGAACGCACAGTACAACACGGCACAAACACAAACATACACACCGACCAAAGAGCAGATTATCAGACGCCAAAGACGTGATCTGCGTTTACTACCGCACCCAAGACCCACCGGTCTTGTATGATTTCTTTCCCACCATCCCTCTATAAAAGTAGTTAGAGAACACTTGGACTAACACTGTCCACACTATCCTTGAATACCCCCCCTTTTTTCTTTTCTTTTCAGATGCCGCGAGACCGAGCCCAACATCCTCACGGATGTGGGTGATTCTGGTTATCGCAAGATGACCAGAAGTCAGAGACAAGATGAAGGACACATATGTCCTGTCTCGCTAAATTCGGCCTTCTCGCCAAATTTTTTTTTTTTTTTTTTTTTTTTTTTTTTTTTTTTTTTTTTTTTTTTTTTTTTTTTTTTTATGATTGGCCACTTTGCAGGTGGGCCTTTCGTCAGTCAGCAGTAGCAGAGATCCGATTTAGTTATTGTATCGAGTCTTTTGCCACTTTGAAGTTGATAGATGAGCTTGGAAATATTCCGTAAACCATCGTACCCAGAAATGTTGCAAACGCTCTTCAATGCGTCGAAAGTTAGAGAACCTAGACGATGGTACTGAGGTGAGGCATGGTTCAGGTATGGTATTGATAACCGCACCCCGAATGAAATGACCTGGAGTTAAAGCAGATAAACCTTCACGATCGTCTGATAATGAGCTGAGCGGACGTGAGTTGAGAACTGCCTCAACCTGCCATAAGAAGTTTGTAAAGTCTTCATATGGGAGTAGAGTGTCACCAATTGCTCGTGTATGTGGCTCCAGGTGGAATGGAAATCCATCGGGTACCATCATTTGTAAACAATTCTTGTAGATGGATTGATTCTTTGGAGATTCCAGTGAGCAGTTGTCGGATCGCGGCAGGTGAGTTTGTGGGGGTATAAGTTTTGTTGTCTACGAATGACACAGGTAGATTTATTCTGTCTTGATTTATCTACTTTTTTTATTTATTGGTGTTTTCTTCCTTACACTAAACTGTTCAGCTAATATCCATGGTGATTTGGCTTATATTAGAAACAACTGAATTTACTTACAAAAATGCACTAAAACTATAATTACACTTATCGATTAATTGAGATGTACAGTAGACGTAAATTTAGTTGATGAACTGAGAAATTAACTTTAATTCACAATCTTAACATGCGACAATATTCATGGACACTCGACTCGTTACGCGGCGTGACTCTCCACAGTTGTTGATGTAAAAATTACTTTTACTCAGCGCGACCTATACTGAAGAAGATTGCATAGCGATTATGTAAAGAGGCGGCGTGACCGACCGCGGTAATAAATGACAAGCGACTTAAGTGCATGTTTGCGCTCTTGGTTGGTTGAGATGTGACGAATCCCAATCAGGGATGAAATTTGGATTTTGCACTTTTTTTTTTTTTTTTTTTTTATTAGACTTCTCTCGGGAGAGGCGAACCTATAGCGCCGAGAGGGCGCCCCGATATGCCATCAAATAACTGTTGCGGTTCTTTTTGAACAGTTGCAAGTTGTAACGTTCCGGGAACACTCGCGTGGGAAGGGAGTTCCACAGCTTCCCCGCTCTGTAGCGGAACGAGTTCTGATGTAGGGATGTTCACGCCGTCGGGAGATGAACCACAAGCCGGCGCACCGGCTTTCCGGTGCATTCCTCAATTCTCTCCGCTCATTGAGGTGAATAAATACTTGTGTATTCGTTCGGCGTCGATGGGCATAGAAAGGATGAAGAAATCGAAAGGAAAGCGCTATAACCCAGGGTTGATCTGGCTTAGTATGTGTGTATTAATACACCCTCTGAGGATGATCCACTGACCTAGTGCGGTGACTGTGGTGATCTCAGAGTCCATTGAACTATGGAAAGAGAGAGTTGTGAAGGAGAGGAAAATGTAGTTTGCGCTATTAACCTGGAAGAAGAGATCATTGATCCGCAGCGAATGGAGTGGCTGAGGAAAGTGAATTGGACGCCGAATTGGCTGACCGTGGGAACTAAAAGGTAGCTAAACCCAATTATTAATTGTCTGCATAGAATAATGAGTTTAGCTATGCGTCCTTTGGGAAAACATGCTTTTCAGGTGAAGAGGTTAGTATGAGGAATTGGGGTTGATTCGACACGCTGTTAGCGGTCGAAATAAGGCGGAAACAGTGGTTGGTTCTCCATGTAGTATAGAGAACCCCCACAAGTTCCACCATCCATTGTTCGTGCATGAACGTCTCAAATGATGAAATGATATAGAATAAATAATGCACCTTATTGCACACCATCGATCAATTAATTGAACAAAAAATAATTATTGAAATCGTTTACGTACTCGGTGCTTTAATCATTGTTTTCATCGTATAGGTCCGAAGGTTTATAGTATTGTGACCTACTATATTTGATACATTTGCATTTTTATTTATAACATTAAAAACTAAAGTGCATCGTCATTGATCAACATTTATGGAGTATTTTAAAATATAAATAAAAATTGCTGCGTTGGAGTTCGTTTTCTTCCTTGTGAACATCTCTCCCTGTCCCTATATACTTATATATCATGGAGATATCTAATAATCCACACAACATGGCTCTTAATAACTCGCAGCAGTTTTCAAAAGCATCTTTAAATTAAAAAGTCAAAGTATTAAGGTAATGCGTTTAAGAAAGAACTAAATCACCCATCACATTTAACAGTAACAGTTCTTTTACAAAACATTATTTATTGCTTTAAATTGCTTCGCTATTGAGTTTGACGTTTGTGCTGATACAAACCACCATTCACGGACGTACCAATTACTTATATTGGTCATGCATTTCAAAACACCACTTTCACACAAATTCCATTATTTGTTCAAATGAAGACTAATCGTTATCGTGACTCTTTCCTGATTTTAGTTTCAAAATACCTTCGACGAACCATCGAAACTACATCCAGGAAGCGGCACTGTTTAGTTTCAAGTTCATCTCCGGGCACGGAACGTCGATTGAGCCAACATATCGTCTTTCTATGGCCATCCCGTATGTGTCTTAATACCCCCAAATGATCCTCACCACTGGAATGTTTAACCGAAATTTAAGAATTCACGTCTCAGGTTACCTCGACATCGATGCCGAACAAAGTCTCAACCAGACAACAGTAAATTTCGGTTTTAATGATTGAGAACTCCCGAGTTCAGTTCACAAAAATGAATACAGATACCCAGCAGCAGTTGTTACAATAATATACCGCCGCCATATCGGCGCACAAAGCCTCTACATTTGAGCTTCATTGAATGAACCATTTCCCCCATTGGTCTCGCAGCATTGTTTGTGTAACCTCTAATCGATGCCCCGGGATCACAAGTTAGCCCTTATGACAAGGGACAAGTTACCGCATCGGCAAAGGTGCATTTGTTCCTGTTCTTGTTGTATTACACATATCATATTTTACGGTCCAAAAACATCGCCTACATCCATTCGACCAGATTCAAAAATGATCAACAAAACCACACAACGAGACCCTACAACGAAAAACATTGTCCAAGAATGACGGACTAGTCTGCCGCCATGCTCGTTCTGTTGTAAACCGCATGAAACTTAACTCAAGCATTCAAGGTCTTCCGTGGTAGGGTATCCTGGTCGTCTTACCTCTACCAGCGTACGAGTGATTACTTCTTCTATCCCAACTATAGCGAGGTTTGCGTGATTATGATGGCTTCTCTTAGAATCAGTTCCAGTGGATGCGTTTCCTTGTTATGTTCCGAATTCGTTGTTGATGGTCGATATAGCCCTTAGGTACCGCCCATTCGACGTATGTTAACGTGATAGATACTAAAATAAAATTCAGCGTAATCTAGTGATGGTGCGATTGGTGGCAATGCTGGCACCGGTGACGTAAGGTCTCACTCAACCGAGTAGAAACCTGAGATGCTGGTCTAAGTGATGGAAGACCAGTAGCGGCAGTTCTGTAGCCATTACTGTCAGCTACTCGTAAATTGTAAGTCGATAATGGAAGTAAATCAGTTGAAATGAACGGTTTTTGTATATTGAAACCTGTTTCGTTGTAAGATTCAGCAAAGCAACTCTACGATGAAGGCGAACACTGTTCTTAAAATGCTTGTCTACGCAGCTTTAGGTAGCAAGAAGGTATTTGAAACGACAAAAATACAATAATCATATAGTGACAACTATTGATTAAAAGTATAAATAGTAATACAAACTTCTTTGGATTCTAAGTTTACATAAGGAGACATTCTATATTTAGCTAAACACTGCCTTTTCCATCTTCTTTTTATTCGAGAATTTTTCTTTATTTTTCATAAACAAACCAAACTGCTTGAAAGACTTGAACCTTATAAGCTTAGCCTTAACATTCTCAAGTTTCTGTAGTTATTTTTGAGAATGTCTAAACATATTTGCTCTAATTGTTCAGCTTAATCACCATGTTGATAGTGTGGTTGGCCAATTGAACATTACATAGCAGTTCGGAATTTTCTAAGCTCTAGCACCCATCTCTTCAATTAACTTCTTATGCTTAAAATCGTTCCCGAACACTTTTTCTGAATCATAGACTTAGTAACCTTGCCAATGAAAATACACCTTGCGATATGTATTCGAAATGTTGTAATTTCATTTTCATTTTTACAACATTTTTTATTTCGTTTTATATTCTCAGATTCTAATTTATATGCTAGACAAAAAATGCTTAAATTCTAGCTTAACTGTCTTATATTATAACTTACTGGTCCTTCGCAGACGCTCTAAGCTAAACATTACATAACTATTGTATAATTTGCCTTCCGGCGACAGAACTTTGTGGCAGTACTTATGATTATTTGAAAGACAAAGAAAAATTTTAAAAACTTTGTGTCGACATTTTTTTTAATTTTTTTTCTTAAAATTTAACTTACTTATTATTATAATTTTTTTTTTTTAATTGTTTATTTAAAAGCCATGAACTTAACTTAACTTAAATCCTATACTACCCTAATTCTAGAAAAGCTAATTCTATGTAAGCTGATTAAGGATAGTATGATTCTATACCGACATTGGTATCCAGGTCTTTGTATGCCATTCAACCACCAGAACTGTTGACGCTGTGCAATACTATCGTCCCGGTCCCTCTGGGAGATAGCCCTACTGAAGCGTAAGAGCTCTTCTTCGGAGCGCGTTACTTCCCGGTCGTAGCACAATCGCCCGTCAACGGATGATCTAATTACATGAAAGATCAGCGGAATTCCGGATCTATCCTGTATAAGCCCTTTCATGTCCAAATCAAAGAATGCCTCTGGTGGAACAAAGCCGGTGCGACGCACGCTCTCATAGTACAGAGTGTTTGGATAATAAGCCCCGAAAATCAGGTCATTGGCCGAGCTTATTGGTCTCGCAATATGTCCTCTAATTAATTTAATCATAAAATTATCCGCTCTATTTATGTACGCTTCATTATAAAAAGTCTCATTTGAATAATACTTTTTATAGTCCGATAAAATCTGAGACAACTTCTGAGACATTTCCTTTCGAACACCTGAATCTTTTCCATCAAATTTAGACCTATGTTAAACCATACTGGGCAACCATATATGAGCATTGGCCCGATTACCGTCATGTAGCATATGACTTTTACCCTGCTGTCAAGTTAGCTACTGTGAAATAGTCTCCTTGTCATAGCAAAATTTTTCCTCGCTCTGAGCAAAGCAGCCTCTATATGTCTGTTGAAATACAGATATTGGTCTAGCCAGATGCCAAGGTATTTAACTAAACTCTTGGTTTCCAATTGATCTCCATGCGGTCCCACGATAACTAGCTTTCGCCAGTTTTTCCTTGTGTCGTTCGTGGCTTTAATAATGGCGTTCTAAATAGGATGGCTTCACATTTCTGGCAATTGATCTAAAGTTTCCCGTCATCGCAATAGCGCTGCACGTTGTTGAAGTCTCGCTGTATTAAACTGTTTATGATCTCAACTTTCGGAGCTGTTCTGTAAATTATGAGATCGTCTGCGTACGCAATAGCCTGCGGAAGTGCATCTAATAAGTCGCTAATGTAAATGTTAAAAAGAATCGGAGAGAGTACCGCGCCCTGTTGCAAGCCATTCTTGATATTATACGTTTTATTAGAGGTCACATTACCACTTTTGACCACGAACCTCCTGTCCTTTAACATATCGTAAAGTACATATAGTAAAGGCTTATGTATGCCATGTCTGACCAGTTTGTAATATAACCCTTCGATCCAGACGGTATCAAAGACTTTTTTCAAATCGATCAGACAGGCACCTGTGCATTGGTTCCTACATTTATACCATTGTATGTCAGAGACCAGTTTAGCTGCGGCATGTGTGGTTTCATGACCCGCCTTAAAGCCAAACTGGTTATTTGGAATAATGTTGTTGTCGTCTACCCATTTTACCAGAGCTTTGTTAATGGTTTTTTCAAATACTTTACTGATGCTTGGGAGTAAACTTATCGAACGCATGTTCATTGGGTTTGTAGAGTCCTTGCCCTTTTTTGGGATGGGTTGAATGATAGTCGTTTTCCAACGTGCGGGATTATATGCATTATTCAACGCGATGTTAAACAGGACTGTGTATACATCTATTGCCATTGGGGGCAGGTTTTTGAGAACGATGTTAGGTACTCCGTCTATTCCCACTGACTTTTTGCTTCTTAGTGAAACTGGTTATTCGGAATAATGTTGTTGTCGTCTACCCAATTTAGCAGGGCTGTGTTAATGGCCTTTCGAATACTTTACTGATGCTTGGGAGTAAGCTTATCGAACGCATGTTCATTGGGTTTGTACAGTCTTTGCCCTTTTTTGGGATGGGCTGTATGATTGCCGTTTTTCAAAGCGCGAGTTAATGCATCCAACACTATCTGCAGACATCTTTATCTACAAGTTCTCACAGCTCTCAGCACGCATGCTGTTAGCAGACTACAAACATTTATAATATACAAACAATGCCATAACTCATCCCCAGCTGCACCCAACACTACAGTAGCATGCACCATCTGCATGCTCAGAACAAACATCCTTATCTAAAAGTTCCCACAGTCGTCAGCACACATGCTGTCGACAGACGACAAAGATCTGCAACAAAAAAAAATTGTGGCGAGAAGGCCGAATTTAGCGAGACAAGGACATATGTGTCCTTCATCTTGTCTCTGACTTCTGGTCATCTTGCGATAACCAGAATCACCCACATCCGTGAGGATGTTGGGCTCGGTCTCGCGATCTCTGAAAAGAAAAGAGAAAAAGGGGGGGTATCCAAGGATAGTGTGGACAGTGTTAGTCCGGGTGTTCTCTAGCTACTTTTATAGAGGGATGGTGGGAAAGAAATCATACAAGAGCGGTAGGTCTTGGGTGCAGTAGTGAACGCAGATCACGTCTTTGGCGTCTGATAATCTGCTCTTTGGTGTGTATGTTTGTGTTTGTGCCGTCTTGTACTGTGCGTTCGTGTGTGTGGTTTGTTAATAGTAGACCCTATGGGATGGGTCTAGGAATCCTCTATTATAGAGGGGAATGTTGTTGGGAAGGGTGCTTTCTTCAGTTTTGTACTGAAGAAGAAATTGTGGAGGTTTGATCCGAAGAGATCGAGAGAGAGAAGGGTCAAGAACGCAAGAGTCCCGTACAAGTAGGTTCTCGCTGTTCTGAATGTTTTCGAGGTACTTATATGCTAATTGAAGCAAGTACTCGTCGATAGGGGTAATGGAGGCGCCTTCGTATAGGTGAGAGTTTGGGTAATGACGACCGTCAGGCCTTCTAGAATGATGTCTAGAATGAAGTGCATCTTCTGAGGAGTTTCCTTTCGAAAACCCGAAGTCTTCACATTTGGGCCGAAGATATGCAGGACCATATGGGAAAGGCGTATGATATTCCAGATCGGATCAGCTGCTTATAGCAGAGGTTTTGAAATAAATTGAGAGCCATAGTGGTGCTGTGCGCTCTTGGAAATCAGGTATTAGGTGCCTGGCACTGACAAAGTTAATTAGCTTCTCATATATGTATTTTTCATATATTTTGCTGATGCAAGTGAGAAGCGAGATAGGGCGAAAGCTTGAGGGGTGATACGTTGGTTTCCCAACGTTGGCTATTGGACAGATAATAGCGTGCCTCCAAGCTTGGGGAAAGTACCCCATGTTGTAAGCATGGTTGAACAGAATGGAGAGCTTTATAAAGAATAAGGCAGAAAGCCTTCGCAACGAGTGGTGTGACATGTTGTCGATACCTGGTGACTTCTTAGGGTTTCGAGATTTAACCAGGCTCTGTAGGGTATTTGGTGTGATGAAACCGTGACCATTATCACGTGTGTCATCGAAGTATGCACTGTTAGTTGGGTTAAAGACAACAATTGGCTCGTTGAAGTCGTCGAACTTACTGTGGACCTCTGAACTAACGATTGCATTAGTATCCGGGTGACAAAGATCTGCTGGTCTGTTACCATACGATAAGGACAACATGTAAGCAAAAAGAAAAAAAGTTAAAGGAGACTGGAGGCGGTTCTGCGGGGCAGTCACGGTTAGAACTTAAGATATTAATGTGCTTTAATAATAGAAAAATAAAAAAATTAAATTATTATTTTGTATATTAATTCGACCACATATTTTAATTCGCGGGAAAGTATACATTATTCAATGCGTTGTTAAACAGGACCGTGTATAGATCTATTGCCATTGGGGACAGGTTCTTGAGTACGATGTTAGGTACTCCATCTATTCCCACTGACTTTTTGCTTCTTAATGAGTCGAAGATACTCTGGATTCCTTCCCTTCTGATTAAAAGGCTATTAGCCCCACCATTGGCATTAATGTCAATTGACAGATTATCGTCACTGAATTCGGTAAAACCCGGATTCTCCGACTGCCAATGTGAAATTTCATTTCGGAGGTGCAGGTGATTCAGTCGAATTCTGTCCTCCAAGTCGTGATTTCGGGGAATGCTTTCATTCACCTTGTACATTTCCTGAAAGACAGCTCCCACAGCGTTCACCTTTTCCAAAGGATCTTCGATCACGAAGAGCTCACTATTGAGGATAGCGCTCTCTGTATCCATGCCAATGTTGGCATGCAGCTGCTTGTTCACATCAGTACGTGGAATTTGGAGACACTAAATCTTGTTTTGATTATTTCTCCTGAATATTTTATTTATTTGGGGGAACATATTCGGGTTATTAGTTTT
This sequence comes from Microdon myrmicae, assembly GCA_963931805.1. NCBI lineage: Eukaryota > Metazoa > Arthropoda > Insecta > Diptera > Syrphidae > Microdon > Microdon myrmicae. The sequence continues at coordinate 168,628,566 of OZ007498.1, read as the reverse complement.
TATAGCTCGAATTCTGTTGTTCGAATACAAATTTGTTGCTAATCTATAATTAGCTTTAAGTAATTGTTGAAGGTTTTTTAATCGGGATTTCAGTGATATTATCTCCTGGTCTTGTCTGTCTGTAAACTGTCTGTGTAATTGTTTTAGTTTCGATAGCAGTCTGTTTTTTTCTTGTGGAGTGCGGTTATTGTTGTGTTTCTGTACATGTTTATGTGGTCTGTAACTGTTGTTTTGGGAATTGTTTTGTCTATTGTTCTATTTACGGTTTCGTCTATTTGTTGGATGTATTTGTCGATTTCGTCATTTGTCAGGTTTCTGTTTACTGGCAGATTAAAGTGATTCGAACGAAGTTCTCTTGTTAATGATCTGGTGAACCGCGGCCATCGCATTGCCCCGTAGTTGTAGGGTTGCGGGATTACGAATTCCTCCAGCTCTGCGCGATAGCTTGGGAGCTCTATTACTGCCGTGAATGCACAGTGGTCACTGTCGTATTCAATTGTCCGTAAACAGTTTCTGTTTCGTCTGTTGGTGTTAAGAAGTCTCAGTCCTGAGTAAGCAAGATATCTAAGAACGATCTACCTCTAGGGAACGATGGATATTCCGTAGCTAGCAGGTCAGTTCTATATTCGATATGAAACTGATCTAACCAACCAGCCAACTGATTTCCTCTGGCATTAGATATATAATTTCCCCAATTTCTATGCTTGGCGCTCATATCTCCCCCTAGGATAAAGTAGTTTTTGCCCAGGTGCAATTGTAAGCATCGAAAGAGTGTCTCGAGCTTTGCTATAAATAGGTTATGTTGGTGCTCCTCAGGTGCATAGACCGCAATCGCATACAAACCCCTTCCTTGCTGAAGGGGTATGCGTACGATACAGGCTTGCAGCACCCGGAACCTGCGCACTTCTCCGCTATATATAACTTTATGATGGATTCCTTTTCTAATAAAGATTGCGACACCTCCCCATTGAGTGGAGTTAGGTCGGTCTCTTCGTATAATATCGTAGTTTTTATGCCATATCTTGTGTCTCTGGTTTAACTTTGTTTTCCGCGCCAGAAGTACATCAGGTTGTTCATCTTGCAACAGGTTGCAAAAATTGGCTCTTCTCTCAGTTCTTATTAGTCAATTTACATTCACGACGATAGCTTTGATTGATGTTTTGGTTAGAGGGTTTATATTGACTTTTTATTTAGACTGGGCAAGTGCGAGTAGATCTCGTTTATTTGATTTTGCAGCTGTGTCATCTGTCTCTGCAGATTAAGCAGAACCGTGACCACGTCTGCTTGCGATGTTGTTTCAGTCGGTGTGGGAGTATTTGTGGCTACCAGTGATGTAGTCTGATTTGGTGTTCTCCTACCCGACGCAACTTGTGCGTACGACCGCTGCGATGTTACGGGCCTTGTTGTTGTACGAGCTGGCTCTGTTTTTTTTTTTGCCGAATTACACTTCTTGCCATTATTTCTCGGAATTTAGGACATGCTCGATAATTAGCGGGATGTCTCTCATTCCGACACATTGCGCACTTTAGAAGGGCTTTATCTTCTACCCTTTCTTTTCCCAGAGGGCATTCTTCTGCCTTATGGTCTTTTCCGCATTTTACGCAATGGTGCTGCACTTCATAGTTCGCCGCTGCGTGACCAACCCTTTGGCAACGGACACATTGCAGGATGTCTCTGCCTTTTTTTAATTTGTCCCATGTGACAATTTGATGATCCAAGACTGTAATTTTTCTTAGACCACCAATTCTGCTGCTGGGTGTAAGTTGAACTAAAAAGAAGGGTAGCTTGTGGTTTTCCCTTCTTGCCTTGGTTGTGGTGAACGGTTTTACGGCCGTAAACTCGAGATCTTCGTGCTTCAACTTTAGAAACATCTCGAGCAGAGCCTCCGTTCCATCTCAGGGTCGGCATCCTTTAATAGAACCGTTACCCTCTTTGTTTGTTTTGGCGTGAACGAGTAGAATTCCGCGGTGGCTCGTCTTAATAACTCTTTAATTTTGCCGTGGTTTGCCACCACATAGGTTTGAATGGCATGCCTGTTACCTGCCAGTCTTTTAACTACAAATTGTTTCCTATAGCTACCTTACAGAGACTTACCAATTCCTTTCACTTGTTCGATAATAAGTTGCAGTGCATGCGGGGGCGACTATTTTGCAGCACCAGTTCGTAATATATAGTTTGTTGTGGCGTCGGGTCGGCGTTCACACTTAGTGGCTCCCAATCACCACTCGATGGTCACCGTATGGTCGTCGGGTTTCCGTGGATGGTCACTTATAAAATATAAACGTAGTTTACCTTTCTCTGTCCACAGCTCCGGCTGTTTAGATGTTGCAATTAGGGGTATCTGCTGCCGAGCCAAGATAAACCTGCTCCCGCTTCCAAATTCTCCTCGCAGCCAGGACCCGAACAAAAAAAGGAAATCGATCTGCACAAGAAAACAATATTTCGTTTTATTTCCAAAAACTCGACTTTTACAATGGCTTAATCTTCAACTTGGGCAAATATTTAACACCAATTAAAAATTTAGGTCTGCTTGGTTTGCGTCTCTTCTTTTCCCTACTAACTGGTTAATCCTTTTCCTTTTCTTTTGTTAATTTTCATTTACCGATTTTATTACAATTTCCGTTTCTTTTAACTGTCGCGGCACCTCTGACTTTTTCTTTTTCTTCTTTTCTCTTGTTCTTCTCAAAATTGTCAAACCCTTATCTCTTTCTCCCATCACCGTTCTTCGAATATTCATCCTCGACGGCGGTCGACTTCAAAACTAGCCAAAGCCACCACCGCCGAAAGGAAACTGGGCTTATACGCCGCCAGTATTTGTTTTATTTGTTTATTTTAGGCGATGGGGAAGATAATTACGTAACACACTCAATATCTATGGTGGTGACTGGTGGCATCTTTATTTTTTCGTTGTTATTGTTGCTTTGCCGCTGCTGTGTTGCTTGCTGTTTCGGTGGTCAATTTTGTGTTGGTAGTTGCTGTTGATGTTGCCGTTGACGCTGCTAATGTTGAAGTTGACGTTGCTGTTGCTGTTGATGTTGATAGTGTTGCTGTTGGCCCACCTTTGGCTTCGGCATTTGTTGTTGTTGGATGTTCTTTTCCTGTTCGAGAGCTGCTATTTTTTTATTTCGGCGACTTCTAATCGGGCCATCGCAAGTTTCGCCTCCAATTCACTTATCTCCTCTTCTTTATCCTCAGAGTCTGAGAATGCAAGAGAAGCGAATGAATTGTTTGCCCCGTACATGTTAAAGTTGGAGGGGGGGAGCTCACTGTCCTCCTCCATTTGCTGTAATATTTTCTCCATTGTTAATCTCGCGGTTTTACTTCGCGTCACAATGGAGTTTTTCGGTGTAATTTTTCGTTTGTGTGTTGTCGCGTTTTTATCTTCCTCCGTGTTCATGCTGGTTCTTTCCAGTTTGTTTTCATTAAAAAAAAAACAAAGGCGACCTGCAATACGAACCACGAACTCGATTTCTCTCGTAAGCCGACTTGAGCTCGGCGACCGTCGGGTAATAGTCAGTAACCTTGCAGCCGCGCCAAACGCTGCCTTAAGAACCACTTGCTTAACGAGCAATATGTTGTGTGTTTTAATTTTCACGCTTGCGAGGTGATATATTTTAATTGATAGTTAATTTGTTTGTCGCACCTCACTGAAGGGATTTTTTTTATGCACTTTTTTTTATTTTATTTAATGCACTGTGTTGAATGTTGGATTTTTGCCTTTATTCTTCAATTTGTTTGTTTGTTTTTGTTTTTATTTATTTTCGATTATTTTTGATTATATTGATTCTTTTTGTTCTATTAATTTGTTTTGACTGTTTTTAGTGCACTTTATTATGTCACTGAAAACAATTTATGGTGTTTGCTTGATTATGCTTTATCAAGTGTTTTACATTATTCAATTAGCACTATTGACAGAAAATTTATTTTCTTTTTCGTTTTACTTATTGTTGTTTTGTTTTGTTTTTCTTTCTTTCATTTTATTTCTGGGTTTTGTTTTTCGATGTGACTTGACGAGGAGCGAGATATAGCACGTGTTTCCAATTCGAACATTTGTCCTATGAACAGAATTCAAGAATAGAATCTGAAAAAAGAAATGTCGAGAACTGCGGAATCCCCGCAACACTCACCCTAACTTATTTGTAATCTGTATTTTGAATTAGCTGAAGACATTCTTACCTACATCTTCTACATTAGCATGATGGGTGTGTATAAAATAACCCACCACGTGTCCAATAGGATGTGTAAGGGAACACTGAAACCCATTGGGGATTCAAACACAAGTCTTCTGTTACGAAGGTTGCCTCTTATGTTTCGGGATTTGGCAACCCTAGCGTTGCAATCCGGCAATTGACAGCTCTGTCGTAAAGTTGGACATTTTTGAGGTTATACGCACTCAGAACGTTTTGACATACGAGTGCTATTTATGTTGTTTACAGTAACTTAAAAGATTCATCTCGGCCCAAAAATGGAATTAAATCGTCAACATTTTCGTGCGATTATTTTTTACAACTTTCGGCGTGGATTAACTCAGCAACAGTGCATGGATGAACTTAATTCAATTTTTGGCGATGAAGCTCCATCAAGGACCCGTGTTTATCGATGGTATGGTGAATTCAATCGTGGTCGTAGTTCACTCCAAGATGAATTTCGTGAAGGTCGTCCGAAATCAGTTGTTGTTCCGAAAACCATTGATGCTGTGCGCGAACTGATATTGGAAGATCGTCATGTGACCTATCGTGAGATTGAGACAACCTTAGGCGTTAGTGGGACCAGCATACATTCAATATTGCATAAACATTTGACTGTCAAAAAAATTTGTTCGCGTTGGATCCCACACAATTTGTCTCGTGTCAATTGGTCGAAAGAAATGCTCAAAAAATACGGTCGCGGTGCTTCGAAACACGTCTATGACATCGTGACAGGTGATGAATCGTGGATTTACGCGTATGAGCCCGAAAGTAAACAGCAGTCGACTGTCTGGATGTTTCAAGATGAGCCAAATCCAACAAAAGTTATTCGCGCACGAAGCACTTCCAAGCAAATGGTCGCCTGTTTTTTCGGAAAAACTGGACATGTCGCAACCGTACCACTAGAACAACGCAGAACAGTCAATTCTGAGTGGTGCACAACCATTTGTTTGCCAGTTGTCTTCCAAGAAATCAGGAAAACCAACCGCCGAAGACGGATCACTCTTCGCCACGACAATGCGAGCTCTCACACATCGGCTGCGACAACTGCATTTTTGAGCCCCCAAAACATCGATTTGATGGGTCATCCGCGGTATAGTCTTGACTTGGCACCGAATGACTTCTTTTTATTCCCGTACGTAAAAAACAAGCTGAGAGGTCAACGTTTTTCGACACCTGAAGAAGCGGTTGCTGCATTCAGAATGCATGTAATGGAGATACCTCAATCAGAGTGGCAAAAGTGCTTCGACAATTGGTTCAAACGCATGCAAAAGTGTATAGATCTTCATGGGGAATATTTTGAAAAACAATAAAGTGATTTTCGATGATCAATATTTGTTTTTGTTCTATAATCCCGAAATATAAAAGGCAACCCTCGTAGAACATAGGAGTGAAATATCCTCATATAACTATTTTCCGTATATGGCATCATGGTCGCTGCTCAACTCACTAATTTCGTTCCACCTCTTCTTATATTACTTCAAGTAAAATACACATCGTTTTTTTGCAAGATGTGTTACTTCACCTAATATTTACCCATTGCGACTGGCTCTAGCAATAATGGGATTCACTGATCGTGAATTCGTTGGATAATTGGCACCAAAGCAAGACGCCAAATTCTGTATGGACACCCGTAAAACTGCATAAAACCTGCAATGCATAACGAGGCGATGACCTCATAGAGTTCAGATACCAAAAGTCAGAAACCATTTACAGGACAAATAGTGTTACTCACAAAAGAAGCAGTTACGTGGAAACGATGGCAACGAGATTTACAAATATCTTGTCGGTATCCTTGACCATAAGAGTGACTTAATGATTGGCAAATTATCTTTGACTCGCTATCAATGGAAAATGTTCCGCTTTTTTCTATTATGTTTTCCACTATTTACGTATCTGCTCGGTTCGGAATTAGAACAATGATTTGATTAACATATCAGGAAAGCATTAGGATGAACAACACAATCGTGAACAGTCTTTATTGGTCCAGATACAGAAGCTGCAACTCGTTTGTTATTTTTCCTACACTGTAGGCCGTAATAATTCATATCTGTAACGTAGCTTTAAGATTAAATACACAATAGAACTTCTTTCTTCTTTCGAAGAAAATGATTCACTGACCCTTTATTATCCGGCGTTACGTATTAGAAATAAGCCTGCACTACAAATCCGTGAAGAGCAGATAACGTCCCTCATACTCATTACGAGCATTTTCGTACCTGCATGATCTACTCTATGCTATCACAATAACCTTGAAAGATCCGTTATAAATGGTGTATCTATGGAGGATCTTGATACCCCAAGAACCATCCCCGTAACGTTTGTCGAGATAATTTGAGCGGCCGCAGAGACTCCGGACTACAATGAACATCAACAGTCTCTCCATCAGGTCGTTTATCGACTGCTGTTGCATTCCACACATTCAACAGGGCAACACAATCATCACGCATAATCTCCCAGGGCTGCCATATGGGCGCTTCATCGAGGTCGATAGCCATATTATCTGCCCTTATCGCCGTATACTGCGTGGCCCCAGAAGAGCAACAACAACACCAGCAACAAAGAGAAGCGGCCTAAGCCAGCAAGAACCAAGTAGAACGTGCCCACGATTCTATCCAAGATACAGAGACACGGAAATATCTTGCGATACAGGTAGTCGCGGCCCAAAGAGTGGCATTTGCACTTGACCGGCCATCGACGACCGGTTGGTGGACAATTGATCAGTAGATGATCCCTGATCGGTGGGTCCAGTTCTGTAGTTCATTATTCGGAGGGTGCACAAAGCATAAATTTACCGTTTCCTTTAACCCCTTGCAAAGTTTGACTTTGCTCATTCTGAATTTCTTGGATCACTGCCCGATCGTTTCCCCCTTTAGACGAAAAAGACTTTCTATCAATTTATTGTACTTTAAAAAAATCCTTGAGGAGGGCTTTCGTATCCGATCGATTATTTGCAGTTAACTGATCAGTCAAGCGGGATTTATATTGGTCTCCTAGAGGATTGACCTTTGTATGTATGTATGTGCTGGTGGTCGCCGCGATGGCAGTTGGCTATGGTGGTTTGTTTAGTGATGGTAATTGACATAGTGATAAAGTCCGTTACACAGGAGTACTTGATTAATTGGCTGATTATGTGCAGAGCAGTAACCTCTAGGATTGATAGAAAAGCAATGTTTTCAGGAAGGCGCGAGTGTACGCTAAAGTAGACTTTTTGTTAATTATACGCTATAACTTAATAGTTAGAGAAAAGGAAAGCGTAGAGTAAAGAGTTTCTGAGGGCCGGTGACGAGGAGAAACACGTATGTTCAATTGACAGAATTCCTTTCATTTTAGTAATAAATAGAAATGCGACGAAATAGTAACAAAAAAGAGATGCAGCGTCAGATAAATCAACAGAAAAAGAGAGAAAAGTGGAGAGAGGGATACTTTAAAAGATGTAGGTAACTAGATAAGTATATAAATATACAATTAGATATACTGATAGGTGCAAGTTAATGCCAAGCAACACGTCGGTGTTTCATATAAAAACACAATTAATGCCATGAAGTTTATATTCTCAACAAATTATTGGAACTTTCGGAATTGTACTCACACTACTTCCGCTACAACTTCTATTGTATTACTACTGTGCGAAAGAAATATGGTGCCGGACATGGGCACTTGGTTCCCTTCTTCCTCCAGCATTCACTCCACTGTTCAAAAAGGTTCCGCCAAACTCTTGATGATTCACCGCAGCAGGAAAGGAAACACCAGCGTCGAACAATTGTCACAGAACATGCTATCACACCAAGTGAAAATATAAAACTCTGGATTTCTTTTGTTTATGTTTATTTATTTTACGGTAGCACTGCGTGAAAGTTACAATGTGAAGTCAATAAAAAACACAATATTCGAAGACTGCAGCGAATATAATATTCGACATAGCGGTTGCAAACACTACACTGTACGTGGGAAATGCGAGTTATGTCTATGAGGCACATGATTTTTACTTATTTTATTGTTCTTTTTTGTTACAAAATTATTACACCCACGCGACTCGGTGATTTTCGCGTCTCCGTGCGCCCCGGAGAGCGGAAGCCGGCAACGACCATGGCGGTCGGCGGATGGAAAACGACTCAGCGATCATCATCTCGTGCAGAGATGATTCGCTTTTGGGGTGAGTTTGTGGTGTCGTGGTAGATACCCTCTCCACTAAGGATATCGTTTTTACCTACCACCAGAGAAACGTCAAGTCTCTCTTGGTGGAATAGGAAACCAGATCTTGTAATGAACGTCATGGTGGTATGTGTGCGATCGTTCAGATCTGTGTGGTTTACACGTAGTCGAGGGCAATGGGTAACGACGCAGACAGGCGGTAAAGACAAAAGGATCGAAAAGATCGTTGTCTATGGAGTGCATCGCGTCTAAATAAATAGACGAGGATACAGCGAAGAAATGTTGTAAAAGAAAAGATGAGACGAAGGCATGTTAAAAGTCTTAGATGAGTGATGCCCTTGTGTAAATATACGAATAGACATTGGGAAATGTGCTAATGGGTTGGTGGACGAAACAAATCCCTTGCTTGCATTTGTATATGCAGGGAAATTCGTTTGTGGGAAACGGATTCTATATTTGCATTGTTTATGCTTTGAATTCAATCCGGCGGCTATGCGCGACGTCGACGCTTGTTTGGAGATTCAAAGAAAGAAGCAATTCTGAGTAAAGTGCTTGCAGCTGTATCGATAATTGCACGTCATTGCAAGGCAGATTAGATGGTTATACAATGACGGTTTGTCTATACCATCTGTGTCAATGGAGCATGGTATCTATGGCGAGGCAAGTGTCGAACGTTAGTGTGAAAATCTACACTAATTGGAAATTCGGCTTTTGGTCGCTTATGCAAAGACGCATTGATTCATGTATGAATGCCGTTGTAGAAAAAAATTCTTTTTATGAATTTTAGGTAATGCTTGTATGCATTAATTGTCCTTGGAAAAGGAAATATTTTCAGGTGCCCATGCGATTGCATTGGCGGGGGACAGTGGGAGTTTGGTTACGGTTATGTGGGGTTTTTCAGGCAAGTGGACCGTGGGGTTTGGCGGAACCGCCACACTACTTCTTCTACGACTTTTTCTTGTTTGATGTTTTAAACCCATATTTATTTATAAAACAATTACATATTCTACTTTAGACTAAATGTTAAATTCTATTTTCTAAGTATCATCTCTTACATTTGTGGCATTTCTAACAGATACACACATAATACACAAGCAAATAGTGAAGAACGCCGAACGAAAATCGAATAAGAAAATATATCAGAGCCGTATACCATAGCGATAACATAACAATTCCACATCAGTTGAGTGTACTTGAGTTTAGAAATCGAATTCGTACACGCGTCAGTAGCCTAATGTGTTGACCATTATTTATATTATTAGTGATTTTAAGTCATAGCGTCAGTTCGAATTACACCTTCTTCTGTGGGGGTTCTCTAATATCGCGCTGAAAACCAACCCACAATTCCACCCACAATTCCACCCACAATTCCACCCACAATTCTATCCACTATGCCAACCCCAACTGCTCTTGTTAACCTGCACTACCTGCAAACATTACCCTTCCCAAGGGCGTCATGTCATGCAGACAATGAATCACAGAATTCATCAATTCATGCAGATAATGCATCATTACAATTCCACTAAAAGCAAAACATCGTTCATACATTTATTGCATCACCATAATTCCCTGAAAAGAATTCATAACATGCAACATACATCGGGAAACCGATCGGCGCCCCTTTTTAGCCAGCCTACCCTGCCACAGCCTTTGTCCAACCGACAAAACCAGTCCAAGTATCGCGCGTCTTGCCGCCGAGAATCAAATTCTCCTGCATGTAAACATGCACACAGGGAATTCAACCCTTTCCACGGTCATCGACGCCGTGCACAAGCATCGTAGTGGAAGTATCCCATTTGTTTGTAGGACAAGTTGCCCTAATGGCAGGCACACAATTTGCGCAGCTGCATGAACGTCATCATGATGCCCTTGAATCAAATTTTTTGCCTGTGACCTGGCAACATGAATAAACCACGCATCCTCGCCGTGATCATCTCGGGGAGATCCTCTCTGATTGGTCACCACGAAGAGAAACTGCGCGTTTCTCTGGAGAATAAACCCACCCTTAGCGGACGACGAACTCTGCACGAGTCTTTTACAAAGAGTCGAAATTCAACCATCACCGGGGTCGGTCGCGATCACCACCGTCTAGTGTCAACAGGGCAATAAAAGTTTTTAATGTACAGCGGGAAAGTCGTCGAGTTCATTCGTTTGGAGCAATAAATTAAACATTCCAAAATGGATTGCCAAGAGACTGCATTCCGGCAACGCGAGTTGGCACGCAGTCAGTAAACTGCTGAAATCCAGACTGCTATCACGTAACATAAAGCTCCGTGTCTATAGAACCATAATCATGCCAATTGTTCTATATGGATGCGAAACATGGGCTCTCACAAAACGGGAAGAAAACAAATTCCGTCTATTCGAGAATAAAGTTTTGAGAGGCATCTTTGGAGGTAAATATGATGAGGAGGCAGGACAATGGAGGAGACTCCATAACCACGAATTGGAAGAACTATATCGCAAACCTACAATAGTGAGAGTAATCAAGTCGCGAAGATTAAGATGGGCCGGACACGTGGCGCGAATGGGGAACGATAGGACCGTGCATAGAATTCTTGACGGTAGACCAACGGGAAAGAGACCGGTAGGACGGCCGCGACGGAGATGGGAGGACAATGTTAGGTTTGACCTTGAGGAGATCGGATCGAATGGTCAAGCGTGGAAGGAGAGTGCCCAGGACAGGGAAGGATGGCGAAGCCGAGTCGGTGAGGTCATGAACTTCCGGGTTCCTACAGGCCAATAAATAATAATAATAAAATAATAATAAAATGGATTGCCTGTGTGACTTAAGTTTCGTTTTAGTGTCAGTTCGAGCCAATTGTTCTGTCAGTTTTTTTTCGATCATTTCGAATTTTTTATCAAACGCAGAAAACTGTGCTTGTATGGACAATAATATAGCTGTTATTTCAGTTTGTGCCTCTGGAGCAGGCGTTTTAATAATATTGCGTAATTGTTTATTGGTGCATTTTTTACTCCACCTGCCATTTGAGACTATGAGACACTTGGTGCCACGAAATTGTTGTAAGAACGAGTTTTCATTCGTTTCTCTTCTTCAACTTGCTTCTTTCTGGCTTCCAACTTTTGTCATTGTTCACAATGACAAAATGACCAACAAACTGCTTGAGTGCCCAACTGATTTATGTCCGTTCTGGTCAATAGCAAAGGCTATCAGCAATAACTTCGCTACCTCCTCTTTTCCTTCCTTAGTGATAGGCAGCGACGCATTAGTCGCAGATTCAAAGGACAAAGCCAATGTGTTCGCGAATTTTTTTTCCGCTAACTCAAACCTCGAAGCCCGTCTTTTGGAACCAGCTGTTATCGCGCTGATGCAGTCTTCAATGCCGGGTGTGAAGTTCCGCCCACGTACCATTCAACGCATTGTTCGTGAACTGGACTGTATTAAAGCAACCGGCCAGGGTGGAATAGCAGCAGTAGGCATTAAAAACTGTGTTGCAGAACGGTTCCCGGTTTTTAGCAAACTCTTTCGTTAATATTATGTACAGAAGACCTTTCCTACCTGCTGGAAAATCGCTCGAGTTCTGCCACTCCCGAAAAAGGGGGAAAAAGTTTCTCGCAAAATAACCGACCGATAGCCTTACTGTCTACATTATCCGAGATGATGGAAAAGGTGACCAATGCCGAGCTAATTAAATACCTGGAGTGAAACTGATTTATAAAATATTGTCAATAGGGATTCCGTAACAATCGGTGCGCAGGACTTTTGTAACAGATATCTGGACATGTGCAGTTCAAAAACATAGTGAATCAAGGACCGTCGCACTGGGTATCCCAAAGGCCTTTAACCGTGTCTGGCAAGGAGAGTTGCCAAGCAAGTTTCGTTCATACGAACTTTCCCAACACCTTTATTGAGCGAATAGCTTCCTCGAAAATCGATCGATCCGAGTTGTTGTAGATGGCGTGTCTTCGGATCTGTTTGTATTAAGTCCGATGTGTCTCAGGGCCCTATTTCGTTCCAATCTTGTTTTTGCCTCACATTAATGACTTCTTTTGTTAATATTCAATTTTGTGGATCGAAGTGCTCTTATTTCCTCATATTCGAGAGATAGGCCGATTAATGCATCAACGTCACGCCAGCTGAGATCTAGCCAGATCGACTCTCTGAATTGGAATTTGGAAAAGGTGCTACAGTGGGAAAAGGCTGTTCTGGTCGGTTTCAGTACAGCGAAGACACAATATACAACATTCACAAGAAAAAATGTATCGCCAGTTCCACTGTCTTTGAGTCCAAGAAAAGCATACACATGCTCGGAGTCACGGTTGAGGGGAATGTATCGAGACATGAACACGTATCGAACATCGCCAAGTCTGCCCAAAAATCATAAGTTATTTTCTTAGAGCCCAAACATATATTAGCTCGGCCCAACTTCTTCTCCTATATAAATCTCAAATAAGACCCGCGCTTGAATATTGTTCCCAACCATACCCCCGACCTACTGAGAGCATACGCTGACATCGGGACTGCAGTCGCTGTCATATCGAGGGCACTAGCGGAGATTTGTCTGTTTTACAGGTAAATGGTTTTCCAATAGAGACTTGACAACTTTGAATTTAATTTGTGAACGTACCCTTTCACTAATCATCGAACTATCACTGCCAGTTTATTCAATAAACTCAACATTTTCATACTAGTTAAGTACACGAACAAACAACGTTTGCAAATTATAAAAATTTACTACCGAAATTTGAAGTCGGTGACCGCAACTTTAAGAGCGTTAACTCCAATTTTCGGTCGTAATTCTCACCCTAGTAGATAGGCAATAACAAGTTTAGTGCAAAAATTTGAGTCTACATATTCGTTGTGTGATGTTGCCGTGCCAGTGAGACAACGGGTTGGTCGAAGTGTCGAAAATATCGCTGCCGTTCAGGCGTCCGTAGCAAACGATCCAAATCAGTCAATTCCACGGCGCTCTCCAGAATTGGGCATCGCCCAGACCAACACTATGGCGAATTTTGCGTAAGGACCTTGGTTTACACCCATACAAGATCAAGCTGACTCAAGAATTGAAGCCGATGGACCATTTGAAGCGTCGTACGTTCTCCGATTGGGCTTTGGAAAAGATACGCCAAGATGATGAATTTCATTGCAAAATCATCTTCAGTGACTAAGTTCATTTTTGGCTCAATGGGTTCATCAATAAGAAAAACATCCGTTATTGGTTGGGTGAAAATCCACATGTGCTTCATAAATCACCACTTCATCCACAAAAAATAAATGTTTGGTGCGGTTTGCATGCCGGCGGCGTCATTGGGACATATTTTTTCGTCGACGATAACGATCGTCACGTTACTGTGAATGGCCATTGTTATCGCGCCATGATTACCGATTATTTTTGGCCCGAATTGGAAGATATGGACTTGGGCAACATGTGGTTTCAACAGGACGGTGCCACAAGTCACACAGCACACGATACAATCGATTTATTGAAGAGTAAGTTTGATGAGCGTGTTATCTCAAGAAATGGGCCAGTCGTTTGGCCGCCTCGTTCGTGCGATTTAACGCCTCTAGACTATTTTCTTTGGGGCTACGTCAAGTCATTAGTCTATGCCAATAAGCCGAGGACGTTGGAAGAGCTTAGAGCCAACATTGAACGCGAAATAGCGGCCGAAATGTGTGGGCGAGCAGTCGGAAATTGGGTCCAACGAATCGACCGCTGCAAACGTGCCTGCGGTGGTTATGTGGGGGTTCTTAAAGCTCACCTGAAGAACCTCCCATATTCGCAACCCATATTTGCATCCCAATCACCAGCATACCTGAAACATTTCGTTTCTCAAGGACATTTAATGCATCCAACGCATTATCTGAAAATCCCTAAAGAGAATTCTCACAGCAATCACGCATTTACTGCGTTATTCAAATTTCCTGTAAAAAATTCTTCACATCATACGGCATCATAAATCCCAAACCATTCGGCACACTAGGCATCGTAAAATGCTATGTCGGGCCGCTTGTTTATACAGCTGCAATAAACCGACCCGCGATTCGTTTGACAAATCGACAAACAATTACCGCATCCCAAGCATTATCACCGGAACCGAATCTTCTAGCATTTCCTAGTACAAATAAGAACTCGGTTCCTACTGCAGTCTGAGAGGCCATAAACATTAAAACTCATTAGCACCTTTTCCTAATGGCGACGCATCTATTAACGCATCCGCACCACTCATCCACGACTGTAATGATGCCCTTATTTGTCTCTAGCACCATTTCTCCGATGAATTGCCGTCTATGATAGCCATAATGCACAGCGTAAACAATGACCTATTCGATCCCTTTGTTCTTTTTTCCTCGTTTCAGGTTTCGTTTATCTTTTGCATCGATAAACACGGTGATGGGTACGATCACCCACGCACACCACCGCGTGCCAGAGATCGCCTTCCATTGGTCACTGGTCAAAGGAAATTTCATTTCCTTTTCACCACACCACCAAACTCACCCCAAACGAGGGTTGAATCACGAAGTCGTATTTCAACCGCCGATCCGGACGGTTCGCCTTCCGCTGCCCGTATCGCCGGGAGGCGTAAATACCGTGGAGTCTTAATTCACCCGCCAGTGCGAACGCACTTCATCATCGGGGTTTTCTTTCAACCCCCGTAGCATGCGCTCGGGGTGAGCTCATTCCCGGAGTCAAGATTCGCGACTCAAAGTGAAAGTCGAAATGTGTGCTGTTTATTTTTTTTATTTACCGTGTGTGCTTGGATTCCGGTGCTGTAATCGGACGCGATTGCAGTGCTATTGTTTTATTTGTTTTGTTTGGACACTTAATGGACATTAAACGTAAGCTACACCTGCTTCGGTTTGTATAAGAGTATAAAGCCGAAAGTGAACCTTAATTCAACAATAAAAAAGGAATAAATAATAATAAACAATATCGGTGTGTTTTAATTTCTCCTGTGTGTGACGTTTTCTCTGGGCGAACATTTTGCTGCGGTGTACGGCGCGACCGTCGTTCCTTGTTGGTGTTTTCTTTCGCGAAATCTTTAAGTGACGATGGGGTTAGAAGAGAATCAGTGCCGTACGCCGGCGCACCATGCTTCTTCCCTACAGCCATATGAACGAAGTCGAGTTCCATTCATAAATGTTTTGATTGTACTTCAAGTCGATAATAAAGTTTTTGAAATATCTCAAAAGGTTTGCGTTTTATTTACAAAAAAAAAAAAGTTGTCAAGCCCCTATTGGAAATCCACGGGGGCCTCTCTCGGAGATTCGAGGTATTATTCCGCGAAATTTAGTTTATTTGCGCTTCACGAGACAGTCCAACGAATCTCACCAAGTTGCGGTTCATCCCCCAACGGTTCGCACATCCTTGTACCAAAACTCGTTCCACTACAGAACGGGGACGCTGTGAAATTGGCCCCGTACAAGTATTTCAGAAGCTTTACAACCTGCAACTGTTTAAGAAGAGCCTCCAACAGGAATTTAATGGCATCTCGGGGCGCTGAATCGGCGCTATAGGTTCACCTGTCCCGAGACAGATATATTAAAAAAAAAAAAAAAAAAAAAAAAAAATAGTCGACTGAATTTTGGGACGCTCAATATAGATGCTGGTGAATCCCATCAAATGAATTCTAATGTTCCACATTCTATTTCCTATTTTTATAAATGGCCTCTTGTCCATCACTTCTAATCGAATTCAATTCCTTGCTGATGAGAGTTTGTGGAGTTGAAAGTATGCCGACGTACGGCAAGTATTCACTTTTTCCCCAACGCTTGTTCCACCGGACACACTAGATTAAACGGATCCCAAAGGCTCGTCAAAAGTTAATCCACTTATAGATTCAATTTTTCTTTTCCAACACTTGCGAACCGCTTGTCTTCGACACTTTTCACAAACCTAAAAATGAATGAATGAAAACACACTGGGGTTTAGGGTAGATTTAATTTTTTTATTCTATATAGTTCTCAATTGATTTTTGAATTAATACATTTAAAATGTTACACGTAAGTTGATATTTAAGTCAAGTTCTTTGATGAAGAAAATAGACACCGGTGGTATGCGCGACTCGTAGCGACAGCGTGACTGTGCACTATGATGGTTGAGATGCGACTGGTTGAATTCGGTGTGAAATTCTGTATTTCATTTTACACACAGGACAACCAAAAGAGACCACGCCTCTGCTCTCTCATCGTCACGCTCGCCGAAGTGTGGTAACTTCGGTTAATTGATAATCGATGAACGTGGTAGAATGAGAGAACAGAAACTCGATGTACTGTGATCTCGAGGTAGCTTTGGTTGTGTGTGTTGGTATCAACTGCTGTTACTGACATGACCTACTGAACCAGTGTTACGGCTATGGTGTAGTCAGAGAGCATTGAACCATGGAAAGACAGAACTGCGAAGGAGAGGAAAACCTAGCTGGTGGAATTCACCTGCAAAAGAGATCATTGATCCCAAGCGAATGGAAGATCTGATGAAAAGCCGAAGTGATGCCAAATTGGCTAGGGCAATTTATCATGAAACTAATTAGATATTTTGATAAATTCCCCAGCGGTTTCGCTATGATGCGACAACGTCGTTTGCTTCGACTTGTTGTTGCTACCCGACATGATATGATTTCCGATGGAAATCTCATGGGCTAGCAAAATGGAGTTGCCGTATGGCAAAAGGTAGCTGAATTCAATTCTGCATTATCTGCATAGAATAATGAATTTAGCTATGCTCTTTTACAGGTAAAATAGCCGAACGGTGGGATAAGGGATAATGTGACGCGCTGTTAGCGGTCGAAATAAGGTGGAAATTGTGATTGGAATTGTGGGTTGGTTCTCCATGTAGAATAGAGAAACCCCACAAGTTCATTGAATTATCCGAACAAAAACACAAACTACAGATTTCTATCATTTCTTTCATTCATTCTCCATTATCACTGGAATTGTGATGTGAATTAGTAGCGAATAGAAAAATATACGGTAGCAAAGGCAACTTTGGGGACATTATTCCGCGCAATTATATCAACCGAACCATGGCTATAATAATGTAATAACGTGGTGTTTCCAATAAATACACACGAATCGGCAAACCATAGTGAAGAGCAGCACAAAATCGAAAATTGATATGTATGAGATTGAGTTTTTGAAGAAAATTCAAGAAAAATCGTACAACACACTGGAGATAGATGGCAAAATCGAGCACTGTAATCACATCAAATGACGGATCGCGTTCAAACGACACGTCAGGATAGAGGATAATTGTGCCAATTTAGCGACAAAAAGAATTTTAACAACCCTTTTAAGTGGGCTTTTTAAATGACCAATTCCCGGTACAGCATTTCAAGCACATACATTCTTATGATATGAATGAATTAGTTGCAGTTGAGTATCCTATTAGATAAAAAGAAGGGACAGCTATGTTTCACCGATGTTGTAATCACCGTCTCAAGGGTTCAAGATGGAAAGGAGACTACGAAATGGGATGCGTATTTGTGTGTTTGTAATGTTCACTGTTTTGTCATTATGGGGTCCGTTTTCGATGGTCAACTCTATATTTGCAACACGTTATATACGAGTACAAAATATTTTCAATGTTTCGGGCGAAAGGCTCGGTCGTAGTCTTATTAACTGAAGCAATAGTTTCCGGTTGCCACCATGTAACACTTTCATAGTTCACATGCTATTCCTCCAATTAGCCCTGAAGCTGACTACCCACTCGAAAGACACCTTTGACCCAATAATTGGTTTTTTTTTTCAAGGAACTGTGAAGTATTGCTATGAAATATATGAACCCCCTGAGGTGTGTCGCTGTGATGAACACTCCATTACTTCCTCCCTTTCTTCGTTATAATCCCATTTCATTATTTTCGAGTGACCAAGGATTCTGTTCATAGTCCCCAATAATTTGCCAGCAAACATTGACCTAAAATTCATGACAGTTGCCAATTGAAGTCTAACCTTCATTCATCTGTCTTCTTTCTCTAGTGGATGTTCATGGCAATGGATTTGTGGGATCGCGTCTTTCGCTTAGTCAGGGAATTCATAAAATCTGCAAATTTCAATCTGCCACATTATAAAAACTGCAAAGACCGATCTGGCTAACTTTAATGTAGACCCAATTGCAGATGTCCACCAAGTATACCCAGAAAAAGGGAATAATTGATTGAATCCTTCACATGAGAGTCCGCTGGTTGAACATGTTGGCATCAATACGAGACCATCGTTGCCCGAGATGTGATTTCCAATTTAGCCATGTTTACGCATTAAATTTGCATGAGAATCTGTCTCCATTTGCCTATCAGTCCAGTTCAATAGGCAGCAATCTGTCCGGTGGACTGTTTGGCCGGCCAGACCTGGGCAACCGGGGCAAACAAACTCGCCGTCACTCACATGACACAGACGTCGAGTAAACAATTTGAATTTTTAATTTTCCTGCCTTCGTTAGACTCCTCTTTTTCAGGACGTTTCTCCTTAGCCAGTCAGAAGCTGAGCAACCCCTTTATCCATCGACATACATATGTATGTGTAGCAAGAGAGAAGGTTGATATGGAATGGTGATGAAAGAAGATCAGTTGATTTAGAAAGCTTTATGTCCTCCTCCCGTAGCTACGACTATCCTGTGCATAAGGATGCACAAGTGCAAACCGTTGAAATTAATTAACTTCTGATCGAATTAAAAACGGAAGCCCAGAAGTAAATTGCATACATTGAGCCAATATCGAACAAAATAACCTGGCTAGTGGCTTGAACGAACCAGGAACTGATGGAACAAAATCAATTTTATTTCCTTGCCAGACAAACGGACGATGAGTAGAATGGCCTCAGTTTGGCGTGAGTGTAGTTCATTGGGCTGGGGGTGGAGAGTTGCTAGTGGTAGGCCACCCGCATTTCTCCTGTGAAGCTACAATGCTTTATTATTTATTGACTTTGCAATGTCAGACTTTTCATTATCTTGTTAAGTACATATTTGGATTACCGCTGTAGGGCAGCGCAAATAAGCAAACGCCGAAGTCCTACCAACTCACGTCTCGCGGCTCACCTGCCCATCCCTATACACGGTTTGAGGATGGGATTGTGGGTTGAGAATTAAGTTTGTTAAATGTTACTGATATGTGTGTTGGAGCTGCAGGAACTATTCGCATTGAATGTGGCAGCGATGGCAGGACGTCGGCTAGTGGCCAGGCCAGTCTTACGGTGCGTGTCTGCTACTTGAATATTGTGGCAGTGGCAATGGCAGCGTTTTCGAGTTGGAATCGTAATTGAATAGTCGTAACGTTTTAATGACTTTGCGATTCCTTTTGCGTTTGTTTTATGCGGTACGCTTGGCTTAGCACCATGTGTTCAGTTTATTCTACCAGTACAAGCAATTTCTGCAACCTGCAAGGCTCACACACAGAATTCATCAATTTAATAATGTGAAGATATCAGGACTTCCGAATGACAATGACCCCAGAATAGACTCATTTTGGGGGTGATTGTGTTGGTTGGATGCGACAAAGGCTCTTACAAATTAATGCCTATTACTCAATTTAGGAATTAAGTTCCACACGCAAGAGGTTCACACAACCTGGAGATAGCTGGAAAATACATTGTCCATAGAACTGCCCACAACAGGTGATTCACAAAGTTCCCTCAACTGTAAGGTATGATATAATCGAGGTGCAAACAGCTCCGATTGCCTAATGAATTGCATAGAACAAACTACGAACCAAAATATGACATCTAAAATGATTTAGTTGAAAGTATACTACATTATTTTAAAAAGTGATTAAAAAGGAAGAAAAAGTGGACCCTGTAGTAATGCTTATATGCCTTGCTTTTACTTTCACGAGGATCATTCCAGAATTAGCCAATTTGGCGTATAGATGGAAAATGTTGTTGTTTGTTTTTTAAAGCACCGAAAAAACGAAATGTTGTATAAACATCATCATCATCATCGGCATTACAACCGGGATCCGGTCTTGGCCTTATTTAACAAATCTCTCCACCGGTCCCGATTTCGAGCCGATGTCATCCAGTTTGGCACTCCCAGGCTTTGGGCGTCCTGGTCTACGCCATCCCTCCATCGCAGACAAGGTCTGCCGGGCTGTCTCCTTCCATACATCCTGCCACAAAGGACTTTCCGGCCAGGCTCCTCTTCGCTCATTCGAGATAGGTGTCCCGCCCACCGGAGTCTACCGAGCTTGATTTTTCTTACAATATTAGCTTCAAGGTAGATTGCGTACAACTCATGGTTGTAGCGTCTCCGGAATCGTCCTCCTTCACATACGAGGCCAACAATTCTCCTTAAGACCTTTCTCTCGAACGCGGCCAAGAATTCAGAGTGCCTTTCATTAAGCGACCAGGTCTCGGATCCATACATGAGTACTGGTAAGACCATGGTCTTGTACAGTAGTAGCTTGGATGTTCTGGATAAATTTCGGGATTTAAAGAGCCTTGATAGACCATAGTAGGCTTTATTGGATTTAATCAGCCGTTCGCGTATTTCTTCTTCCATATTGTTATCGGCTGATACTATTGAACCAAGGTAGCTAAAGGATTGCACTACTTCAAATTCGTGCTCCACTACCCTGATAGTTTGACCAACGTTAGGTCTTCTCTTCGCAGAAGTTCCCACCATGTACTTAGTTTTCCCCTTATTAATGTGCAGTCCCAGTTTTTGTGCCGCCTGCTCGATCTGGGTGAAGGATTCCTGTACAGCCGATTCGGTTCTACCGATGATGTCGATGTCATCCGCGTAGGCAAGTATCTGGCTGGACTTGGTGATAATAGTCCCTCTTGTTGTTACGCCAGAGTCACGGATTGCTTTCACCAACGCCAGGTTGAAGAGGAGGCACGCCAGACCGTCCCCTTATCGGAGTCCATTAAAGATCTTTATTGGTTTGGACAGCAATGCCGCTATTTTTACTTGACTAGTTACGTTGGTGATAGTCAATCTACAAAGTCGTATCAATTTGTTTGGAATGCCGAACTCTCTCATGGCATTATATAGTTTCTGCACAGTGTGATATCTCCTTTCTTATGTATGGGGCAAATTATACCACGACGCCAATCTTCCGGCATCTCCTCTTGCTCCCATACGTGCACTACGATCTCGTGAATTGCGTGATGTAACGCTGTCCCTCCTTGTTTGATCAACTCATCTGGTATGCCATCAGCTCCAGGGGCTTTATTTGATTTTAGCTCTCTAATGACTTTTAATGTTTCCTCAATGTTTGGTGGCGGCCGCATTTGGTCTTGCATTGGTGGAGCCTCCAATTCTTCTGTGAGCTGACCATTTAGCAATTCATTGAAGTGCACTTCCCATCGCTCCAGAATGCCCTCAGGATCGGTGATCAGATTACCCTCTTTATCCTTGCAGTAAGTGCAGCGTGGTGTGTACCGCGTCATACTGCGGATTATTTGGTAGAACTTCCGCGCCTGGTGCGGACCTCGCTCTCTACTTTTCTCTAATTCACAGACAAGGTTTTTCTCCCAGGCACTTTTCTTTTGTCTGTGAAGTCTTTTTTCAGATCTTCTGAGCTCTTTGTATTTCTCCTCGCGTACCCTATGAGACTGCTGCATTGCCCGGTATGCAGGATTCTTACGTTCTGTCGCTAGTTTGCACTCATCATCAAAACAGTCGTTCCGATCTCTACAACTACTGCCTAAGATGGAGTTGGCAGTACTAATGACAGTATTCTTAAGGTGTGTCCATTTCTCTTCTACGCCCGGCATTCTGCCCCCAGGACTTACTCTCCCTCCGTCGAGCTCTGCGAGGGCGAGTCTTAACGCATGGCCAAAGATATTGCTGGTATTCTCATTGCGTAAGGCAGCCGTGTTGATTCGAACCTGATCCGCGGATGCAATACGTCTCCGTAAGGCAATCCGCGCTCGGAAAACTGTACCAACAAGATAGTGATCTGAGTCGACGTTGGCACCACGGTACGTTCGTACCGTCATCAGGCTCTAGGAGTGGCGGCGATCTATCAACACGTGGTCAATTTGGTTGCGAGTGGCTTCATCAGGTGATACCCAGGTGACTTTGTGGATATCTTTACGCAGAAACCTGGTACTCGCAACGACCAAGTTTTTCGATGCTGCCAATTCGATGACTCGTAGTCCATTGTCATTAATGTTCTCATGCAAACTATGCGAACCAATTTTCGCATTCAAATCACCAAGAACGATTTTCACATCGTATCTTGGGCAGGCATTGAGGGCCCGTTCGACGTTCTCATAGTATTCTTGTTTTTCGTCGTCAGGGGACTACTCTGTAGGTCCGTGAACGTTTATGAGCCTTGTGTTCGTAAACTTGTCTCGCACGCGAAGTGTGCATAGCCTTTCATTTATTGCATTAAAGCCGATGATGGCAGGCTTCAGTTTTTGGCTGACTAGAAAGCCTACCCCGAGCACATGGTGTTTTGTATGACAGCTGTAATAAATGTCATACTCTTTTCTTTGAAAAACACCACTCCCCGTCCATCTTATTTCTTGTAATGCTGTTATGTCAGCCTTATATTCGGACAGGGCATCAGCTAACTGCTGTGCAGCTCGAGCTCGATATAGTGAGCGTATGTTTCATGAAAAAATCCTTAAATCATTTAGACATTTTCGTTTCCGTGGTCGTCGTCGTGTATCCGGTCCATATCCGAGGCTTGTTAAATTTGCCATAATAATTCATTTTTACGGGCCCGGTTATTAGCCTTGCGCCAACCTTTCTCAGGATGTCACTGCATGCGTTGGTTCACTGCTTGGCGGGTGTCAAAGTAGGTATCCAGGGCTGTCACGTGGAAACTGCATGTCAACTTGGATTGAACAGGGACAAGGATGGTCCTGGCTTTCACCGGATTGAAAGCAATCAGAGATTTTGCCCTGGTGTTCGCTCCCATCCCCCACTTAATGCGAGTTCGTTAGGCAGACTTTCGATGAACACATTTTTTCTTTCATTTCTCAACTCTTACTTTTTTTTTGCGTATTTTGGTATTTGGTGAGGGCAGAACCCTCATTTATTACGCTTGTTACAAGCGGTAAATACTATTTCTACTATTGTTTTATTTTTCGAATACAAAGTTGCTCCGCAATAATTAGACTTTTACAAGTGAAGTTCTTAGTTTCTCATACACCAAAAGGAATCCGTATGATCCACCCTCGCGGTTTACGAAGACTACCGGAAAGATATTTCGTGTAGTCCAAGGCAGTTATAGCACGTCTGCAATTTTTATATATCTAGATGTTATAAATAAAACAACAGCGTTACATCCCAAAAATTAAATTACTGTATACCGCTTAACTTAAAATCCTTGTAAAAACTCACGAGAAAATCAATGATAATCGAAAATTATGCCGGAATATTTAGGCATGGATTAAAAAACAACGTAATCGATTTACTTGTAAATGATCCCCCAAACAGCGCTGACTCTTATCAGAATTACCCCTCACAACTTCCTTTCCTTTTTTTGGAAATGCCTAGACCTCCCACGAATTCGTTCTATTTGACATTAATGCGATGCTTCTCACCTGAATGGAAGGCAACAAATAAACTTTGAGTTAGTTTAGGGCCAATAAAATCTCATCCATGACTTATTACATCTATCTTAATGACTTGAGACACGATTCTAAATCATTCTAGCTGCAACAAGTGTGGCCGTTTTTGGAATACACATGCACCATATATCAAGTTAGTATCAACTTCCGCCCTCAAGTGGTGTCTCCGTGCAATAAATTACATTTATATCTGCCATGTTGACATTTATCGCCTCCACTTATTTACTCAATGCAGTGGCAACATTTAAGGTGGACAGTATGTGCCTCAGTCCGATGCCGAACACAAATTAAGGCACTTAAAGCTGAAATAAAATTTTGAAAAGAGGCCTAATTAATATTCCGGTATACGTTAATTCTATGATAGAGGTTAGAAAATGTATTTATTTTCTAAAGAGTTAAGTAGTAATGCGCTAACCTAGCAGCACTTCATACATTCCACACGTGCCACATTCTGAAACATGCGCCGCATCGTTGCAAGTCCATTATGCATTATTAGTCCTCTGCTAACTTCCTACAGACCTTAGTCTGTCAGTCATATGATCTCTAGAGGGTTTTGTAAAATCTTACCTTAACTTTTCATTCTCTCCAGGCAATCGGGAAATTTTCGAAAACAACATGAAAAGAGATGCCGCTTAGCGTTTCGTATGACTTTGCAGTCGCATTGTTTGACAGATTGACAAGCGTTTATTCTTTATAGCCGTGAGTTGCTATGGAAAGTAGCGTCATGCTCTTCCCTTATCCCGTTTCGTAGCGCTAACAGCCTCAGGGAGATTTCTATTTTCTGGATGACGGATGAGTGTGTACACGGTTGTCGGGAATACGTTGGAAAGCTATTGAAGCAACTCAGTATGACGAGAATATAGTTGGCGATGACCATGTGTTGTTGTTGCGTTGCCATCGCTTTGCCAAAGATGATGGTGATATGTTAGCCTGCCAATTGCAAACATGCCCCAAAGAGGGTACTACTACGACGTGCCTGTGCAGCAGTATGCTTTTACGCGAGACTCGTACGCGATCCATTCATTTGTCAATCATGTGCGACAGCTAACTCCATGAAAAGGTGTAACCCTTATGCTAATTTGGTTGCCTTAGTCGAAAGCAAATAGCAAACGTTAGGAAAACACGTTTTCTCTCTGTTATCTTCCTCTGTCCGGAGAGTGGTTTTATGTTTAATGTGCGTTCTAAGGGCTTGCCATGGCAGCGTGAGGTTAGCGCTTCTAAATTTAACTTTTAGGTGCAGTACTCGGTGACGCTAACTAGGAAATGGATTGCAGGTGGCTATCTTCCGTGGAAACTGACAAACTTGCATGCGTGATTTGTGGATCTTGTTATATAGCAAAAGACTTTAGGGTCCCAGATGGATAGGCACGACGAGGCTTAACTTAGAATTGCAAATCGGCTCCGAATGGGATGTGACAAATATCTACGAGCTGACTATAATGATCTTACAGCCGACAAGATCGTTAACTTTAAGCAAACAAAAAAACATTTTTTTGAATGGTAAAATATAATATTCACTTTGACAACAACGTTGTGATAGTTACTTTAAAAAATTAGACAATTGAAGGATTAGAAAAATCTTACAACAGCCGCGGCCGACCCCGTGCCCGTAAGTATCTTATTATGCTTCCACGACACGATTCCCAATAAATCAAAATTATTTTTTTATCTTTTTCCAATGAATCTCATGTTCCAGCTTTTAAACAGAATTTTCTTGAAATTACTTATTTATTAATTGAATCTTTAAGTAATTATTTATTGACATTAAAACACTCTGTATAATTATTATTTGGGGAGATCACGTGCCTTAAAGAGAGTTCTAAAAACAAATCTACTAATTTAGTATTAAAATTAATATTTTAAACATTCCGTACATCTTAAGCAGTTCTAATTAAAAAGAACTACAACAAACATCCAAACTGACTAGTTCGGCCAACGTAATTTTTGGACTGCATCGAGCGATTGTTAACAATCTTGTCAGGAGGACAGCTAGTTTCCTTTGACGAATTCTTTCAAGTAATCTACCAAGGAATATTAAAATTGAATTTTTACGTTTTCACATCGATTAAATTAAAAACGTCAAAAGAAACTCATAGTGACGCATGTAACACGATAACTGTCATACCATGGAAAAGGCTTTTATTTAATCGAAGCAACTTTAAAACTGTTACACCAAATTCCGGGATTAACACACGGTGTTCTAAAGCGTACGGATATTCAACAAATAATTGCTGCGAAGGATAATACCACTACTTACAAAGGATAAGACTCATACTTACAAAGCCTCATTCAACAGCTGTGGTACAACTTCCCCTGAATGCCAGATAGACTAGGATCAATTGCCGGGTTGCTGTTATTTAACAGGTATGCTTTAATTATAATTCCACCGAAACTTCGGAATACAGCCAGCTTTAAATACATACCACGACCATGGTACAAATAGCTCTGCGATCCACTACGCACTTGTGGCAGTTCCGCCAACCATAAATGACATAGGCGGTTGCATTAATCACTCCGTCATCTCGCTTTACGCGAATGATTCCAATATTTTCAAAACAATCCGCTCTCCCCTGGACTCCTCACTTCTCCAATCGGATCTTGACAGCTTCTCGACTAATTGTCTAGAAATGAATATCGCCAAATGTCACACAATCACCTTCTCTCGGAAGAGTTCCCCCACTCACCCACGCTCCTACCTCTTACTGAACCAACCGATAACATCGGTTGAATTGATTCGCGATCTGGGCGTCCTATGCGACAAGGAGCTCAAATTTACCGCACATATTGATCACATAATCCTCAAGGTAAGCGCCGCCCTTGGGTTTGTCAAACGCTGATCGAAGGAATTCCTTAACCCATGTGTCACCCGATCACTCTACACAACTTTCATCCGGCCACTACTCGAATACGCTAGTCAGGTCTGGTCCCCGTGTCAAGTGACTCACATTCGCAGGATTGAGGGTGTTCAACGTCGTTTCTTGCGCTTTGCCCTCCGCGGACCAAACTGGAAAAATCCGCTGATTCTACTACCATACACAAGCCGGTTCCTTCTAATCAATCTAAACACACTTGAAGAGCGCAGAATCCATGCCGACATCATCTATGTCCATCGCCTTCTGTCTGGCTCAATCAATTGCCCAAGCTTGCTCTCCACCTTAACATTGCATACAAACCCCGTAACGTACGTAATCCTCTACTGTTTTACGTGCCTGCTCATCACACTTCTTACGGCGCTAACGAACCCATCTCGCGTATGTTACGACAGGCCAACTCTTTCCCCAACTCCTTCGATTTCAACATCTCTACTCCCGCTTTTAAAAGACGTCTCAGAATAAACCCGTCCTAAATCCACCCGCTCCCTTCAATAACCCCTCTACCCTACAATCCTCTCCTCTCCCCCCGTCTAACTAGTTTTCGCCTACACCCCCCCGCCCCCCCCCCCCCGCTCCTAACCTCCGCCCCCGTATCGGTTCGAACCCATGCCCTCCACTGTCGCACAAAGGCCGCGTTTACCACCGCCACATACAGTCGCCCTTCCCTGGCCTTCTACCGTCCAGTAATCTTCAACTTCCCGGTTTCTTCTCCTTTTTTTCCGATTGAATAATCGAATAAAGTCTTAACCACTACTCTAGATTTTAAGATAGGCTGTAAGGTTTTATGTTAAGTTAAATTTAAGCTTGCAGTAAGCTAAAAATAATAATGGGAGTTGTGCCTTCAATCAATCAATCAATCAATCAACCAACTGATATCACCTGTACCGATCGATTCGTGACTTTAGCGTTTTATGTGAATGTGAGCTTAACTTCATTCCACATATTGATGACATTATCCTCAAGGCCAACTCTGCCCTTGGTTTTGTGAAACCTTGGTCGAAAGAATTCTCTAATACCTACGTTTCCCGATCGCTCTATATAGCCTTTGTCCGACCCATTCTTGAATATGCTAGTCAGGTCTGGTCTACTACTAGTCCCATATTCGCAAGATCGAAAGCGTACAACGTCGTCTTTTGCGCTTTGCCCTACGAGGATTGAATTGGGAAAATCCTAGGGTTCTACCCCCGTACACAAGCTCCATCTAATTAACCTTCACACATTTGAAGAACGCAGAGTTCATGCCGACATCCTCTTCATCCACCGTCTCCTTTCGGGTTCAATCAACTGGCCTAGCCTGCTCTCCCCTATCACATTTCACACAAACCCCCGTAACCTGCGAAACGCCCGTCTCTTCTACTTGCCCGCCCATCATACTTCTTACGGGTCTAATGATCCCATGTCACGAATGCTGCGGTGGGCAAAAATGTACCCCGCCTTCTTTGATTTTAAGCTCACCTCTCCAGCTCTTAAACTTCGTCTCCCCCCGTTACCCCCCCTGACCCCACCCCGCTTTCCACCGACACTCTCACAATATATGTATACCCGCACACTAACACGCACCCTAGCTTCCGGCCTATCCTTCCTTGCCCTTCCACGTACACTATCGTCACACCTATTCTATGCTTCTCATTCGTCTATAGGAACCCGAAAGTTAATTATCTCATTTACTCGGTTGAGCCACGGTCGCGCTAATACGCAGTTTCCCTAAACGCTTGGCCTCCCGACCCTCCTGAAGATCACTAGCTTGATTCGTAGTGTGACCACTCAAGCCGCAAAACAGAAATTGCAGTCTTCTTCTAAGTTTCATCAAAGCAGAGGCTTAATTGAAAAGCTGTCATAGTGTGTAGTGTATGCTTTTCGAATGGATTTCCGGGAAGTCTTAGTGGTCCCTGACAAATAAACCCACCTAGTTCTTAGAAGCCCCAATTTTTAGTGGCACTGCATCCTAGAGGGCTTATTCATTGGATCACTTTCCATTGCAAGTTGTTGTCCTTAATTAGATCAAAACCTGCACCCAACACTGTATGACACTTTGACATTTTAATGATAACCACGAGAATGTCGACAAGTATCTTCATTTTCATGTATCTGCAGCAATTGAAAGGTAATACCCTCGTGTATTCACAGTTTGGCTTCCCGAACCGACAGCACAACCGCGACAACAATGTCAATGATGTTAACATCAAGAATAAAATGCACAAACGAAAAAACAAACATTCAAACCAAATAAACAAATGAAAACAAAACCGACTACATCAACACCACCAACAAGAACAACAACAGCACTTATTAACCTTCCTTCCTGGATAGAATGGGGCGGCAGGTGTCGCGGGCGACAAATACCCGTATCAGCTATCACCGCATCTGAACCGTTCCTCACTGTCGCTCCACAATATAATGCTCTCTTGCCGTCAAGGCAGACAGAGTGTCGTCATCGTCAGTACTGTGGTGTCTTGTCAATATTGTTTTTTTTTTTTTGTGTATGGTGGAACGACCGTGCTCCATTTCGGGTAGAAGTACACACCTGTGCTTGGGGGAGACAACTGAAATAAGACGGGCGTTGGCAATGGCTCCGAAGACGGATTTAAGTAGGATTAGATGGAATGGTTTGAAATGATTCCGTTCCTAAACGTGTGCTGGGCACACGAAAGTGTGATACGTGTAGATTACAGCAAATCACCTATCAGATGTAATCCCCCCACAAGAGCAGAACCCACCAAATTAATCTGTCAGATATTTGTTTGTCTGTTACATAAACTACTTGACACTTTGCACCATATTGCCGTTGGATTGCTTCAGTCATGGCTCTTAAATGATCGACACCTTTGGAGAGGTTACTGACAAATTGAAGGAGCGGCCTGTCCAATGAAATTGGTCAACAATGTTTCGATGGAAGATATGTAAATTTCTATTGGAGTTAAGTAAAGATGTGAAAGTTGATTGCACTTGCACATAAAGTCGTCTTCTTGATTTCACACCTTGCCATGACTAGCGACGGCGCTGCGTTTACGGCTTTATAAATATTCTGTTTGCAATATAATGTTGAATTTGTGGTCTCAATTCGCAAGTGCGAATTAGCCCGTCAGTTTTCTAAGGCTAGTCACGGAATTGATTGTGGTGCCGCGGTCGGCTGGCCAGGATGTGGAGCTACGAAGCTAATGGCCAAATAAATAATACTCGATATGATGAAGTCGTCATTGCTAGTCAGGGGAAATAAAATGCTACTTTGTATTGCAATGATACAATGTAGCTGTATGTCGGATCGGATAGATAATTTCGTCTAGTGATGTCCTCTATTATCTATACGGAGACGATTTTTGAAAAGGTTTGGCGACATCTCATGACGATGTTTTGAACCTCAGTTCAAATACTTAGCATCATTCGAATTACTCACATTATCCCTTAAGTATATACATATGTAGCTTTTCTGTTTTGTTTCATTTTTTATTTTCTCTTTATTTATATTTCACCCATAAGAGATGAACTTGTGGAGCTGAGTGGGGGGATGGGATCGAACACACGGGGCAAAGTCACTGACTGCTTTCAACCCGGCGAAGGTCAGGACGATCCTTGTCCCTTTTCACTCCAAGTTGACATGCAGTCTCCACGCGACACACCTGGATAGCTACTTTGGCACCCGCCAACTAGTGAACCAATGCATGCAGCAACATCCTGAGAAAGGTTGACGCAAGGCTAATAACCGTGCCTGTAAAACCAAATTATTATGGAAAATTTAACAAGCCTCGGATATGGACCGGATACATGACGACGACCACGGACACGAAAATGTCTAAACGATTTGAGAATTTTCTTCTAAAACATCCACTCACTATACAAAGCTAGAACTGCACAGCAGCTAATCGATGCCCTGACCGGATATAAGGCTGACAAAACTTCAACAGTTTTTGCACCGTTACTTGTGAGGTATTGGGTCTAGCACTGTGATGCAAAAGGATAGGGCCTTGCCTATTGACCTGTGGGATACGAAGTATTGCGCCGGCACGGGCACGGGTTCACTTTTATCCCCAACGCGTCTCCGATTGTTCCGCCAAACACTGTCCACCAAAAAAGCAAAACTCCGCAACAAACCGTCCACAAGAAGTAAATAAAACACGTGGTTATTCTCGGTCCAAATGATTTTTATTTTATGTAGATTGTCCAGATTAATTAGAAAGTTTACAATTTGTAAGGGGCAGCTTCATGAGGAAATTATCATTTGTAACAAATACATAAACTGAAATTACATTTAAGAACAGTTGATAAATTAAGATGATTTTTTGTATGCACTTGTGAAGTGATTCGTTGCGAATTGTTCGTTTAATTTGTTTGTTTCATATCTGACACTCCACTGACAGTGAATACATTTTTGGTTGTTAATTGTTCGTTTTTACATTCGACGGTATTTTTAAACTTATTGAGGATTGAAAATTCGCGGAACTGTAGAACACGCACGACTGGTATCGGAAAATGAAATAACACTAGCTCGACAAAAAGTTCGTTACTAACTCTCGGGGGTGTGGATACCCCCGGGTTCACGCGGCGGTGGTTAAAAGACGACGGTTGATCTTAGTGAGAGTGCAACGAAGGTCATGGGAAACGAAATCGATAAAAGAGAAGATAACAAAGGGAAAATGGACCAAGAGCGTCATGAGGGAATGAGAGTGCAGCTGGGCAAATACACTGCATCTCAATAGAGAAGCACTATGTGCTAAAAGGGATTTTAATATTTACACAATGGGAATTGTGTATCGTATCTATTGCCGGCGGGAAGAATCGAATTCTTTTGTTTGCATGTTGTGTGTGCTAAAGAATTCGATTTTTGGCAGCTAAGCGCGAGAAGCGACGATGATTTGTCGGTTGGATAAAAAGGTTGCCGAGGCCATGGGTATTGCCAGGAAAAGGTGGTGTGCACCTATGCAACCGAATTGCTTGGCAAACAGGGGTGCCGATAAGGTTTTCATGCTTTGTGGCGGTTACTTGGTACGGTAACCGAATTGTTTTTCTTTCCAGAAACAAGATGCTTTGCCCGTAAAGAATTCTTTTCAGGGAATTTTGAAGATGCATTAAATGCATGAATGATGAGAATTTAGCGAATGCTACCCGCCTGTCATGCGGGAGACTGGGGTTCGATACCCCGTCGGGGAACCTCTGGCGCAAGACTAATGACCTTGCCCAGGAAAAACAAATCATAACGGAAAATTTAACAAGCCTCAGGACTTGCTAAATAAGGCCAAGGCCGGTTCCCAGTTGTACTGCCGATGATGATGATGATCTGGGTCCCCATCCTCGAGAGTAAGCCTGTGATTATTTTCAAAGGTCTCCCCGATGATGCTTGCTTTACTTATCGTATCTGAATACGCTTTAGTGTTGGATGTGTATATATATAGTTTGCAGTCGTGGTATACAAGTAGTGTTACAATTTGGTGTCGACAACCGTAATATAATGTTTCCAATATATATGTAAATGCGTGAGTTGTAATGTTTTGACTTTACAACCAATTCAAGTTAAGCTGCAAAGATATGTGAGGAGGAATAACAAAGTTACTTGGAGTCCGTGGGCGCGCCGGAGGTCACCAAAATGCCGGTTGACAGATTACACTCTAGCATGATGGATAGACTGAGCCAATCCAAATCAAAAACTTGTGTCTTCATTTTTAGGTTTAATATTAGAACATTTGCTACTGGAACTTTTACCTTTTTTTGCTTAACCTTTAATCTTTACATTCACTACTCGAACTTTTTTTCTTTTTAGCTCTTAAAACAACTCCACTTTTTACTTTAAAACAATAATGAACGGGGCTTTTCTTCCTTCTAGTTTTCGACTGCCACACGGTTCTCATTAAAAATTCCAACTGTGTCAAAACAACCGAATTTAAATATCCTCCTGTCTCTCTCCCGCTCATCGACATCCACCTCGAAAACCGAATTCGAAACTTGTACACGATCCACATTCGAATCGGGGCGTGTTCGAACACTCACTCGTGGATCATGCAATTCTTCCACCACCTTACCATCAAACCATCTTAAAACAAAATCATAACGAAAACAATTAAATGATGGGGGTGGTGAAAGCCGCACGTAACATTAGAGTGTCTTCCAATTATCAGGTACGAATGTATTGGATTCTCTCTTTTATCAGTGTGCCAACATTGTGGATGATAGATCGCAATAATGACTCTCTTTCTGTAAAGTGGTGACAATATCTCATTCTGGAGACCTTTTTACGCTCCCGGATGAGACGACGAGTGATTAGACGAAACGGGATTAGACCTGTTCGAAAGGTACAAACAGTTGGCAGATCCTGCCAACAACAGGTTAATACCCAGAGCGCCTTTATCTGCATCTTCCTGCACACGCCACTCCGTCACTGCGGACGCGAGCAGATTACCGATAGTTTCCGACCTATCGGACGATAAACCTGTTGATCCAAGCTACCCACAACCCAGCGCATTAACGCGGTAACAACCGTATCCACTCCTATTATCGACACAGGAACTTCTCATCACGACAGTTCTCCTAACTTAACCACCACCCCTCCCGAAGTACGCAGGGCCACCTTAAATTCCAAGCGTACAGCCCTCCTTCCAGCACCGCACCAACCATACGAGCAGCACTTCAGCCCTACCTTTTTTTCGTGACTATGTCACGGGGGGGGGGTCTACTTTCCCGAAGAACCCCCATAACTACAACCCAGCTTTCATAAGTTTCTGCTAATGCAATCGCATTAGCACCTGTAAATGCTTCACGCAACAAATTTATCAAACGTATTTAGCTAAAAGTTCCTGGAAGAGAATTCTTACCTTCATTCATTTATTCGAATCCAAAATTCCTTTTAAGAATTCTGTTCCAAACATCATAAATCCCAAGACCAATTCGGCACCTTCGGTTGCCAGGCAAATCCCAATCACCAGCATACCTGAAACATTTCCCTTCTCAAGGGCAATTAATGCTTTCAACGCATTATCTAGGAATTCCTGTAAAGAATTTCTCCCACAAGGGCATTCATACATGCGTCAATGCATCTGTGCTTTAGCGACCTAGAACCGAATTCTTGTTTAGTGTAAATACTCACACTAGAATGCGACCCTTGAGTTTTCTTAGATGCCATATACAATCGGCATAGATGTGTAATCATCTAATTTGCTTTGCAATGACCTGCAGCTATTGATACAGCTGCAAGCACTTTACCCCGAAATGCTCCTTTGTTTGAATCTCCAAACAATCATCAACTCCGCGCATAGCCGCCGGATTGAATTCAATAGCATCAACAAATGCAAATAAAGATTCCGTTCCCTTACACCGACCAAAGATACAAGATACAAATTGTATGTTGTATTCCAAATGCATTTCACACCTAATGAGTCGCAGCTTATTTATTTAGCTCAGCCTCATTACAGAACGATGCCTTATGTCGCTTCTCCCTTTGTTCTTTTTCCTCGTTTCAGGTTTCGTTTATCCTTTGCTCAAATGCATCGATAAACACTGTGAACTGTACGATCACCCATACATGCATACACCATGATCTTGATTACGAGATCTGGTTTTCCATTCTGCAAAGAGAGACTTTACGTTTCTCTTGTGGTAGGTAAACATATCTTTAGCCGAGAGGATATTCACCACCACCGAATCGAGGGTGAATCAAGATCCAGATTCCAACCCTCGATTGAGTCGTATCTCAACTACCGATCCGGTCGGTGCGTCTTCCGCTCCCCGGGGCATCCGAGGACACGTGCCAATCCCAGAGTCGTGTGTGTTCAATAGTTCGGTGAATCAGTAATCAGTAGTAAGCTTAAAAACACCCACCAACGTAAAACTATAACTTATACAAATCGTATCAAAAAAATTCATATCTTTAAGACGAATTTACTATTGAAGTGCACTTTCATTAACAAAACATTTACAAATAAAATGAAACCATTTAATGAATACAACAATAAATTCCATTAATTACAAGCGAGTAAAACCTGTGTTTTAATTATATCTGGTGAACGGTTCGTCATTCAGTTTGACACAGGTTGGTGGAAAGTGTTTCGAACAGTTTTTCTTCTCTCGGTTTTGTTTCAGCAGAACTTATAGTGATGATGGGGGAAAAAAGAGAATCAGCGCCGTACGCCGGCGCACAATGCTTCTTGCCCACAACACATTTGTCGTTGTCTCGTTTTAATCGGCCTCCTGCCACTCTTTTTTTTTTTCTATGGCCAGTCTCGCAATTGGCATCCAATTGTCGTCGCCAATTATTTGAAATATAATCAAAAAAAAGTAAAAATGTATTAATTAAAATAAATTCTAAAATAAGATCATCATCATCATCATCGGCACTAAAATCGGGATCCGGTCTTGGCCTTATTTAGCAAGTCTCGAGGCTTGTTCAATTTTCCACAATAATTTATTTTTAAGGGCAAGGTTATTAGCCTTGCGCCGAATATAAAATACGATACGGTTGTATTATTGTATCCAGCGGATTGCCATACCCCTCTTATCATCGGCCATCACGCTTCCCTCTAGTTAGAGGCAGCGCGGTGGTCCACTGCAACGGGCGATAGTGAAGAATCTGCTAAGAGACCTTATTCTTTTCAGAACAATGAGTTATATTGTGTAATTGCGCTACAACACCATTTCATAAAGATCTTTATTTTGTGGCTTCAGCGACCTCTAGATTAGACAGTTGCAAATTAATTTTCAACTGGAATTGGCGATCAAAAAATGAAGCAAACATTTTACTGGTTCTTCTTGATTGTGCAGTTGGCAGGAAATGCGAAACTAACCAAGGTACGATAAACCATTGAGGTAAGAAGGCTCGTTCCCACAAAGGCGCTAGATGGTGTTTTGCGACTCATCAACACAAGATGGGAACACTTTTTGTTATAGTTTATTGCCGAGTCACGCAAAGCGATATCTCGCATTTAGATCCTCATCTATTACGACCTCATCAAATTGGGGTGTTAAATGGCCCAGCTTATTAAAGTCTTTTATGTAAAACAGTGTTCCACCTACACTGTGTTAGGTGAGCTACAACCCATCACTTTCACTTTATTGAATGTCACTAATCGATAATGCTAACCATGCACTCTTACTATATTTCTATTTGTGTTTAAAGATTTGTAAAGAAAGAGTCCGATGAAGTCACCATGCCATAAACCAGTTTTCATGGAGGCGAAGGCTTCCCTTGAATCTGTTGTGAATTATTTTCACACCCAAAAGGACGATGTGTTTAACGTGTAACGATAAATGAAGTTTATTTAAATTGATGATTTTTTTTTAAACTATGATCAATTTTAAGTTGCTCTAGAGCTCAATCAGCAAACATATGACGATTGTGATGGTCAAGTGGCTTCAGTTCTTGAGTCAGTACATCCGTATAGGGATGTAAACCCAAATCTTTTGTCAAAATACGCCGAGTTGTCATATTTGAAAGCCTGAATTCTTGAGTACGTCAATTAATCGACGGAGTCGTATCTTCTGTAACACTGGAACTTACAGCGCCAATATACTATTTGGTGTTCCAGAATCACACAAAGTATTTAACGAATAACAGAAGCTCCACTATGTGGATCATACTATAGCTTTCACGAAGATTACGTGAGTTTGAATTAAAGATTGTTGAAGCGTGTATTTTGCCATGATGAATTGGCTAACTGTACTAAAGATAAAAGACAGCTAGTGATATTTTTACCATTTTAAATATGACTACCACGATATGTTATAAGCATATCATGCTTTTTAGTAAATCCATTTTAAAATGATTTATCCGCATGCTTTGTGTCGTTCGTATTGCTCTTAGACCTAATTTCCCCAAATTTTCTTGATACAAACGTTACTTAGTTGAGAATACTTAATGATTCCAAGCTCAGTATTATAGAGCTGTTTATATACGATGCTGATTATTGGTGCCACCGTTAGTGAACTTGTGGCGGTTCCGCCGAAACCGCACGGTGCGCTTTCCTGAAAAACCCCCATAACTTGCACCCAATCCACTAATTTCTCTAATGCAATCACATTAGCATCTTAAATGCTGCACGCATCATTAGATCCAATAATATAACCTAAAAGTACCTGTAAGAGAATTCTTATCTGCATTCGAGCAGCTTAAGCTGTTTTTCAAATAACTTTCACCTGAAAGTTAAACCTCATCACAATGAATTTTTTCGTTTCATGTTATATGAACCATACCATATCTCCATCGGCTCGGCTCGTCAGCAATTATAATAGACAAACACTCGCTGGCCAGCGTAATTGTTGACACAGCTATAGCCGATGGTTTTGCTATGGTTCATAACCATTTATTGCCCCAATCTCAAGGTTCGCAACACTTGTGACCAATTTCCTTTATCGGTTATCTATCGATCATGGGATTCGGGCACTACTATTATTGACGTGAGACAATCATACCCTAGATCATGCCTCACGACGCTCCGGCCGGTTAAACAAACAAACACACAGTGCCATCACTGTGTTTACCCTATTAACCGACCGCTGGTCCATGGCCACCCTGGGCGAGATGTACGCTTGCACATCTGCAAGGCTAATTCCTCACCACTCATGTACCAGCATCGTCATGTAAACAAGACCCAAATTTTCGGCTGACCTATCGTCACCTAACCATGTATAGCCTACAACGGCATTATTAGGAACGTCCGAGTAAACACGATGTGCATATCATCGTGACCCTTGAAATAGCATTTTTGTTTATCTTAAAGCAAAAACCTATTTCGTTCTCAGGCGCAGGAGATTAGGGATTTATGACCCTCGAAATAGCGTTTCTGTTTATGTAAGACACAGAAACCTATGTCTTCCTTAGACGATCTTCGCTATCGCTTATCTCTATAATGCCAGCATTCCTGCCCATTATCCAATGCCTAAAATAAACATACAAATCGATCCCCTATCGTACAATGGGACTAAAAAATCTCGATATGCTCCCTTATAAGGTGCTAAAAGATCTCTCGGAATTTCGCCAATATATCGACAACAAAATGACCTATCCCAATAATGGCAAGCACTTTTGACTCTATCAGTCGCCCTCTCGCCCCCCCTATCACCTCAATACCCCCAATACGCTCCACCTAACCATCTACTATCAGAATGTTAGAGGTCTCCGCTCCAAAACACATTCAACTCTGGAAAGGGCACATTTCCTCCCCTTCGACATATACGCTCTGACTGAGACCAACCTTATCCCTAGTATTAATAGTCTTGAACTATTCCCCCAATGTTTTTCGCGATGATGACGCTTATCGAGAATTTCCCAATTCACCATGCAGTGGAGTGCTGCTTGCCACTCATAACAAACTCGCTTCGTCTCTAATTGCCATCTCTTCTTCTCCGGATCTTGACTACGTCGCAATAAAAATTGACAAGCGCCCTAAATCTCTTTTCATTATCTGCTTCTATATATCTCCTTCACGACCCAGCGTGTCATAAAAACTCGCAATAGAAGCGGTAGATAACCTAACCGAGTTAAGCACATCAATAGACGATATCGTCGTACTTGGCGATTTTAACCTTCCCCATCCCCAATGGACGTTGGTTGACGAACAAGCCTTCTACGTCTCAAACCCCACTAGCTCCAAGGAACGTATTTTTAGAAACGGTATCACCGACTCATGCCTCCATCAAGTAAGCAATGTCCCAAATCATATGGGGAGACAACTGGATCTCGTACTCACAACGGACCCGCACAAGTCCTCAGTTGCCCCTAGTCCACACGCCCTCTCCACCATTGACAATTACCATCCCCCACTGCTCTTATCCATATATCTTGATCATGAAACCCAGCCTTCCCAACCTCATGACAGCTTTTCCTACAACTTCCACAAAGCTAACTTCCGCCTTTTAAATGAGCATCTTAGCAAAACTGCGTTTCACTTTGATCATTTGTGGGTAGAAGAAGCTACTGTCACTCCTTATAAGGAAATCTACTATGCCGTCGCCTTATATCTCCCCTATTCTCGCCACTGGTCACCGGTTTCATCGCCGCCATGGTATAACTGCAAACTCCGCGCTCTTAGGAACAAGAGAAATAACTTGTGGAACATTTTCCCAAAAGCGCGTTCCTTCCAAAACTACTCCAACTATCTTGGTTCCTTTTATAAATTTTCCGAACTCTACAACTCCCTCTACACCAACTACCTAACAAAAACACAATCTAATTTAATCAATGAACCCAAATCTTTTTTCCACTTCATAAACTACAAACGTAAATCCGATACATATCCTAACTCTCTTTCTTATGGCGCGTCTACTTCAACCGACCCCCTAACTACTGCCAATCTATTCGGTTCGATTTTCAATAAGTCCTTCACAGACATCTCCTTCCAACCCAATCCGTCTCACTTCAAAGACGCCCGAATTCTCCCTCGGCCTCTTCACCCCTCAAATTATTCAGCGCCACGTAGTTGAGGAGAAATTAAACTTACTCAAGGACGAGTTCAGCCCTGGGCCTGATGGACTCCCGGCTGTATTTTTAAAGAAATGTTCCTGTTGCGGATTCGCACTGGACACAACCAGCGAATTCGCAATTGAATGTAACCCGTGGCAACCGAATGGCAAATGTCAACAATTAGCTGACATAATCGAATTTGGTTGTCAAGCAACCAATAACAACCTAACAACTTTCTTCTTTCGTTAGCGCTTGGTGTATACAGATCTAATCTATAGAAATCTTAAGAATCACAAGAAATAAAGTCACTATTTCTTCTATAAACTGGAGTCAACATTGTTTCAATTCTCTGGCGGATAAAATTTAGGATTAGAAATCAAGGTAATCCTTTCAGTTAAACATTTTATAGCTATTGTTGCAGCAAACGAGAAATAGTGTCGCAGCACGCCAGGAGACCACATTGTTCCTGAAGTTCCTTCTCCCGGACCACCGAGCATACATTGGGTGGTGGATAGTTTTGTATTATACAAATACAAAACAATTATTGGTCCTTCGAGCCGGATCCAGTCTGTGGATCCATTTCACTGTTGCCAGTTCGCAGCCTAACATTAGTGCAGACCGCCGCCAAACTCGTTGGCCACTGCAAAGATTGTAGATACAATCTACCGCCCTCTCCATAGACGTTTACGAAGCAACAGCCGTGCAGTCCGCCGCACAGTGCGTGGGCACCACTACGGATCCATCTGTGGATCAAACCGATGTCTAACCAGCTGCCCCAAAGCTACATTTACCTCTGCCCAGTTCGCAGCCCCATCATCCAGACCTGTGGATCGGCTACCACCGCCCAGTTCGCGGTACAGCCCCGGATCCAGACGTAAGGATCAACCGCCGCAAGGTTCACAGAAGCTGCCCCCAGTGCAGCTACATTACACCACCACCGTGACCAAGTTCGCGGCGCAATCACCGGATCCATATAAAAATCAAGCTACCAGTTTGCGGCACAGCCTGTCGGAATCCACAGGTAAGACGTTTTTCAATTTGATTAAATTACCGCCACCAAATTTGTGGCAAACAGAAGCTGACTCCAGCAGCTACCACTACATCGCGCCCAGTTCGCGACGCAATGTCTGCCAGATCTGTGGATGAGCTACCACCAGTTCGCTGTGGAGCCCGTGATCCAGATCTGTATCGGCTACCGCCGCCAAGTTCGCGGCATACTAAAGGGCCCAGCTCAAGGGCCGACCAAAATCAAGGTCGCGGGACACCAAGTCCAGACGCAAAGACCCACGGTTGTCAACAACTAGAGAGCGCCTCAATGTCAGAGAAGTCTATAATGACCAAGTCTACATTGGCGGAACGGCTCATCAGCGCCCAGTTCGCCTCTCAGGAGCGGATGTCCGGTGCTTTCATCAACCTCGAGCAGAGAGGGCGACCAACAATATTCAACAGCACAACCTTCAGATCGAATGGGAGGATATTAGAGAGCGACACGAAGAGATAGAACGCCTGGCCACTCCAGAGATGACCAGCGGCCACCGCTACTTCGTGGACCTATTCATAGATCAAGCTGAAAAGATCTATCTGGAAGAGGTCACAAAGTTTATTGAGGCAAGGAGCATCCTCACAGCCGAACGTCCGGCCGCATACAAGACTGATACGGATACTTTGTATCCACCCAACAGTCGGTTGCGGCCATTTATGTCACAACCATCTTGGTGGCCAGGAACTCCATCAACAATAGGCATGCACATGCCACACGGGATTTGCAAATTGCCATCATAGATGATGCAACCGGAGAAAACCTCCTCTACGGAAAATAAAGGTGTGACGACAGACACCGAAAAGCCAACCAAGGCAGGTGCTGCCAAACGCAAGACAGCCAACGGAGGAACGCTCGAGAAGAAAACTGCTCCAAACCTGGCAACTAACACAGCCAAGCATATCAAAAAGGTTCCAGAGCCAGCGAAAGAAGTGAAAACTGTAGCAACACCCACCGCTGACACTGCAATCCAAAGGAATGCTGTGTTCAGCACGAGGGCACCAGCCGCTGCCAGTGCACCAGCCCCAGACCAGAAAGATAAATTCGATGCAGCCCAAGAAGGAGTGAAGCCTGCTGAAACTCGCCGAAAAAGGCAAGGATATCAAATCAACGAGACTGCTCGAGGCTTCGTTCGCGCTCGACCCAGTCTCCCCCACTAAGGCAAGCAATGCCGACCGAGGCAAAGATGCCCAACGACAGTCCCCTGTGACATTAGCGGTCCGCAGTGCGACAGCCTATAGACGAGAACCGCACACACTCCCAGTGAGTATGGACCAGCAGGCCGCCGACCAGAGTGCCGTCTGCCCACAAATCAAATCAGCCCATATCCCGATGTTCGGACCACCGCAGAAACACATGGCCGTTCCTCGTGGGTTGCGAATTTACAACTACAACCCAGATGAACTGGTCCACTCTGAATCAAGGCAGTTCATGAAGACACCATCAATTGTCCAAGAAACAGTAACCAGCAATCTCCCCAGTGACCGTGACAAATCACAGAGTCCAGTTAATCGCCAATCGCATCAGCAACATCAATTGCAACAGCAACGACTACAGCAGCAGAAACATTTAGCAGGAACTGGCCTAGGAGCAGGCCAAGCGCATTCGTCATTCACCACCATATCGGTGATGTCGATCGACCCGGCCAATTATAATTCGCTGCACAACTCGGATGGGAGGCTTCCATTCAGCGGTAGTCTCCTCGCAACTGCCAGTAGTGGCATCCTAACTGAGACACCGGATGGCCAAACTCCGGCCAATGGCCGAAATCATCAATCACGACCGCTACCACATGTAGCCCCCCAATAGGCATAGAAGAGCACAATTCCCCGCTACGCGGGCGGCGCCCCCCGGCATACTGCGATCCCCCGCATCCCAACCACCCAGCACGTCTCTCCGTAATCCAGCAGAGGCGGTACCTCACTCAGCCCAACAGGCACTGGGTCCGCACCTTTCATTGGACCCGCGGACGGTACCGTGGCCGCATCAGGCTCACCATTCCGGCCTCACAAGCCAACGGCCGCATCCCACCGGTAGATACCTTCCAGAGACGGAGCACACAATACTAAAAGTTAAAACCTTATAAGAACATTACACCAAAAATGTTTTCTTATCCGTGTATTTGTTTGCCACCTCAATAAACAGTGTTATAGTAAAACAGATCTTAACAAACAAAATTGTATGTTTTACTTTACTCCTTGTGGATGGTGTTGTGGAGATGTGTTGGTTTTGTTTTCCTGGTGGACAATTGCGGCGGAACCTTCTTATAGTGATGATGGAGGAAGAAGGCAATCAGCACCATACGCCGGCGCAACATACTTCTTCGCCGCAAACTCATTTGAATACGTTGGTGTATTGTTCTTTTTACAATTCCCTCCCCTGTGAATATCATGCCCTCATTTTTTTGCTGTTGCTTTATTTTTTTCTGTTCTACATTCGTACATATTAGTTGAGCAGATTTAGAATATAGATGGGCAGGACGAGCACCAACAGAAGATAAAATAGGCACAATTGATCTGGCTGCATTTGAAGATTAAATATCGCCAATTTGATACCAACCAGTGCTAAACGGAATTACACTTTACCCAATCAGATCACGTAAACATTTTAGGTCGAAGATTATAGTTTGCCTGCTCAACATTCACAAACAAGTAGCCGCTAAGTGCCAAGAGGCGATAAAGTAACTTTAATTGGCGTGTAAATACAGTTGGGAAAATGAACATCACACACCCATCAATTCCTACTCTAGTCACTCTGCTCTCAGTTGTATCCAAATACCCTGTATTGTATCCAAATAATTGTTGCAATAGTCCTTAGACAGCTTAAAATTAAAAGCAAACTCGTTCCAACCTGGAGTACATAGTATTTCATCCGATTCATTATTAAGGACGCCCCTCCCAATATATCTTTAATACACGGCCGATGTTGTTTTATTATTGCGCCTTTGATGACAAAAGACCGCCTCTCCAACCTACGACGACTCAATTAGAAAACTCCAAGAAATC
The DNA here is from genome assembly GCA_963931805.1 of Microdon myrmicae. Lineage (NCBI taxonomy): Eukaryota > Metazoa > Arthropoda > Insecta > Diptera > Syrphidae > Microdon > Microdon myrmicae. Next base: position 168,585,453 of record OZ007498.1, on the reverse strand, counting down.
CTAAGATAAAAGCCCTGTCGTAAATTATCTCGTCAAATTGTTAGTCTTCCTGTGCGTTCTTGACATCTGGCAGTTCTTATTGGTCATTCTGGATTACGCCAACATCGTAGCTTCACAGTCTTGCCAGGAACAACCTGTCACAAAAAAATCACACAAAATCAACAAACAACAAACAGACAAAACAAAGAAAACATTGCTAACAGTCGCTGCACCCGGCGGGATCTTGTTGCCCCCCAGTATTCAAATCAAATGACTTAAATACAACACCGAGACCAACAAGACCCCACGGCAACCTAAAAAAAAAAAGACCGAATCAGAGTTTTGTTCTTTTTTAATTCACTCCGGAATTCGATTTCATAACGAAATTCACATCCGATGTCATCCGACGAAGGTTCAGCTCATAAATTGCTCGCCGGCGGCTGCGCTCCTAATCGGGACGGGTTATGCGGCCAGATTTTATTAAGCACATCCCCACGTGTGCACATCGAGTTTTCGGTCTGAAATTATGTTCTTCTATAATAGACCAGCTTACTAGGGAGTAGTGAGTGGAAAGTCGATGTTCGTTGTCATAGTAATTTGCTTCAAATCCCCAGTCCCAGCAATTAACAGCCGTTGGACTAACACTGCCTGCATTTTGAATTCTTAAAACCGGGTAAAATTTCCGAGTCAGTATCAGATACCTGAGTGTTGTTTTTAACATTTGGCTGGGACTACTGGGATCTTGTCTTGTATTCCATTTTGTAACATCATGTAAAATTAGAAAGCTAACTGGAAAAGTAATCTTTGACAAGCAATGGCCGCTTCACAGCATCACCAATAGTTAACAGTTGACAATAGCAAACAAATAAAATGACGAGAGTTATAGGAGTAATATTCATATGATACCTTGGTTCGGGTGGATACATTTGTTAGAGAAACCAAGAGTCGTCATTGCATCACGTGCTTTAAGCGTACCTTATGAGACTACTCGATACGGTGTGTCAAAAACGATCCTGCGCCTAAATCGTTTGGTTTTTAAACTTGTGTTCTCTGGTTAAACCGGTTTCATGGAATTGCACAGGCTTTGATTAAACAATTCATACCCAGTAAACATGTTGTTATTAACAACCTTCAAAACTACCTGAGTCGCTAACAATAAACTTCGTAAATAGTGCTCTTTCATTCCTTCCAACATATTATAACCCATTGAATAGCTAAATGTAAAAAGCAAAGAAAACTTCTAAGTTTATTTGACACGCAAAATGTGAATTCAAAAATGATGTCAAGCCCTCATCCTACTTTTTAATGGCAGGTGACTTTAACGCCAAGCACAGTGACTGGGGAAATCTGACCTCGAACACCAGGGGCAATGCCTTGTTTGATTGGTGGCAAACAAATGCGATCGAGCATAAACTAGAATTGTACACTACAAGTCTTATCCAAGAGGTAACTCCTTCCTGGATTTACTTATGACAGATGATCGAATTCAGTTACCAGATACCGAGGTAACTACTCGAAATTGTCTTCGCACAATTGAATACGATAGCGATCATTACGGACTTGGAGCCGTAATACACGTGCCAAATGTGTAAAAAGAATTAGGAAAATAAATGTGGTTTAAAAAAAAAAAATCAAGCCCTCATCCTTGTTCTACTTCATCATGAAGTGTTCGACGAAGGACGACAGTTCCTCTAAAATTTACGAAGAAAAGTTATAATTTCTTATTACTTTACAACACAAAATAAAAACAAATTATTATTATTTATTGGCCTGTAGGAACCCGGAAGTTCATGACCTCACCGACTCGACTCCGCCATCGTTCACTGTCCTGTGCGCTCTCCTTCCACATTCGACCATCCGATCCGATCTCCGCGTAGTCCAATCTAACATTGTCCTCCCATCTCCGTCGCGGGCGTCCGGCCGGTATCTTTCCCGTCAGTCTACCGTCAAAAATTCTATGCACGGTTCTATCGTTGTCCATTCGCGCCACGTGTCCGGCCCATCTTAATCTGCGCGACTTGATTACTCTCACTATTGTAGGTTTGCGATATAGCTCCTCCAATTCGTGGTTATGGAGTTTCCTCCATTGTCCTGCCCCCTCGTCATATTTACCGCCAAATATACCCCTTAAAACTTTATTCTCGAATAGGCGGAATTTGTTCTCTTCCCGTTTTGTGAGAGCCCATGTTTCGCATCCATATAGAACAATCGGCATGATTATGGTTCTATAGACACGGAGTTTTATGTTACGTGAAAGCAGTCTGGATTTCAGCAGTTTACTGACTGAGTGCCAACTAGCGTTGTCGGAATGCAGTCTTTTGTTAATTTCCTTCGACATATCGTTACTGGCCGCCAGTGTCAGGTTTAAAAGTACAATTAATTTTTAGTTCCTATTAATACAAGATAATTAGTATTGGATTCAGATTCTAATTGATGTATGTGAAACTAAGAGAGCTTGATAACACATCAAAAAACAGTCAAATTATGTTTTACAAATGATTTGTGACTATATAGGTGCTTTTCGAACTCAAAAACACTAGATTGGCGTTCAAAACGGGGAAAGCGTCCAAGAATTTAGATAAACTTCTGCTCTAGCTAAAGAATCAATTGATAATACGAATGCACAAATGTGTTCAGTTTCAGCCAATCATCATTTTTTCTAATGACAAACTCACTTAATCAATTAAGCGATATGATAGTCCAATATGGTCGACCAATACTTAGCATTCCCCTGTGAGACCGACTTGCTTATACCGAAGCGCTGTAATGGTACGAAAGTTACGTGTTGAGCAGTGAAACATCCGTGGCAAGAGTGGAATTATTCCCGTTATATCAAATCCCGGTCCAACAATTCTTACGCTAAACGGAACCCAGAAAATCACGAATGCTGTTATTTCAAATTTCTCAAAGGGGTGATACTTTCACTATATATTTTGATAATAACTTTATTTTATGGAGTAAAAAACTTTAAATCTAAATGGCATTATTTTGTTGCTGGGTTTAAGGAGATAAAAGAAACAATTCATTTCTAAAATCACTAAACACGAGCAAGAAACGCACACCTATTGGCCGAAGCCAACTGATCTATACCCACGAAACAAAAACAGACGCCATCGAATTTTCATAAAGTGGCTCTAATAACGTTCTCTCTCACCTTTGTAGAGAATGAATGTTCGCAACCTGCCGAAAAACAAGAGAGAGATAGTGAGACAGAGCAGGTGAGAGAGAGAGAGAGAGAGAGAGAGAGAGAGCGCGAAGGAGTGCGAGAGTGAGAAGGTGAGAGATTGAGATAGAGGGAGAAATAGAGAGAAAGAGCAACAGAGAGAGAGAGGGAGACAGAGAGAGAGAGAGAGAGAGAGAGAGAGAGAGAGACATATAGAACAGCAGGGAAAGATAGAGAGACCCCTATGATTTTACAGTGGCTAAAAATTGTTTAATAAAGATTTGAAACTTAAGGGCAGGATAATATAGAACCGCATTACTCGATCTCAGTTCGAGAGTGTTTTGCTCCAAGAAGCCCTGTGGGTTAGTTTTTACTAGTGCGCCAGCACGGGCGCGGTTCCGTACAAAACCGCTGATTGTTCACTGAAAATTGTTCGTACAAATAAAACACTTATTGCTCCTTTATTAATGTGTTATTTCTTTATTTAACTGAATAATTAGCTTGTATTTCTCTTTAGTTACATGTATCTCATGAAATGGTTTTCATGGTTGACTATTAGTAGATATTAATTAACTGAGTGGAACGACTTGGGTAGTTAATCGCACGCAGGTATACATTTAGCATAAATTAAGTAACACTTATTAAACTTCACACTGTTTACTTGTTGTAGTTTTCAGCACGTCGCTATTACACATTTCATCATCATCAACGGCACTACAACCTGGAACCGGTCTTGGCCTTATTTAGCGAGTCCTGAGGCTTGTTAAATTTTTCCCATAATGATCTGTTTTTTCCGGGCAAGGTCATTAGTCTTACGCCAGAGGCTCCCCGAAGGGGAATCGAACCCCGGTTTCCCGCGTGACAGGCGGGTATACTAACCAGTACACATTTCAAGTACCTTGTTATATCCACATATTAATTATTTATTCTTTACGTGGAACACGATTTGATGATTAAACGCGACTCCTAGTTATATATCCACGACCTCTGGTGTTGCAATTTGACTCGGGGGCGTGAACAATCCCCGTACGCACGTTACGGGGGATGAATCACGATTTGACGTGCACTGCGCGATGGTTGGAATAAGACTTTTCGAGGGTTGAATTCCGACTTTGATTCAACCCTCAGTTCGGGGTGAGTTAGGTGGTGTGGTGAAAAGGAAATGAAATTTTCCTTTTGACCAGTGACTAATGGGAGAAGATCTCTGGTACATAGATCCTAGCGAGTGTGTGTGAGTTGATCGTGTAGATCGCTTTGTTTACTCGTGCCGCGAGCTAATGGGTAGACGAAACGTAGAAAGGAATTCAAACAAAGGGAAAATGGACCAAGGGCATCATGAGCGAATGAGAGTGCAGCTGAATAAACAATCTGTATCTCATTAGGGAAGCATTGGGTGCTAATGGTGATTTAAATCTTCCACAATGGGTGATTGTTTGTCGGTTGGACAAACGGATCGTGTTATTTGGTATTGCAGCTGTGTCAGCAAGCTGCTTGTCATTGCTTTTATCGTTGGGCAAAGGATTGGCTAGACATCGACATGCAGGAAAAGTACTGTGCACATGTGGGACGGAAATTGCCGGCGATGGTGAATCGATAAGATTCTTAATGGTTCACGTTGGATGTGAACCGAAATGCTTTTTGAGGAAACTCGGTGTTGCCTGATGCAGGGAACTGATGATGGCATTGGGGAGGAATAGTTTCAGGTTTGGGGATGCGGAGTTAGACTAAAAGTATGGGTGATTTATGCGGAGGAAGTATTGTGCCTAACACGGACACTCCGTTCACTTCTATCCCCATCGTCTATTGTTCCACCGACGAGCACCAAACAATTCCGCCGAAGCAAAGGAACGAAACGCCGCCACGTTTGTTCACATCCGCCACTGAAACATCGGAGCGGACAACACAGAAAATAACGCAGGACGCAGGAACCACTGCCGGAAAATGAAACGCACTGATTTAGTTTTATTCTTTATTACCACTACTTTTGTTGACAATGTTGAACTTGATGCACATTAATATTAACACTCTTTTTTATAACGTATTTCCTTTAGAGTATCGCCTATGAAATGTATGTTTAAATGCGACACAATAAACACGACTTCCTTTTAATTTGTTCGTAAATGTTTACATATAGATTAACTTACCTTTTTATTATAGTTCACTTAAACTACGACTTCGATAAATCTACGCTCCACTCAATGGTGACAAATAAAATGTACGTACAGCAATACAGAGTACTTCGGATTTATTTCGCCCACGACTCCGAATATATATATATATATATATATATATATATATATATATATATATATATATATACATATATATATATATATATATATATATATATATATATATATATATATATCGCCTCTCCGCCGCGCAACGGAGAGCGAAAGCCGAACCGACTTGCTGGGTTGGATGGTGGCAAACGACTTAGAGATTCAACCCACGTTTGGGGTGAGTTTGGTGGTGTGGTGAAAAGGAAATGAAATTTCCTTTGACCAGTGACCAATGGAAGGCGATCTCTGGGACGCGGTGGTGTATGTGTGTGTTGGTACACATCACCGTGTTTATCGATGCGTTTAGCCAAGGATAAACGGAACCTACAACGAGGAAAAAAAAACAAAGGGGAAACGACATAAGGCATCGTTCGGTAATGAGGGTCAGCTGTCTAAATACCAGCCACTCATTGGATGCTAAAAGGGATTGCGATAATTTATACAATAGAGATCGTATATCGTCTCTCTGCCGATTGGGAGAATCGGATTCTTTTGTTTGCATATGTTTATGCTATTGAATCCAATCCGACGGCAAAGCGCGACGTCGGTGATTGTTTAAAGATTCAAACAAAGAAATATTTCCGCGAGAGGTGCTTGCAGCAGAATCAATAGTTGCAAGTCTTCGGAAGGTAATTTAGATGGGTACATAATGACGGTTGTGTATACCATCTGGTCAAATATGCATGGTATCTATGGCGACGACAGGATCGAACTATAGTGTGAATATCTACACTAATTGGAAATTCAGTTTTTGGGTCGCTAATGCAGAGATCCATTGATAATGTATGAATGCCCATGTAGGAAAAATTCTTTGCAGGCATTTCCAGGTAATGGATTGAAAACATTAACTTTCCTTGGGAAGGGAATGTTTTCAGGTGACCATGCAAATGCGGTGTCGGGAAACAATACCAGTTGGGTTGTTATAATGGGGGTTCTGCCTGATAAGTTAAGAAAGAAATCTTACGGAGAATTGTATGCGAAGGGATGCATGAAAGGTAAGTTTTCTTTTCCAGGGGTTTTTTTTAGATTATAACATTGAATTCAACGTCAATCAAATTGAACCAAACGAACGATTGTCGAACATTGAATTCAATTCCAAAAATCCAACATTACAATACACATTTGCACATGCATTGTATGTACAATCAAACACGTGTCCAAACAAACCCATGTCCATTTGATCCACCGACACACAATTCCGGTAATCTAAACATCACAATGCATACGCATTATAACCAGATGTCTTATGACATGCACAAATACACCCAAATTCCGATCCATATTCTCACCTATTTCCCAAAGACTCTGACCCCATTTAAAGTGCAATATAAACTCTTATTTGCATTAGACAGACACGCTAATGGATAACAAAAAACCTCAAAAAGGATCTGCGATAAGGGGCGATGTGTCCGAGAGTTCGAGGAAGAAGGAAAGTAGATTGGAAAGTAGTCAGTTGGGAGCGCGAGGAGAGTTATTGGATAATGCGAAGGAACTGAGGATCTAAGAATAAAGAGTACACTAATATAATCAGTCTGTGTTTTACTACGGCTACGACTGTGAACAGAGTTCCTTGCAAAGTTGTGGTCCGCTGTGTTAAATGACATTATAGAATGGAAAATAGTACGTTTCTAGTGTATTGTGATTTGCTTGTTCTCGGGTTTTGAAAAACTCTCTTCATGTGTGTGCTTTGACACTTGCGCCCATAGTACTATTATCCTGCCCTTCGCCAGTACATGGACGGCGCATCCCATAGTGGCTACCTGGACAAACCAGTGATGCGGCCCGGTATCTACGTATCCGTAGTGGAACCAGGACTCAACAACAAAAAACAAGCATCTATTCAGGACTCATCGTTCGCTTCTCTTCCTCGTTGATCGAGAAGCATGGAGGCCAACCATACTATAGAGTTTTGTTCTTTTTGGGGTGAGTGACGCAAAAATGTCCCAATGACCAAAACACCACGTCTGACTAGTATTTTCATTCCTCACAGTCTGTTGAATTATTTTGATATAATTATCACGGCATGCTTGCCCTCACCGAAATAATGTGGCGTATCCAACAGATACACACACAATACACAAACAAATGGTGAAGACCAACACCGAACGAAAATCTAATACGAAAGAGCATCATTCCTGTCCTGTGATGGGGCGTTAGAATAACCTCACAGCTACGCCGGCTTCTCATTAGGGGCGACTAACGGCCGAGTGCTAGGTGGGGCCCCAACGCGCTACCATCCAGTTGAATACAAACCCATCAAGCTATAGGCTTTGTGAAATGGTTGGGAGAAATCCCTGGCTATATTTCGGAGCAGCTTGGCTGATGAACCGCTCTGGGAAAAGATTGGTTTAGGTGGTAGTCAGTCCCAAGGTGAGGTACCACTCCGTCACGCTATGCATTCAACGATATCGACGAAAGATATCCTAGACTAGGTTTCGGATGTATGGCTGATGGCCCAGACCGAGACGAAGATAAGTCATGATGGTACCTTCTGAGATAAGGAATTCCGGAGGTAAGCTAGTTTCCCATTCAGATCTCTTGGGGGGGGGGGGGGGGGGGGGGGGGGGACGAGACTTTGTCAGAAGTAACATCATGCAAATATTCTTATAAATACCTGAACTTTAAGAAATTCGTCATCGCGTAATCGAGCCCGTGCTCGGGGTTCTGTCGATGTTCGACTGATTATAGCATTACGTGACATCGGCGGCATGGGTTTCACCAACATGAATGTAAACACCGCCCATCCATATTTGCAAATGTCGATACCTGATATCCTTGCCCTAAATGAGACCCAGGACGATTCGTCAACTGATTCGACATATCTTCGTTGCTCGGGATACAACTTACATTCGAGATTCCGTTTTAAGAGGGAAGTCTTCACGCGGTCCGATCTGGCTTGCCAAAGGATAGAGGCGTTAGAACCCAATAACTTGGACGTCATGTGGTTGCAGATCGTGCTGGGGACTTCTATTAAATTTCTTTGTTGTCTTTACCGCTCCTAGAATGACGATCGACCGGTGACATTTTTTGAACAACTTTCACGTACCGTCGGCTTCTAAAATTGTCGTCTTTTGTTATTTTAATGTGCACAACTCCGGCTGGGTTGGTGCATTCTAACAAAACCGACGAAGCTGGGAGGCTGGGGGAGATGTTTGCTATTAACCGCAGTTTGACTCAACTCTTGGAGGAACTTATGCGAGTGCCGGATCCCAGAGGTGCTTATGCGAGCGCCCTGGATCTGTTTTTGACATCCGAGCCGAGCATTTATACCGTGGAGATTGCTGCGGCATTGAGAAACTCAGATCACTGCTTGGTATCGGTCGCACAACCACTTGCACCTTTACGCGAATAACTGACCTAGTTAGCTCCGTCAAGGGTGGAGGTATGGGGCTACTAACTAGGACGATTTGAGAGATTTCTTCGCATCCTTTCTGTGGTCGGTGGTATGCTTTAGAGACTCCGATGTTAACCCATGCGCGGAGTCGGTCACAGAGATTATTCTTCTCGGGATGGAGACTTACATTCCGCATTCTATCAAACGAAATTCTTCTGATATGTCTTGGTTAAATAAAAACATACGAACAGATTATAGCGGCAAAAATAGTGCTTTTAAAGAATGGCGCTTCGATCCCACCGAGGTTTATAAAACGAATTGTGCCAGAATCGGAAACGCGTGCAACCAGGCGATTGATACCGCGAAAAAAGCTTACAACGGCAGAGTGACTAATAAACTCCTTGAAACCCCAACTGGTTCGTGTCCCTTTTGGTCAATGGCAAGGGCTGACAGCAACAACTTCGCGTGCTCCTCATTTCGTCCGTTAGTGATGGGCAGCGGGACACTAATCATAAATTCAAAGGATAAAGCTAACGTCTTCCCGAATTTATTTTCCCCGAATTCAAACCTCGATGCCGGCCTTTTGAAGCCACCTGTGATCGCGCCGGTACGGTCTTCGATGGGGTTTGTGAGGTTTCGCTCATGTACTATTCAACATATTCTACGTGGACTGGACAGAATACCAGCAATAGTCTTTAAAAACTGGTTCTTGGTAGACTCTTCTGCTTATCTTATGCACGGAGGACGTTTCCTACCTGCTGGAAAATCGCTCGAGTTCAGCCAATCCCAAAGAGGGGAAAAAAGTGTCTCCCACAAAATTACCGCCCGATAGCATTACTATCTATGTTATATAAGGCGATGGAAAAGGTCATCAATGTTGAGTTAATTAAGTATTTGGAGTTCAACGGACTTCTGAAAGATCGTCAACACGCTTTCCGTGGCAGACGGTCCACGGGAGACCTTTTGACTATTATAACCAATATAAGAACGTCTGCGATTGAACGGCATGGTGAGTGGAGGGCGGTCGCGTTGGATGTCTCTAGGGCTTTGGACCGCGTCTGGCACGGGGCATTGCTGAGCAAACTGCGTTCATACGGACTTTCCCAGCAGCCTTGCGACTGGACGAAGAGCTTCCTCGAAAATTTATCGATCCGGGTTGTTGTAGACGGTGAGTGTTCGGATCTGTATCCTGTTATTTCTGGGGTGCCCCAAGGTTCTATTTTCGCTCCAACTTGGTTTTTGCTTCGCATGAATGATTGCTTGGAGTTGGCGGGTAACAAGGTGTTCAGTTTTGCGGATGATAGAACGATTGTTTCCTCTTTTTCGAGTGATCGGCCGATTAGTGCATCAACGTCGCACCAACTGAGATGCAGCCAGATTGAATTTATGAATCGGGATCTGGATAAAGTCCTGCAGTGGGGAAAAGCTAATCTTGTCGACTTGAGTGCAACGAAGACACAGTATACAACATTCACAAAGAAAAGTGGATCATCGGTTCCACAGCTAATGATGAATGGCCCGGCACTCGAATCTGGGGAAGGCATGCAATTGCTCGGCATCGCAGTCTGTGAGAATGTATCGTGACATAAACACGTATCGAACATCGCCAGGCCCGCCTCAGGAAAATTGTTATTTTTTAGAGCCAAGAAATATTTTACTCTGGACCAACTTTTTTCCTGTATAAATCCCACATTAGACCCGCGCTCGAATATTGCTCTCATGTTTGGAGCTCTGATCCTAAGCGTACCCTCGACCCACTTGAAATCATACAGAGACGAGCCATATTCGCCTGATCGGGAACACGGCGCTGACGTCGGGACTATAGTCGCTCTCACATCGGTGGCGCGTAGCTGACCTCTGTCTGCTTTACAAATTTTATTACGCAGACTGTTCCTCGGAGAATGGTGGTATTGTTCAGCGCAATTCGGTTTATATGCGCTCCATAAGACAATCCGACGGAAAGCACTAATTTGTCGTTCGTCTCCCAACTCCACGAATGTCTCTGTACCAAAACTCCTTCGTTCGGTTTCAGAACGGGAAAGCTGTAGAAGTACTGCGGGGGTTCTCTATATCACACGGAGAACCAACCCACAATTCTAACCAACCTCGACCGCTAACAGCGCATCACCCTACCCTAACCTGTAGTTTATGTAAGAATGATATTTGTAAAATAGAAGTTAACATTTAGTCTAATTAAAATCTGTAATTAAATTGTTAAATAAATGTGGAGATAAAACAGAAAACAAAAAAACATGTTAATGACGTAAGGCGAACACAATAATAGAAAGTAGTATGAAGCTAAAAACTCTTGAATTTAATTTGTGCATGGGCCTGGTGGCATTCAAGATCAGTCTTCCTCTATTTTGTTTTTCTATATAAGTTTTGTAGTTTGTAGGGCATCAAAATTCCATTTGTACAGATCAATACATTTGGGGCAATCGTATTTCCATATTTTACATATTCCAAAAGGACTGTATTGGTGTCATTTTCATGGATCTATTTCAGACTACTTTTAAGCAGTGAGATCACTTACTGCTTTCTAAGTGTTGCAGCGTTTTATTAAGCTTTAAAGTCTAATATCTAGTGTTTTTAAACCAGCGTTTTACGAATTTGTAAACACTGATCAATGTTTAGTTCATAATATCGTAATAGAATTCACTGGTGAAGGTCAATAAGGAGCTTACAACTGTCAAATTGACATAGATACATCCGACACTTCGAATAATTTGAGGCTGATTTCTTCATCCATATATTTCATTAGCAAGACACTTTTTGTCCCGAATGTTTATTTTTACCAAGAGGAAATCTCCTTTTATTATTCCCATTTATCATCCACAATTAACTTTTTGCCGGTATATATCTAATGTCATGTCAAAAGCACGTTTGCACATATCTTGGTATCGTAAATTATCGTCGCTATTATCATATTTCATAGAAGCTTATTTCAGGCCCGGCACGCTGAACGCTGAACTCTTTCGACACTCGGATTTGTTTCTTTTTCTCAGACTCTTGTTGAATCTTTCCCAGTTGGTTTGCCTTTCTATTGATGCCTATTGCCCAACCCCATCCTGTTTGCCTAAGTAATTACTGACAAGTTCCCGCATACCATCCTTCTTGTGGGCCCTTGAACCTAACCCCAAATTAGGCTCCAAGGTACTCACTATTTTATTAGAATTCATCACGTAGTTTTGCATCTTAATTCCAAGACTTTTGGCCGTACGCTTCTTAATGGGAGAATTATTTATTAAGGCTTGAGTAATAGGTGTAGTCGATCTGTAAAGGTAAATCACCTTGTCCGACCTAGAAGGTTCTTGTTGGCAGTACTGTGTGAGGTGTGGCCGACAGGGATTCCGGTTGATGGCACTCAACAAACGCTAATTAGCACACTGGACTACATGCTCAATGATGGAGGCTTGCTTTATCAACAGCATGTTTTTTTCTTCTTGTGTCCTAAAGTGGATTGAGTTGTTACGGCTAACGGCTAATGGTTATTAAGATTCTTGAGAGATAATCCAATGGAAATGGACGGATGAGCACTTTCCAAACAAGGTGTGATCCATAACCGTGGGCGAGACCATAAATGTGAACAATTTTGCTGAGTAGATATATGGGATGTATACATAGTTTGCTGTCTCGTAGTTGGCGGATATATGCACACGAACCAGGTAATAGAAAACAGTGTGAGATGATCACCTTGATAGACCTTCCAAATTGGTCTTCTGGTCTTATTAACACTAACACCAAGTGAAAATTGGTAATCCAAAAATATTTATCTAGAAATATGTGCAAATAAGCCAGAGACAGAGCTGCAATGAAAGGCTGTAAAGCTTTTGTAAAATTAAATTGGAAAACGTATAGTTGGAGTAAAGTAAATTGCAAACATGAAACCAGACTAAACAAAAGATCAAAAGTTGGACAGGAGATATTAGATAGAGCAGACTACGTTCGATAGAAAAAGCTATGTAACAAAAAGTGTAAATAGTGCCAAATAAATGTTGATTTCTTGGCAAAAAGACGGTCTTCCAGTATAGACTGACATGTTAAGCCCAGATTTCAATATGTTTGAATATAGTTTGAAGAGGTCGTGTGGAGCTCAAAACCACTCTTTAAAAAGTAACCGTGTGGAAGGGATTATCAACACACTTATTATATAGTAAAATAGTACAGTAAGGGGTGGGCAGACAAAATATGGTAGTTAGAAAATGTGGGTGGCCAATATGTCAGCCAGAGGTCTATTGAGGTTAAGCACGCCTAAATTTTCAATACTCCGAAAGAGCAGACGTTTTTGTTTTCTATGTATTTATTTTCACCAGGAACGTCTGCACCTTTAGGGGTTATTTGCGAACTGATTTACATTTGTCGAGTAAAACCACTCCCCACCAACTTGTATTTCAGTTACACAAGGGACTGTCTGTCTAGATACTCAGGCGTGTGGTAAGACGAATTTTATCTACGAGTATTACTCTGCCGATCTCATTTTTAGTATTATTTTTTATAATATGCGGGTTGTCAAGCTTCTTTGGAAGTCAGATAGTATGACAGCACATGCGCTGCAGTTTCGAAATCCTTATTATCGCATTTCCATTGTGGAATTGTGAGTATCGCAAGATAGCGAAATGCACTTGTCGGTTTGCGCGAGTTAACACACCCAACTCCCAACTAGAAGATAAGATTCATCACAAACCTACTTCACAATGTAATAAAAATGATGACCTCCAACGTGATCAACATTGAAGATAGGATTTACTGCTGCATCTGTTCAAACAATGCAACAGATAAACCTTCAGCATTGAAGATAGGATTCAATGCTGCACCCGACATGACACAACTGTCCAAACAACCATCGACCAGGATTATCAAAACGATCCCACGACCCAAATGAAGTGTGAGATAAGAAATTGGAGAAACAACAAAAGATGACTGGAAAAGGGATACAGGCGAACGGTGGAATGAGTCAGTCAGGTTTCATCTAGTGATGCGTGTAGATACACCTAGCATCTAAAATATTGTAAATACAGTTTAAGAACAACTCAAAAAATAATTAAAGTGTAAATGTTTTTTATAATTAAATAAGAAGACTCTTATTAATTCGCGCCCAGTTTTCTGTAGACCCCGAAGCATGCTTTCGAGTGCATGTATTAAGGTTCGAAAAAAAATGTACACGCGAGAGTTGAGCAGTGATGACAAGATCTCTGCCCTTTTTAGCGTCGGTTTTTTTTGCAACTTGGTTGCCTCCCACAAGCTATAAAACTCTCGAATGATTTGGTATCATTAGTGGGTTTGTGGTGTGCGAGCGGTTTGCGGTATCCGGGTTACATTGAAGTAGTGATAATGACAATTTGAAGATGACAAGTTACGTTTCGAGTTGCAACACTGACTATATTCATTTCTGTAAGTGATAGACTACCTCCAACGCCCTGTCGCCCTGTGATATACCATCCCATCAAACCATAGGGTCCATGAAATGTTCGGGGGAAATCCCTGGCACTATTTCGAACCTTAGACGATGGAGCGGTCGGCGAAAAAGTTGCTTTAGGTGGTAAGTCGGTTTCAAGGAGATATACCATCTCGTAAATAACTCGTCACCACGTAATCGGATTCGCCAGCGAAACACTGTCAACGTTCAAATAGTAACGTCATTTTGTAACATCAAGAGCATCGGTTTCATCATTATAGGCGATCGGCCGTTTTTAGGCGTTTTCAAAATTGACAAGTAATCAACAACATGGTCATTGATATAAATATTCCGTATTTAACCAACCTGGACGACTATGTTCTACTCACTTCCAGATTTTGTTTAATATACCTCTCGGCGAACCTATAGTGCCGAGTCAGTGCCCCGACATCCTATGAAAAAACTCAGGGAGTTCTGGGTGGGGTTCGAGATACGGTACCGGCCTACGGCACAGGGTTCGCTCCGGTCCCAATCGCTCTGCCGTTGTACCTGCCCACAACGAAGATAATGGAGGGGGGCAAACGCCCAGGACGCTGCTGCACGGCGAGGAAGCGAAACCGCGGGAATAAAACACACAGGTGTAGTTGGTTTATGTGTCGTTTTAATTATTCACTTAGTTTTATTTACAAGGAGAGTTGCTTTAATTGTTTACTTAGTTTTATTTACGAGGAGTTTAGTTGCCCGCGTTCCGCGACGGCGCTTATTGTTCCTGTTGTACGCTACCTCAACACTTAACGATAATTGCCGATTCATTGCATCTTAAGACGCACGGGTAATTGATTTCCACCTTAGGGATAAAGAACCCGACACATGACTAGATGATTTTCGTTTAAAAAGCAGGGCCCCGGCAAAGACACGGCGAGCTGGGTTACACGCTTGGGACTTGCGCCCCCGAGCGCACGTTACGGTGGGCTAAACCTCGACCTGATGTGCGCGCGTTGGTAGTTGAATGACGACTGACTAATAAAGGAAAGAATCCAATTATCGTGTTGTGGCGGTTGAGTCATAGCTAAAATCGACTCGCCGCCATTTACTAGGAACTTCGAAAAGAGTTGCTATGCCTGTATAGGGAGTTTGTTGCCGGGAATTTCTGCCGTACTGGCTGGGCTAGATTCCTCGGTTGCTATGTGTACCGAGCAATCGGTTTTGGGAACACGAGCAAGTATGGGCATGAGTTGGAATTGCTTGGGTGCAAGCGAGGGATATAATTTGGATAGAGAATTAACCGAAGCAATTTCGGGGAAATGTATGCGGCTCGGTGTAGTTGGTGGTGATGGTTGATGTTCCGTTGTAGGTTTGAATATGCGTTTAATTACAACGTACGAATTTCGGGGAAATTAAGATTGCTTGGTCGCAAGGAGCGAATATGAATTAAGTAGAGAAGTGACCGAAGCAATTTTGGGAAAAATTATATGTGGGGTGATGTAATTGAGGGAAATGATTTAGAATGTATTCTATTGAATTGTATTCTGTTGGGAGTTTTGGGAAATGCCTTTCATTGCAGATTGGGAGCTGGATTTTTGCAAGTTAGGGATGGATGCGCTTGCAGATTGGGATTTGTTTGGCATGTTTTGAAATGGGTTACAGGCTAGGGTAGGGTGATGCGCTGTTAGCGGTCGAGGTTGGTTAGAATTGTGTGTTGGTTCTCCGTGTGATATAGAGAACCCCCGCAGTACTTCTACAGCTTTCCCGTTCTGAAACCGAACGAAGGAGTTTTGGTACAGAGACATTCGTGGAGTTGGGAGACGAACGACAAATTAGTGCTTTCCGTCGGATTGTCTTATGGAGCGCATATAAACCGAATTGCGCTGAACAATACCACCATTCTCCGAGGAACAGTCTGCGTAATAAAATTTGTAAAGCAGACAGAGGCCAGCTACGCGCCACCGATGTGAGAGCGACTGTAGTCCCGACGTCAGCGCCGTGTTCCCGATCAGGCGAATATGGCTCGTCTCTGTATGATTTCAAGTGGGTCGAGGGCACGCTTAGGATCAGAGCTCCACATGAGAGCAATATTCGAGCGCGGGTCTAATATGGGCTTTATACAGGAAAAAAGTTGGGCCAGAGTAAAATATTTCTTGGCTCTAAAAAATAACAATTTTCCTGAGGCGGGCCCGGCGATGTTCGATGCGTGTTTATGTCACGATACATTCTCACAGACTGCGATGCCGAGCAATTGCATTCCTTCCGCAGATTCGAGTGCCGCGCCATTCATCATCAGCTGTGGAACCGATGATCCACTTTTCTTTGTGAATGTTGTATACTGTGTCTTCGTTGCACTCAAGTCGACAAGATTAGCTTTTCCCCACTGCAGGACTTTATCCAGATCCCGATTCATAAATTCAATATGGCTGCATCTCAGTTGGTGCGACGTTGATGCACTAATCG
This sequence comes from Microdon myrmicae, assembly GCA_963931805.1. Taxonomy (NCBI): domain Eukaryota; kingdom Metazoa; phylum Arthropoda; class Insecta; order Diptera; family Syrphidae; genus Microdon; species Microdon myrmicae. The sequence goes on along the minus strand of OZ007498.1, from coordinate 168,568,852 downwards.
GCCGATCACTCGAAAAAGAGGAAACAATTGTTCTATCATCCGCAAAACTGAACACCTTGTTACCCGCCAACTCCAAGCAATCATTCATGCGAAGCAAAAACAAGGTTGGAGCGAAAATAGAACCTTGGGGCACCCCAGATATAACAGGATACAGATCCGAACACTCACCGTCTACAACAACCCGGATCGATAAATTTTCGAGGAAGCTCTTCGTCCAGTCGCAAGGCTGCTGGGAAAGTCCGTATGAACGCAGTTTGCTCAGCAATGCCCCGTGCCAGACGCGGTACAAAGCCCTAGAGACATCCAACGCGACCGCCCTCCACTCACCATGCCGTTCAATCGCAGACGTTCACATATCGTTAAAAGAGTCAAAAGGTCTCCCGTGGACCGTCTGCCACGGAAACCGTGTTGACGATCATTCAGAAGTCCGTTGAACTCCAAATACTTAATTAACTCAACATTGATGACCATTTCCATCGCCTTATATAACATAGATAGTAATGCTATCGGGCGGTAATTTTGTGGGAGACACTTTTTTCCCCTCTTTGGGATTGGCTGAACTCGAGCGATTTTCCAGCAGGTAGGAAACGTCCTCCGTGCATAAGATAAGCAGAAGAGTCTACCAAGAACCAGTTTTTAAAGGCTATTGCTGGTATTCTGTCCAGTCCACGTAGAATATGTTGAATAGTACATGAGCGAAACCTCACAAACCGCATCGAAGACTGTACCGGCGCGATCGCAGGTGGCTTCAAAAGGCCGACATCGACGTTTTAATTCGGGGAAAATAAATTCGGGAAGACGTTAGCTTTATCCTTTGAATTTATGATAAGTGTCCCGCTGCCCATCACTAACGGACGAAATGAGGAGCACGCGAAGTTGTTGCTGTCAGCCCTTGCCATTGACCAAAAGAGACACGAACCAGTTGGGGTTTCAAGGAGTTTATTAGTCACTCTGCCGTTGTAAGCTTTTTTCGCGGTATCAATCGCCTGGTTGCACGCGTTTCTGATTCTGGCACAATTCGTTTTATAAACCTCGGTGGGATCGAAGCGCCATTCTTTAAAAGCACTATTTTTTGCCGCTGTAATCTGTTTGTATGTTTTTATTTAACCAAGACATATCAGAAGAATTTCGTTTGATAGAATGCGGAATGTAAGTCTCCATCCCGAGAAGAATAATCTCTGTGACCGACTCCGCGCATGGGTTAACATCGGAGTCTCTAAAGCATACCTCCGACCACAGAAAGGATGCGAAGAAATCTCTCAAATCGTCCTAGTTAGTAGTCCCATACCTCCACCCTTGACGGAGCTAACTAGGTCAGTTATTCGCGTAAAGGTGCAAGTGGTTGTGCGACCGATACCAAGCAGTGATCTGAGTTTCTCAATGCCGCAGCAATCTCCACGGTATAAATGCTCGGCTCGGATGTCAAAAACAGATCCAGGGCGCTCGCATAAGCACCTCTGGGATCCGGCACTCGCATAAGTTCCTCCAAGAGTTGAGTCAAACTGCGGTTAATAGCAAACATCTCCCCCAGCCTCCCAGCTTCGTCGGTTCTGTTAGAATGCACCAACCCAGCCGGAGTTGTGCACATTAAAATAACAAAAGACGACAATTTTAGAAGCCGGGTGGTTGATCTGTATCCAGTCGACGGTACGTGAAAGTTGTTCAAAATTTGTCACCGGTCGATCGTCATTCTAGGAGCGGTAAAGACAACAAAGAAATTTAATAGAATTCCCCAGCACGATCTGCAACCACATGACGTCCAAGTTATTGGGTTCTAACGCCTCTATCCTTTGGCAAGCCAGATCGGACCGCGTGAAGACTTCCCTCTTAAAACGAAATCTCGAATGTAAGTTGTATCCCGAGCAACGAAGTTATGTCGAATCAGTTGACGAATCGACCTGGGTCTCATTTACGGCAAGGATATCAGGTATCGACATTTGCAAATATGGATGGACGGTGTTTACATTCATGTTGGTGAATGTAAACACCGACATACCTTCGTCGGATGACATCGGATGTGAATTTCGTTATGAAATCAAATTCCGGATTGAATTAAAAAAGAACAAAACTCTGATTCGGTCATTTTTTTTTTTAGGTTGCCGTGGGGTCTTGTTGGTCTCGGTGTTGTATTTAAGTCATTTGATTTGAATACTGGGGGGCAACAAGATCCCGCCGGGTGCAGCGACTGTTAGCAATGTTTTCTTTGTTTTGTCTGTTTGTTGTTTGTTGATTTTGTGTGATTTTCTTGTGACAGGTTGTTCCTGGCGAGACTGTGAAGCTACGATGTTGGCGTAATCCAGAATGACCAATAAGAACTGCCAGATGTCAAGAACGCACAGGAAGACTAACAATTTGACGAGATAATTTACGACAGGGCTTTTATCTTAGGATTTCTTGGAGTTTTCTAATTGAGTCGTCGCAGGTTGGAGAGGCGGTCTTTTGTCATCAAAGGCGCAATAATAAAGCAACATCGGCCGTGTATTAAAGATATATTGGGAGGGGCGTCCTTAATAATGAATCGGATAAAATACTATGTACCCCAGGTTGGAACGAGTTTGCTTTTATTTGTAAGCTGTCTAAGGACTATTGCAACAATTGTTTGGATACAATACAGGGTATTTGGATACAACTGAAAGCAGAGTGACTAGAGTAGGAATTGATGGGTGTGTGATGTTCATTTTCCCAACTGTATTTACACACCAATTAAAGTTACTTTATCGCCTCTTGGACTTAGCGGCTACTTGTTTGTGAATGTTGAGCAGGCAAACTATAATCTTCGACCTAAAATGTTTACGTGATCTGATTGGGTAAAGTGTAATTCCGGTTAGTACTGGTTGGTATCAAATTGGTGATATTTAATCTTCAAATGCAGCCAGATCAATTGTGCCTATTTTATCTTCTGTTGGTGCTCGTCCTGCCCATCTATATTCTAAATCTGCTCAACTAATATGTACGAACGTAGAACAGAAAAAAATAAAGCAACACTGCAGTTCGAAGTAAAAAATGATATTCACAGGGAGGGAACTGTAAAAAGAACAATACACCAACGTATTCGAATGAGTTTGTGGGGAAGAAGTATGTTGCGCCGGCGTACGGTGCTGATTGCCTTCTTCCTCCATCATCACTATAAGAAGGTTCCACCGCAATTGTCCACCAGGAAAACAAAACCAACACATCTCCACAACACCACCCATAAGGAGTAAAGTAAAACATACAATTTTGTTTGTTAAGATCTGTTTTACTATAACACTGTTTATTGAGGTGGCAAACAAATACACGGATAAGAATACATTTTTGGTGTAATGTTCTTATAAGGTTTTAACTTTTAGTATTGGAATTTAGATTAGTTTTTTATAATATTATGAATGACGCGAATGGCATAAAACCGAGAAGTTCTTTACACACACATTTCGCGCCTGGATGCTAAACGTTAAGCACTAAGGGGGGCGGAAACTGGGGAAGGAAGATGATTTCTAGAGAACCCACCCTACCGCGCCGGTACGGTAGACGGCGGCGACCCGACCGCTTTGAAGATAGAAGCACGACTCCGACGACGCAATGACCTGGGTTCGTGTGTGCTGTTGGTACGTGTAGTACTCGCTTTTCGATTTCCCCAATGCCGATTTAATTTGGGTATAGCCTTCTAAATCATCGCATGTTAAACTTATCTTAAAATTATTTATACGTTTTGTTTTAAAAGTTTTGCATGTCAACTGACCCAATTTTATGAGATCCTTTGTCTCCATATAACTGATGTAGATAGGAGGTACTTTCTATAACCACTATACTACGATGTCCTCGCCATACAACATTAAAATGGAAATAGTTGGAAATAGCGAAGTAAGAATGTATATTACCCAACTCAGTCGCACAGACATAACAGTTGCGACGATTTGTTTGGAAAACTGTACACAATTTTCACCTTCGTCTTTATTTGATGGTTCTTTGGAAAGGTGGTTTGCTGTTGTGGTAGGATTTTCTGAGGAATATACCAGGCTACCAGATTTTCAGAACTAAAGCATTATGGTACATACTCCTTTCTTTCTACCCTGTTTTCCTTTTTCCTATTGTTATTATACCTTTCCCACATTTATTTAGGGAGTGCACATTATTTAAAAAAATAAATAAATAAATAATAAAAAATAAATTTAGATTAGGTCGAAGATTAGGGTAAATAACATGTTGTCGTATATTTCGAAACAGTTTAAAACAAAGAAGGACCTACAAAACTTACCACGATTAAACAGTAGAACAGAAGCACGATTAGATTTTGCTTACCAACTTATTTAAACCCCCTGTAAAAAGGTACAAGAAAAGGTTTTGATGATGAAAAGCTTCTTTTTTTCATGGGTTTCTTTTATCCAACACCTACTCCCCTCCGTCTTTATTTTTATCTTTTCTATCTTCAATCTGCCAGCACCCTAAAAAGTTGGCAAGTTCATTGACCTCAGTGCCCTTGCGACACTCTAATCGCCGGCAATTAAATAGCCTGTACCCAGATCACCAGCAAATGAACAAATGAACAACACAAAATTATAAAACAATAGAGTTGAAAGTATTTTTAAATTCTTATCAAGGAAACGAAGGCAAGGAACCCAGTGCAAGGAGGCTCAATTCTCTCCCAGCGCATATGACGAACGCAAGTCGGCGGCTTCACATTCAATGGTTCATTGAACGATCCACAGGGGAGTAAGGAGGGCGAACAATGTAGGAAGAGACAGCGTGTACAAGCCTTAGCTGCATGCCACGCCATGAAACACAAAGAACGATAGCCATAGAAGCCATTACACAGCATTAGCCATCCATTCGATTTAATAAAAGCAATTATAACAGAACAATTGTACGTGCATTGTGTAATTAACCAATTACTCAGCAGGTGTTGTGAGGCGGTAGCACAAGCAGCAACAGCCATAGCGTCAGGTGGGGTCACAAGGGCAGATTAGCGAGGATATCGAAACAAAATCGACAAACTTCACTCTTCCCTAAGGGGTACGCTTCTTGCCACAAGATCATCGAATAAAGTGATAACAGTCACAACGGGCGCGAGTCGCTCATTTCATTAGGTGTCTCATTCCCTGACGTCGAAACGCAGAACGGTGCAAAATTTTCAAAATGTAATTTCCGGTATCGCGTTTGGTATTGATGCGGGTGTAACCTTTGTACCCTACTGTTCAGCTTGTGATCACTTCAATATTTTCACAGCTCTCTTATGTTACACAATTGCAATCTATGCATTACAGTTCTTTATTAGTCTAATATGATCTAGATAATTGAAGAAGTAAGTAAATGTGTTTTTTTTAATACTTTTATTTTTATTATAATATATAACCACTTCCTATAAATACCTACAGAAATCCACCCATCAAGGGCCCTATTTTTAATGTTACACTTCGTTCAATAAGTCCCGGGACTACCTAATACATAGCGCCTATAATGAAAAATCGTTATGACTTTTAGGAAGTACTAACCTTCAAACGATATGTGTCATAGCGTCACTTAAATTACTATAACTCAATATGTTATGGTCCGATTGTCATGACATCTTGACACATGTCGTTTGAAGGTTCGTACTTCCTAAAGGTCATAGAGATTATTCATAACGAGCGCCATCTCTAAGTTAGTTTCTAGCCTTTGTGAACAATGCGTTAAGATCATTTTTTGCATAAAGTTGCTCTTTAATGTATGAATACTTTGTGCTAGAGACGATGGAGATACCAAACCTGTTCCTAAAAAGATTTCTTACTTTCGTACCGCGTAAGAGCCATGACTTAATAAATAAATTTAAAGTGGCTATAAAAGTAATGACTACCTTATGCTCATAAAACTCCCTTTCACGTTGAAAATCAATAACTACAGAATTAGATAAGCTCATATTGGCAGATTCAGTAAAGCAGTCCAAATGAATTTAATGCGAATTTGATGATCGACTACGCAATGCTACAATCGAGACTCAAAATGTGCCATAACATCCTTAACGCATTCCCGAAAACTGGTAAACCAATTTATAGGTCGTAAACTGAATATGGGAGTGAGACTAGTGATATGCATTTTGAGACATTCTCTATTTTAATACTTTTGCTTCAGGTTTAGATTAGGTTAGGCAACGTAAGTATTTGACTCACTGCGAAGAGGCAGTTTATTGACCAAAGAGGCGTCTTAAACACGGAGAGTATCTTTATTTTATTGAGCGACAGAATATCAAGTAACATAATTTATATGCCACTGATTTCTTGCAGACATATGCTACATATATTTAATATATTTTAACTTTAACTATTTACTGTTCTATTAACAATAACATATTATAAAGTTTCTATATACAGGTATTCCTTAACAATAACAGTTGTTGTGTGCAAACTTTTAAATTATTATTGCTTCTTTTATTTACTTTAACAATAAAATTTTAAGATATTTTAAATATTTACGTTTTCTACATATCGGGTTGCGTAAAAACCCATTGCGTATTTTTGTATATTTTTCAGAGTCACATATATTTACATATATAAAGGACAGAGATCAATCACAGATATATATTTCCCGTGAGCTTTTGCCATCATCTTTCGTTGAGCTTCAAGTTTTGTAGAAAGACCTGTCTTCATTGGCAAACAAGAGAAGAAGGCGATGATTTACAGCCTCATCTGAATGTAACGTTATACCATGCTTTGAAAAGATCCAAACAAGTGGAAGTCTGATGGTGCAAGGTCAGGCGACTATACTGGGTGAGCCAACATATCCCATCCAAGCTACAATAATGTTCGAGAGGTCGCCAAAGATATGCATGTTTTCTCGTGCTGTAGTGATGGAACACACCTCCTTTCCTATCGACAAGTTGCAGAACACTCTGGATTATGAGATTGCCGACAATACTCATCCGGATTGACTGTTCGCCTCGTTGATACGAACTTAAAAAACACCACACCCTTCCAATCCCACCACACTGAGAGCATAACCTTTCGCTTTTGAAAGAAACGTTACGTTGGTACTGTGGCGGTTCCATTGAACGCCACTACATGCCTCCCCACCAATTATACGAGGACTTCCAACATAGAGCATCCAAAGGCCCTATAAAATTAGTATGGTGGCAGTTCCATTGAACGTCACTGCTTACTTTCCAGCCTATAATGAGGAAACAGCTTCCTAGTGCACTAAAACCCGGGAATAAATTCACTTACCTGTCCATTGTTTGCTCAAATTTTCGCCTAAACCTATAATTTTCGCTGATGTAAAATCCAATCCAAATCCAGCACCAAACAGATATTTCCCTAAAGGCACGGTTTCATGAAACGCACTATTTCCTTAAAAGCAATTCAGTTGCACCACGAGGCAACTGACATAACTCGACCACTGCGGTGCACATATCCCCCATCGAATTTACCACACAAGCAGGAGATACTCTTGCTTTACTTTAATGCTGCAACAATATCGGTCGCTAAACCGATCGACACGAAATGGTTAACTCGCACATGGCCGCAAAAAGGGATCGAGTTCTCGTTAGTGTAAATACACACGCGACGGTTCGACCCTCTGATGACGGCAGCAACGTGCGCCCGATCAGCATGGATCTCTTACGCGGTACCTATCGGATAAACATTTCCTTTTATGGAAATGTAATATCCACCGTCCGCTTGCTCGTGCACAGCATGAGCGTGCGAGGTAACCGCATCTGTGTGTGTGCACATCCTCTCGGTGATCAGCATCAAAGATCATCCCTTATATGGTCACCGAAGCGCCGGATGGAATTGTTGGTATTATGTCGCTTCAGTTGTGATAGTTAATCGTAAAACTGATTCCGTGGAGGAAGGTCGGGTCCTCCACGTTAATACGGGAGTCGAGTGTGATGTGGCGACGCGAGTGTTGTGCGTTGATAACGTTTTCGATGAACATTGTTTTTTTTTTTTATTTTTATTGTGAATTTATTTTAATGCTTGTAAATTATAAACAATAAAACAATATTAAATCGAGGTGTTGAATTAAAGGAAAAATGTGTTTTAATCTCATTCGACTAATTCTGGACTGACCACAATCGGGAAGTGCGTTGCTCGCCATTGAAATTCCTTGATGTTTATCCTTTTGCTACTTCTTCGCCAAGTGATCTGCTTTTATTGATGATGTGTCATTTCATTGCATTACGATAGACGCGTTAATAGTGCTATAGAGAAGCCCATAGACAAGATGCCCAGTAAAATCAAATGTTATCCACGGCAGTTGCATTCCACAAAATGATCGTCAGCTCCATTAATAACAAAGCCGAAACCGGAACTCGTACCCCACATTGATGACAACCCAATGGGGTAACTTAATGGATAGGAGTAGAACCGGCGCCAACGACGGCACATATACTTATCTACCCATAGTACCAAGACCGTTTGCGTTCAAACAAGGGTCATTTTTATATATTTCTTTTTATTTTCTTCTCTCGGGAAATGAGAACCTATAGCGCTGAGTCGACGCACTGTGGTGCTATTTTTAGACCCCATCAACTAACATCTTAAAGATGGTCAAGGATTTTACATAACCATTTCACGGAGCGTATAACTTGCTTCCGGTTCGTCAATCATACACGTAAATCCGATGGTTGCCTCATATCGCTTACCTTAAACTCACATACCTCATCTGATCCTGTTACTATTGCTAAGCTCTTCGCGACTCACTTCAATCAGTCATTCTCTAACGACTCCTTTGTTTCTGATCCGTCATACTTCAACTACTTCAACTACCTGTCTAACTTTTCCTTCGGGAACCACAACTCCCTTGATCCGCCCTTAATTGAATCTAAGCTATTGCAACCCAAAGACGAGTTTATACCGGGCCCTGATGGTATCCCTGCAATACTCCTCAAAAAATGTTTATCCTCGATAGTATAGTGGTTAGTATACCCGCCTGTCACACGGGAGACCGGGGTTCGATTCCTCGTCGGGGATCCTCTGGCGCAAGACTAATGGCCTTGCCCGGAAAAAACAAATCATTATGGAAAATTTAACAAGCCTCAGGACTTGCTAAATAAGGCCAAGACTGGTTCCCGGTTGTAGTGCCGATGATGATGATGATTCTCTTTGCTCGCTGATCTTCAATCTCCCACTCCCTCAAGATGTATTCCCCCACATTTGTAAAATCTCCTTCATCACCCCCACCCACAAGATGGGTCCCAAAATTGATATTGCGAATTACCGCCCTATCGCCAAATTGTCCCACTTAGCCAAAATTGTCAAAAGCATTCTATACGAAACTTTTAGTTTTCGTTGCATATCTTTTATTTCACCAACGTGGTTTTCTCAATGGCCGATCAACTACAACCAATCTTGTTGAGTTCACATCATTTCTCCTCTTCCTCTCAGCCCTACAGCACGGTAACGAGGCCGACATGATGTCAAGCGACCTCAGTAAAGCATTCGACATAATCTTCCACCATCTAATCCCCTTGAAATTATTCGCGCTCGGCTTCGAACCTGGATTGCTGAAATGGATTCGTTCCTATCAAGAGGATAACCTTATTCCGTTCGGTTCAAGTCCATGATATCCAACCCCTTCGTTAGCGCCTTTGGGGTCCCTCAAGATAGCCACCTCGATCCTCCCCTATTTATACTTGCCACTAACGACATTGATAAGGTCATTAAGAATTCCAGCTTCTCCCTATACGTTGATGAAAAGAAGATATACAAGTTCATCGAGTAACCACTTGATTATGCACTGCTGCAATGCACTGGACCTTGACAACTTCTCGACTTGCTATGACAAAAGTTGCTTTGTACTTAATATCGCCAAATGTCAATCTATAACCTTTTCCCATAAGCGAGTTCACTCATCCTCAAATGACTTCAAGGAAAATAAGAAACTCGCTTTACACGCATTTGAACATGGTCCCAGAAATTCTGATTTAAATTTTCTAGTTAAAGCATGGAACACCCCAAACCTCAGAATAGCAATCAATTATGCCCCTCGAATAAGCCCCAAGATTGGATGATGAAAACCCTCTTAAATTTCCAACTAATTCAAATTATAACCAGCCAAGAATTTTTCAAACGTGCATACTGGTCTGGGTATACTTCTGTGACATGTCGACGCAATAGTGAACTTCCACATTCTACCCCAAAACTAAAGCAGAAGTTAAACCCCTCCAATGTAGATGCTGTAATAAACTTAACCATTTCCAGCCGGAATGTAAAAAGAGACTGTTCAAATTAAAAAATCAAAATAGCTATCCATTAAAAAAAAACATATTGGTAATACTAAGCCCACTTCTATCGCAAACGTCTCGGGTAGTTGGTAATAACTGAACCAAACAATGTACAATTAAAAATGTATGCGGGAAATAACAAACAATAGTTATTAGTAGCTCAGAAGACGAACAGGAAGGTAGAAGATACAGCACTTCACGAGGTGTCGTCTTCGGACAAAATTGGAATTAGGGACACTAGGAATACAAACCAGAGGCAGGATGACCTAGCTGCTCCCCAAATAGAGACTGTAGTGACCAAAGATCGTGTCCACCAGTCAACATCTGAATCCGTTTGTCTATGGGCCGGAGCTAATGATTTGACAAATGAACGTACTACCATAACACCTCCCTCTCCTTTCTATTACTATTTACTATTTATTGGCCTGTAGGAACCCGGAAATTCATGACCTCGCCGACTCGACTCCGCCATCGTTCCCTATCCTGTGCACTCTCCTTCCACGATTACCATTCGATCCGATCTGCTCAAGGTCAAACTTAACATTGTCCTCCCATCTCCGTAGCGGCCGTCCTGCCGGTCTCTTTCCCGTTGGTCTACCGTCAAGAATACTACACACGGCCCTATCGTTCCCCATTCCATACCCACTATTGTAGGTTTGTGGTATAGCTCTTCTAATTCGTGGTTGTAGAACTTCCTTCATTGTCCTGCGTCTTCGTCATACTTACCGCCAAAGATACCCCTTAAAACTTTATTCTCGAATATGCGGAATTCGTGTTCTTCCCGCTTTGTGAGAGCTCAAATTTTGCATCCGCATAGAACAATTGCCATGATTATGGTTCTATAGACACGGAGCTTTATATTACGTGATAGCAGTTTGGATTTCAGCAGTTTACTGACTGTGTCCCAACAACTACTATGAACATTTGGTCACTCGTTGACCGGTTCCTACAGAATCCGAACTGGAGTCGCGAACTGCATGCGGTGAGACTATCACCAGTATGACATTTGTTATACTCCATTATATATTGTTCGCCGAGTAAAAAGCCGAACCAAATGAACGAAACGCCGCAACGACCGGGAGTAAGGGGAAATCACTGTCCACCGAATGAATTAAAACAAGTTTATCGTCACAAACTGATTTCACAAAGCAACGGAAACACCAAGAGAAGAATTAAGACACACGGTTATTGTTTTTTTCTTTATTAATAACCACTTTTGTTATATTCGTCATTAACATTAAATAGATCATTATAAATTTTCACTTAACTTTAACTACAGTTACTTGTACAACTCGCGCAAAGAACCCGACCCTAAGTGTACGCATCCACCGTGTATACAATTCAAATCCGGGTATGTATTTACGCGTCTACGCAGTGGCGGAAAGCGGGAGCGGCATGACCGTGGTGGTCAGCGGATGGAAATGGACTCAACGATACTCAATCGTTTGGGGTGAGTTTTCCTGAGTGAGAAAGTGTTTCTCTCGTAGTGAAAACAAGGAAGAAAAACTTGGCAATGTATGTGTATGGGTGAGTGGAGATCGCATTGGTTTTTTTGATACACAAGGCCATGGGAACGAACCTGAAACAAAGAATGGGAAAATGTGCATTCACTAGATGCGAGTTCGGTAAATCAAACAAAACCGAAACTCGTCGGATGCTAATTGGATCTTTGTTTGAGATGTGCGTCGCGGCCACATAAATAGACGCGACGCATCGAAGAAATGGTGTTAATGGATTGGTGGACTAAACGAATCCCTTGCTTGCATTTGTATATGCAGGGAAATTCGTCTGTGGCAAAGAACGAAATTTGTGATTATGTATTCGTTTGGGCGAGGGATCATGGTCGGGTATATGCCAGCTGAACAAACAAGCTGCCCGACGCTGCTTGGCAGTTGGACAATGAATCGATGTGTATGTTATGTAAGACGAGTTGGACACATGTTAGGCTGGGAATAGCCAACTCAAGGCTAAGGTTCCCTGACTATGCGGTTTCATTATATGTGAACCGTTTTCTTTTCGGGAATATGCTGTTTGGAACAGAATTCTTAGGAGGAATTTTGAATTCGAATAATTGAATGCAGGTAAGAATTCTCTTCCAGGAGCTTTTAGGTAAATACATTTGGTGAATTTTGTTGGGTGAAGCATTTATAGGTGCTTAATGCGATTGCATTAGCAGAAAGTTGATACAGACTGGGTTGTAGGGATGGGAGTTATTTAGGTGAGTAGTCAGTGGGGTTTGGCGGAACCGCCACACAACTATTGAGGTTTTCCATTCTTCCGGACTTACTTCCTTAACCCATATTTTTTTAATCAGTTGGTGGTGTGACCAGTCAGCCGTTTGTGTCTTGATTTATTTTGGCTCTCCCTCGGTAAGCATTTCTAATTGAGTTTATGCCTGCATACATAACTCAGATGTTCTTTGCTCTGACATTTTCTAGGATTTCTTTGATCCGAGTCTTCTCTCATTCCCCTTTTTTTGCGTTTGAAAAGTCTCGTTGTCTCATTCCGGATCGTCGCGTATCTTTCTGCGTTGACTTCATCATATTCTTTTAAGTGGATCGCTCTGGGACGTTTACGTTGTTCGATCTTCGCGCTACACTCATGGTCAAACCAATCTTTGGCTTAATTGTCTACTTAAATCCTAATACCTTTTGGGCTGTTTGCTTGATTACGTCTCTGATCAATGCCTATCTAGTGTCCATGTTATTGGTTTCCTCATCCTGATTAGTCCCATTCTTTAGGATGCTAAATCTATTCGTTAGTTCCTCTTGATATTCAACCCTTTTGCGCAGGTCTTTTAGTTTATCGCTGTTGAACTTTTTGCTGGTCTTCCGTAACTTCAAATTTTGCCTATCAGTAGAAGATGATCGGAGTTGCAATCTGCTCCTCTATATAATCTTACGTCAAGGATTTTCGACTGGTGTTTTTTGTCTATGAGAAAGTAGTCTATTTGGGTACGCGTTACGCTGTCGGGTGATATCCATTTGGCTTTATGAATTTGCTTGTGCTTTTCACTAACAGATGTTTTGACGCTGTGAACGTGATAATTCGAATTCCATTATCATTTAAAACGTCGTGTGTCGCCTTTCTTTACCTATAGTTGGTTGAAAGATATCTTCCTTACCAATTTTCGCGTTGAGGTCCCCGAGTAGGATTTTAAAATCGGATGGTGAGATCCCATCAAATACTTCCTCTAAAGTCTCGTAGAACGTGTCCTTCGTTTCGTCTTCGGTAGATTCTTTTGGGGCCTGTATGTTTATTAGTACATAATTGTACCACGGTCCCTGTATTTTTAGTACTGACATCGGGTCATTAATAAATCTCACATGTTTTACATGGGACGTGGTCTTGTTGCTTATGATGAAGCCGGTTCCGAGGTTATGTGTATCGGTAACTCCACGCGCCATTGTGAACCTGTTGGTTTCGATTACTTGATGTCGGAGTCGGACTTTTTGATGCTCGACGGTGTCCATTTTATATTGTTTCGCATTCTCTACGATCGTCTGTATCGCGCCTGGTTTATATAACGTTCGGACATTCCACGTACCGACGCGTATACCCCGCTTTTTCCGTTTTCCCTTCGTCTTCCTTTTTCCGAGTCGGTGTTTTCTTGATGATTTGTTGCCTTATGGTAGTGTCGGCTCATCACACCTACACCTACTGGGTTTTTCGTGGGGTTGTTTTCTGCATATTGATTATTTATTTTTGTTTCCACGAGTTTTGGGGTTTCAGAGAGTCCGCCATATCAGAACCCGGTTTTGGGTGAGGTCTTTTTACTGCTTTGATTCGACCCGGTGTCAGAGAGGCGCCGTTATAATACACCCTGTAAACCCCTGGCTTTAAACCATCCAATGGGGACGGTGACGCGTAACACTCTGGATTAGGGCTGGTAGATCTTTGTGTGTTACTCCTCGCTAGCCTGTCTGACATGGGTGGCCCTATTAGAAGCATAGCCGAAGTGACTCATTTTAGTTTAAGCCCCCGCACCACATCAAGATTTCTACCCAGCGGGTATCCTTATCCTTTGATATTCTTAAATCCTCCAACTTCTAGCAGCAACACGTCTAAGCTCATAGAGGAAAAACAGAAAATACCGGCAAAGTGTAAGCTTGAGAAGCAAGAACTCCCAGTCGTTTGTCCTCACCCTCTCCCTTGTTTTAAAGTGGATTTTACAAATAAAATTCAACCAAAAAATTAGAATGCCACTTACAAAGAAATCGAAATTTAAATTTTCAATATTAATTTCGAACCGTTCATCACCTTTTCAAATATTTACCCCCTTATTAAAAGAATATTGTTATTAGTATGCATAGCTAACGTTGACGTAAAATAAATAAATGAAATTGTTTCGAATGACTTAAAATGAAATCTGTAAATGACAGTTCAAATAATCTTAAGTAAGCATAAAGAAGAAAAAAAAATATATACAAAACAAAATCTAAGAAATAAATAATACAAATATAATAATTTCTAAAACGTATATAATTACAAACCATTCTTCAATTAATCTAATCAATTAATTGTTAATTTAATACAGAGTGAATAAAAAAATTTAGAATTAAAATGTTCTTCCCAATACTTGTTACAAAATAAATAAATAATTACACAACAAGTAGGGACAATAAAAAGACCTCAAAATACAACAAACATATACTCTGTAAATAATGTAAATACACAAGTTGTAATACAATACATTATTGCGGCTTACATAATATTTATTTGTATATCTTATCACAAATTGAATTAAAAAAATAGAATACGTTATTTAAAATAACCTTATTTTATAGAAATAATCCATAATTATTATTAAACACATTAATACCAAGCAAAGTAAAACCAAAATTCGAACAACACCCTTTCATAATAAAACCTGTTCAAACACTAAAAACAAAAATTTATTTATACATACAAAACTGTATTTAAAGAAAAATAATTAATTTTAATATATGACCATCAAAATGATTGCTACTATAAATACAGTACAATCAAATACAAAACGAAACAATTGTAAATAATACTATACAGTAACTACCATTTAATCATAACTTGAAATATATGTAAGAAAATCAAAATCAAGAAATCAAGATAATCTCGTAAAGATTAATTTTCTTTCTTGAAGGAGGGGAGGGTGTAGTGCTTTGCAAAGCCCCATTATTTCCCTACCCCAAAATACACCAAATATAACCCTTATCCACAAGTCAAAATTAAAAATCGCTATTTGAATAAATGCGCGGTACATTAAACAATTCATTCCTTACCATGCATCCATATCCACAAACTATTCAATCCTATGTTAGACAAATTGAACCAAATGTTCAATCATCCAATTCCCAGAAATCCCTTCAAATCCGAACATCACTACGCATGTCTTCATATGCATTACATGTCCGATCAAACACGTGTTAAACGAACCAAACGTTCATTTGGTTCGCATACACACAATTCCTACAATCCTTATATATTATATACTTTATATGCATCGTAGACAGATGCTTATGTTCTAAAAATAGATTCAAATTTCCATCCTTTTCCCCAGTTTCACACATACAGGTCTCCACGAAGATTTAAAAGGGCGATGGATTTTAGATTCGGGGATCAAAACTTTGGAGACTCATGTACCGAAGTACAAACTTGAAAAGACTAGTGGCGTTCGAGAGAAACAAATACTCTCGTCCTACCCTAGAGCCATAAAACGAATTTCTTCACATGTAATCATGTATACAAAGATCCCATTAGCATCCGACGAGTTCGGTTTTATTTACTTTACCGAAATCGTATCCTATGAATGCACTTATGCTATTTCTTTGTTCTAGGCTCGTTCTTATCCATGAAAGAACCATTCACACATACCACCATGATCATGATTAGCGAGTGATCTCTGCACGGGATAATTATCGCTGAGTCTTATTACATCCGTTGACCACGCTGGTCACGGGTCACTCCCGCTCTCTGCCGGCAGCGGAGACGCGTAAATAAATGTCCTGAAGTCGAGTTTTGGATAAAGTTTTAGAAGTGCGGAAGTTGATCGTATACAGAGGGGTGATGCAACCACTTTTGTAAGCCCGTCGATATTTGTAGTTCGGGACAATCGTCTTCAAGTACTAATGTATTAAGAAATAAACTTCAAATTTAAAACTCAAGTGTTTTTCGTTATGGTGACTCAAAATTCCAATCACCAGTCATTGTCTTTTTGTGAACTAAAACTTTTGGTGTGGCCGTGCATCCTTCTTATGACGAGTCACATACACAGTATGATAGTCAAGTGTATATAAAAATGACAGTTTAAATAAAGAGCTCTTTTTGAACAACATGCACTAGCGTTTACTTTCCCGACTGCAGTTCCTGAATCATTACCCCAACTCTCACCTATACGAAGGCGCCTCCATTACCCCTATCGACGAGTACTTGCTTCAATTAGCATACGAGGGTTGCCTCTTATGTTTCGGGATTTGGCAACTCTAGTGTTGCAATCCGGCAATTGACAGCTCTGTCGTAAAGGTAGACATTTTTGAGGTTATACGCACTCAGAACGTTTTGACATACGAGCGCTATTTGTGTTGTTTACAGTAACTTAAAAGATTCATCTCGGCCCAAAAATGGAATTAAATCGTCAACATTTTCGTGCGATTATTTTTTACAACTTTCGGCGTGGATTAACTCAGCAACAGCGCATGGATGAACTTAATTCAATTTTTGGCGATGAAGCTCCATCAAGGACCAGTGTTTATCGATGGTGTGGTGAATTCAATCGTGGTCGTAGTTCACTCCAAGATGAATTTCGTGAAGGTCGTCCAAAATCAGTTGTTGTTCCGAAAACCATTGATGCTGTGCGCGAACTGATATTGGAAGATCGTCATGTGACCTATCGTGAGATTGAGACAACCTTAGGCGTTAGTGGGACCAGCATACATTCAATATTGCATAAACATTTGACTGTCAAAAAAATTTGTTCGCGTTGGATCCCACACAATTTGTCAATCGGCCAAAAAAAGCCTCGTGTCAATTGGTCGAAAGAAATGCTCAAAAAATACGGTCGCGGTGCTTCGAAACACGTCTATGACATCGTGACAGGTGATGAATCGTGGATTTACGCGTATGAGCCCGAAAGTAAACAGCAGTCGACTGTCTGGGTGTTTCAAGATGAGCCAAATCCAACAAAAGTTGTTCGCGCACGAAGCACTTCCAAGCAAATGGTCGCCTGTTTTTTCGGAAAAACTGGACATGTCGCAACCGTACCACTAGAACAACGCAGAACAGTCAATTCTGAGTGGTACACAACCATTTGTTTGCCAGTTGTCTTCCAAGAAATCAGGAAAACCAACCGCCGAAGACGGATCACTCTTCACCACGACAATGCGAGCTCTCACACATCGGCTGCGACAACTGCATTTTTGAGCACCCAAAACATCGATTTGATGGGTCATCCGCCGTATAGTCTTGACTTGGCACCGAATGACTTGTTTTTATTCCCGTACGTAAAAAACAAACTGAGAGGTCAACGTTTTTCGACACCTGAAGAAGCGGTTGCTGCATTCAGAATGCATGTGTTGGAGATACCTCAATCAAAGTGGCAAAAGTGCTTCGACAATTGGTTCAAACGCATGCAAAAGTGTATAGATCTTCATGGGGAATATTTTGAAAAACAATAAAGTGATTTACGATGATCAATATTTGTTTTTGTTCTCTAATCCCGAAATATAAAAGGCAACCCTCGCAGAAGTACCTCGAAAGCATTCAGAACAGCGAGAACCTACTTGTACGGGACTCTTGCGTTCTTGACCTTTCCCTCTCTCGAAAAAGAGAAAGCACCCTTCTCAACAACATTCCCCACTATAATAGAGGATTCCTGGATCCATCCTATGGGGTCTACTGTTAACAAACCACACACACAAGGACGCACAGTACAAGACGGCACAAACATACACACACCGGCCAAAGCGCAGATCATCAGACGCCAAAGACGTGATCTGATTTTACTACCGCACTCAAGACCTACCGGTCTTGTGTGATTTCTTTCCCACCATCCCTCTATACAAGTAGTTAGAGAACACCTGGTCTAACACTGCCCCCCCCCCCCCCCCCCCCCTCCATTTCTTTTCTTTTTAGATATCGGGAGACCGAGCGCAACATCCTCATGGATGTGGGTGATTCTGGTTATCGCAAGATAACCAGAAGCCAGACACAAGATGAAAGACATCTGTCCTTGTCTCGCTAAAGTCGGCCCTCTCGCCAACCCATTTTTTTTTTTTTTTTTTTTTTTTTTTTTTTTTTTTTTTTTTTTTTGATTCGAGGATCAGTCTCGATTGCCGTCCGAGGTGCAAGGACACCAATAAACTAAATCTCGTAATAAAATTGATTTAAAATTAAAGTATTCGTGTTTTTAATTGAGCCCGACCGATCCCCAGATTCAACAATCAGTCGTCACTCTTCCCGGAGGTCCCGAAACAAGCATCGAGGGAGCGGTCTAAGAAAGAGACCCTCATCCTATTAAAGACAAGAAGACGGGCTCCATAAGATTTACTATTACAAGTACATTCTAACAGAAAGGAAGGGGCTTGGAATCTAGCCAAAACCTTCGCTATTAGCCGCAATATGACTTAACTGCAAGTATTTTGGATTTATATTTGTCATTCGAGCCAAGCCATTGAGAACCTCGGGGAACTGTTAGATATCGATTGTGCAATCACTTACGTGTCAAACAAATAACCAATCTAAGCAGCCCCGCTAAGTGTAGATGTACAGGGCTGCTAACTGAGATCATTTGTGGGATTTCTTTGCATTTTTTCAATGGTCAGAGATCAGCTATGGAGACTCCGATGTTAACGGATGGGCGAAGTCAATTACGGAAATTATTCTTCTCAGTATATAACTTCACATTCTGCATCCCATCAAACGAAATTTATCCGATGAACCGGATTTTATAAATAATGCGGAAAGTTTACAGCGGCAAAAAACAGAGCTTTCAAACATTGACATTCTAATCCCATGGATGTCAACAAAACGAGTTTTGTCAGAATTAGTAATGCGTGCAAGCAGGTGATTGATATTGCGAAAAAGATTCACAACGACCAAGTGTCCAACAAACGGCTGGAGTGTCCAATTGGTTCTGGTCGATGGCAAAAACTATTATCAATAACATTGATTCTTCCTCTTTTCCCCGGTAAGCAACGGGCAGCAGGGCACTGGCCACAAATTCAAAAGATAAAGCCAATGTTTTCGCGTATTTTTTTTCCATGAATTCTTTTGAATCCACCTGTGATCGCGCCGGTACAATCTTCCGCCCATGTGTTATTCAACCCATTGCGATAGATCCCATTGATTCGAAATACAATACGCAACGACGTATTTTTTTAAACAAACGTGCTCACAAAAGTAGATACGAACAGAGTTGTATCTCTATATTAAAGTTTGTTTTGCTACAGAATCCTTTTTCAGCAGGAGGATTTTTGAAATACTTTATTTTGGAACTAATCTAAGAAAAGAAAACAATACAAACAGTTACCTACTAGTGTCTTAGAGGACTTTCTTAGCGCTATAAGTTTACATCTTCAGAGATAAGTGTTTATATAAGGTATTGATTTCACTGGTTTGTGCTGCCTTAACGTTAACGTCAAAACTCTTCCATTGGTTTCCAGAATTTGTTTTTAACACACTTCCATTTCAAACCCAAGTTAGCTTTCTTAAGTCGAAGCACCAGTCACAAAACGAACACTATCACAGCGATGGACATCGATTTATTAATCTTTTAGGTAAAGGTAAAGATAACTAGGACTGAGTTACGGCTTCCAGAAATTTAACGATTCTGATTGAGTTTTAATTTGTTGCTATATTTTTTTCCTACCATTACTCAGTAGTTTTCTTTGCCATGAAGCGCGTTCCGAGACCCGATTAACATCACTCGTCAAGCCTAAATGCCATAAACCTACTCCTAAGCAGTGTTTTAAAGTTTTTAAACACTATCGAATATCGGAATTCATTCCAATCACTCTAATGCATGACCTTCAAAAATCCTCCTTCACAAAAGAACCATCTCCACCATAGTCTCCAATGGTGACTAGCGCTCCTGTAAATCAATTTGATACCTCCACCCGTCAATTAGAATCTCGCACCCGCGCGGGATGAATTATAGCCCCCAGAGGAATCTTAAACCTGCCCGTTCGAAAACATTTTTGACAGTTTTAAGAATACACACTTTCGGAATGGAAGAACTAGGATTATGAATTATTACCACGCGCGTTGCTAGGGCGGCGGACGCTTTGCTAATCCCGATGTTTGTTTGTTATTGACGTTGCTGCTGTCGGCGATGTTTTGTTGACAATTTATAATTAGCCCATGCGGCTACGATAACAGGGGACAGGAGAACACTAGCGGCGTTATGGTGCCAAGTGCGGTTCCTACGTGCTAGTCAGATCATGGTTTACGATCTCCCACTCACGCGAAAGCTACGCGTAGTGCCTTTCTTATCGCGCCCATTTTTTGGCGCTTAAATATGTACGCGGCTTGATGAGGATGGTGCTGACGAGGCTGATATGAATTTATAGTAAGATTATGATTTCAAATATTCTATTTCAAATTCTGAAACCGTAAGATGTTAGTGGTCGTTATTAAGAAGTTAGTGGTCGCTTTTGGAACCGGGCATAATAAAATGTTTGTATGTTTTAGAATGATTTTATGATGTTGCCCCTATTTGTTTGGGGCTCTAGTTTAACTGGATCTTTTTCAGGTAAAAGATGTTTCTTGGATAAATCTGATATTAAATTAAATCGATTGGCTCATTGAATCCAGTTTCGAGCCGTATGAAGATGTTAATCGATGTATAACAACGAAATTTCGCCTGGTTTAGCAAGCGCCATAAAAAGGTTGGAGCGCGCATAAATCAGATTTTATTTACGAGTCACTAATCCTTTTTCATCGGTTAGTTCCTTCTGAATATATGGCGAATGCCTCAAGTGGGTGTCATTAAACGTAATTTGTGAATTTTACGGACTTCATCGGTGTAAATATTAACGTAGATAGCATTTTGTTTTGAATTTTAATGTCCTGGTAACAAGCTGACGTTGGCTTACAATATGGGATTCAATATACCCTTCACTTTTTGGTTATAAAAAGCCCGAGGTTTAGAATATGATAATTATATTAGAAAACTTTGAGTGTATACCTTAATTAACTAACTATAAAGTTGACAATTTAAATAAATAAATAGTTAGCTTTAAATAAATTCGCATTGGTTTTATTTCGTACGTTGTTTTTGAATCATGGTTTAAATCACACCAAGTGATTTCAAACATTTCGAACAACAGAGATAGCTTATTTACGGCCCTAATAGATTTTCTTTGACGTTTCCCTTGTTTGGAACGAGACTAAAGAATCATGCAGCTCGACACTCTTTTTCTCGGTCTACTGTTCACTATGTGTTTTTTCATTCTCATTTAATTTTTTTTTCGATTCCACTGTAATTTGACATCCGTGCGTTTGGTGTACATAAATGTCTTCTTTTGCGCACCATCTTTGTTATGACACCTAACGTCCATAGCGCAAAGCTTTCTTTCTTACTATAGCCACGTCATCGATGTTGACTTTTCTAGACACACCCTTTGAACATTTTCTCGAGGCAAAGTGCGTCATGCTAATGACGGATATTCCTCCGTGATTCGACTAATGCTGACCCGCTCTGAGACTTTCTTGGAACCAGAGTTAATAAATATTATAATAGCGGTGTTCTGCGGATTTCGATAAGTGTTCACCGCCAATACCAAATGAAAATTAACCTGTTTTGATATTTTGAGTTAAATATTTAATATATTTCTTTACATTATAATTACTGACATACGCATATGACTTAATAACTAAACATGTGTTCAGTCTCCGTTTTGTAGGGTTTTTAGACGAAGGATCCCCACGCGGCGCATTAATCTACACAATATGATGTGCAGATATCGTCAGGACTTTGTGAAGAAAAAATGTGGCGTCTCTAACAGATGCACACACAAAACACAAGCAGATGATGAAGAGCAATACCGAACGAAAATCAAAAAAGCATCAGAGCCAAAGCAATAGCATATCAATGGAGTGTAGTTGAGAATAACGATCGATTTTAAAACGCGGCAGTGATATGATGTGTTGAGCATTGCTTCTATCTTTTAGTAATACTAACCGTCATAGCGTCGGTTCGAATCACACGCTCTTCACTATCGTCACAAACGCCATAGAAGTATTTACAATATTGTGCACCGTTTTTGCAAGGAAACTTATCTGCGGCAGAAAAGCAAATCGGTTTGTGTGTACCTGCATATCGGATTCTAATAGCCATCTCTTGGATTGATTCTGGCAACTAGAGTTTTAGAAACAATATAGAGTTATTTGGACTCGTCGAGAGTGAGGAAGGTCTTAAAAACGCGAATGTCACGTAGGATTTCCAGTTGTTTCACCATTGTCCTGTTTATTTACTTACAAAGTGTTTAGTGGCTCGTGAGGTGATCACATATCTGTCATTGTAGTGTGCTCAACTCGTCTTTCCGATGTTATTCAAAAAACTACCGATTTTGAATATCGATAAATGGCGGCTACTCGCCAACAGATCCCACTAATATCAACCGAACAACGAAAAGTAATACATAACCAAGATGGCACAAATCAACCTTGTTCATCCTTCATCTCTCATAATTTGACTTTCGATTAGACTCTGTGATATTTTTTACTCTTACAAAACCTCAAATTACCCCTGTTTTCTTTCATCCTTATTTGTAAAGTTCGGATGTATATGTATAAATAAATATATATTTTGTTATATAACAAGCATACATTTAAAACAAAATGATTAAATATGTAACATCTGAGTGATAGGACACCGGAACGCAAAGGGTTAAGACAGTGTTTAAAGATATATTTTTAAGGCAAAAGTGTTAATAAAAATACAATCATACATTTAAGTAAAAGGCGTTCTTTTCATTTGAATAAATTCATGAAAGTTACGCAACCGGGAAAACGCTCGGGTCAATGTTTGGCTCGCAGAACTATTCGTAGCATTTATATACAGATGTGCTCCTAATCCTTAATCCATTTTCTAGGTGCTAGGCATGTGGGGGTGTAAGTATGGTGTGCAGGCGTACTGCACTGGTTTCACTTCACCCACCAACTAATCCTTCACAAAAATGATTGTCCGGAATCCGAGCGCCGAGCGATAAATTAAACGCACAGATAATGTTTGAACTTAGTTTTATTGGTATTATAATTAACTTACTATTCTTAACTATGGTAGTGGTGTTTAAATGAATATTCCGCGCGAGAAATTCGGTGAGTTTAACGTCCCCCCTTTGTATATTTATATCTTTATATCCAAAGTTAAATTTATATTCGCGGCTTCTCTGTAATGTGTAACCGTTCGATGATTACTTTATTCCGACAGGCTAGAATGTGTGTGTACACTTTGGAGTATGAAATCTGACTGACTGCGTGCAGACGCAGCGGTGGACGAATCTCGACTGACTAGGACTCTGGTTTAAAAAGCTGGTGAGAAATAAAAAAGGGAAATTTATTGCTGGTGCGCACTAGCCAGCCGATGTGATTGCGGTCTCTCTTCTGGGCTCTTCGTTTCCCCATGCGCACCGGGGTGAACAAGCGCTGGCGCATTCGTTGCACGCCAATGTGCGCAGAGTGGTCGTAAAACACAAAGCGAGGAGCACAATAACTCGGGTTGATCTGGCCTAGTGTGCGTGTGGTAATGTGGCCTCCGAGGTGTTCCACACTGGGGGTAGTGTGGTGTGGTGATTATCCCGGAGACGGATGACTATAGAAAGGAAGAAATGCGGAGGAGAGGAAAAAGTGTTTTACGCTATTCACCTGGGTAAAAAGATGTTTGATCCCCAGCGGATGGAGGAACTGGGAAAAGATCAAGTAACGCTGGGGAAATGTTATCATGTGATTCAATCGAATGATTTGATAATTTTCCCAAGCGGTTCTGCAATGATGCGACAACTTCGTCCGGCTGGATTTGGTTGTCGCTAATCGACATGAACAAGAGTTGCCGTATGGCGAAAAAGGGAAGCTAAGCTCTTTTATGCGTTGTCCGCATGGAAAAATGAGTTTAGCTATGCGCCCTTGGAGGTAACATTCTTTGCAGGTGAACAAGTAAGTACGGGGGGGTGGGGTTGGTTTGACGCGCTGTAAGGCGGTCGAAATTGGATGGGATTGGCCGGGAATGGTGGGTAGTTCTCCGTGTAGTTTAGAGAAACCCCCACAGGCACTTTGTTCGTCAATTCGGACTTTTTATTCTCATCTTTCACTTTCTAATTTTTTTTCTTCCTAGTCTTTATAGGCGCGATTGGAATGTGTAGCGTGACCTTGAAGAAATAGGATCAGGTGGTGAACTGCACAGGGCAGGGAACGGTGGCGTAGCCGAATTAATGAGGTCTGACCTTTCGGATTCCTACAGACGAGTAGGTGGTGGTAGACCTTATAAGTTTGTGGCGATTCCTTTAAACGCCACTGCTCACGTTCCCATTAACCAGGCGAGAACTTCCAACATAGAGCATCCAAAAATGATATAAAACAAGTATTGTGGCAGTTCCATTGAATGCCACTACTTACCTTACAACCTGGGATGAAGAAACAGTTTCCTAAAACACATAAAAACATGTACTTACCTTCCATAGTTGTACCAACTATCTTAAGAAATATTTATATAATGAAGCGTACATAAATAGGGTGGATAATTTTATGATTAAATTAATCAGAAGACATATTGCGAGAGCAATAAGCTCGTCCAATGACCTAATTTTCGGGGCCTATTATCCAAACACTCTGTACTATGAGAGCGTGCGTCGCAACGGCTTTGTTCCACCAGAGGCGTTCCTTGACTTGCACATGAAAGGGCTTATACAGGATAGATCCGGAATTCCGCTGATCTATCATGTAAGTAGATCATCCGTAGACGAGCGATTGTGCTACGACCGGGAAGTAACGCGCACCGAAGAAGAGCTCCTGCGGCTCAGTAGGGCTATCTCCCACAGAGACCGGGACGATAGTATTAGATAGCGTTCTGGTGGTTGAATGGCATATAAAGACCTGGATACCAAAGTCGGTATAGAATCACACATCATCAGCTAGCTTACATAGACTTAAATTTTCTAGAATTAGGGTAGTATAAGATTTAGTTAGGTTAAGTTAAGTGCTTTTACATAAAATTAAAAATTAAAGAAAAAATAGGTAAGTTAAGTAAGTTAAATTTAAAAAAAAAAAAGCAAAAAAAATTGACAACGTTTTTCAAATTTTTCTTTGTGTTACAAAAAATTATAAGTACTGCCACAAAGTTCTGTCGCCGAAAGGCAAATTATACAAATGTTAAGTAATGTTTAGCTTAGAGCGTCTGCGAAGGACCAGTAAGTTATTATATAAGATAATTAAGCTAGAATTTAAGCATTTTTTGTCTAGCCTTTAATTTAGAAACTAAGAATATTTAAAAGAGAATAAAATTTGTTTCAGAAATGAATATCTTCAGAAATACTTTAAATCAATAATTCTCGCTGACGTAAAATTCCATCAGCAATAACAAGTATTTTCCACAAGGAAAAGCAATTTGGTTGCACCATCAAGCAACCAACATTATCCCGAACCATATCGATGAAATATCTCCTGATGAGTCTGCCACACACGTGCAGGAGATATTTCTTCTTTTCTTTTCTATTACCTATGCCCACATCGGTCGGTCATCCGATCGACAAATACATTATGGCATACGCCTGACCGCCCAAGGAAGTCGAGTTCCCCTAAATGGAAAATTACCAGCGACAATTCGACTACTGGCAGATGCCGCCAAGATGTGCACGATCAGCATAAATGCTGTACGCAGTTGCTGATCGTGTAAACACCAAAATATCTACGTCAAGATAGTTGCAGCAGCTGCAACCATGCCAGCTAATGTTCCCCTTATGGATTCGGTTGATCCACGATCCGCATACTTGTGGACACACACCATAAGCAGCAGAAGCGATCATCGTGTGTGTGTGTTTCGCACCCTTTTGCTGGAACAATGCAAAGAAAATCATCCCTTGTTGGGCACCGAGGCGATGGATGGATTTTCTATGCTGTCGTCTTCGGTGACCTAACCAATCGCGAGGCAAGTCGGGCCTCCACCTTAAATAATCTACAGTCAGTCGGAATTCGAGAGTCAGCGTCTGTAGTTGCCACACAGGAGAGTTTGCTTCGGAGGACCGAATAACCTAATGAAAAGATAGTTTGTACCGCGATGCTTCGTGCAGTGCTCGTATTACAATCATACCGTGTATCTACATTATAAATCAAAGAATATTGTTATGTTCAATAGTGCTTTTGTTTCTATCATTGTGGACCTTTAATAATAAGTAAACGCACTAGTACTTATATTCATGCAGTGCTTGTATTACAATCATACATTATAAATTGAAGAATCTTGTTATCGAACTATTTATATTAATTAACGGAGTCATAGTTTTTGTAAATATTGATGAAATAAAGGATAAAGAAAATAAAAGATCTAAAAGCTGGTGGCGTTGTTTATCCAAGGGAACAACAACTTCACCACAGGTTCTTTCTTCTTAAGCTTGAGTTCGGGTTCAGTATACATTTAACAGTCCTGCCCAACCATACTCAGCACATCGGTCATTCTCATCCATAAGCAAACTGAATTCTTCCTTCTTGAGCCGATTCTTATTTTGTCTGATGTTCGATGTCTTTTTATTTTCTCTTTTTTACTGGTGGCCTTTCAATAGTATGAGTGACTGCAGTCTGATAGTTTCGATTTCGACGTAGTGCCGAGCGGTTCGATATCATTTTCTATAAGCCTACTACGGTTGACCAATGTCACTTGAACACTGCTTCTGGAATTTCAACCGAAGAATAAAGAAGGCCCCAACTCGGATAAGTAGACTCAGTCGGAGTCTGTACTTTTCCCCAGTCTTCTTCTTGCTCTTACGGCGTTATCTTGTTTTAGGAATAGTCTCGGTTCTTTTATAGTATTGATTCTCATTTCGTCTCTCTTTTACTTGATATATTATCTTTACTTCGTTCAACCTTAGCTCTTATGTGGCCCCTTTAATCTTTACCTGGTTCATCTACGAATTGCCTCGTCCATCAATTGTTTCCATGGCTGGCGATTCCACTTCACATTTCGTACCAATCTAACCGTATATACACACACTCACACACAAAAACGGACGGTTGCTTGAAAAAGAAGATGTACAAAATCGACCTTTTTTTTCGCTTTTTTGCCTTGTGTTGCTCATTCACAAATAAATGTACTGAAGAATTGTAGTACATTCACATCTGCCTGAGATTTGCCAGCTGTAACCCGCCAGCTGACAAATCTTCGATGACAGAAAAGGGACGCCACAAAAACGTCCAATTTAAAATTACCTCCCAACTGCCTTTTTGAAACCGGTCCGGACCATTTTACACCAGCTCTCTGGACGCCTTTCTCGGCATGATTGCTTATATCCATTACTGCCCTTTTACATCCGTTCCTGCTCCTACATCCGAACCAACTGCCTTTTGGAAACCTCGCTCGATTTGATTGCTTATATTCATTGCTGCTCTTTTACATCCGTTCCTGCTCCAACATCCGGAGTAACTGCCTTTAGGAAATCTCGCTGGACGCGATTGCTTACGTCCACTGTTGCCCTTCACATCCGTTACTGCTAGTGCGTTCTGACTGCCACCTGGAAACCTCGCTCGACGTGATTACTTGTATCCATTGCTGCCCTTTTACATATGTTCCTGCTCCAATAAACGTACCAACTGCCTTTTGTAAACCGCGCTCGATGTGATTGCTTACACCCGTTGCTGCCCTACATATCCATTACTGCTCCCACGTCCGGACCAACTGCCTTTTGTAAACCTCGCTCGATGTGATTGCTTACACCCGTTGCTGTCCTACATATCCGTTACTGCTCCCACGTTGGGCGCGTATGCTTCCGTTACTGTCCTTCCCACCCGTTACTGTGTGCAGCACTCAACGGCCGTCGGGAAATCTCTCTGGACGCCGATTTCCCATCGTGAGCGTGCGAGTGCATCATTGACAAAGACTCGGGGCTGACGGCTCGTCACCAAAAGACCACAATTTCCCAGATTGAGTAACTCATCGCCGCTCAGTTCGCGGCACAAGACCAGATGTCTCGCTCGTTTCTCGATCTAAAGAAAAGGGGGCCACCCATGTTAGGCTCTGTGGGAACTCGCCAGCAGAACCTTAGGATGAAATGGGAGGACTTTCCCGGAAGCGGCACGAGGAGATCATACGGCTGACAACTACTGAGATCATCGCTAGTTCGCGAAAGAATTCATCGACTCGGCCGAAAAAATTTACCTGGACGAGCAGACGAAGTTCGTCGACGCCCACCACGCCCTCACCTCGGGCTTCCCGGCACCGTGAAAGGCTTCCACCGTCATCCCCCACGTCATAAATATACCTCGCAACCACCCTCGTCAACTACCTCCAGTGCAGTTATCACCATTCTCGGGCAGATACTCGGAATGGTAGCCAATCGAAGCCCTATTCCAGACAGTACTGGCGGACCACCCAGACCTCACAGATGTGCAACGTCACTACTGCCTAAAGTCCAACCTCCGAACGACGCCGCTAGGACCATCAAAAACTTCCCCGTCCCGGAGGTAAACTATAATAACGCTTGGGACAAACTGGTAGAGCATTACAACAACACTCGCGACCTGGTTTACTCTACCTTGACCGCTCTCCTCCAGGTGCCTGCTATCTACATGGTATCTGCTGTGGGCTTACGGGAACCCTGCGACGCTACCAATGAGGGTGTCGAGGGCTTGGATGCACTTGGCTGACTGACTACCTAGCGCCTGGATCCACGCACGGGACGTTTTTGGCAGACAGCTCAATGAAACACCATGGAACCCCCCACATACCCGCAGCTCAACGCCTTCCTAAAAACCAGGATCGAGGCGTTGGAGTTCGTTGAGCTGCCTGGGATCACCGTCGATCACGCCCAACGGACTCTAAGCAACGACCACAACCTGGGGCCACGCCTCTCAGTGCACACCCCCCGCCTCCCGCTCAGAACCTTCAACCACCGTGCTCGTTTTGCCGATCATCGCACTACAGCAGATCCGACGAGGTATTCAAAGCGCTCAGCCCGGAAAGCCGAAATTCTTCTGAAATCCTTCAACCGCCTGGGGAGGCACCTCGCCCGCGACTGCCTTTCCATCAAGAATTGCAGACAGTTTCAGGCACGACACCACACCCTACTCCACACCGGTATAACTTCAATCCCAACGCCCCGCTCACCATCAGCTCGGAAGCGGGTACCAGTCCCAGAGGCCAGGGCGGCCAAACGTCCGGGGTCTCCATGCACACCACAAATGCCTCCCTCCTCGGTCGATTCTCCTGACTATAGGACGCGTCCACATCCAATCGGAACGTCAACGCCGAATCGAGGCGCATGCCCTGGTGGACCCCTATTCAGAGGCCACCTTTATCTCGGAATACCTCGCCCAACGGCTGCGCTTCCGCCGCCAGGCATCATCCATTCCAGTCTATGGGATCGGCGGTGCCCGCTGCGTGGCGGGGCGTTACTACCTACATCACCTTATCAAACGTTTTTTTTTTATTAAGTTCTTAACTAAATTGTTGCGGATTACCGTGCTGTGTGTGTATGCATGTATCGCTAAGTCCCAGCGGAGAGCAGAAAACACGAACTACCGAGGATGTTAGTAATATCTCCGTGTAGAGTTGTCACGATACCTTTGTCGTTTGTTATAAACACAGGTGTTTGTCTTGGATAGTATTACTTGTTGAAAACGAGAATCCTTACAGCAATCGTGCTTGTCGTTACAGTTTAAATTGGTCTGTAATACCCAAATAGCACACCTCGATGTTCATTGTAACTTGTGGCTGACTAAGGAGAGAGACGAAACTAAATACATGAGACGCAATAAAGTCTTATAATTATTGAAATTTTTGCATGTTTCTGCAGTTGGTGCGGAGGTTGGGATTTAAAAAGTAAATGTCGAAGTTTTGTAATATATGTTTTCGGTCCTGATCCCCAAACCGTCGTCGGCGTCGAGGCGGTTGCTGCTGGCGCCGAGGAGGCTGCTGTTGGCAGTGAAGATCCTGCAGACGTAGAAGAGGCTGCTGTTGCTGGCATCCCTCATGGCGACTGCTGTTGGGCTTTTTGGGGACGCCCGGTCTCGGCGGCGTGCGCTATCCAAGTGAGATGATATTCCCGCCAATTATCCTCACATGTGGTGTGTGTCACACGATATTGGCGGGGTTTCCGTTTCCGTTGTGCGTGTGAGAGAAACCAACGTAGTGTCGCGTCTACTCGACGCCAATTCAGCCTTGACTTCCCTTTGTGTGTGAGGTTGATCGAAGGTACGCTTGACATAATCAGTTCTTGAGGGGGATTGCAGGGATACCATCAGGGCCCGGTGTAAACTCGTCTTTGAGTTGCAGTAGCTTAGATTCAATTAAGGGCGGATCAAAGGAATCCGGAGAAGGGGCCCGGGGGAAAAGTTATGTAGGTAGTTGAAGTATGACGGATCAGGAACAAATGAGTCATTAGTGAATGACTGATTGAAGTGAGTGGCAAAGAGGTTACCAATAGTAACTGGATCAGATGAGTTATGAGAGTTTAAGGTAAGCGATATGGGGTAACCATCGGATCCACCTTTATGATTAACGCACTGGACGAACGTTTTTAGGTCAATTTTGAGATTGGTCTGAGTTTTGGTGAGATTGTTGCGATAAAGGCTTTTGAAAAGTTTCGTGAATTGGAGGCAACAGCTAAAAAAGTTGCACTAGGCTAGAATCATGTAGTCGATCAATGAAAAGGCATTCTTTGGCAGAGGTGGGGTAGGAGGTGAAGTGTGATTGATCGTCAGATAAATCCCAATTGAGTTGTGGAAAAGTAAAAATCCCTCGCAATTACTCAGCTCGATTACGTGGTCGATAGCATTAAGAGCTAGCTCGTAAGCTTCAGTAGGCTCAGATGACAAGATATAAAAGAACATGACAAAGTTTGATTTCCGAGGAAGAGTGATTTTGACAGTCACAACCTCCAGCTTGGAGGAGGTAGGGAAAGCGATAAGTCACGACCCGCGGCTGTTGTGGACAGCGATGAGCACTCCTCGGCTGGGGGAAAGTCAGTAGTATGATTGAGGAGCTCAACGTGGAAGATGGTGAACGTGGGGACGATAAAAACTTGTTGAGATCGCCGGAGGTGGAGTGGAGTGACCGAAGTCTCCGAAAGCTGAATCTGACATTTTTCGGGGGGATAAATTGAAAATTACGTGGAATTTTACGAATAATTTGTGGAGACTGGGAACATCAGTGGGTAAACCTTTCTATTGAATAGAGAGTTTGACACTGCTTTTAGTTTTGCCTTCATAGCAGACATAGCTCGCACTGTGTTCTGACATTTAAGGGTACTTCAAAATCCCCATTTGTGCGCGCGTTAGTGTAAAAAAAAATCGGAAAACAGAAATTGGTTTTTATTTCTGGATGGATGGACGCCAAAAAGTACCAAGAAGTGTTGGAAGAGCATGTTTTTCCTTTTATGATCCTAACAGAGGACGAAAATGTCATATTTCAACAGGACAACGCTTCCATCCATACAGCACGAACAACAGCGGCGTGGGTTCAAGAGAATGGGATTAAACTTTTACGGTAGCCAACTTTAAGTTCAGATATAAATCCCATTGGGGACGTGTTGGGGAACCTGGCAAGGGCGACTTACGATCAGGAAAAGCCAAAAATTCAAAACGTGGAACAACTCAAAAAAAGAATTGTTGAAGCGTGGTATAATATACCAAAGAATACTTTAAGCAATGTTATTTCCAGTCTACCATGAAGATTGTTAACTATTATAAGAATTAACTGACAAAGCATTCCATATTTAATAAATTATTATATAAAAAATTAAAAAATTAATGGTATTGAGTTTATACTTTTTCACAGGATAAATTTAGGTTTTTCAGAAAATGAATTACCATTCCTGGTAAAAAAAGCGATTAAACCATTAAAGAGTTTTCCCTAAGTTGGTGTCAGTTGACAATATTTTGTCACAAATCTAGTCATAAAAGTTTATTACTCATTCCAAGAAAACTGAAAACTTACGTTTGAGTCTATAATTTTTCCGAACGCTGTATATGTATATATAGATGTAAGTTAAATTTAAATTTAAAAGGCAAAATTGGCACAAAGTTTTTTTTTTTAATTTTTCGTTGTTATTCAAATAAACATATTTAGAACCACAAATAAATTTCTGTCGCCAAAAGGGCAATAGACATGTAAAGTTTAGATTAGAGCGTCGGCGTATGACCAGCAAGTTATCATATGATATAATTAAGTTAGAATTTAAGCATTTTTTGTCTAGCCTATAATTTAGAATCTAGGAAAAAAAAGGAAATACAAAATGTTGGAAAAATGAATGTATATTGGGCTATCACATTTTACCTCTCTTTGATCTACATTAAAGCTCAAAACACATCTAATTTATTATTATTATTTATTGGCCTGTAGGAACCAGGAAGTTCATGACCTCACCGACTCGGCCCCGCCGTTGTTCCCTGTCCTGTGCGCTCTCCTTCTACGTTCGATCATCCGATCCGATCTCCTCGAGGTCCAATCTAACATTGTCCTCCCATCTCCGTCGCGGCCGTCCTGTCGGTCTCTTCCCCGTTAGTTTACCGTCAAGAATTCTATGCACGGTCCTATCATCGCCCATTCGCGTTACGTGTCCGGCCCATTTTAATCTTCGCGAGTTGATTTCTCTCACTATTGTAGGTTTGCGATATAGCTCTTCCAATTCGTGGTTATGGAGTTTCCTCCATTGTCCTGCCTCCTCGTCATATTTACCTCCAAAGAAGCCCCTCAAAACTTTATTCTCGAATACGCGGAATTTGTTTTCTTCCCGTTTTGTGAGAGCCCATGTTTCGCATCCATATAGAACAATCGGCATGATTATGGCTCTATAGACACGGAGGACACTTTATGTTACGTGATAGCAGTCTGGATTTCAGCAGTTTACTGACTGCGTGCCAACTAGCGTTGCCGGAGTGTAGCCTTTTGTTAATTTCCTTTGACGTTTCATTTCTGCTCGTCAGTATCGTTCCCAGATATTTAAATTCTTTAATTTTTTGTAATATCTTACCTCTGGCGTTTATATGTGTTCTCTGAGTTCCACCTGCTCTCGCCGTAATCATGTATTTCGTTTTGTCTTCATTTATTTCTAGGCCCACCTCTTCTGCCGCTTGCATGATGATTTCACAGTTTTTACTAACAGTTTCTAGATGATCGCTCAGAACGGTGATGTCATCCGCATATGCGAGCACTTGTGTGACCCCGTTCAGGGATGATCGGGCCATGTTGTCGTCTTGTAACTTTCTGATGACATACTCGAGCACAAGGTTAAAAAGACACGGTGATAGACCATCTCCCTGCTTTAGTCCGTCCCGGATTTCAAATGGTTCTGAGAGGTGATTTTCTATTCTAACTCGCCCTTTGTTTTCGTTCGTGCAAATTTGAATGAGGGCGGCATATTTTTTTGAGACCCCCAACTCAACTAGAATATGGTAGAGTCTCTGCCTTACGACTGAGTCGTAGGCTTTTTGGAAGTCAACGAAAACTTGGTGAACCGACTCTCCGTATTCCCACTTCTTTTCCAGCATTTGTCTTATTGTGAACATTTGGTCGCTACGGAATCCACATTGGTTGTCTCCCAGTATCTCTTCTGCGTACAATGTGATTCTCGCCAAAATGACGTATGTTAATATTTTGTATGCGGTTGGGAGCAATGATATTCCTGTGTAGTTTTCGCAGTCAGATCTGTCGCCTTTTTTGAAAATGGGGATGACTATTGAGGTTTTCCATTCTTCCGGAGTGACTTCCTTATCCCATATTGTTTGGATGAGCTGGTGGATCATTCGAGCGGTTGCCTCTCCTCCATGCTTCACAAGCTCTGCGGTATGCAGTCGACTTCGGGAGCCTTGTTGTTTTTCAATCGATTTATTGCGTCTACAACTTCGTTGAGAGACGGCTCTGGGATTTGAGGCTCGTCTGTATGTACGCTTGGTGCATTTATCTGTGGTTGATGGGTGCGTACATTGAGCAGGTTTTCAAAGTACTGCTTCCATCTTGTCCCAATATTGTTTGTTTCTGTGACAACTATTGAGGTTTTCCATTCTTCCGGACTTACTTCCTTAACCCATATTTTTTTAATCAGTTGGTAGTGTGACCAGTCAGTCGTTTGTGTCTCGATTTATTTAGGCTCTCCCTCGGTAGCCATTTCTAATTGAATTTATGCCGACATACATACCTCTGATGTTCTTTACCCAAGAATTTTCTAGGATTTTTTCGATCCGAGTCTTCCCCCATTCGCGTTTTTTGCGTTTGAAGAGCCTCATTGTCTGTCTCCGAATTGTCGCGTATCTTTCTGCGTTGACTTCATCATATCTTTCTAAGTGGATCACTCCGAGGCGTTTACGTTCTTCGATCTTCGCCCTGCACTCATCGTCAAACCAAGCTTTGGACTTAATTGTTTTCTTAAATCCTAATACCTTTTGAGCTGTTAGTTTGATTGTGTCTCTGATGGAAGTCCATTTAGTGTCCACCCTACTAGCTTCCTCTTCCTCACTGCTCACATTCTCTAGAATGCTAAATCTATTCATTAGTTCGTCTTGATATTCAGCCCTTTTGCGTAGATCTTTTAGTTTATCAGTGTCGAACTTTTTACTTGTCTCCCGTTACGCGTTACACCGTCGGGTGATATCCATGTGGCTTTATGAATTTCCTTGTGCTTGAACATCGTACTTTTTACTAACAGATCTTTTGACGCTGCGAACGTGATAATTCGAATTCCATTATCATTTGAAACGTCGTGTAGACTTTCTTTACCTATAGTTGGTCTTCCCTTCCAATTTTTGCATTGAGGTCCCCGAGGAGGATTTTAACATCGAATCTCTTATTTTGAAGAACGTGGAGTTTTCAGTAATACCAAGATGGCGATGAAACCGATATTTTGTGTAGAGAATAAAGAATATATGGGGGCATAGCTATAAAAAATTTCATTATAGAGAATGGTGGCAGCGTATTCTATCGCTACTCGGTACTCTATAAGGCGGAAATTGGCTTTGGGGAAGTTATAGGAAAAATAGTCACCGGGTGAGGAGG
The DNA here is from genome assembly GCA_963931805.1 of Microdon myrmicae. NCBI lineage: Eukaryota > Metazoa > Arthropoda > Insecta > Diptera > Syrphidae > Microdon > Microdon myrmicae. Next base: position 168,533,513 of record OZ007498.1, on the reverse strand, counting down.
GGTGAGCTGGAGAACCACAATAAAGGGATCAGAGAAGAGGGGATGGTGTGTTAGCTATTGGGAGGATGTGAGGACTGAATGCAACTGAGGAATCAATGGGGTTAGTTGTGAAGACAAGTTCAAATTGCCTGTCCATATGATTTGGGACATCACCAACTCGACAGATGCTTGAGCCGGCGAGGTGATCTATAAAGACACATTCCTTGGCACTAGAGGATTATGAGATTTAAAAGGATTGACTATCTGAAAACCGTCCATTGGAGTTGAGGGAGGTTAAATTCGCCAAGGACTATGATATCATCTTGGGAAGTACTTATCTCAATTAAGTGGGTTATTGCAGTTGTTTCGAGTTAATGTGATTCGATGGATTGCGATGGTAATATATAGAACCAAATGACGTATATGGATTTTAGGGGTAACCTTGTTTTTTATTGAGACCTAGTCGAGTTTGGGAGAAGAAGAGATGACAGTAAGTGATGAGACTAGTGTATTTTGGATGACTAGGAAACTGGCCATTGAGGCCGTGCTCTTCACTACCAGACCTTTTGACGCTGCGAACGTGATAATTCGAATACCAGATCCCATCAAATACATCCTCTAGGGTCTCGTAGAACGTGTCCTTCGTTTCTTCGTCCGTAGATTCTGTTGGGGCGTGTACGTTTATAAAAACATAATTGTACCATCGGCCCTGTATTTTTAGCACAGACATTCGGTCATTAATAAATTTCACATCTTTTACATGGGGCGTAATCTTCTTGCTTATGATGAAGCCGGTTCCGAGGTTATGTGTATCGGTATCTCCACACACCAGTGTAAATCCGGTGGTTTCGATTACTTGAAGCGCGAAGATGTCCATTTAATATTGTTTCAAAACACATCTAAGCTTTCTCAAACTTCGCCAATCGTCTAAGCTATTCCTACTACATTTTAACGGTAATCAATACAAAAAAACGTAATATTAAAAAAATCAGAACATATATAACCTCTCGAAGTAAAAAGGAATACATTGATAATGCATACCGGAAATGGCGAGATTTGAAGCAACTGTAATAGTCACTTTGATTGGAAAAGTATTAATGAAATTTACCTGCGTTGACCCATCGAAATAATTACAGTGACATTCTGTGAAAAACTTTTTCCTGAAATAATCTTTTGAAAAATCATCCACATTTAACCCATTGGGTTTTTCCCCTCTCTGAGAAAGTAAACCTGTCTTCTCAGCATTATACCAAATCGCCGTTCCCCCCTGCCTTGCTAATATGGTAACGCATTTTTCATTTTTTATGATAATCATCACTAAAAAGTCGTAAAACTTAAAAATGTTAAAGACGTCTCTTTTACAGTCTCATAAATGTTAAGAAATTACCGCGACAAAGCTTAGGGAGATTCGAACTTCATTTGCAAGCAACTTCATCGCGACATCATTAAAATAAATGACTAATCTGCTTTTGAATGTCACGAGACTCTTCCTAACCAAAAAAACATAAAACGAAATCCAAAGAAAAACAAAAGTAAGAATATAAAAAATGAAAAAAAAAACTCGTCATATTAGAATAACTAATAAGAAAGTTAAACCGTTCCAAGAGTCTAAGCTTAACGTAGAACACAACTCGGCCCAATGGCCAAAGTGGACGCTACAAGAACGACCCTGTTGAAAGGGCTCCAAAATTGAGTGCTAATTATTCGGAGGCTGTGAATCAGGTTCGTCTTTGGGAGCCTTGCCATGTTATTGGGGAGCTTTATGGCTTTTCCAATGCTCACGATACATGTGTAGCAGTTTTTAATAGGAAATAAATGTCTGGGAGTTAATTTAGGGTAACGACCCGTGCACGGAAGTGCGTTATTATCAAGTCTACAAGTCCAGGGTAAGCTAATAAAGCCGAACTGAATTTGGAAACCTGACCAGATTTTAAGTTGACCAAGTAACGCCGCAAAATATGAGTCAAGTAAAGTGGACAATATGTGAATATGGGAGGGATTGTAAATGCCGTATAATATTGTATACATATAAATTAGTCGCCCTTTTTAAAGCTCTGTGGATTCGAAGGGAAATGCTCTAGAGATAAACTGAGGAATGAGATTATGGGTCAGTGAATGAACTATCAAAATTCAATATGTAGGGACTTTCAAGGGCGCACGAAGAAAGAAGAGCGGAAAGTCCGACTTATAAGGTTGTCAACCTTTCAATATCAGTAAAAAGAAAAGCGACCGCCAGCGGCCTTTCGCGTTCCGATAGTTATTCATTTTAACCTGTTTGAGATACCAAAATGAAGGCAAAATATTCATGAGAAGGCAATACTACTGGAGGTAGAAGATGGAACTTTGTGGATGCAAAGGAGAACATTATAATGCAAAATTACGCTCATGCAACGGTGAAAGATCTTATAAAAACGTCACAATAACGATGGCTTTACATTTGGTTCTGGACAATTGGTCATTATTACATATATATATATATATATATATATATATATATATATATATATATATATATATATATATATATATATATATACATGTATATATATATATAATAATAATTCTTAATACTATTGTATGTTGGATATCTACCTCATTGCTGGTGTTATGATGACTGGGTGGTGCATGTTACTGAGTCTAAACATGGCCAATTGTGGTGCCAAACCATTGTGGTGGTTGGGCCGTAAACTTACAATGTGTTTCTGTAAAATTGTGGCAACCTACGGAACTTGAAATTAATTTCAGCTGGTTTGGCCGTTTGGTAGAACTTATCGACATCGTGCTATGAAATTGTTTCCCAGACCACTTAACACTTTCATCCATTCTTCCATATCTATTTCGATGTAATATATATAGAATGTCCCAAAACTTTTTTCAAAACAAACATTCTTTAATAAAACACTGAATAGGTGCCCCGAACTAACTTTTTTTTTACACTAATGTTGCGGATTCGCAATTATATGCTCGGGGAGAATTTAGTACGTTCATCGTCTAGTACACTCCCCGACAAACATATTCACCACACCTGTTGACGGATTGATTGACGAGACAACAACAGCAACTTACCCAAATCGTCACCAGTAGTCCATCAAATCCAACAAACGGTGGTAATAGTGGTGCACAACCATCCTCATCATTCATTAAAAGTCTTTTGGCAAATAAGGTTGTGTAACTAGCAGAAACAGAAAGAGCTAGCAGCCCAACCGCAACATATACAAAGTTCACCTATAAAGCTGTCAAGTACATCGATTACTGCATTGGTTAATAATCCATTAATGCAGACAACATCTCTAAAAGTTGGCCAAACTACAATTAAACCAATTACTTCCAACGGAGGATCTGAGAAAAGAAGTACCATCATCAGTAGTGAAAATTCGGACAATTCTAGTTGGGATCCCATGCCACCAATGGCACCACTTAGTTCGGTTCGCGGCACAGGACACCATCGCTCGCACATTCCTCAACCTGCAGGACAAGGGACAACCAACCTTGACCAGGATCGAAACAACCAAACGCGCACTCCGCGCCGAATGGGAAGTCATCTCCAGGCGGTACCACGACATCTTCTACACGGCGGCACCGGAATATCAACAACACGCGTACTTCGCGGAGGACTTTATCGGCGAGACCGAAGAAATATACCTCGAGGAACAGACAAAGCTGCTCGAGGCCCAGTACGCGCTCGCGTCAGCCTCCCCAACAATGGCCAACCGTGCCAATCGCCTCCACCCTAACGAGCCGCCTCCACTGCTGCTACCAACGCTCGCCACCAAGCCAGCGGAAAAGGAACCGCACCCTAGACCAGTGAGTAAGAGTCAGCAGGCTGCCGACTAGGGTGCCGCCTGCCCAAAGCTCAACCCGGCCCATGTCCCGATGATCGACCCAATGGCGAAGCCGCCACAGAAGCCGACGCTGCGCACGCGTTGTGGGGCACAACATGACATGGCCGTTCCTCGTGGGTTGCAAACTTACAACTCCGACCCAGAGGAACTGGTTCCCTTCACACCGACTCCAGAGCAAGCAGTGGGCACGGCGCAGATAGGATCCGTGTCAGATCCAATGCCCGTGCCTTCCACGAATGCGCCATCGACTGTTCCAGCAACAGTAGCCAGCCTAATGACCAACCAGCCCCGTGTCCCGATGCACAAAACACCGCCGGCACCCCTAAGGCAACAGGCTCGATGCACATTCTGCGGGGCCTCACACACTATCTACGCTTGCGAGGGCTTCCGATCTCTCACACCTGGCAGTCGGAAGTCCTTCGCACCCAAAAGGAACTTGTGCTTCAACTATTTGGGTCGCCACCGCCTACGCGACTGCCACTCCAGCAAGGCGTGCCGTCGATGCCAGCGGAGACATCACACCTTTTGCGTGGCCTTGCCACCAGGACTCAAACCGCCATCAGCATCACTCCTCCCCTCCACGGCTCGAAACAATGGACACTGAGGCCCTTCATCCTGCCGTGCCTATCGGGGTATGTACCACCACCACAATTAACGGCGAGGGATCTCTCGTTCGTGGCGGATCTGGAACTTGCCGATCCGAATATCGCCCCCACCGATAAGGTGGACATGATCATTGGGGCAGACGTGTACCCCACCCTTATTCTGGTGGGTCTAAGGAAGGGCCCACGTTCCGGCCTCGTCGCGCAGGCCACTGAATTGGGATGGGTGCTAACAGGAGCGGCACCCACCACGGCATCCAGCTTAAAGGTGACAAGGCCTGTCACCAGTCATCACATGGCCATTTCTCGTGGGTTGCGAATTTACAACTCCGACCCAGAGGAACTGGTCCACCTTACGACTGATGAACGCACCTCCCATCAGAGAACCAAAAGGAGGTCTCGTCGGCATCGGCCCCAGGGGCCACTTGCGGGGCCCATGCAACTACCAGCCACCGACCATTTGCGTAGCCCAACTACCAGAGACATGCCCCTCGCCCGCTGAACCACCGCAAGGACGAGAGGCAATCGAAGAGCCTGCCTACCCAAAGGCTTCAAGGTACCACACCACAATAGGGATAGGAGCGCGTAATGCCACGAGTGGCGGGCGGCGCTCCCCAGCATCCAGAGATCAACCGAATCCCAGCGAACCAGCACGCCTCTCAGTGCATCAACAGAGGCTACACTCCAACAGCCCCGGGAGGTACTTGGCCCGCGACTGCCATTCCGCCAGGACACGCGGACAGTGCCAGAGACGACACCGCGCCCGACTCCACGCTACAGCCTCACACAGCAACGGGCGCATCCCGCCGGCCACTTACTCCTGACGGGCGCCAACGTGCGCAGTACTTGTCACCACCACCGGTCTCGATGCAGCGAGACCCATCACCAGCCATCACGTGGTCATTGATCGTGGGTTGTGACTTTACAACTCCGACCCAGTTCAATAGCCCGGGTCCGCGACCACAAAAGTTAAGGACCCCAGCGATGGAAAAGACCATCCCGTCGTCATCAAACCTCCGAGCCGTCCAAGACCCTCAAGCCGTCAGCGCTCCTCAGGGCGGGCGGCCCCCTCCCAACCGAGCATCCACGTGGAAGTGGACAGCATACAGCACCAGCGGACCGCAAAACCCCGCCTCTGAGCCACCATCCCATGGAGCCAATGATTAGCGAAGCCGGGCGGAATGTTGCGGATTCGCAATTATATGCTCGGCGAGAATCTAGTACGTTCATCCTCTAGTACACTCCGCGACAAACATATTCACCACACCTGTTGACAGTGCACGATCAACTGTCGAAGATTTAATTCAATTGTTATCTCTTTGGTACGCCTCCATGTGGCTGTTGCGTGAATGCTAAAAGTTCAATTGTTGCTTTACTAAAGTGCTGTTTGTTGGTTATATTGTCAATGTGTGAAAGAAAACTTACTTCAATATTAAGGCAATAAACAAGTCTAAAATCAAGTTACGTATTCTTAATAAGAAAATATTTCACACTCACTTGTCACCTTTCCGTACATCGAACAAGCATATAGGAAATCGACTTCCTGCCAGCAGAATATCATCAGGTGTATCAGTCTGCAGCAGAACCAACGAAGAAAAAACATTGGTTCATCTTCAATCAAGTGTTTCACAAAACAACGGTTCCCCGCCGACATTCCTAGGTCGGCGGAACAGCAAAGATCTCGACCGACGACATTCCTCGTTCGGCAGAGATCATACAACTAACGTCCGCACAAAAGGGGATTTTGAAATAGCCCTAAATATCAGAGCATAGTGCGAGCGGAGGACGAGGAAATGGATTAGGAAAAGGGGTGTCGATGTACATTGGTCTTAAATGCCTAGTCATTACAACGAAGAGGAAACACATGATCAAGCAACGCATTCCACATACGTGTGGTTCGGCTAAAGAATGACTCTCTGTATATTTATTTGTGAGCCTAAAATCAACTTCCAATGTGAACTGATGCGCACTCTGTGATTGATGGGTACCTCGGGAAAATTTCTGGAGAGGCGGAAAACATTCAGGAAGTTCAGATGAGCGAACGGACGTGATAATACCTATAGAACAGAGATAGGCATGATACGTTCCGCCTATGTTCTAACGACGGAATTGAACAACTTACAATTACAATTACAATTCATCATCATCGGCACTACAACCGGAATCAGGTCTTGGCCTTCTTTAGCAAGTCTGTGGGGTTCTTTAAAGCTTACCTGAAGAACCCCCCATATTTGCACCCCAATATCCTTGCATACGTGAAACATTTCCTTTCTCAGGGACATTTAATGCATTCAACGCATTATCTAAAAATCCCTAAAAAGAATTTTCCCAGCGTTCACACATTTAATGCGTTATTCAAATTCTCTGAAAGAATTCTTTACAATATTTACCCATCATATCTATTTTCCGAGAGGAATTGTTCATATAATCCCAAACCATTCGGCACCCTTCGTCATCAGATCAAATGCAATGTCGAACAGCTTGTTTATTCAGCTGCAATAAAGCGACCCGCGATTCGTTTGTCCAATCGACAAACAATTACGCATCTCGCGCATTATCACCGAAACCGAATTCTCCAGCATTTCCTAATGCAAACAAGAACCCGGTTCCTACTGCAGTCAGAGATGCCATAAACATCTAAAAGCCATTAGCACCTTTTCCTAATGGCGTTACGTCTATTAACGCGACTGCACCACTCATCCATGACTGTAATGATGCCCTTATTTGCTTTTAGCATCATTTCCCCGATGCATTGCCGTCTATTTATATAGCTACAACGCACATCTGAAACAATGGTCTACACGATCCCTTTGTCCAATTTCGGTTCGACGTTTAATTACGTTTCTCGTAGCCTTGATGCATGAGTAAACAAAGATATACACGATCGCACACACACACATCACCGGAATTTAGTCAGCAGGATTTCCTTACTGGTTACTCACCACATTGAGAGAAATTTTCTCTCTCTTCTCCGAATGTCACCTCTAACTGAGGATTGAATGCAAGTCGGAATTCTGTCCTCGGGAATCGTTTTCCATCACCCGACCGAACCGGTCGGTTCTTCACCTCCGCTCCCGTAGCGCTGCGGGACGCGTATATAGCAGGACTTGAAATTCTACACGAGAGAAGCACCGTCGCGAGCGTTAAGTGTTCGTTATCTAAGGATGTACATACTCCGAGCTGCCCCGGCAGCAGTCGCGTTACTGTGGAATTTTAAAGTAAAAATAAGTTAATAACCGTTTCCAGCAACCATATCTGAAATAAGTTTTGTATTCCAAATTCTTCTTCAATTAAGATTCGTTGCAGAAGGTGTCGAAGTGCTTGTAGTTAAATGTATAAATTTATTGTGGAGTTTTTAGTGAGAAGTTTGGATTGTTAATTGAACGTACTTAAATATGCGGAGCTCACCAGTGAAATTAACCAGTTTGTAAACAAAATAAAAATAAGAAAAATCGTTTCAACAAAAAAAAAAAAAACTATTTCCAACAAAAAGAATAAAAAACTATGTTCAACAAAGCCAGTGCGTTTTATTCTTTTTTCCTCCCTTGTTGCTGAACGTTTAGCAGTTCTATTTGCCCAGTGTCGTGTTGGGGGTATAGTGAAACCGTGCCCGTGCTGGCACACACTACTTTAACCCCCACACGCGTTTACGCCGAGTATTCCCTCAATGTTCATAATTGCGCATCCTTGATCTTGAACGACGTCGGTCGAACTTGTGGAGGGTTCTGGAATACATTTTTTAAACCACTAGCCGCAATTCCATTTTCCTGGGCTCTTGAGACTCCTGTTGAAGCAGCCTTGTTGGTTTGTTGGTATGTGTTCTTGAAGTCGTCGGTTGTTTTGAGGTTGTTATTGGTGTAGAATATATGTGTTCCAGTGTGTGAGAAGCTGTATCTGACCTTGAGTGGTCTCCAGTTGTTGATGGTGATTCATCAACAACAAACAAAGCATCTGCGACTGAATATTCCTTGATGGCCTATGCGAGACCATCCCCATTGTGGACTACATTTAAAAATCACCTCGTGTGGTCATGAATCCCAGAAACGAGAAGCAATTATTCTTGGGCATTCGCACTTCGTGCGTTTTGTTGTTGGGTGCATGGCAGAAGCTGGGGCAGTATCGGGAATCGGATCACGTGTACTTACCGGATTTCGTCAAAAGCTTCTTCAAGCTGAATCATTTGAGCCTCATTGTTTATTTCGGCGATAGCGTTGTTGTGGGCTGTGACCTTCGTCTGAAAGTTCCTCTTCAGTATGGCAATGGATTCTATGAGGTAGTCCTTCGAAACCCTACCCCCTGGCCTGCGTGCTGGATGGTTGTCTGGTCTCTGCTAATTTGCCTTAATAGGTCGCTGAGAAGTTTACTCATTATATCGTAGTATTAAGGGACAAAGCTATTACTAGTAGTACTTACTCAGACCTTGCCACTTGATGATGTGACTGCCACGGATCCTAAATGGCCAGATTCCGACTGTTGTAGTATGTTGAATTAACGATCAGGCCTTGTAAGTAGAAATTTTGTCTTTTCGTGTAGTGTTCTGTATGGTTAAAACTCTACTGTTAGTTGTTTTGTGCGGAGTTAAATATCCATGCGGGAATATCTTGAGTATTTTGAATTGTGTGGGGTTTAATGTCTTGTTCGAAAATGTGTAATTTATTTTATTCTGTGTGGTACTATATCTGCAGTCGAAATTATGTGTTGTAAATTGTCTTGGGTTTAATATTCAGGCGGTTATTTATATCGTGTTGTGTTTTGGGGATAAACATTTGGCCGAAAATATTCCGTTGTGAATGTTCATATCTTGTACAAATATATAGTGCTCTGAAAAGCCCTACCACCTTTTTCCCCCCATTTCCACATCCAAATCCCAGCTACTTTACTCCAAAACTCAAAATCCGATCAAAACCCCAAAAACACCCAAACATAAACCAAAATTCGCAATAAACAAATCAAACATTCGTTTATCGCTCATTAGCTGCTTCCACGGCATAATTAAATCCAAAATCTTAAATTAAAATCAAATTCCCAATAAACGAATCTAATATTCGCCCTACGGCAAAAAACATCAAAACTCAAAATCCAGAGATCGTTATCTCTATCTGAAAAATTCCATTGAGTTAAGCAAATAGAAAACCTAAACCAGATACATGTCGACATCTGCGAAATAGTTTCGTAAGAATTCAAGAAATTGAATTCTTATCTTAAATAAACACTGAGCCTCTCACTCAGGATTTCAAAATCGGGATTTTTGTAAGAAATTGTGTATTTTCGAGATACAAATTTCGATTTGTTTCTCTTTATAAGGGCGATGGACTTTATATTCGAGGATCAGCGGGACTCTTGCGTTCTTGACCCTTCTCTCTCACGATCTCTTCGGATCAAACCCCCACAATTTCTTCTTCAGTACAAAACTGAAGAAAGCGCCCTTCCCATCAACATTCCCCTCTATAATAGAGGATTCCTGGACCCATCCCATAGGGTCTACTATTAACAAACCAAACACACGAACGCACAGTACAAGACGGCACAAACACAAACATACACACCGACCAAAGAGCAGATTATCAGACGCCAAAGACGTGATCTGCGTTTACTACCGCACCCAAGACCCACCGGTCTTGTATGATTTCTTTCCCACCATCCCTCTATAAAAGTAGTTAGAGAACACTTGGACTAACACTGTCCACACTATCCTTGGATACCCACCCTTTTTTCTTCTCTTTTCAAATGCCGCGAGACCGAGCCCAACATCCTCACGGATGTGGGTGATTCTGGTTATCGCAAGATGACCAGAAGTCAGAGACAAGATGAAGGACACACATGTCCTGTCTCGCTAAATTCGGCCTTCTCGCCACAATTTTTTTTTTTTTTTTTTTTTTTTTTTTTTTTTTTTTTTTTATTCGAGGATCAGTCTCGATTAGCGTCCGAAGCGGTAGGACGCCAGTAAATTAAATTAAAGGAAATAAAATACAAATATCATAACAAAATAAAAAGTATTGTTATTGGGCCTGGCAGATTACCAGGTCCCATATTAAACGATCGGTTGTCACTCTTCCCGGAGGCCCCGGAAGCACGGTGGCGACCGCAACGGGTCCCCTCAGGAGCGGTCTTAAAGAGATCCCTCGTCCTTTTCAGGACAAGACACGCTCCCTGAGAGAAGGACCACAACAAAAATGGTGGCAGCGGTGGAATACCCAAAATCCCTTACCAGCAGCAGAAACGTACAAGCCGGACGGACAAAAAAAAACAAAATTCAAATAACAAAAGCGTGCCTGGGGGTAAACACCGGCAACAGTGAAATTAAAAGTGAGAATATTGAAAAAAAAAGTGCGAAGTGGATGACGGCCACGAGTCCCGTGAAGAAGCAGGAAAAGCGGTCCTGCATAACACTCACCCCTACCGAGGACGACACTGACGACATACCAACTCAACAACAAATTGATTGTGCATAACTCCGCATTAGCTCAAAAACTGATACAAGGCAAACCATCAGTGAACAACAGGATTACAAACAGATGTTTTTGTTTTCAAGTCGAGAGGAAATGCAACCCCACACTCCTGGTTCCCTTGAAAACAGCTTGCTACAAAGGGCAATCACATGGGATGCTTGACCAAGTGAAATGTGAAGTGATTTTCTTAACAACAACAGACTCCAGCTCCAATAAATTGGTCCACAGAGGAAGCTACGACCGTCTACTACCCCGTGGATAATGGTCCAAAGTGTACCACAATAGCATGACAGCAACTACAGGCAAATGCAGGCAACCAATTGAGGACATCACGAATTGTTCTGCAATATAGGCTGCAACAACAAGGTGGTCACAGCATCAACAGGTACCAGGTATTTATACAATTTATATATATTGTCTAATCCAAGGGGACAAATGTAAAACCCCAACGTAAAATAAAAAAAATTAAAAATTTTTACATTGAAAAGGGACAAGAGATTCCCACAACACATATAAAAAAAATGTTTCGTTTTTCTCAAAGGGGACACTTATACAATGTATTAATGAATTTAGAAATGTTCCTAACATTTAAAATATCATCAAAGTGGAAAATAACTAACATATTTAAAAGTAATTAACGTAAACCACTTATTATATCACATACGGACAGTAAAATATATGCCATATATTAATAAATACTACACACATTTTAAGGGGATAAAAAAACAAACCCCACAAATAAGTGTAAAATCCCCTAAGAATATATATATATATATATATATATATATATATATATATATATATATATATATATATATATATATATATATATAATTTAAAAGGGATAACAATTGACAAATTAAACAATTTTTGAACAAATTCTATTTAAAGGTATAATAAACGGTAAAGTAAATTTTAAGTTCATGCATTTAAAGAGGAAAACTCCGAATTAAATTAATTGTTTTAAGCTCTTAAATTTAAAGGGACACAAACACCCCAAAACTCAAATTTAAAACACATATTTACTTAATTACTTTAATTAATTTGGGAAAATTTTCCATACTCTCGAACAGGCAATTCTTGATTTTAACACGCTCACCCTTATATGTTGCTGGTCTTTTTCCTTTCATCTGTTTAGATCGAAATTCCTTAAGATCTCTTTCCCCTATCCAGGATCTTTCTACTTGCAGACTCGTTTCACTTGGGCTCGATAAAAGTCTCCTCTCTTTTTACCCTTGGCTTCTTTCACAGCATCTCTTCTGCTAATCTGTCTGTCAGGATCTTTCGACATTAGTATTGTTTGTTTCTCTTACCTTCGATAGGATCGATTTCCTCGGATTCTCTTTAGATAGGTTCGTTACATTTATAATTGGGAAGATGAATTTACCGAAGGAATATTTCACCCAAAATAATACCCGAATCGAATGTTTAAAATGCGCGAAAACGAATACCTAATAACGCGAATTCAAATATGAACGTCACAATTGGACGAACTCGATGATTTCATTTCTCGCGGGGATATTATTTTTTCCCAGGCACAGGATGACAGCCAACATGCTTTTTATCTAAGCGTGGTAAAAACCAGACTGCAAGGGCCAGCATACGACCACATCCGGTACAAGGTCATTTCAACCTGGAATAATCTTGCTTCCGAATTAAAGGGAGAATTTAAAATTCTCACCTCTATGTCAGCGGCACAAAACAGTCTGGTGACAGCCAAGCAAGATAGCAAGGAAGATATGAAGGAGTTTGGAAACAGACTCGCACACCTCCTGTATCTGCTGGACAAGGCCACGTTTGAAAGCACTGTCCAACCCGCGGTGCGAACATATCTCCTCGAAGAAAATAAAAAGCTCGCCTTGCATACATTTGAAGATGGTCTTAGGAATTCCCATTTAAAACTCTTTGGTAAAGCACGAGTACTTGGGGTACCAAGTCTTAGAGCAGCAATCAATTACGCTCTCGAGCAGGCCCCACGACTAGGCAATAATACAGTGAAATTTTCTAATAATTCCAAATACAGCCAACCAACAATTTGCCAATCGTGCAATAGGTCTGGTCATACTTCTGTGATATGTCGAAATGAAAATGTTTCTAGTCCTATCTCCCAAATTAAAGCAGAGGTTGAACGCCTCCAATGCAGTTATTGTAATACCCTTAACCATTCCCAGGCGGAATGTAAAAAGGAACGATTCCAACCAAATAATCAAAACAGCTCTCCATTAAATAAAAACGTTTTTAAAACTCAGCCCACTTCTAGTCAAACAATGACGCCCAAGAGTTCTTTTTCTCCTGAAAACTATAACGTCTCGAGAAGTGGAGTAATAAATAAAACAAACAAGGTACAATTTATAAAATTGAACACACAAAGACCTAAACAATCGTTTCCAAAAGCTAAGGATACAAATCGGAAGGTAGAAAATGCCTCACCTTACAAGGTGTCGTCTACGGATGAAATTGGCATTAGAGATAATAGGGACATAAATCAGAGGCAGGATGATATAACTGCTCCTCAAATAGAAGAAGTAGTGACCAAAGATCATATCCAACAGTCAACATCTGAATCCGTTTGTCTACGGGCCGGATCTGATGATTCGACAAAGACCCCTGATCATACTATCCTAACACATCCTTCTACTTTCATATTCTTAAATGCTCCGACTTCTAGCAACAACACGTCCAAGTTCATAGAGCACAAACTGAAAATCCCGGCAAAGTGTAAGCCTAAGGAGCAAGAACTCTCAGCAAACTGTAAGCCCGAGGAACAAAAACTTTCAGCTAAGTGTACGCCTGCGGAACAAAGAGTCCCAGCAGAACATAAGCCTGAAAAGCCACAAGAACTCCCAGCATCCAATAAGCCTGAGGAACAAAGATTCCCAGCTAAGAGTAAGACTGAGGAACAAGAAGTCACAGCAGAATATAAGTCTGTAAAGAACAGCTATATCAAATTACCTCTTTTAAATTACTTGTTTGTCCGCATCGTTTCCCTCGTTTCTCTAATTTTTCAAATTTTAAAATGGGTTCTACAAATTAAACATAAAAATAAACAAATGATCAAAATCCCTTTTACAAATATAACAATGGTTGATGCTTCAAAATCTATTATGAATTCTACATCCTTCAAAATGATTTTCATAGATGGATTTACTGCTCAAACTTTAAAAAATGTCACACAACCCAACCCTAAGAAAACATGGAAAAATTTTCACAAATTTAAAGATAAACTTAAAATGAACAAATTGGTTTTCCTTTATTATTCAAAAATATATGTATACATGTATCCACATAAAAATTAAAACAGCAATTCTCACAATCTTAATCTAAAAAAAAAAATTATATGTAAATTAAATATATCCACAATAAATATATAATTAATAATATTTAATTCCCCCTTTAACAATTTATTGTACAAAAACAAAATAGTACATATACATAATAGCGCAAATAAATAAAATAAAACAACCAACTTTGTTTTGGAAAATGTATGTATCTAAAAGAAAATAAACTAAGAAAATTTATAAATAATACAACAGTATTAAAACTCGGGAGATAATAAGTAAAATATAACACAAATAAATCTTTAAATAGTTTATATTATGAAGAGAATATCCCCAAATTCATATTATTAACACATAAATGATGAAACAAATATTAACTCCCTCAATAAAATAATTTTGTAAATATTATACAATATTTTAATTAATTGCCATTAACTTAAAATTTAAATAAATGAACAAAATTATTTAAATAATAAATGATCTTAATTTCTAAATAAAAAACATGTATAATTCTAAGTCTAAAAAAAAAATTTTTTTAACTAAACAAAACAAAATCTATGAAATAAACAATATTAAGTAGAAATATAATAATTTCAAATAACTATGTAACATTCTTCAATTAACCAAATTACATATATTAAGAAAAATAAGGAACTAACATTTTTTAGTTTAACTCAAAACAAACTTAAAAATTTAGAATTAAATCTTTCTTTATAATACATGAAAAAAAAAACATAAATATGGTCCTCAAAATGAAACAGAAATATACTCTGTAGATAATGTAAATTCCTATATAATACACAAGTTGTAATGCAATACCCTTTTAAGGCTCACCTAAAATGTATCTGTAGCACAAATTGAATTTAATATTTTATTTAAAATAACCTTACTTTATAAAAATAATTCACAATTATTATTAAATATATTGAAAAAACAAAAGAACGCTGTAAATAACATTATTAATATATGTAACTTAAAAATTATATACACGATAAGAAAATGGTAAATTTAAGCCTTTAGTTTAACACATAAACCTAGGATTTATAAAAACGTAACAAAACACTGAAGAACACTCTACCGTAACCTAAGAAAATGAACTTTGAATAATACTTAAAATTGAAAACAGAAACAAGCAATTGTAACTGAACCAAAAATTTTAAGTTTTTAATTCCAAATTATGTAACGAATCATGATGACATCGCCCTTCATCTTTTATCGCGTCACTCCTACAAAATTAATCTCTTACAGATTAATTTTTTTTTTCAAGGAGGGGAGGATGTAGTGCTCTGAAAAGCCCTACCACCTTTTTCCCCCCATTTCCACATCCAAATCCCAGCTACTTTACTCCAAAACTCAAAATCCGATCAAAACCCGAGAAAACCCAAACATAAACCAAAATTCACAATAAACAAATCAAACATTCGTTTATCGCTTATTAGCTGCTTCCACGGCATAATTAAATCCAAAATCTTAAATTAAAATCAAATTCCCAATAAACGAATCTAATATTCGCTTATTGTTCTAGATTCGCCCTACGGCATCATCAAAACTCAAAATCCAGAGATCGTTATCTCTATCTGAAAAATTCCATTGAGTTAAGCAAATAGAAAACCAAAACCAGATACATATCGACATCTGCGAAATAGTTTCGTAACAATTCAAGAAATTGAATTCTTATCTTAAATAAACACTGAGCCTCTCACTCAGGATTTCAAAATCGGGATTTTTGTAGGAAATTGTGTATTTTCGAGATACACATTTCGATTTGTTTCTCTTTATAAGGGCGATGGATTTTATATTCGAGGATCTTTACTCTAGCAGCAAATTTGTTAAGGCTGCAAGAAATCGCATTAACAACTTTCTCCCTAACATAACAACATATTTCAATAAATGGAAAATTCACCTTAACCCAACTAAAACGCAGCTCATCGTGTTCAAGGGCAAACACGAGCACTGTACAAACAACACTAGACGCTGCCACAACAAAATTACACTTAACCTAAACAACACTCTAATAAAACCCTCCAAAACCCTAAAATATCTGGGAATCACTTTTTCTAATAACTGGTCTTTTTCCTCCCACAATAAAAATTCCCTTCAAAAAGCCACAATTCAGCTTAATCTCTGTAGAAGAGTAATGTGGAAACCTAATAGTCTCTCTCACATAGTCAAACTGCTCATTTACAAACAAATTATCAGGCCCACACTCACGTACGCGTGCCCATTGTGGTACCATATCACTCCCTCCCAAATGGAGAAATTACGAGTATTCGAAAGAAAATGCTTTAGGTATGAATCTGGGTTACATCGTCGTCCTAACTCCTATAAGTACTATAGTAACGTAGAACTCTACAATACCGCTGGTATTGAGCGCCTCGATAGACTATTCCGCGAGCTATCTACCAAATTTATCGAAAACCTACAAAATAATCCCAATCCCATAATAACCTCGCTGTTAGAGAACCCTCTAGATATCAGAACTAACTACCCCAACTGTCTCCACACCAGAGCTATCTTCGTCTCAGGCAGACTGGTAAATGATTCAAATGAGATCATATACCACAACACCGAAGTTACCCCTAACCAGTTCAAATATTCTAACGTCCAACCATTTTCCAACATCCTACGTTTTTCCAACGAACAACCGGAAAGAAATACTCTTCCTCAAACCCATAACTGACCTCATTCCACATCCTTTAATTCATAAATCCCATTGATTATAAAACTTTGTTTTGTTTATAGCTCATTTTATAATAATCAGACTAAGTTAGGTTAAGTTATATTTATATTTATATTTAGGGTTAAGTTTAGATTAAGTAAAGTAAAAATAAGAAATTCCTGGTTTTCTGACCTTTTCCAGGAAGACGAAACCCTACTAAATGTATAAACACACATATAGCCTATAACTCTTAAAACATTGTTTGGAAAATGTATTATAATAATAATTACATGTAAGCAATTGTCACGAATTTAATTTTAAGTCACTGTATTACTTAAATGTACAAATTTTAATTATGGTTAATAAATACAGTTTAAAAAAAAAAATATATATATATATATATTCGAGGATCAGTCTCGATTAGCGTCCGAATCGGTAGGAGGCCAGTAAATTAAATTAAAGGAAATAAAATACAAATATCATAACAAAATAAAAAGTATTGTTATTGGGCCTGGCAGATTCCCAGGACCCATATTAAAGATCGGTTTTCACTCTTCCCGGAGGCCTCGGAAGCACGGGGGCGACCACAACGGGTCCCCTCAGGAGCGGTCTTAAAGAGATCCCTCGTCCTTTTCAAGACAAGACACGCTCCCTGAGAGAAGGACCACAACAAATATATAGCCGACTGAGAATGTTAATTTTATAGCAAGTTGTATTAAATAGAATTCGATTACACTGGGAATTATAATCAGTACATTTTCTCTTAATATGTAAAACTAGCTACTGGACGTCACTCTTGGGTTCTTCAATCATATCCCACGTAATCTACTACGATTCAAACAATTCTAACTTATTGCGACCAATGAATTTGATGTGTTGTCGACTCTGTTCCAAAGATCTGGCTGCTCCAAATATACATCCGGCTCGAAGGACCAGCGGATGTCTATCTTTGTCGGCAAATTAAGGTTTTATTGAAGACGATACTACCGAGGATTGTGGGGAGAAAGTAATGTGCCAAACACGGGCACTCCGTTCACTTCCTCCTCCATCATAATTAATTGTTCCCTCGAGCACTACACGATTACGACGAAGCAAAGAAAACGCCAAACACCGGACAAGTAAAAATATAAAACACAGGATGTCTATTGTTTATTTTTATTTATTTTACGGTAGCACTACGTGAAAATTACAATGTGAAATCACTAAAAACGCAATCTTCGAAGACTGCAGCGAATATAATATTCGACGCGGCGAGGCGGTTGCAAACACTAGACTGTACGTGGGAAATGCGAGTTATGTCTATGAGGCACATGATTGTTACTTATTTTATTGTTTCAAAATTGTACACACACGCGACTCGTGGATTTTCGCGTCTCTGTGCGCACCGGAGAGCGGAAGTCAGCAACGACCATGGCGGTCGGCGGATGGAAATCGACTCAGCGATAATCATCTCGTGCAGAGATGATTCGCTTATGGGGTGAGTTTGTGGTGTCGTGGTAGATACCCTTTCCACTAAGGATATGTTTTACCTACCACAAGAGACGTAAAGTCTCTTTTTGTGGAACAGAGAACCAGATCTCGTAATGCAGATCATGGTGGTATGTGTGTGATCGTACCCATCACCGATAAACATTTAGCAAAGGATAAACGCAACCTGAAACGAGAAAAAAAAATAACAAAGGAAGAAGCACGCTGTGTGTCCTCGCTATAATAGACGTTGGGAAGAAAAAAGGTGCTAATGGGATTGGTGGCAGAAACGAATCCCTTGCCTGCATTTGTATATGCAGGGAAATTAGTTTGGGGCGACGTACGAAATTGATGATTGTTTGTCTAATGATGGTGAATCGCCGGTCGGCTTGTTGCAGCTGTAAAAACAAGCCGACCGACGTTGTATTTCAATTGATAACAATGGGTGCCGAATGTTTTGTATTTATGGTGCATATGCACATTAAGGAGCTATTTTTAGGAATTTTATCTAACGCGTTGAATGCATTAAAATTCCTTGTATAAGGAGATGTTTCAGGTATGCTGGGTGAAGATTGCGGTGCAGGTGTGGGAAATTGAAATTTGCCTGGGAACCAAAGCTACCGAAGGGATTCCTGAAAAGGTAGAAAAGAAATCTTACAGGAAATTATATGCGAAAAGATGCATGAAGGTAAGTTTTCTTTTACAGGGACTTTTTAGATTATACCTTAGATAATCCTAGATGCGTAAAGCATTTAAGGTGCTAATGCGATTGCATTAGCGAAAACTTATGCCGATTGGGATGTAGTTATGAGGGTTATTCAGGTAAGTGGGCCGTGGGGTTTGGCGGAACCGTCACAGGATCATTCGCAATGTCAAAACAAATTTGTTTGGTAGTGTTAAATTTCGAAGTTTTATTCCTAAAGAGAGCTTGCTAAATTCTTAATAAGGGACTAGTGAGAATTTACAAGTATTACAATGACTCAGGATAGTTAGTTAATTCTAGCCTCTTAATAAACACATACGTCAATTGAACAAAGCATAGGGCGTATTTCTTTAATGATATATTGCACCTAATATCCAGTGCTAATCACTGACAACATTGTGTTATCAGTGATATATACCGATATTAAACAAAACCGAATGCATCGAAGTAAGACCAATTATTCTAGCTCAAAGTAGACAGAAAATTGTGTTTCGATTTTATAAACAAAAATATTTTTCATCGAATAAATATCTCAAACCGAAAGTAAATAATTATAGCAATTCGTTATATTCACTAAAATTTACGATACAGGTACGTGCCACCCGACAATGGAAATTATAAAGTATAACATAATGACCACTATATATTTTCATTAAGAATGATTTACTTTCTATAGGTAAATAAAATCTAATAATATTCGCGCCGATCACAAAGGAATGAAACTTGCATAAAAAACTAAATTTAAAACAAAATTAAAACGTTTCCATTTCATATTTGGTGGAAGCGGTGAAGTTGTGTACCGCACAGGTTATAAAGTTTTGTCAGTAGCATACAAACAAAATCAAATGTTAAGCTATTTAAACTCGTAAAAGACGCTATACAATCCAAAGACGCCTTTGAGGATGTGAATGCAGATATTTTCACGCTTTGATCTGAATTTTCTTAATTGGAATATGTATTTGGTTTAATAATACAGATGACCGAAGATAAAAGTTGATTTATAGGACTGTTCAAACTATTTAACGGAAGACACATTGACACAGACTGGTCATCCACAGGACGGCGTGTGTTTAAAGGAATGTCTTTTAAAGTCAAATTAACGCTATAAATAATAAATTGTTGTCGTGCTTAAAAGCGCGCCCATCCGTGTTTGTCAGTTGGAGAAAAATTATTGGTATAAATATAGAAGGCACGCAAGGTGAAAGGGAGAAACGTTATAAAACATCTTGCGGTTGAAGGTTAAAATACCTTACGTTAGGTCCAGTTTTACCAAATTGGTTTGCAATTGATAAAATTACTGTTGCTTGAGAGTATAATTAAACTTCCAGTCCCATTTCCGATCCAAAACATTTTTAAAGGTTCTCAAAAATAATTTGATGTGTGTTTGGAAATTCATTTTAAGTGAATAGGATTAATGGTGAGGGGCGGCCGAAGTTTGGTCCAGTTTCCCTCAAATTACGCTATCCATACCTTAATAATACTGCTAGTGTTTGAAAAGTTAGCTAAACTTTCGGTCCCCTCGTCACTCATACAAGCTATGATAGTCGTTTAACAAGTCCTTAAGAGTGGATTTTCAGATGAGGTTGTTTTTTGCCTGCTTATAAATTTCAGATTTTATCCGTTTTTATCGTCATCATCATCATCGGCACTACAACCGGGTTCCGGTCTTGGCCTTATTTAACAAATCTCTCCACCGGTCCCGATTTCGAGCCGATGTCATCCAGTTTGACACTGCCAGGCTCTGGGCGTCCTGGTCTACGCCATCACTCCATCGCAGACAAGGTCTGCCGCGCTGTCTTCTTCCATACATCCTGCCAAAAAGGTCTTTCCGGGTAGGCTCCTCTTCGCTCATTCGAGCTAGGTGTCCCGCCCACCGGAGTCTACCGAGGTTGATTTTTCTTACAACATTAGCTTCAAGGTAGATTGCGTACAACTTATGGTTGCAGCATCTCCGGAATCGTCCTCCCTCACATACGGGGCCAACAATTCTCCTTAAGAGCTTTCTCTCGAACGCGGCCAAGAGTTCAGAGTGCCTTTTATTGAGCACCCAAGTCATGAGTACTGGTAAGACCATGGTATTGTACAGTAGTAGCTTTGTTGTTTTGGATAAATTTCGGGATTTAAAGACCCTTGATAGACCATAGTAGGCTTTGTTAGATTTAATTAGCCGTTCGCGTATTTCTCCTTCCATATTGTTATCGGCTGATACTATTGACCCAAGGTAGTTAAAGGATTGCACTTCTTCAAATTCGTGCTCCACTACTCTGATAGTTTGACCAACGTTAGGTCTTCTCTTCGCAGAAGTTGCCACCATGTACTTAGTTTTTCCTTCATTAATGTGCAGTCTCAGTTTTTGTACCGCCTTCTAGACCTGGGGTGAATGATTCCTGTACAGGGGGCTTTATTTGATTTGAGCTGTCTAATGGCTTTTAAAGTTTCCACTGTGCTTGGTGGCGGGAGCATTTAGTCTTGTTCTTGCATTGGTGGAGCCTCCAATTCTTCGGTGGGCTGACCATTTAGCAATTCACTCAAGTGTACTTTCCATTACTCCAGAATGTATTCAGGATCGGTGATCAGATCACCCTCTTCATCCTTGCAGTAAGTGTGGCGTGGTGTGTACCGCATCGTACTGCGGATTATTTGGTAGAACTTCCGCGTCTGGTGCGGACCTCGCTCTCTACTTTTCTCTATTTCACAGACAAGTTTTTTTTCCAGGCACTTTTCTTTTGTCTCTGGAGTCTTTTTTCAGATCTGCTGAGCTCTTTGTACTTCTCCTCGTGTACCCCCGTCTTATCAGTCTGCTGCATTATCCGGTATGGAGCATTCTTACATTCAGTCGCTAGCTTCCACTCATCATCAAACCAGTCGCTCCGATCTCTACGACTACTGCCTAAGATGGAGTTGGTAGTACTAATCCCTGTATTCTTAAGGTGTGTCCATTTCTCTTTTACGCCTGGCATTCTAGCCCCAGGACACTCCCTCCCTCCATCGAGCTCTTCGAGGGCGAGTCTTAACGCATGAACAAATCTGTTACTGATGTTCTCATTGCGTTAAGTTGCCGTGTTGATTCGAACCTGATCGGCGGATGCAATACGTCTCCGTAAGGCAATCCTCGCTCGGAAAACTATACCAACAAGATAGTGATCCGAGTTGACGTTGGCACCTCGGTACGTTCGTACCGTCATCAGGATCGAGGACTGGCGGCGATCTATCAACACATGGTCAATTTGATTGCTTGTGGTTCCATCAGGTGATACCCAGGTGGCTTTGTATATGTCTTTACGCGGAAACCTGGTACTCGCAACGAGCAAGTTTTTTGATGTTCCATAACTGATAATTAGTGTTCTCATGCAAACTATGGAAACCTACGTAGTGCCTGAAAACCGGCTCCCGACCTATTTTGACATTCAAATCACCAAGAACGATTTTCATATCGTATCTTGGGCTGGCATTGAGGGCCCGTTCGATGTTCTCATAGAATTCTTCTTTTTCGTCATCAGGGAGCTCCTCTGTAGGGCCGTGAACGTTTATGAAGCTTATGTTCCTAAAGTTGCCCCGCACGCAAAGAGTGCATAACCTTCCGTCTATTACATTAAAGCCGATATTGGCCGGGTTCAGTTTTTGGCTGACTAGAAAGCCTACCCCGAGCGCATGATGTTTTGCATGACAGCTATAATAAATGTCATACTCGTTTCTTTGAATAACACCACTCCTCGCCCATCTCATTTCTTGTAATACTGTTATGTCAGCCTTATATTCGGACAGGGCATCGGCTAGCTGCTGTGCATCTCGAGCTCTGTATAGTGAGCGGACGTTCCATGAGAAAATTCTCATATCGTTAGGCATTTTCGTTTCCGTGGTCGTCGTTGTGTATCCAGACCATATCCCAGGCTTGATAAGTTTGCCATAAAAGTTGAATTTTCCAGGCAAGGTTATTAGCCTTACGCCAACCTCTCTCAAGATGTCGCTGCATACATTGGTTCACTACTTGGTGCGTGTCAAAGTAGTGTGGAGGTCATATTATTATTTGATATGTTGCTTTCTTACCTCCGTACTTCCAGGGTGGACGTCTGTTCCGGCTGGAGGTGTGAGGGCGGCGTGATGGGTGTGCCCGTCCTCTTTGATTGGAAGCCTCCCCGATGAGCTGATCTTCAGTTCAGGCTCCTTCTGGTCGGCTACTTCCGACCTTAGTTCCCGACAGGTGATGGGTCTCCTTCTAGTGTGGGGCGTGGCGAAACTAGCCACATAAATATGTGAACCTTAATAGAGAAACAACTGAAAACCGAAGGCTTTAAGTGTACTTTTTATTTTCTATTTATTCTTTGATTTTGAATGATTGGATTTTATTATACGACTGGTCGGCGGTTCGCTCTTCGGAACTAGACGGATCTCGAAATTGAAATTGGTCGCCCTTTTATTCTATTTTGAGTTGAGAATTGTCAACTATTTTAGTGTAAAAATTCCAAGAACCACGCACAAGATTTTGTGTCCTTCAATTGGAATTGTGTTCTAGGAAATGATTAAAGGTTTAGTTGGATGGGTTCTTGGAAGGGAAATCATGAAATGCGTTTTGAATTAAGCATTTCATAATGTCAGGGTTTTGGGAATTGAGTCGTTGCACGACAAATGGATTTTGGTTTAAGTTTATCGTGCATATGATCCAATTTGGATTGGGGTATGAATTAATGTGAAATTGAACCAATGTGCGATAAATTAACTTTTGGTTTAATTTATCGCTCATATGATTCAATATGAAATTTGGATTTGGGTGAGATTATTTAGGTATATTTGGGGATTTGGACGGGAGTGGCGATTTAGGATCGCTACAGTAGCTATCCAGGGGCGTCACGTGGTGACTGCATGTCAACTTCGATTGAACAGGGACAAAGGTCGCAATCAGTGATTTTGCCCTGTATGTTCGCTCCCATCCCCTAAACCGACCTACGTAGCTTCGCCATTTATGGAGGTGTGGATGTGGTAACTGGGACGATTTGAGAGATTTTTACACGTCCTTTCCGTGGTTCGAGGTGTGCTTTAGAGGCTCCAATGTTAACGCATGCAAGAATCGGTCACGGAGATTATTCTTCTCGGGATGGAGATTTACATTCTGCATTCCATCAAACGAAATTCATCTGATAATCCTTGGTTTGATAAAAAAGGCGAACAGATTACAGGGGCAAAAAATAAAGCTTTTAAACAATGGCGCTCCAATCCCACCGAGGTCAACAAAACGACTTTTGTTAGAATCAGAAACGCGTTCAACCAGGAGATTGATACTGCAAAAAAGGCTAACAACGACATACTAATCTACTATATGGTTGGCCTCTGGCGCAAGACTAATGACCTTGCCCGGAAAAAAACAAATCATTATGGAAAATTTAACAAGCCTCAGGACTTGCTAAATAAGGCCAAGACTGGTTCCCGGTTGTAGTGCCGATGATGATGATGATAAGGTTGGCAACTAAGTAATTGCCGATTTTTTCCAATAAATAAAACACATTTTTTAAATACAACGAATAAACTTTAATCCATGATATATTTTCGATTTTATTCGATTACCCTTTGCCATCTTTCTGGCAACTTCATAATTCCACGTTCGTAAAACCTCTGATCTTTATCGGTAAAAAACTGTACCATGTGCGATTTCAAGCGTCATCATCACTGAAAGCTTTACCATACGAAGAGTTTTGCAAAGATCGAAAGAAATGGTAATCTGATGGAGTAAGGTCAGGACTATATGGTGGATGTAACATCAATTCGTAACCGGGCTCCAATAATTTTTGGCGAGTGACCAAATATGTATGTGTCCTAGCTTTGTGCTGTAGAAAAATAACACCTTTTCTATGGACCAACTCTAGTCGTTTTTCGATGGTCGCTGTATTTAATTCGTCCAGTTGTTGACAGTATTCATCCGAATTGGTCATTTGATTCCTTGGAAGCAGCTCAAAATGCACTACACCTTTCGAATCCGTCCAAATTGAGAGCAAAATCTTCTTTTCGTCGATATCACCTTTCGAGGTGGAGTGTGCTAGCTCATCAAGCCTGGACCAAGATCGTTTTCGATTGACGTTACTGTAAACAACCCATTTTTCATCGCCAGTGATAATTCGTTCCAAAAAAAGATTCGGATTCATTGCGTCTAAAATGCAAATCGCAAGCGTTGATGCGCTTCGTTAAACGAATTTCTTTCAATCCATAACCTCAAGCTTTTTAACGAGTTTCATACGTTTTAAATGTTTCTCAATCCCCGTATGTGACACAATTAACTTTTTTGCTATCTCTCGTAGAGTTACATTGCGGTCCGAGTTGATTATGGCTTTATTTCTTGGATTTCTTGGTCGGTAGTTTTTGAAAATTTTCAAGTTTACCTACCCTTTCTGCTAGCTGGTTGATGTCTTTTTTGATGTCGTCTTGGAATACACTTGTAGTGCTCCAAAAAGCCCTACCACCTTTTTCCCCCATTCCTGATCCAAATCCCAGCAATAATACGCTAAAACGTATAATCCTATCAAAACCCACAATAACCCAAACATGATCCAAAATTCGCAATAAACGAATCAAACATTCGTTTATAGCCTAACAATTGCCCCCACGGCATAATTTAATCTAAAAAACCAAATTAAAATCAAATTCACAATAAACGAATCTAATATTCGTTTATTGTTCTACATTTGCTCCACGGCATCATGGAAATTCAAAATTCAGATTTTATACCCCCATAGATCATTATCTCTATCTGAAAATTTTCCATTCAGGAAAACAAACAAAAAACCAAAAGCAGATACATTCCCACATCTGCGCAATATCTTCGTAAGAATTCAAAAAATTGAATTCTTATCTAAAGTAAACACTGAGCATCTCGCTCAGGATAAAAAAATCGGGATTTTTGTACGAAATTGTACACTTTTGAGATACAAATCTCAATCTTTTTTCCTTTATAAAGGAATAGTGGAGTGATCTCCGGGCCGCAGTATCTTAATCCTCGTGCCGAAGAGCAGTAGTACTCTAATTTAAAATATACATCATCTGTATCCAGGAGCAGGAGTATTAGAATATCCCTCTTACCTTGGAGGCATCGCCTCCAGGAGAATCAACGTTAATAAACTTAAACTATAATTAAAACAACCGCATTTCATTTTATTTTGGAATCGTGCGTTGTCACAAACGTTGGTTGTTTCTTTGAGTACCAGGACGACTCCTAACAATTGGAAAAGAAACCGGTGAGTAAATTGGTGTCAAGACCAAAGTTTTAACCCTTATAGCATCCACGATTACGGACATCAACAGAAGGTACTAAGGTTGCAAGGTACAGGGAGGCCATTCCCAAAGTGACGTCCCACGAACGATCAGGACGTTGCTCTTCCCTCTGGGTCAGAGGAAGCACGGAAACGGCCCCTTTGTAGGTCGATTTTTCTCAGGAACAATATACTAAAGAGATCAAAAGTTCTTTCAAGGACTAGGAGACGTTTCCTGAAAATAAAAACCCCTACAAGAAGCACAGCACATTGAACATCTTCATCATATCCATGATGGTAGGCTGGTTATTGACAGGTTGTTGTCTGCTTTTATTATCTGCTTTCTCATTTAGTTTATTGTTCATTTGTGTGTTGCTAGTACCAGTTGTGATTGGCCCCACTTGCTCTGTATTTTTTGATTGTAGTCTTTGAGTGACTGTAGTTTTCTTTGGATGCTGAGCTTTTAATATTTTTTTTGATACACTGAGCATCCCTTGTAACTAGCTGGATGGTCATTCTCGTGGCAAACATGTTGCTATGCTGTTGTGTTGTTTCGAACATTGAGTTGTGTGGTGTGGCCCAGCACACTTAACACATCTTAAATTATAGTTGCAGACATTTTTTTTATGACCAAGCTTTTGGCAGTTATTACATTGAGTTATCGATCTGACCAATCGATACTTTGCACCATAATAATTCTTGGATTTCATAAACTGATTTGTTATTCTCTTTTTGAACTATATCGACATAAAACAATGGAAAGGCTTTAAAGATTTTTTCTCCATTATTTGACGTGGTGCTTTTTCTGGTGTTTGTTACCTTTACCATTTTATGATTTAGTGAGCATAATTCATTTGCAATCATATCTATGGACATTAAAGCTGGAAGTCCTTTGATTACGAATCTAAATATTTTCTCACTTTTTAGTTGGTAGGTATGACATTCTAAGTCTTGAGTTCTTACATCCGTCTTAAGGGATTGTAATTTCTCTTTAACTGCTCTGTATGCATTTTCTGTTTCAAGTTATTTTTATGTCATTATTTTTTGAATTGAATTTTGTCTTTGACTACAGACACAATGCCATATTTAAATGCATTAAAATCCCTTATATTCCTCACATTGATTGGTGGCGGCAGGGGAGTTTTTCTTTCTTTGGTAACCTCATTTGTTGAGCCACAAACTGACGTCATATTGTTTACAGTTGATATTGTATTTTGTGTATGACTGTTATCAGTTTTTCTTTTCTTATAAAATGCAGAGGTTTCCCTTTCCAGCTCTTCTTCGTTTGTATGGTATTGTGTTGGCAAAGGGATGGTGGCACATACCTGCCATTGCATTTGGTTTCTCATTGTGTTGATTTTGTGAAGCATAGAGATACAGATCCGAAGATTTATCATCGCTTGTTGTTGCTGGCACGTAGCTGCTTGTTGTTGGTATGCTGCTGCTAGCTGTTTATACGTCATAATGTTACCATTATTCGTATTACTTAGTAGGATATTTTGTTGGTTGAATGATGTAGCGTCCATTATTATTATTATGTATTATTTTACACGTTTTTTGTGGTGTACATTATTCACTTATCACTATTGACAGAGAACCCGCGTACGGTTTTATTTT
This sequence comes from Microdon myrmicae, assembly GCA_963931805.1. Lineage (NCBI taxonomy): Eukaryota > Metazoa > Arthropoda > Insecta > Diptera > Syrphidae > Microdon > Microdon myrmicae. The sequence goes on along the minus strand of OZ007498.1, from coordinate 168,505,682 downwards.
CTTTCAGTTTTGTTTTTATTTTGTGTGTATTCGATGTGTGGCGAGGAGCGCGATATAAAACGCCTTCGTCGTTCGAATGTCAAGTGAACACTGATAACTGATATATGGACATCTGCGTTTGAAGGGCATGGTGAGTCAAGAGCGGTCGCATTGGATATCTCCAAAGCTTTTGACCGCGCCTGGCACGGGGCATTGCTGAGCAAGCTTCGTTCATACGGACTTTCGCAGCAGCTTTGCGACTGGACAAAGAGCTTCCTCGAAAAACGATCGATCCGGGTTATTGTAGACGGCGAGTCTTCGGATCTGTATGTTGTTAATTCCAGGGTGCCTCAAGGTTATATTTTGGTTCCAATCTTATTTTTGTTTCACTTAAATGGTTTGTTTACCTTGTCCTCGAGTATGTTATCAGAAAGGTACACGACGACAACACGGCCGGATCACCCTTAAACGGGGTCACACAAGTGTTCGCGTATGCGGATGACATCGCCGTTCTGGGCGATAATCCCGAAACTATAAGTAAAAACTGTGAAATCATCATGCAAGCAGCAGAAGAGGTCGGCCTAGAAATAAACGAAGACAAAACGAAATACATGATTACGACGAGAGCAGGTGGACCTCAGAGAACACATATAAACGTCTGGGGCAAGATATTTGAAAATGTCAAAGAATTTAAATACCTGGGAACGATACTGACGACCGGAAACGAAACGTCAAAGGAAATTAACAAAAGTAAACAGCCAGTAAACTATTAAAATCCAAACTGCTATCACGTACTATAAAGCTCCGTGTCTATAGAACCATAATCATACCGATTGCTCTATACGGATTCGAAACATGGGCTCTCACAAAACGGGAAGAAAACAAATTCCGCGTATTCGAGAATAAAGCTTTAAGGGGTACATTTGGCAGTAAATATGACGAGGAGTCAGGACAATGGAGGAAACTCCACAACCACGAATTGGAAGAACTATACCGCAAACCTAGAATAGTGAGAGTGATCAAGTCGAGAAGATTAAGATGGGCCGGACACGTAGTGCGAATGGGCGATGATAGGACCGTGCATAGAATTCTTGACGGTAAACTAACGGGGAAGAGACCGACAGGACGGCCGCGACGGAGATGGGAGGACAATGTTAGATTGGACCTCGAGGAGATCGGATCGGATGATCGAACGTGGAAGGAGAGCGCACAGGACAGGGAACAATGGCGGAGCCGAGTCGGTGAGGTCATGTACTTCCGGGTTCCTACAGGCCAGTAAATAATAATAAAAAAATAAATTAAAAAAATGGTTTGTTGGAGTCAACGGGTAACGAAGTGTTTAGTTTTGCGGATGATAGTACGCGTGTTTCCTATTTTTCCAGAGATCGCCCGATTAGTGCATCAACGTCGCATGAGATGAGTTGTAGCCAGATCGACTCTCTGAATCGGGATCTGGATAAGGTCCTGCAATGGGGAAAGGCCAATCTGGTCGACTTCAATGCAACGAAGACACAATGTACAACATTCACAAAGAAAAGTTGATCATCGGTTCCACAGCTGACGATAAAAGCCAGACTCTCGAGTCTAGGGAAAGCATGAAATTGCTCGGCGTCACGGCCGGTGGGAATGTATGGTGGCACAAACCACCTTCACTACGTTCCACCCCCTACGGAAAACGGAGTCGGCTTTGTAGAACTAAGAAATATTTTACTACTGCCCTACTTCTTGTCTTGTATAAATCCAAAATTAAACCGGCGCTCGAATATTGCTCTCATGTTTGGAGCTCTGCTCCTAAGCCAACTTGGAAGCAAACAAAGACGAGCGATCCGCCTGATCGGTGACACGGTGCTGACGTCGGAACTACAGTTGCTATCACATTGAAGACGGTCAGGGGATATTTGTCTGTTTTACAGATATTATCACGGGTACTGCTCTGCAGAGATTGGTGGTTTTGTTCCGCGCAAATCGGTCTATATTCGCTTCACAAGACAATTTGACGGATCGCACCAATTTTCTATTGATCTTCCGACGGCGCGGACATCTCTGCATCAGAACTCGTTCCGTTACAGAGCAGGAAAACTGTGAAATTCTCTCCACACGCGAGTGTTTCCGGAGCGTTCAAGAACTGCAACATGTATTTAGTGGCATCTCGGCTCGCCGACTTGGCACTATAAGTTCGTCTTTCCTGAGGGAAGTATAATAAAAAAAATAAAAAATATGATTAACGCTTCGTTTAAGTGTTGCTTGAGGTATCATCTGCTCAAATTACCTTCACGAAAACCCTTTCTTTATTCAAGTTATACAATATTTGAAACAGTATTTGTTAGAGAAAGGCGCTTTGTGGAGCCTAACATAGGCTTTATTTTATGGTTACTGCACTTAAGTCACTTGAATAAAAAAGGAAACTTTCTGGCATCTGCAACACAAGAACATTTCATTAACAAAAGATCAGTGTTGGAATTTTGGTTTAATGCCTACAGATAATAGACTGACGTACTAAAGTCTTGAAACATTAACTCGACCTCATGTGGCGCGGTCGTAAACCCGTTTATACTCACACCCAGAAACGTGGAATGAACTATACCGCACTGCTAATCACAACAGTTTTTATTGTGTTTTTTATTCTAGGTGAAATAATTTGTCAATTAAATCAACATTGTTGTTTTCAGTTTTATGTGAATTTATTCAGCTGCTGTGAGCATTTTAAATTTCTATAAAATGACACAGCATTCGAACACATATGAAGTCTCGTTTGCATTTTGATGAAGCTGCCGATATCAGTGTACCTTTGCCTCAAGAGGGGGCAGTAACAGTCTGAAATAGGGAATGACCACTTCAAAATATTCTACCTGTAAAAATTAAGATATTCTTATAAAAGTAGCAACGCTCGGCAACTGAATGACCCGTCAAGATCTCTCGTTAACGCATGAATGAAATTATAATAATTTGTAAATTAAGCCTAGGTTAGGTGCATATGCCCTATTTCTAAGCAGAATTCTCTATATACCGTTGTTTAAGTTGTTTTTTTGCCGAAATATTTTATTTAAGTACGCGAGATCTTCGCCCCCTGCGAGCTATCCCTAAGCACCCACACGGCACTTTGGCTAATGTCTTTTTTTTTATCTCATTGCTATTTCATTTTTAATATTCTTCACCCAATATTTAAAACTTCCAAACTAAACTCCATTAAGTGGAGATTGCAATGGAGGCGCGCACACTTGTCTATTTGGTTACCAGATACGGTTTTGATTGCTTTCGTACTTTCATAATATGTTCCCGCAGTATGTTTTGCCATATATTTTATAGTTTGCAGTTTGCTGATACAAAGTCTGTGACAAATGTTTGAATGATAGCCTGCCCCAGTTCTGTCATAGAGTATACAGTCATTTTTCACTCAGAGAAAATTTCTTTATAGAATATATAGATATATTTATTTATGTTTTCACATAACACGCGTATAAAATGGGATTTTGGAATACTTAGAGGGAAATTGATTACTGTCAGAAGAAACTTTGAATGAAATTAAAATTCGGCTTCAATTTTTAATTTTAAAGAATGGCAGAAGACTTTGCACAACAGTTGGAATTTTCACCTGATCCACATGAAAACTATTTATCGCTGGATAAAGACACCAAAACCGCCACCGTGGTTGAATTACTGGAGCCAACTGATTCAAAGAACGGCAAGGAAAACCGACGCCATTGAAATTTCTAGGAAAATCTATGTGACTCACGTAGTTTTATTGTAGTTTTACTAGTGAATGTTAATAAACTGTCGCGAAACTACGACTGGCACAATTTAGAGAGCACAGTCTGTATTTTATGATGGCGTGAAATTACCAGTTAAAAATTTGAATGTAAAGGCCACTTAATTTAGATCCGCCACAATGTAACGATGTTCATTGGTCTTGAATCTCTGGATATTAGAATGACGAGGAAACATTCTGCACCCGAGTAACTCGTTTAAAAAAACGATTGGCTGAAGATAAATTATAAGGTGGACCGATAGGAACTCTTTGAGTGATAGATGTTACAGGAAAATATTCGGAGAGGTAAAATGCTTTAACTGGGGGGATGGGTGCGAACATACAGGGCAAAGTCTCTGATTGCCTTCAACCCGGCGAAGGCCAGGACGATCCTTGTCCCTGTTCAATCCAAGTTGACATACAGTCTCCACGTGACACCCCTGGATAGCTACTTTGACACCCGCCAAGTAGTGAACCAATGTATGCAGCGACATCCTGAGAAAGGTTGGCGCAAGGCTAATAACCAGGCCCGTAAAAATGACTTATTATGGCAAATTTAACAAGCCTCGGATATGGACCGGATACACGACGACGACCACGGAAACGAAAATGGCTAAATCATTTAAGGATTTTTTCATGGAACATACGCTCACTATACAGAGCTCGAGCTGCACAGCAGCTAGCCGATGCCCTGTCCGAATATAAGGCTGACATAACAGCATTACAAGAAATAAGATGGACGGGGAGTGGTGTTTTTCAAAGAAAAGAGTATGACATTTATTACAGCTGTCACGCAAAACACCATGTGCTCGGGGTAGGATTTCTAGTCAGCCAAAAACTGAAGCCTGCCATCATCGGCTTTAATGCAATAAATGAAAGGCTATGCACTCTTCGCGTGCGAGGCAAATTTAAGAACATAAGCCTCTTAAACGTTCACGGACCTAGAGAGGAGTCCCCTGACGACGAAAAAGAAGAATACTATGAGAACGTCGAACGGGCACTCAATGCCTGCCCAAGATACGATGTGAAAATCGTTCTTGAGGACTTGAATACGAAAATAGGTCGGGAGCCGGTTTTCGGGCACTACGCAGGTTCCCATAGTTTGCATGAGAACACTAATGACAATGGACTACGAGTCATCGAACTGGTAGCATCGAAAAACTTGGTCGTTGCGAGTACCAGGTTTCCGCGTAAAGATATCCACAAAGTCACCTGGGTATCACCTGATGAAGCCACTCGCAACCAAATTGACCACGTGTTGATAGATCGCCGCCACTCTTCGAGCCTGATGACGGTACGAACGTACCGAGGTGCCAACGTCGACTCGGATCACTATCTTGTTGGTACAGTTTTCCGAGCGCGGATTGCCTTACGGAGACGTATTGCATCCGCGGATCAGGTTCGAATCAACACGGCTGCCTTACGCAATGAGAACACCAGCAACACCTTTGGTCATGCGTTAAGACTCGCCCTCCAAGAGCTCGACGGAGGGAGAGTAAGTCCTGGGGCCGGAATGCCGGGCGGAGAAGAGAAATGGACAAGCCTTAAGAATACTGTCATTAGCACTGCCAACTCCATCTTAGGCGGCAGTCGTAGAGATCGGAACGACTGGTTTGATGATGAGTGCAAACTAGCAACTGAACGTAAGAATGCTGCATACCGGGCAATGCTGCAGTCTCATAGGACGCGGGTACGCGAGGAGAAGTACAAGGAGCTCAGAAGATCTGAAAAAAGACTTCACAGACAAAAGAAAAGTGCCTGGGAAAAAAACCTTGTCGGTGAAATAGAGAAAAGCAGAGAGCGAGGTCCGCACCAGGCGCGGAAGTTCTACCAAATAATCCGCAGTATGACGCGGTACACGCCACGCTGCACTTACTGCAAGGATAAAGAGGGTAATCTGATCACCGATCCTGAAGGCATTCTGGAGCGATGGGAGGTGCACTTCAAGAATTGGAGGCTCCACCAATGCAAGACCAAAACCAAATGCTGCCGCCACCAAGCATTGAGGAAACATTAAAAGCCATTAGACAGCTAAAATCAAATAAAGCCCCTGGAGCTGATGGCATACCAGCTGAGCTGATCAAACAAGGAGGGACAGCGTTACATCACACAATTCACGAGATCGTGGTGCACGTATGGGAGCAAGAGGAGATGCCGGAAGATTGGCGTCGTGGTATAATTTGCCCCATACATAAGAAAGGAGATAGCACACTGTGCAGCAACTATAGGGGTATAACATTGCTGAATACCGCCTATAAGATACTCTCCACTATCCTACAAGACCGGATATCCCCATACGCTAAAGCCATCATTGGTCAATATCAGTGTGGCTTCATCCCAGGCAAATCAGCAATTGATCAGATATTCACCCTTAGGCAGGCGATGGAAAAATGTCTGGAATTTAAGATTCCACTATATTATCTGTTTATAGACTTCAAGTCTGCCTACGACAACATAGCCAGGGTAGAACTATATAATGCCATGAGAGAATTCGGCATTCCAAATAAATTGATACGACTTTGTAGGTTGACCATGACCAGCGTAACTAGTCAAGTAAAAGTAGCGGGATTGCTGTCCAAACCAATAAACATCTATAATGGACTCCGACAAGGGGACAGTCTGGCCTGCCTCCTCTTCAACCTGGCGTTGGAGAAAGCAATCCGTGACTCTGGCGTTACAACAAGAGGGACTATTGTCACCAAGTCCAACCAGATACTTGCCTACGCAGATGACATCGACATCATCGGTAGAACCGAATCGGCGGTACAGGAATCCTTCAACCAGATCGAGCAGGCGGCACAAAAACTGGGACTGCACATTAATGAGGGAAAAACCAAGTACATGGTGGCAACTTCTGCGAAGAGAAGACCTAACGTTGGTCAAACTATCAGGGTAGTGTAGCACGAATTTGAAGTAGTGCAATCCTTTAACTACCTTGGGTCAATAGTATCAGCCGATAACAATATGGAAGAAGAAATACGCGAACGGCTGATTAAATCCAACAAAGCCTACTATGGTCTATCAAGGCTCTTTAAATCCCGAAATTTATCCAGAACATCCAAGCTACTACTGTACAAGACCATGGTCTTACCAGTACTCATGTATGGATCCGAGACCTGGGTGCTTAGTAAAGGGCACTCTGAACTCTTGGCCGCGTTCGAGAGAAAGGTCTTAAGGAGAATTGCTGGCCCCGTATGTGAGGGAGGACGATTCCGGAGACGCTGCAACCATGAGTTGTACGCAATCTACCTTGAAGCTAATATTGTAAGAAAAATCAAGTTCGGTAGACTCCGGTGAGCGGGACACCTAGCTCGAATGAGCGAAGAGGAGCCTGTCCGGAAAGTCCTTTGTGGCAGGATGTATGGAAGGAGACAGCGCGGCAGACCTTGTCTGCGATGGAGGGATGGCGTATAGTGGGACGCCCAGAGCCTGGAAGTGCTAAACTGGATGACATCGGCTCGAAATCGGGACCGGTGGAGAGATTTGTTAAATAAGGCCAAGACCGGATCCCGGTTGGAGTGCCGATGATGATGATGATGAAAATGCTTTAACTGAGTTTATTTGAGGAACAACAGTGATAATACGAGGGTTGCCTCTTATGTTTGGGGATTTGGCAACCCTAGTGTTGCAATCCGGCAATTGACAACTCTGTCGTAAAGTTAGACATTTTTGAGGTTATACCCACTCAGAACGTTTTGACATACGAGCGCTATTTGTGTTGTTTACAGTAACTTAATAGATTCATCTCGTGCGATTATTTTTTACAACTTTCGGCGTGGATTAACTCAGCAACAGTGCATGGATGAACTTAATTCAATTTTTGGCGATGAAGCTCCATCAAGGACCAGTGTTTATCGATGGTATGGTGAATTCAATCGTGGTCGTAGTTCACTCCAAGATGAATTTCGTGAAGGTCGTCCAAAATCAGTTGTTGTTCCGAAAACCATTGATGCTGTGCGCGAACTGATATTGAAAGATCGTCATGTGACCTATCCTGAGCTTGAGACAACCTTAGGCGTTAGTGGGACCAGCATACATTCAATATTGCATAAACATTTGACTGTCAAAAAAATTTGTTCGCGTTGGATCCCACACAATTTGTCAATCGCCCAAAAAAAGGCTCGTGTCAATTGGTCGTAAGAAATGCTCAAAAAATACGGTCGCGGTGCTTCGAAACACGTCTATGACATCGTGACAGGTGATGAATCGTGGATTTACGCGTATGAGCCCGAAAGTAAACAGCAGTCGACTGTCTGGGTGTTTCAAGATGAGCCAAATCCAACAAAAGTTGTTCGCGCACGAAGCACTTCCAAGGAAATGGTCGCCTGTTTTTTCGGAAAAACTGGACATGTCGCAACCGTACCACTAGAACAACGCAGAACAGTCAATTCTGAGTGGTACACAACCATTTGTTTGCCAGTTGTCTTCCAAGAAATCAGGAAAACCAACCGCCGAAGACGGATCACTCTTCACCACGACAATGCGAGCTCTCACACATCGGCTGCGACAACTGCATTTTTGAGCACCCAAAACATCGATTTGATGGGTCATCCGCCGTATAGTCCTGACTTGGCACAGAGGTCAACGTTTTTCGACACCTGAAGAAGCGGTTGCTGCATTCAGAATGCATGTGTTGGAGATACCTCAATCAGAGTGGCAAAAGTGCTTCGACAATTGGTTCAAACGCATGCAAAAGTGTATAGATCTTCATGGGGAATATTTTGAAAAACAATAAAGTGATTTTCGATGATCAATATTTGTTTTTGTTCTCTAATCCCGAAATATAAAAGGAAACCCTCGTACTTAAAGAATAAAATAAGCATGAACGATAAAATTGAAAGACACGCTTGCGGCCACAATGAATTTCATTGGTTATTTTTGCATCCTATCGAGCACGTGCAGTGCTGTTTTAGAAGCGCATGGCGCTCATATGTGAACTGAATTATTTTTTAGCTGAAATATAACATACGCGTTTTAAAGAGTGGCTATCGCATACATTTCGCTGTACTTTTTGCAGCTTCAAAAATCTTGTTGTTCAAATTAAGAGTCGAACTAATTCGAGTGCGAAGAAATGATCTTTTCATTGGCTTCTCTGATGTAAGTGCCTTTCATTGTTAGTGTGCCCACCTTAGGTAATTTTTTTTTACACTAACGCGCGCACAAAGGGGGATTTTGAAGTACTCTTAAATGTCAGAGCACTGTGCGAGCGGATGGAGAGGAAGTGGATAAGGAAAGGAGGTGTCGATGTATATTGGCCTTGAATATCTGGACATCACAACGACCAGGAAACACATGATCAGGGAGAACATTTCACATTCGTCTGGTTCGGCTAAAGAATGACTCTCTATTTTTATTTGTGCGCCTAAATTCCACTTTCAACGTGAACTGATGCTCATTCACAGATTGACGGTTATCGCGGGAAAATGTCTGAAGGGGCGGAAGACATTCAGCAAGTTCAGTTGAGCAACGACTGTGGTAATACCTATAGAAAAGAGATAGGCATGATACATTGGGCCTATGTTCTTATGATGGAATTAAACGACTTACGGCTGAGTCCCCAATAACTTTCACTGCTCGTTTTTGCATCCTGTTGAGCACGTGTAGTGCAGTTTTGAATGCGCCTGACCAAATATGGGAGTTGAACTGCATTTTTGGATGAATATACGCCTTGTAAATAGTAGCCAGGTTGGATGGAGTGAAGTATTTTTTTCATCTCTTAAGGAAGCCCATACATTTGGCTGCACTTTTCGCAGTTTCAAATATGTGGTCATTTCAGTTGAGTCGAATTAATTCGAGGGCCAAGGATTGAAAGTTCCTTGGCTTCCTTGGTAATGTCTTTGACTCATTGAATTCTACTCGGTAAGACAATCCACAATGATACATCTTGTTGAGGTGAGAATTACGAGGGTGTGCTGTAAAGTGCGACTGCAATGACCTTCAGAAGTCCGCCCGGTGGCAAATGGAAGTAACATTCCCTCTTAACAGGCATGAGCAAACCCATTGTCGAGCGTTCATCCAGTGGCTTTCTTAAACTGGAAGTATGGCAGCATGTTCTAGTGTTATGTCAACGAGACTTAACCAGAGTGCTGGTATCGAATTTTTAACTGCTGAAAAGGTGACTCCTACTGAATTTCATCATCGTTTAAAAGCTGTTTGTGGTGACGGTGCTGTTAATCGATCGCCAATAAAAATAAAATAAAAAAAATAAAAGCCATGATGGTTGATGGAATACACAGAGGACATCCAATCACTGCCACAGACGATTATTATCGCAAACTCTTCAAAGTTTTGATGCAAAACGATCGACGAATCACCCAAAGCCATATCGTAAACCATATAGGTCGACTTTGTCGTGTTAAAGGCAGCCTGGCGCCAATGATCTTGCAACATGACAACGTTCGTCTTCACATTTTGCGCGCAACTTATTTTTAACACAAACGCCCGCACAAAGGGGGATTTTGGAGTACCCTTAAGTGACAGAGCACAGTGCGAGCGGTGAAGAGGCTCCGTGAAACCGGAAGTTTGAACCGATTCCACACCTTCGTTATTCCCCTGATCTCACCCCACGCGAATTTTATTATTATTATTTATTCATTGTTTTTTTTCAATACTCAAGAGAGACCTCATGGGTAATCAATACACCTCGGACGATAACATGAGGGCCGCATTTTGCTATAACAAATCTTGGGGAGTGAGTCCCCTTGTCCTTAAAAGGACGAGGGTCTCTCTGTTAGACTCCTCTCTAGTTGCTCGTTGCAGCCGCCACCGTGCTTCCAGTGCCTCCGGGAGGAGCGGTGACCGATCGTTCGGTGTAAATAAAGAACCTTTTATATTTAAATAGTGTTTACTTTGATTGGAAAGCAAGATGACTTTATTTGGTCTTGCCGTCCTTGCCCGAGAGTTTCTTTTAACAATTGATCTTTTAATTTAAACAAAATTTTTATTCGCCTAGGAGTATTCTGTGTTTAATTTAATGAATTCATTGGCGTTCATCTACCGTTTCTCGAATCAAAAATCGATCGTCCTTTTATACAAATCTTCATTGAGATTTGTATGTGAAAACCTGGGGAAAACGATGGGAATTTGAATCTATTTTTAGAACATAAGCATCTGGTTACAATGCATATAGAGATCAAGATTGTAGGAATTGTGTGTATGCGAACCAAATGGGCATTTGGTTCGTTTAGCGCGTGTTGGATTGGACATAGGATGCATATGTATACGCATTGTGGTGTTTAGTTTTTAGGAATTTTGTGTGTGCATGATAAAAGGACATTTGGGTCGTCGTGGATTCGGAAAAGTAAGGAATAAAAAAACTTGTTACATATTGCGAGAAATGTATTAACCTCAAACGTGACTATGTTGAGAATAAATATATGATTTTGAAGCATAAGAATTGTATTTTAATAAACTTCTTCCCCGATCTTACTATTTTGTTTTTGTTCATGCTCCTCAAGCATGTGTGCATTACTTTCCAACCTACCCCCGAAAACCAATTAAACATGCCGATTTATACTTCATTTATCGATAGAATTTTTTTTTTTTTTTGGTGCAAGGCTAATAACCTTGCCCGTAAAAATAAATTATTATGGAAAATTTAACAAGCCTCGAGACTTGCTAGATAAGGCCAAGGCCGGATCCCGGTTGTAGCGCCGATGATGATGATCGATAGAATTTTCATTTTTGAAGCATGGACCAAACGAAATGAAATCGACCCATTGGCGTAATATAGCAAAATTTTGCGAAAACAACTGTGCTCAAAACGCAGTAAAGCACTTCAAACGATGGTCTTCGCCCAGCAAAAGTCTGTCTTGCGCCCCACATTATCCTCAGACGCGACCGCAGTCCTTTTATAATGTATCACGCCTGTACGGCTTTTAATAAAAGACCTAAGCTGTTTAGCTGTCCATTTGCTGGTTAAATTCAATTAACCAGATGCAACATTGCCAAATGGCGACAGATACAAAACCTCGCGGGATAATAGCGCTGTCAAAAAAGAATAATAATAATATTTACGATTTCTTTTCGATCCAGCGCCGATTGAGTTTTCCTTCACGGATATTATACCACTGGAAACAGCAAGGAATGACTCTTTTCCTATAATGAAATCGCGCAATCCGCTCTAGATCTTTCCATAGAAGATAATCCCAAGATAACAACTCTGGTCAAAATAAGTACCAAGGTTAATGGATTGATTTTTTTTTTTTCGATTTGATGAGGGCAGAACTGTGGCGGTCCTGCGAACCTCACAAATCACTCTAGGGTTAAATATCTTTCGCCCAGCTAAAGGAGTCATGCATATTGGCCCACAGGCACGTGGGCCCAATTCCACTACTGATTCCTCATGCCTGCACGGTTATCGAAGGACATTATACCAAAAACGAAATAGTTTGGTGGCCCATTAGCTGGGTAAACACAAGCGGCCTGGCGCGATAGCGCCAAATGGCGACAGCCATCAAAAATCCCATGCGGCAAAAATACGGCTAAAAAATAAACAATATTTATGAGATTCTCTGGCCCCAACCGCAATTTGGTTTTCCCTTATGGAAAGGACTAGTCTGGGAACAGAAGGGAAACAATAGACGAACCAACACTGATCCGATAAGGAGATAAAAACCTTGTACAAATATCGTAGCAGAAGATAACGACCTCAGCCGAGGAAATCACCAAGGCCATAAACCACATGCGGATAAATTACGCAAAGGGTTACCGCAGATGTGTGAAAAGCCTAACGATCCTCGACACATCTCCGGTCATATAGACAGCAACGTTCGCGTCTGTGCGTGTGGATGCATCCAAACAGTATTTCTACGAACGAAGAGGACACGTAAAGCAAGATACGGTGCGATCTCCTGGAAAGAAAAAATCCCTTGGAAAAGAGAGGATACCAAGGGAAGGTGTTTTTTAGAGAATAGAAAGAACAACCGGGTGAGTTTCCTTTCCTTCAGGATAATTTTAATTAGTCAGTTCAGTGATAACATTCACCGCGTAAGTATTCGCGACAGTAAAAGGAAAACGGTCAAGAGTATGTCGGCGCGAGTGTTTGAATAAAAAAAAAAGGAAAATAAAACTAAAATTAAAATCCGGGAAAGCAAAATTATAAGTAACAGTGTTCGTGGACAGTGTTCGGCGGTACACAGCGACTAAAAACCGCCAAAGAACTCTCATATATTCAGCTTATTACAAGCAACAAATAACAACTAACTTAAAACGAATGGCTCACACCGGGAGAGAATTGTTCTCAAAAGAGAGACCACCAGACCACCATGTGAAAACAGAATTTGGTGTTCGACTTAAAAATAGCAACCGGGAGTCGAATCCTTTTCTTATGGGAGTAGAGTCAGCAGTTGAGAATCACAATTTAGAGCATAAGAATTAAAACCAAGGAGACGGGTGCGCTTTGCCATAAAGCTTAAAGTGGTTCCTTTTAAACGATGGAACTAAAAAACAACAGAGTGTTTCGAATTCACGGCATCGTGTTATTAATGTATAAACCTTCACAGTATTAATGACTCTTAAATGTAATCGTTTTACATACTTCCATAATAATTCTTAATTGTCATCTTTTTACCTACTTATCGAATACCTATAGCACTGAGTGAGTGCCCTGAGATGTTATTTTTTCTGGGCCCGGTACGTCAGTCGAGCTGGGCATTGAGACACAACCTAGCACTCAGTAATTGTGCCGAACACAATAGCAAAAATCGTAGGTTGAACCTACGCATGCACAATCAGACCCATGACACAATATTTTTACCAATTCAAGCATCGAGTCAAGTCGATGCTAATTATAAATTACATACAACTTTATTCTTATATGACGCTTGATATTGAGCAGGTTGACACGATTACCGAGTTGTAGGTTTGGTCCCAATGCATACTCGCCCTGTCAAACATCACCCCATTAAAGTATAAGCTCCGTGAAATGGGTGGCTTGAGTGAGAGAAGTTGTAGTGAGTGGTCTCAAAAGTTTAAAACGGTGAGTTTGACGTGAAAGACAAAGAACGAAGTGGAAGGCCGAAAGTGTACGAAGGAATTGGAAGCAATATTGGAGAACGATACATCCCGAACACAAAAAGGGCTTGTGGGTGGTAATTTGCTAGGCGTAAACACGGACGCGGATTCAGCCAAATATCGCACAACACTAAATGGCGCACTAAATTTGTTCTGCGAAGAAAACAAAGAAAAAACAAACACACAAGTTGATCCTCGAAGGCAGCAAAGGAAAACAAAATGAAGCACTTAATCTTGGATGTAGTTTGTATATTATGCACAATATTTATTTCACGTACAGTTTGATGACGAGACACAGTTATTAAAACAACATGAAACAATGCGAACTAAACTATGTGGATGTTTGAACTGACGTTAACTAAGCGACGATTTTCTCTTAACTCTAGTTCCGCACCCGACTGATGATAAAATTTTGACTCCGTTTAAAATTAACGACAAAACGCATAGCACGACAGCGTATGTGTACGCGACGGGGGTTGCAATCTGACTCCAAGATACTATCCATATCTGCCAGATTCAACGGTGTGGATTACATCGGTGTGGGAGGATTGCATATGTGTCCGTGTAGGACAAGTACGCTCATAACCAGTGACACAGTGACCGAGTTCGGATGTTCGCTTATTGAGTGAAATTAAAAAGTTGTTTTTGTGAGTCCGGGAGCGTTTAAAACAAAAAAACTATTTATAAATAAATGCCATCGATAAAACAGTCAAAGCTAAATGAAGATATATTATTTGATTTAGTCGACCAAAATAAAAAAAAAACAAAAGACAAAACAAAGAAACTGCAAATCAGTCCAGTGAAGTGAGAAAAAAAAAAAAAAACAAAAACAAAACTGGTCTTCAGTGCCATACTTACTTCAGTTCATTTATACTCGTAATCCAATTCATAAACAAGAACGAAGCCACGAAATAGAAAAACAGTGACGTGACGTGTTGTGACAACTAAAACAAAGTGCAACAACAACAAACAAACAAAATGTTATAAGTGACAATAAACGTGCTTACAAAATAACTTCAGTAAGGTGCAACAACAACGTAAGACAATTTAAATATATTACCTCGGTCGTAAAAGTGAAAACTAAAACAGACAATATATTGCTAGTTACGCACAGAGTTTTCAAAGCATCATTTGGCGCGAGTGCAAGTTAACTGACTCTTAGCCGACGATAGCCGAGTTCGAGTCGGCGTGCGGAGGAAATCGACTTCGTGGTTCGTATTGCGGTCGCCTTTGTTTTTTTTTAATGAAAACAAACTGGAAAGAACCAGCATGAGCACGGAGGAAGACAAAAACGTGACAAACAAACGAAAAGGTACACCGAAAATCTCCATTGTGACGCGAAGTAAAACCGCGAAATTAACAATGGAGAGAAAAGGTCAGCAAATGGAGGAGGACAGAGGGCGCCCCTCCCCCTACAATTTTAATATGTATGGGGCAAACAATTCGTTCGCCTCTCTTGCATCCTCAGAGTCTGAGGATGAAGAAGAGGAAATTAATGAATTGGAGGCGAAACTTGCGATGGCAAGAGCCCGTCTAGAAGAGAGACGCCGAAAGAAAAAAATAGCGGCACTCGAAAAAGAAACAGACTCCGAACAACAACAAAAGCCGAAGCCAAAAGTCGGCCAACAGCAACAGCAACAGCAACAGCAACAGCAACATCAACATCAACAGCAACAATCAACACAAAATCGACCACAGCAAGCAACACAACAGCGGCAAAGCAAGAATAACAACCAAAAAATAAAGATGCCACCAATCAACACTATAGATATTGAGTGTAAGGAATTGGTAAGTCTTTGTAAGCTAGCTATAGGAAACAATTTTGTAGTTAAAAGACTGGCTGGTACCAGGCATGCCATTCAAACCTATGCGGTGGCAGACCACGATAAAATTAAAGAGGTCTTAAAAAGGGCCACCGCGGAATTCTACTCGTTCACGCCGAAGCAAACAAAGAGGGTAACGGTTCTATTAAAGGGTGTCGACCCTGAGGTGGAACCGGAGGCTCTGCTCGAGATGCTTCAAAAGTTGAGGCACGACGATCTCGAGTTTATCTCCGTAAAACCGTTCACCACAACCAAGGCAAGAAGGGAAAACCGCAAGCTTCCCTTCTTTTTGGTTCAACTAACGCCCAGCAGCAGAATTGGTGGTCTAAGAAAGATTACAGTCTTGGATCATCAAAGTGTCACATGGGACAAGTTAAAAAAAGGCAGAGACATCCTGCAATGTGTCCGCTGCCAACGGTTTGGTCACGCGGCGGCGAACTGTGAAATGCAGCACCGTTGCGTAAAATGCGGAAAAGACCATAAGGCAGAAGAATGCCCTCTGGGAAAAGAAAGGGTAGAAGACAAAGCCCTTCTAAAGTGCGCAGTGTGCCGGAATGAGGGACACCCCGCTAATTATCGAGGATGTCCTAAATTCCGAGAAATAATGGCAAGAAGTGTGACCCGGCAAAAAAACACAGAGCCAGCTCGTACTACAACAATGCCCGTAACATCGCAGCGGTCGTACGCACAAGTTGCGTCGGGTGGGAGACCATCAAACCAGGCTACAACATTGGTAGCCACAAATACTCCCACACAGACTGAAACAACATCGCAAGCAGACGTGATCACGGTTCTGCTTAATCTGCAGAGACAGATGACACAGCTGCAAAACCAAATAAACGAGATCTATTCGTACTTGCCCAATCTAAACAAAAAGTCAATATAAACCCTCTAACCACAACATCAATAAAAGCTCTTGTCGTGAATGTAAATTCACTAATAAGAACTGAGAGAAGAGCAAATCTTTTCAACCTGTTGCAAGTTGAACAGCCTGATGTACTTCTGGCGGGGGAAACAAAGTTAAACCAGAGACACAAGATATGTCATAAAAACTACGATATTATACGAAGAGACCGACCTAATTCCTCTCAAGGGGGGGGTGTCGCAATTTTTATTAGAAAAGGGATCCCTCATAAAGTTATATATAGTGGAGAAGTGCGCAGGTTCCGGGTGCTGGAAGCCTGTATCGTCCGCATACCCCTTCAGCAAGGAAGGGGTTTGTATGCGATTGCGGTCTACGCACCTGAGGAGCACCAACATAATCTATTTATAGCAGAGCTCGAGACTCTCTTCCGATGCTTACAATTGCACCTGGGCAAAAATTACTTTATCCTAGGGGGAGATATGAACGCCAAGCATAGAAATTGGGGAAATCATATATCTAATGCCAGAGGAAATCAGTTGGCTGGCTGGTTAGATCAGTTTCATATTGAATATAGAACTGACCTGCTAGCTACCGAATATCCATCGTTCCCTAGAGGTAGATCGTTCTTAGATATCTTGCTAATCGACTCACGACTGAGATTACTTAACACCAATAGACGAAATACAAACTGTTTACGGACAATTGAATACGATAGTGACCACTGTGCATTCACGGCAGTAATAGAGCTTCCGAACGAGCTCGCTGATCTGGAGGAATTCGTGACCCCGCAACCCTATAACTACGGGGCAATGCGATGGCCGCGGTTCACCAGATCATTAACAAGAGAACTGCGTTCGAATGACTTGAATCTGCCAGTAAACAGAAACCTGACTAATGTCGAAATCGACAAATACATTCAACAAATG
Organism: Microdon myrmicae; assembly: GCA_963931805.1. NCBI lineage: Eukaryota > Metazoa > Arthropoda > Insecta > Diptera > Syrphidae > Microdon > Microdon myrmicae. Next base: position 168,488,330 of record OZ007498.1, on the reverse strand, counting down.
GACGAAACCGTAAAACGAACAATGGACAAAACAATTCCCAAAACAACAGTTACAGATCACATTAACATGTACAGAAACGCAACAATAAACGCACTCCACAAGAAAAAGAGCAGACTGCTATCGAAACTTAAACAATTACACAGACAGTTTACAGACAGACAAGACCAGGAGATAATATCACTGAAATCTCAATTAAAAAACCTCCAACAATTACTTAAAGCTAATTATAGATTAGCAACAAATTTGTATTGGAACAACAGAATTCGAGCTATAAAAACTAATAACCCGAATATGTTCCCACAAATAAATAAAATATTCAGGAGAAATAATCAAAATGAGATTCAGTGTCTCCAAATTCCACGTACTGAGGTAAACAAGCAGCTGCTAACCAACACTGGCATAGATACAGAGAACGCTATCTTCAATAGTGAGCTCTTCGTGATCGAAGATCCTTTGGAGAAGGCGAACGCTGTGGGAGCTGTCTTTCAGGAAATGTACAAGGTGAATGAAAGCATTCACCGAAATCACGACCTGGAGGACAGAATTCGACTGAATCACCTGCACCTCCGGAATGAAATTTCACATTGGCAATCGGAGAATCCGGGTTTTACGGAATTCAGTGACGATAATCTGTCAATTGACATTAATGCCAATGGTGGGGCTAATAGCCTTTTAATCACAAGGGAAGGAATCCAGAGTATCTTCGACTCATTAAGAAGCAAAAAGTCAGTGGGAATAGATGGAGTACCTAACATCGTACTCAAGAACCTGCCCCCAATGGCAATAGATATATACACGGTCCTGTTTAACAACGCGTTGAATAATGCATATTATCCCGCGCGTTGGAAAACGGCCATCATTCAGCCCATCGCAAAAAAGGGCAAAGACTGCACAAACCCAATGAACATGCGTTCGATAAGTTTACTCCCAAGCATCAGTAAAGTATTTGAAAAAACCATTAACAAAGCTCTGCTAAAATGGGTAGAAGACAACAGCATTATTCCAAATAACCAGTTTGGCTTTAAGGCGGGTCATGAAACCACACATGCCGCAGCTAAACTGGTCTCCGACATACAATGGAATAAATGTAGGAACCAATGCACAGGTGCCTGTCTGATCGACTTGGAGAAGGCCTTTGATACCGTCTGGATCGAAGGGTTGTATTACAAACTGGTCAGACATGGCATACATAAGCCTTTACTATATGTACTTTACGATATGTTAAAGGACAGGAGGTTCGTGGTCAAAAGTGGTAATGTGACCTCTAATAAAACGTATAATATCACGAATGGCTTGCAACAGGGCGCGGTACTCTCTCCGATTCTTTTTAACATTTACATTAGCGACTTATTAGAAGTACTTCCGCAGGCTATTGCGTACGCAGACGATCTCATAATTTACAGAACAGCTCCGAAAGTTGCGATCATAAATAAGTTAATACAGCGAGACTTCAACAAAGTGCAGGGCTATTGCGATGACTGGAAACTTAAGATCAACTTCCAGAAATGTGAAGCCATCCTATTTAGAACTCCATTATATAAAGCCACGTACGACACAAGGAAAAACTGGCGAAAGCTAGTTATCGTGGGACCGCATGGAGATAAACTGGAAACCAAGAGTTTAGTTAAATACCTGGGCATCTGGCTAGACCAATATCTGTATTTCAACAGACATGTAGAGGCTGCTTTGCTCAAAGCGAGGAAAACTTTCGCTATGACAAGGAGGCTATTTCACAGTAGCCAACTTGACAGCAAGGTAAAAGTCATATGCTACATGACACTAATCAAGCCAATGCTCGTATATGGTTGCCCAGTATGGTTTAACATAGGTCCAAATTTGATGGAAAAGATTCGGGTATTCGAAAGGAAGTGTCTCAGAAGCTGTCTCAGATTATATCGGACACCGGAATCGGACTATAAAAAGTATTACTCAAATGAGACTTTATATAATGAAGCGTACATAAATAGGGTGGATAATTTTATGATTAAATTAATCAGAGGACATATTGCGAGAGCAATAAGCTCGTCCAATGACCTAATTTTCGGGGCCTATTATCCAAACACTCTGTACTATGAGAGCGTGCGTCGCAACGGCTTTGTTCCACCAGAGGCGTTCCTTGACTTGGATATGAAAGGGCTTATACAGGATAGATCCGGAATTCCGCTGATCTATCATGTAAGTAGATCATCTGTAGACGGGCGATTGTGCTACGACCGGGAAGTAGCGCGCACCGAAGAAGAGCTCCTGCGCTTCAGTAGGGCTATCTCCCACAGAGACCGGGACGATAGTATTAGACAGCGTCAACAGTTCTGGTGGTTGAATGGCATATAAAGACCTGGGTACCAAAGTCGGTAAAGAATCATACTATCATCAGCTAGCTTACATAGACTTAGCTTTTCTAGAATTAGGGTAGTATAAGATTTAAGTTAAGTTAGGTTAAGTGCTTTTACATAAAAAAAAAAAATAAAAAAAAAAAGTGGGTAAGTTAAGTAAGTTAAATTTAAAAAAAAAAACAAAAAAATTGACAAAGTTTATCAAATTTTTCTTTGTATTTCAACTAATTATCAGTACTGCCACAAAGTTCTGTCGCCGAAAGGCAAATTATACAAATGTTAAGTAATGTTTAGCTTAGAGCGTCTGCGAAGGACCAGTAAGTTATTATATAAGATAATTAAGCTAGAATTTAAGCATTTTTTGTCTAGCCTTTAATTTAGAAATTAAGAATATAAAAAGTAAAATAAAAAATGTTGTAAAAATGAAAAAAAAAATGAAAATGAGGACAAGTACGCTGCCCTTCAGCCTGCATATCGGCAAGGACGAAAATGCCCTAAATAAAGATGGGCTGGTGTAATGAATTGGTATTATAGAGATATGCGATAGAGAAGTCGCCGAAGGGAGGAATAGGTTTCTGTGTCTTAAATAAACAGAAACGCTATTTCGAGGGCCATAAATCTTTGATAACCTGCGCCTGAGAACGAAATAGGTTTTTGCTTTAAGATACACAAAAACGCTATTTCAAGGGTCACGATGATATGCACATCGTGTTTGTTTATTTAACAGGCCGGAGCATCGTTCGGCATGATCTGGGGTATGATTGTCTAACGTCAATCATATTAGTGCCCAAATCCCATGATCGGTAGATAACGGATAAGGGAAATCGGTCGCAAGTGTTGCGACCCTTGGGATTTGGGCAATATTCACTCATGAACCGTAGCAAGAATACCGGCTACGGCTATGTCAACAATTACGCTGGCCAGCGAGTATTTATCTTTTATAATTGCTGACGAGCCTCGCCGACTGTCTGGCACGGTCCATGTATGAATGAAGTAATTTGTTTGATGTGCATGCTTGCTGGGGTTTTGCTTTCAGGTGAAAGAGAATGGAGGGTAGCTTACGCTGCCCCAAAATTGGAATTGGTTTTGGAAAGTGGTTAATTTAAGAGGATGTGCGGTTCTTTGGGAATGTATTAAAGAACAGCCACAGACTTACACCTACATTAGATGTAACTCAACAAGCAATTGCACATCGTTTAAAATCGTTAGGGATAATTGAAAAACAAGGAAATTGGGTTCCATACGAACTGAAGCCGAGAGGCGTGAATGCCGACTTTGCATACGTGAAATGTTGCTTGGCAAGCAAAAGAATAGTTTTTTTGCATAGTATTCTGACGCATATGACAATCAGTACTGGAATCTTCGAGAAAGTCCGAAACAAAGTACTAGATTATTTTAGGAAGTACTGGAAAACTGGAATAGAACATTCAAGATTATGGAACGGACGGAAACGATACACCAAATCAGAATGAGGAAAAACGGTATAAATCCGTCGCACGCAGATCGGGAGTGGAGTAATAAGTAAGAAAGTGAAGCAAGCGATAAGTCTCGAGTGAGAAGTAAGCAGTAAAAGACGCGATAAGTACGGAAGCGATAATAAAGAAATCGTTATGTGTACGGTATAAGTAACGGTTGTATTACGGACTAATAAAGTGTTATATTAATTCAAAATCGATTTAACGGCTCTTATTTATTTTAAAATAATTAATCCAGGGAACCCTAAGCTCGCTACAATTGGTGTCAGAAGTGGGATTAATTATTGGTGAAGTAAATAAGTCTGTGAAAGTGTGTTGTGACAATGTGAGATCGTCATTTGGAGGATCTTCGCGTTCCTGAGTTGAAGAAGGAACTTGAGGACCGGAATCTGGATAGCAGAGGACAGAAGCAAATTCTTCGACAGCGTCTGCAAGCAGCAATGGAGGAAGAGGGTATTGATGTCGACACATGTGTTTTTGCGATTGCGCCAGACTGTCCGGATGGAGAAGAAACAGCGAGTCAAGATGGTGCCAATGTAACGGAGAAGAGTTCGCCACAGTTGGACATTTCGGAGATGTTCAGGATGATGATGATAAAATTGGACGCACAAGCTACAGATGTTAATGCAAAATTCGACACCGTAAATTCAAAACTCGACGCCCAAAATGCAAAGTTGGATGCCCAAACGCAGTGGATGAAATGTAATTTTCAATACTTTAAGGAAGAAATTCGAAACGAAGTAGAAAATCTGGATCTAAAAGTCACCGATGAAATAACGCGAATCGAAAAGAGACTTGAGTGTGTTGAGAGAAATAAGACATCGTCTAGCAATCAACATGACTACAAAGATACAAGGATGCAACCGCCAACCTTCGATGGAACGGGACCCTTCTCCGTATTTATACGTCAGTTTGACGCCGCGGCCAATTATAATAAGTTGTCGGATGAGCAAAAGCCAACATCACTAATCTTGTCACTCCGCGGGGCGGCTGCAGAATTGCTACAAACCATACCAGCAGAGAAGCAAACAGATTTCCAAGCGATAAGAGACGGCCTTGAAGCTAGGTATGGCGACAACCACATGCAGCAGGTCTACCGCATGCAACTGCGGAGCAGAACGCAGAAACCGGGAGAAAATTTGCAACAGTTGCAGGCAGACATTGAGCGATTGGCAAACTTGGCTTATACAAGTATGACTAAAGAATTTCTGAACGAGGTAGCAATGGATGCATTTATAAACGCACTCCAAGATCGGGACTTGCAACAGGCCGTTCGTTTGGCGAGAAAGAAGACGACTAATGAAATACTGGCGTTCACATTGGCATATGAATCTGCAAAACTGGCTACCAGGAGTACATATAGAGTCCGAGAAATGTCCGTCCAGGAACGTTCCTGCCAAAGAATCGGGCATGTACAACGGAGAACCCCAAGACCTGTTATGAAGTGCTGGACATGCGGCGGAGTCGGCCACATCTCTGTTGACTGTAGGAAACGTCGACGAATGAATGAAACATCGAGTGAGAATTGTTGTTCATGCGCTTGTCATAAGAGGAAACTATCAACGGAACAACCTGAGGTGAAGAAACACATTGTACCTGTCAGAGTACTAAAGGCGCCCGAAGAGCCGGTCGCAATAAGAAAAGGAGAGTTAACCGCAGAATGTGCACCCGTATCAATGATAAGCTCAATTCAGCAAGGGCAGGTGCATAATAACGCTGATGTTCTATCAAGAAGACGATGTAAGCCAGATTTTAAACATTGTCATAAAGCGGAAGAGAAAGAAGAGGCGTACAACCTGCGAAATGTACAAGTAGAAGTACTAGATGAGTGGACGAATGAGGCTATACGCGCAGCTCAACTTTAGGATGAAGATATGTCGCTAATCCTGGAACACAAAGAAAAGAACGAGCGGCCAACTTGGAACGATATTTCCGACAAGAGTGGAACATTTAAAGCATATTGGGCACAATTTAATTCCTTGCTGGTGGAAAATGGTATTCTTAAGAGTAAATGGGAAGCCGCGGACGGAAAATCCCATCGAATGCAGATTCTAGTCCCACCATCAAAAGTGAAAGAGGTTCTAACAGAAATGCACGACGGGGCCTCCGGTGGACATTTGGGAGTTAATAAGACACTTTCAAAATTACGATCTCGTTTTTACTGGCTTCACATGAGAGATGACGTCGAGTCTTGGTGTAGGAAGTGCACAACTTGCACTGCGACCAAAGGAACAACGGCAAAACCAAGGAGCGCTATGAAGCAGTACAACGTGGGTGCCCCTTTCGAGCGAATTGGGATTGATATCTCAGGACCATTCCCAAAAACAAACGAGAAGAACAAATACATGTTAGTTACAACAGCAAGTGGGTAGAAGTCCTTCCAATTCCAAACCAAGAAGCAACAACCGTCATTGAGCAGCTAATCAATAATTGGATCAGCAGATATGGAGTTCCCTGTGAGCTTCATTCCGATCAAGGCCGAAATTTCGAATCACAGATATTTCAAGGCATCTGTGCGGCACTGGACGTAAGGAAAACCAGGACCACACCCTTACATCCGCAGTCAGACGGAATGGTCGAACGGTTCAACCGAACAATGAAATAGTACTTATCGAAGGTCGTTAGTGATCACCAAAAGAGTTTGGGACAAATATGTACAAACCTTTCTCATGAGCTATAGATCGGCTAATCACGATACGACGGGCCATTCTCCAGCAAAAATTATATTTGGACGGGAGATACGATTACCAGCCGATCTGCGATTCGGAATACCTCCAGACGCCATAGACAAGACCGAAGACTACGTAGCCGAATGGAGAAATCGCCTCGATGAGATTCATCATTTGGTTCGAAAGCAAATCAAGGTATCCAGTGACAGGATGAAAACAAGGTACGACGTTCGAGCCAACGCATCCGGATTTAATGCAGGCGATAACGTATGGCTTTATAACCCTCATCGGCAAAAAGGAAGGTCTCCGAAGTTGCAGCAACATTGGGAAGGACCGTATACGATTCTCACAAGAATTAACGACGTTGTCTATAGGATTCAGCGAAGACCGAACGCCAAGATGAAAGTGGTACATCGTGACCGACTGGCGACTTTTGTTAACCCAGAAGATCAGTGAACTTAGTTCGGGACGAACTAATCTAGGCGGAGGGTAGTGTGACGCATATGACAATCAATACTGGAATCTTCGAGAAAGTCCGAAACAAAGTACTAGATTATTTTAGGAAGTACTGGAAAACTGGAATAGAACATTCAAGATTATGGAACGGACGGAAACGATACACCAAATCAGAATGAGGAAAAACGGTATAAATCCGTCGCACGCAGATCGGGAGTGGAGTAATAAGTAAGAAAGTAAAGCAAGCGATAAGTCTCGAGTGAGAAGTAAGCAGTAAAAGACGCGGAAGCGATAATAAAGAAATCGTTATGTGTACGGTATAAGTAACTGTTGTATTACGGACTAATAAAGTGTTATATTAATTCAAAATCGATTTAAGGGCTCTTATTTATTTTAAAATAATTAATCCAGCGAACCCTAAGCTCGCTACAGTATAGTCATCATCATCATCGGCAATACAACCAGGATCCGGTCTTGGCCTTATTTAGCAAGTATATCCTCCGCTATCCGGTCCATATCTGAGACTTGTTAAATTGTCCATAATAATTTGTTTTTCCGGGCGAAGTCATTAGCCTTGCGCCAAATCGTATAGTCACTGGGTATGAAAAAGGGATCCACTACGATAACCCAAAGAAGAGAAGATCATGGGGACCACCTGGTCATGCTTCAACATAGACAGCAAAACCAAATATTAATCAACAAAAAAAATCGCATGCCGTGTATTTGGTGGGTTCAAATTGGTGTCGTGTATTATGAATTGCTGAAACCGAGTGAAACCATCACTGTAGTTGTCTACCAAACACAATTAATGAGATCGAGCCGAGCACTCAAGGAAAAACGCGCGCATTACTACTTCAGACATGACAAAATTATTCTTCTCCATGATAATGCTCGTCCGCATATTGCGGTGCCGGTGAAAAACTATTTGGAAACACTTAATTGGGAAATCCTACCCCATCCCCCGTATTCACCAGACCTTTCCCCTTCTGATTATCGCTTATTTCGATCCATTGCACATGGTCTGTCCGAGCAGCACTTTACAACATAAAAAGATAGCAAAAAATGGGTCGATACGTGGATATCCTCAAAAAATGACGGGTCCTTCCGACGTGGTATCTCGATGCTGCCAGAAAGATGGGAAAAAGTAGTGTCTAGTAATAGACAATACTTTGAATAAAACGTACTGTACCGTAATTTCACAATAAATTCCTTTTTTTATAGAAAACGGAGGAAACTTATTTGTACACCTAATAAATATCTTGAGTTCATACTTTTGCACACACGAAATTTTTCAGAAAATTAATTATCATTCCTGGTAAAAAAGCTATTAACTTTTTTTTTGCTTAATCGATAGTTTTATCCTCCAAAAATAATATGTTAAAATTTGGTAACCAAATCTTAGGCGGTTCCAAAGTTATAGGTCATTAAAGGGTCGGGTCTCCCGCGGATACAAATTCGTATCATAGGTGGCAACTACCGTGTATTTAGAAATATGCAGACTATCCATTTATGGGCATTAATTTGCTTCGCTGTTGACTTGGGCCAACTGCCACTTCTTTGAATATGTCGCAATCTTGTGCGACTGAACAACATGTTCATAAGCGGTAATGGATAGTCGCTCCTGTGTATGTTGTTTTAACATTCGAGCGTACTGCGGGTGACCTGCGATTGCCTGAGTTTTAGTTAATTTCATAGATATGAAAATAACTTGCCCATTGCACGGTGCTGGTGGTTTTTTTTTTTGTTTGGTGACTATGGAAGATGTTCCTACCGGTGACGTCGCGGGGTAGGTATTTTTGATGTTTCTTTGTTTCTTTTTCATGAGGAGGAAAAAGTACTTAGTGTAAACGTGGTCTCAGAGCGTGAGATAAATGTGGTTTTTATAATTTACAAAACACAACTTTTATTTTTCTTATTAATAATACTTTATTAACTTAATGTACTTAAAACTAATTATATTTTATTTTAAATTGCTCGGAGGCTAGTGGACGACTGATATACATTTTTCACTTCAAAACTATTCTAACTCGAAAACACAACTTGTGTTTACATATTCGAGATAACGATTCATAAAACGAATTGGATTTGGGTATTGTATACATTCAAGATAACATAGGATCGAGGAATTGAGTTTGAGTATTCATTACATTTGAGATAACATAGGATAGAAGAATAGAACTGAAATATTGCTTACAATGTGTGAATGCAATGTAAATAGGATTTAAGATAATGTTACCATACCTTTAGAGGAAATTATTTCTATTTTTATTTTCGGCTTGTTTTGCGGTTAGGCTTTTGATGTTCTTATCTTGAGTCTTAATTAGCGGACACTTGGGTGGTAGGTATGGTTGACATAACCCGTGCAGTGCTCGCGTTTAGGCGTCCGTCTCATACGTTTTTCAGCGGTAAATTTTTCTAACATAATGTTTAAAAACATTAAAGGTTTGCGTAAGTCAGGGGTGCGTCCAGGGAGTCCATATAAAAAACGAAAAGGATTTATGGGAACTGTAAATGAACTGGAAACGGAGTATGCGACTACATCGGCACAAAAATTGGCTACATCGCCCGACTTCGCTCCAACGGTCACAGTGACGGCAGCATACGTGATGTTACTTTTTTTTTAAGTTTTTTCCGAACTTTCAAACATTATAAAGTGTAAAAACTGTGACGGTTCGATAAACTTTTCAAAAAAATCTGAGAAAGGCCTAGGATTCAAACTGATCGTCGAATGCAACTCTGGTGAGAGTGTCATCGAGTCCTGTTCACGAATCGCCAACAAAGCTTACGAAATTAATCGTAGAATAGTATTCGTAATGCGCATGTTTCGTGTCGAGTTAAATGGATTACATTGCTTCACTTCACTGATGGATATTGGCGAATTTACGAAAAACATCTACTACGCTGCTCCCGATGATACACACACCGCTTGTATCGGCGTTTTTTCTTCCGTGATAAAAAAGGCTAGCAAAGAAGAAAAAGAAAAATCTGATGAAAGTGAAGATAAAAAATTTACTGCTCCTGGAGATGGTAGTTGGAGCAAAAGGGGTCATACTGCTAATTATTGCGTTATGACATTGGTCGGCAACAAAACAAACAAAGTTCTCGATCTTACTGTGAAATCGCGTTATTGCCAAGGCTCCAACCTTTTGAAAACAAAGAAAGGCACCCCTGAATATGATACTTGGTGGGATGAGCACGAACCAGTTTGCACATTGGATCACAATGGAAGTTCGGGTAAAATGGCGCCTGACGGAATGTTAGAGATGTTCGAGCGCGCTTTTGATCTGCACGGCCGCATTTACGAAAGGTACGTTGGAGACGGGGATGTAAAAATAATGAATGCGTTGCAGAAATCATTTCCAAATGTTGTAAAGGCCGAGTGTATCAATCACGTGGGAAAGCGAATCGGTTCGCAACTACGCGGTGTCATAAAAAAAGCAAAAAAAAAAAAAAAAAAACAGACCAATGGTCCTGGCAAACTTACGGGAAATATGATAACAGAACTGACGACTTATTACCAACTTGCGATTAGACGCAATGCTCACTCTGCTGAAGAAATTGCGAACGAAATTTGGGCAACATACTACCACAAAATATCAACCGATGAAAATCCGCAACATCAAACTGTCCAGAGGGCCCGGAGTCATGGTGCAAATGGAAACGCGCGGAAGCTGCGAATGAGCTGTCAAAGTTCCACCACGACAAACCTCCCTTGGATCCTAAAGTACGCACAGCTATTTACCCCGTTTACGTAACACTGACAGCTCCCGATTTGTTAAAAAAATGCGAGGGAGGTTTCACGCAAAATAACAACGAAAGTTTCAGTGCTACTATCTGGCAAATGGCGCCAAAACACACATACAGTGGTAAGAAAATCATTGAAGTTGCGGCTCTTACCGCAGCTTGTATGTTTAATGAGGGGTTTTTACCCGTATTGCTAATAATGCAAGTCATGGGCATCAAAATTGGGTACGCTGTGGGAGCGTTTGCGAACGAGAGGGACAGAAAGCGGCTGCAAGACGCTGACCGCAGCCTAGTATACAACTCGCATGAGGCACGAACGGCGAGGAAAAAGGCGAAAATGCAACTGGAGGACCAATTCGAAGTCGTGGAAGGAATTGTTTATGGTCCAGGAATAGATGTCTAGTAGATGTTAGTATAAAAAATCCCGATGATTTCATGAAAAAAATCACTTTTATCTTTTGTCTAATTTATCTCCAAACTTTGAATGCGTTTTTCTCGAAACGACTTTTTTGAGTGCGGTGTAGTTTAGTGTAAGGGCAGAACCCTCATTTATTTAGCTTAATGCAAGATTCCATTAACTTAAATTAAATTAATATAAAAAGTCTTACAGACTATCTTAAAACTAGAGTAAGAAGGAGAAAAAAAGAAAAAAACCAGGAAGCTGAAGGTGACTGTGTGATGGGGGAGGTAGGAGGCTAAGGAGGAGCGAGTGCATGTGGGGGTGGTAAATTCGGCATGTGTGAGACAGTGACAGTGCAGGGCATGTCTACGTACTGGTAGGGGGCAGGATTGGTGAGTCTGGGGAAGAGGTTGAAATTGTGGGTGGGGCTGGGGAACTATTTTGAGGGTAGGAGAGTAGAGGTAGAATTGCTGGGTAGCGGGGATTATTGGAGGGAGGGGGCGGATTTAGGACGGGTTTATTCTGAGACGTCGTTTAAGAATGGGGGTGGAGATGTTGAAATCGAAGGAGGTGGGGAAAGAGTTGGCCTGTCGTAGCATACGCGAGATGGGTTCGTTAGCGCCGTAACAAGTGTGATGAGTAGGCACGTAAAACACTCGTGGGTTACGTACGTTACGGGGGTTTGTATGCAATGTTAAAGTGGAGAGCAAGCTTGGGCAATTGATTGAGCCAGACAGAAGGCGATGGACAAAGATGATATCGGCATGGATTCTGCGCTCTTTAAGTGTGTTTAGATTAATTAGACGGAGCCGGCTTGTGTATGGTGGTAGAATCAGCCGATTTTCCCAGTTTAGTCCGCGGAGGGCAAGAAGAAACGACGTTGAACTTCCTCAATCCTGCGAATGTGAGTCACTTGATACGGGGACCAGACCTGACTAGTGTGTTCGAGTAGTCGCCGGACAAAAGTTGTGTAGAGTGATCGGGTGACGTATGGATTAAGGAATTCCTTCGACCAGCGTTTGACAAACCCAAGGGCGGCGTCCTTGTCGCATAGGACGCCCAGATCACTGATCAATTCAACCGATGTTATCGGTTGGTTCAGTAAAAGATAGGAGCGTGGGTGAGTGGGGGAACTCTTCCGAGAGAAGGTAATTGTGTGACATTTGGCGATATTCAATTCTAGACAATTATTTTGACACCGAGTCGAGAAGCTGTCAAGATCTGCTTGGAGAAGTGAGGAGTCCAGGGGAGAGCGGTTTGTCATAAAAATTTTGGAATCATCCGCGTAAAGCGAGACGGAGGAGTAATTAATGCAGGAGCATATGTCGTTTATGGTTAGGATAAATAGGAATGGGCCGAAGTGACTGCCCTGGGGGACAGCTGAGTTTGGGAAAAAAGGATCGGATAGGGTGGATCTAAATCGCACGCGGCAGGTTCGATAACTAAGATAGGATGACACCCACTTAATCAAGAGGGGTTCGATACCGAGGGAGGATAGTTTGAAGAGAATGAGGTTATGGGAGATTTTGTCGAAGGCCTTGCTAAAGTCGGTAGCGACTACGTCGACCTCATCGCCGTTTTCTAGGGCAAGGAGTGTGTGGGATGTGAATTCGACAAGGTTAGTAGTAATGGACCTGCCTGAGAGGAAGCCGTGCTGGTTCGGAGAGATGATGGGTGCGCAGCGAAAACCTAACGCCTCATATGGTAGGCCTTCGAACAGTTTAGGAATGTGCGAAAGCTTAGCAATGGGACGATAGTTGGTTATATCGCTTTTTTTTCCTTTTTATGTATGGGTGAATTGGTAAAAGTAACCCAGATAGTTGGAGTAGTCAAGGGGAGAACGCGTGTTTAGGAAAGTCTTCCACAACTTATTCCTTTTGTTACGAAGGGTGCGTAGTTTGTGGTTATACGAGGGTTGCCTCTTATGTTTCGGGATTTGGCAACCCTAGTGTTGCAATCCGACAATTGACAGATCTGTCGTAAAGTTGGACATTTTTGAGGTTATACGCACTCAGAACGTTTTGACATACGAGCGCTATTAATGTTATTTACAGTAACTTAAAAGATTCATCTCGGCCCAAAAATGGAATTAAATCGTCAACATTTTCGTGCGATTATTTTTTACAACTTTCGGCGTGGATTAACTCAGCAACAGTGCATGGATGAACTTAATTCAATTTTTGGTGATGAAGCTCTATCAAGGACCAGTGTTTATCGATGGTATTGTGAATTCAATCGTGGTCGTAGTTCACTCCAAGATGAATTTCGTGAAGGTCGTCCAAAATCAGTTGTTGTTCCGAAAACCATTGATGCTGTGCGCGAACTGATATTGGAAGATCGTCATGTGACCTATCGTGAGATTGAGACAACCTTAGGCGTTAGTGGGACCAGCATACATTCAATATTGCATAAACATTTGACTGTCAAAAAAATTTGTTCGCGTTGGATCCCACACAATTTGTCAATCGCCCAAAAAAAGGCTCGTGTCAATTGGTCGAAAGAAATGCTCAAAAAATACGGTCGCGGTGCTTCGAAACACGTCTATGACATCGTGACAGGTGATGAATCGTGGATTTACGCGTATGAGCCCGAAAGTAAACAGCAGTCGACTGTCTGGGTGTTTCAAAATGAGCCAAATCCAACAAAAGTTGTTCGCGCACGAAGCACTTCCAAGCAAATGCTCGCCTGTTTTTTCGGAAAAACTGGACATGTCGCAACCGTACCACTAGAACAACGCAGAACAGTCAATTCTGAGTGGTACACAACCATTTGTTTGCCAGTTGTCTTCCAAGAAATCAGGAAAACCAACCGCCGAAGACGGATCACTCTTCACCACGACAATGCGAGCTCTCACACATCGGCTGCGACACCATTGTTGAGCACCCAAAACATCGATTTGATGGATCATCCGCCGTATAGTCCTGACTTGGCGCCGAATGACTTCTTTTTATTCCCGTACGTAAACAACAAACTGAGAGGTCAACGTTTTTCGACACCTGAAGAAGCGGTTGCTGCATTCAGAATGCATGTGTTGGAGATACCTCAATCAGAGTGGCAAAAGTGCTTCGACAATTGGTTCAAACGCATGCAAAGGGCGGGGGGGGGGGGATATTGGGGAATATTTTGAAAAACAATAAAGTGATTTTCGATGATCAATATTTGTTTTTGTTCTCTAATCCCGAAATATAAAAGGCAACCCTCGTACCATGGGGGCGATGAGAATTATAACCTGTGTCGGGAGTATGGGACATATAGGGGTATGGCGTTGTGGATTTCTGTGTAGAGCGAGGCTGTAGCGTCCTCTACACTTATTTCATTTACGCAGAGTGTGATATTGCTGATGTACTCATTTATGAGGCGGAAATAGGCTTTTCGGAAGTTGAAAGAAAATTGATAGGGGGGCTGAGTAGTCGTGGTATAAGGATACGAGAAGCGGGGGGTGGTGGTTGTCAATAGTTGAGAGGGTGTGGGGACTAGAGACAACTGAGGAATTAAGGGGGTCTGTCGTGAACACAGGGTCAAGTTGTCTGCCCAGATGGTTTAGGACATTGCTTACTTGGCAAAGGCCAGAGTCGGTGAGGCTGTCTATAAAGAGACATTCTTTGGTAGTAGTGGGGTTTGAGACGTAGTGGGAATGGTCGTCAGACAGCATCCATTGGAGATTGGGGAGATTAAAATCGCCAAGGACTACAATGTCGTCTTGGGAAGAACTAGCCTCAGTTATGCGGTCGATTGCCGCAATAGCGAGTGAGTATGACTCGACAGCTTGCGATGGAGTTATGTAAAAGCATATGATGAACACGGACTTTGAGCGGTGTTCAATTTTTATTGCGACATAGTCGAGGTTGGGAGAAGAAGAGATGGTGATAAGAGAAGATGTAAGTCCGTTTTGGATGGCAAGCAGCACGCCTCGGCAATCGATAATATAAAAACGGTGATCGATAATATGAAAATGGTGCATGCGATTCTTATGAAAGTTCGCACACATATTTTTAACAATCACACCCAAATTGTGAGTGAATTACTTTTTTATTTATTTATTTATTTTTTAATTATAACTAAAAAATAGAGCAAAAAAGGGCCGAATAATCAATTTTTGTTTCAATAGTCCGCAATTTTGTTTTTATCAATTTTAAAATTTTTTTCACTCACATTGAGCTTTTTCACCGGGGACGAAAATAACCCTTACACGAGCAGAACGGATGGTTAACTTTGAACACCTGGGGGGAGGGGGGGGGGGGGGGGGGGGTTCCCGGTTCCGGTGTGACTTGACAAAATTTACAAACGTAGTCGAAAGATGAATAAAATGTTTAAAAAAAAAATTTTTGTTATATCTTTAATACTTTCTCTTAAAAAAAATCATGAAAATAACCTATTTTTTGACCCGACAAACCGGAATGTCCCCTTAAGCCAATAAAGGGTCTTCCCGGAGTAGCTGGTGTCGGTTGACAATATTTTGTCACAAAACTAGCCGTAAAAGTTTATTACTCATTTCGAGAAAAGTGAAAATTTACGTTTGAGAATTTTTCACAGGGCTGTACGTGCCGATCGCGCCCAGTTAATCTAAGGTTGTTGTTCATCTCCAGACAATTCTAACGAATGTCCAATGGCTATTTCATCACAATCATCGGCACAACAACCGGGATCCGGCCTTGGTCTTATTTAGTAAGTCTCGAGGCTTGTTAAATTTTCCACAATAATTTATTTTTACAGGCAAGATTATTAGCCTTGCGCCATGCAATGGCTATTTGACCCCTATAATCAAATATATGTCATTTCTTGAGTGTTTAAGCAAAATTATCACGGTTTACATGTAAATATCTGCCCCATTTTGTTATAGCCAGTTCTGGTTCATTTTGACTGAAAATCAGAAGTAGGCACTACGCTTTTGAAGTTGATTGGGGTTTATCGTTTAATAATCTAAATTCGAAGAAATGTTGTCTGAAAGCATGATGTTTTCTTTTTTATAGTTTCCTCACATCTAAGCAGGTTTCAACTTAAAGATTATTAGTTAGAGAGATCAAAAAGAAACGAAATCTGTTTTATCTGCCATTGTGATTTATTTATTAAAAATATCACTCCACTTTTTTGAATGCTATAACCGAAGATGTTAGGTATTATTATTATTAACGTATTGAGTGAAGTCATCATCATCAACATCATCGGAACTACAACCGGGATCCGGTCTTGGCCTTATTTAGCAACTCTCGAGGCTTGTTAAATTTTCCATAATAATTTATTTTTACGGGCAAGGTTATTAGCCTTGCGCCAATGGCGTCAAGTACTTTACTTAAATTATATTTATAATTATTATCTTTATAATTATTTTATTCACTTCTGTAGTTTTTCTTTCGAAACGTAGCTAATTTCATTCGTTCGCTCTCTAAGGCTTGCTCGAGTTCTAAAAGCTTAACTTGCACCTCCATTTCAAGAGTTTTTGCCTGATGCACTGACAAATTAGCTAGTTATGTGATCTAGGTTGCATTATACTTTACTAACTCAGAACCTCAGTTCGATTGTAGTTTGTCAAAATACAGTGGTGGAAAAAATAATAGAAACAAGGGTTTAGATAACGATCAACAATCAGTAACTGCGTACAATTTGGTTTTTCTTCGACACCAATTCTATACCCGAACCGTACCTAACAGTACTTTGATATGGTGCATCAATTTGCTCTTATCAGTTTTTTGTTTTTTCCTAGTAGTAAAAAATGCAAGCGAAAGGGATATTTTGCCTGGAGAAAATAATAGAAACAAACCATCACCACAATCTTCAATCGTTATTGTGAAGTAAACTACTGCTTCGTCTTTATTGAAATCTTCGTAAATTTGTTAGACTTGTGTTTTAGTGTTTGTTAGAAAAAAAAAGAAAAAAAAAGAAAAAAAAATAATAAAAATAAGCTTTTGTGAAAATGGGTCGTGGAGTACCTTCCACTAGTTCCGATCGTGAATTGATAAAAAAATTAAGAAATGACGGGAAAACAATGGATGAAATAGCTGAGCTAATGAAGTGATCTAAGACAAAAATATTCACAGCTCTTCATTCAGGTCCCAAAATGGAAACCAGGGGCAGAAAAAGAAAAACAACCTCACGACTCAACAAATGCCTAATCCGACTATGCAAGAACAAGCCGTTTTTTTCTTCAACGGAATGAAAAAATGACTTAAACGCACCTTGTACGAGTCGTACAATTAGCAACCGACTAATAGAAGCGCGTCTTCCCGGAAGAAGTCCCAGAAAAGTTGAGCAAGAAAAATATAAAGCAAAGACTCGTTTTTGCCGAAAAACAGGTGTACCGGTCTGAAGTGAGCGTCAAGATACAAATGTATCGATAGGGAACGTTTGTTGTGAACGAGCCCCTATATTTTTTTTATTTGGTTCCTATGACATCTGTCAAACATATTTAGTATGCATCAAGTCATTGTACAAACAGCATCATTTTTTTTAATCCTGTTAAAAGTGTCGAATTTTGTACCAGAAAATGATGATTTGCGGAAAGCATTAATTTTTTGTTTTCATTAGAAGAAAAGTGCTGCAGGGTCGCATCGAATGCTTGTCGAGGATTATGGTGATCGTGCTCTATCGGAAGCAACATGCAAAAGATGGTTTAAGCGGTTCAGAGATAATGATTTTGATGTGCGAAATGAAGAACGTGGAAGACCACCAAAAAAGTTTGAAGACGAAGAATTGCAAGCAATATTGGATCAAGATGACACTTTAAGTGAAAAACAAATGGCACAAATGTTAAATGTTGCACAACAAACAATTTCTGACCGTTTAAAAGCTATGGCAAAGATCCAAAAGTGTGGAAACTGGGTGCCACATGAATTGAATGACAGGCAGATGGAAAAGCGAAACACGACATGTGAAACGTTGCTTGTTCGACACAAAAGGAAGTCAGTATTGCATCGAATTGTGACTGGTGATGAAAAATGGATTTATTTTAAAAATCCTAAACGCAAAAAATCATTGGTACATCCAGGAGAAGCATCAACATCGACTGCAAAGCCTTATCGGTTCGGAAAAAAGACAATGCTCTGTGTTTGGTGGGACCAGAAGGGGACGGTGTATCATAAACTTCTAAAACCTGGAGAAACTGTTGATTCGCAACGCTATCCTCAACAAATGACCAATTGGAACCATGTATTGATCGAAAAACGACCAGAATGGGCCACAAGACACGGAAAGGTAATTTTGTTGCATGATAATGCTCCGAGTCATACAGCAAAACCCGTCAAAAAAACAATAAAATCTCTCGGCTGGGATATGTTACTCCACCCGCCGTATTTACCAGACTTGGCTCTTTCCGACTACCATTTGTTTTCATCGATGGAGCACGTATTGGCTGAGCAGTATTTCAATTCCTACGAAGAAGTCGAAAATTGGATCTCCGAATGGTTTGCTTCAAAAGACGACCGGTTTTATTGGCATGGTATCCACAAATTGCCAGAAAGGTGGTCGAAATGTGTAGAAAGCAATGGCCAATACGTCGAATAAAAAGTTTTTTACTTTAAAAAAATATTTTTTTTTACTTTAAAAAAACGTTCACTTTATACCGGTACACTTGGTAACATATTTTATGCTCGGATGAAACCAAGATTAATTTGTTTGGTTCCGATGGAAAAATGTACGTCAGACGACCAATGAACTCAATATTCGATCCAAAGTATACGAAAGAGACAGTGAAAGATTGTGGAGACAATTTAATGATTTGGGAGTACTTTTCAGCATCTGGTGTTGGTCCAATTTTTCTTACAAAAGGACAAAATGTGTGCTAAAGATTATGTAGAAATCTTAAACGCCGTTCTACTACCATTTTCTGAAGAGAACATGCCTATTAAATGGGAATTTATGCAGAATAATGACCCCAAGCACACCTCAAAATTGGCTAAAGAATGGTTTCTTCAAAACAAAGTCGATGTTATGGAATGGCCATCGCAGTCCCTTGATCTTCGACACAAAGTTTTCCAAATTTTTCTTTGTCATTCAATTGATCATGAGTACAGCCACAATAGTATACTGGTTAGTATACCCGCCTGTCACGCGGGAGATCGGGGTTCGATTCCCCGTCGGGGAGCCTCTGGCGCAAGACTAATGACCTTGCTCGGAAAAAAACAAATCATTATGGAAAATTTAACAAGCCTCAGGACTTGCTAAATAAGGCCAAGACCGGTTCCAGGTTGTAGTGCCGATGATGATGATGATGACAGCCACAAACAAAGTTCTGTCGCCGAAAGGCAAATTATACAATAGTTATGTAATGTTTAGCTTAGGGCGTCTGCGAAGGACCAGTAAGTTATAATATAAGATAATTAAGGTAGAATTTAAGCATTTTTTGTTTAGCATGTAATTTAGAAACTAAGAAGATAAAAAGAAAATAAAAAAGTTTTAAATATGAAAAAAAAAATTAATGCAGTCCCCTGATCTTAACCCAATAGAACACCTATCATCATCATCATTATCATTATCGGCACTACAACCGGGATCCGGTCTTAGTGTCGAGACTTGTTAAATTTTCCATACTAATTTATTTTTACGGGCAAAGTTATTAGCCTTGCGCCGAAATAGAACACCTATGGGGCATTCTTAAGCGCAAAATCGGAGACTGCAAAGCCAAAAATGAGAAAGAACTTTGGTCCAAAATAAAATATGAATGGTACTCTATACCACCCGCGACTTGTACCAAACTAGTCAATTCCATGGGACGAAGATGCGAAGCAGTCATCAAAAACAAAGGTGTATTAAAAGGATATGAAAGGTGTATTAAAAGGATATGAAAGGTGTATTAAAAGGATATGAAACACTTTTACTGTAAGTTAATTCTTCACAACACACAAACAAAAAACTAATTTGTTTCTATTATTTTTTTCAGGCAAATCCAAGGAAAACTGGAATCAATTTTTTTTTCCACTATTTCTCGTTTTTTTTAATTAAAAATTTAGTATTTCTTTTATGTATTACGGTCCACCAAATCTATTAGTATATTTTTAATTCTTATTTTTCCCCAAATACATTTTTTCTTAACGATTAATGTCGAAGAACAAGCTTGTTTCTATTATTTTTTCCACTACTGTATATCCCTCTAAGACTAGAAAAGGTTAGAATCGAGGTACCGATGCGTCGGACCACGGCCACGTGTACACGAGAGTGAATGTTTCCGCTACTTTAGGTGTTAATAAAATCGTATGCGGCTAATTTATTTTTTCGATTCTCTTTTGTGTCGTGTTCTCACCAATGCTTTTCAAGCGTATCTGTTGGAAACTCCGTTGTTTGAATTGGCAATGGCGTAATAGATGCTTGGCCAGATGTCAAATACAGATCCAGGGTGTTCGTAAAATCTTCTTAGTTATCTGTTGTTTGTATGGATTCTACTAGTTAAGCCAAAATACAACCGAAAATGAGCAAGAAAAAAAAAAGCAGAGACTCGTTTTTGCCAAAAAAAAAAAACACCTCTACCGTGCCATTTGGAATAACATCTTATGGTCGGATGAAACCAAGATTAATTTGTTTGGTTCCAATGGAAAAATCTACGTCGGACGACCAATGAACTCAGAATTCGATCCAAAGTATACGAAAAAGACAGTGAAACATGGTGGAGGCAATTTAATAATTTGGGGGTGCTTTTCAACATCTGGTGTTGGTCCAAATTTTCATATAAAGGACAAAATGTGTGCTAAAGATTATGTAGAAATCGTAAACACCGTTATGCTACCATTTTCTGAAGAGGACATGCCTATTAAATGGGAGTTTATGCAGAATAATGACCACAAGCTAACCTCAAATTGGCTAAATAATGGTTTCTTCAAAACAAAGTCGATGTTGTGGAGTGGCCATCGCGGCGCCTGATCTTAACCCAATAGAACACCTACGCGGCATTCTTAAGCGCAAGATTGGAGAGCGCAATTTTTCTTATAAAGGACAAAATGTATGCTAAAGAAATCTTAAACAAAGTTATGCTACCATTTTCTGAAGAGGACATGCCTATTAAATGGGAGTTTATGCAGGATAATGACCACAAGCTAACCTCAAATTGGCTAAATAATGGTTTCTTCAAAACAAAGTCGATGTTGTGGAGTGGCCATCGCGGCGCCTGATCTTAACCCAATAGAACACCTACGGGGCATTCTTAAGCGCAAGATTGGAGACTGCAAAGCCAAAAATGAGAAAGAACTTTGGTCCAAAATAAAAGATGAATGGTACTCTATACCACCCGCGACTTATACCAAACTAGTCAATTCCATGGGACGAAGATGCGAAGCAGTCATCAAAAACAAAGGTGTATTAAAAGGATATGAAACACTTTTACTGTAAATTAATTCTTCACAACATCATCATCATCGGCACTACAACCGGGATCCGGTCTTGGTCTTATTTAACAAGTTTGAGGCTTGTCAAATTTTCCATAATAATTTGTTTTTCCGGGCAAGGTTATTAGCCTTGCGCCAAATTCTTCACAACACACAAACAAAAAACTAATTTGTTTCTATTATATTTTCCAGGCAAATCGATGGAGAACCGGAATCAATATTTTTTTTCACTATTTCTCGTTTTTTTTTTTTTTTTTTTTTTTTTTTTTTTTTTTTTTTTTTTTTTAAATTAAAAATTTAGTATTTATTTTATGTATTACAGTGCACCAAATCTATTAGTACATTTTTAATTCTTATTTTTCCCCAAATACATTTTTTCTTAAGAACAAGCTTGTTTCTATTATTTTTTCCACCACTGTATATCACCAAGTATATGCTTTATTTATTTATCATCTCACAACCAGAAGTCGCCATTAGCAAAGGTTATAGCTGGATATCTACTTTGAGTTTATTAACTTGGAAGATATTAATTTAGAAGAAGGTAGTCGACGATTATGTTGTATTATAATTAACTAACTGAAAACGTGATATCGACGTGTCCGGTATTATAACCGAAGACCTGTTTCAAGATTATTATTTCAAGAGGGGTAAATCTGTTTAATATTTTAATATATTAACTATGCATCGCATATGGACTTGTTTCGTGTATACTATAGCTGAAAATCTTTGTAGACATTCAATACAAACTCTACGTTCTGACGCCTACACTCTCAAGAGCATCATCAAAACCCCTTTTTGCGCGTTTGAAAGATCTGCATTATCGTTTCTTCAGTATCATATTTCGACGTGTGCTTTAAAATTTATCGCCAGCGGTTGGGTGGAAAAAAAGAGTATACCCGAAGAACTGCTTTATATCGATTTAAGGTCTTAATTCAAGATCATGTACCAGTTCTGATGTGTAGAATCCTATAAGCGAAAATCTACTATATGATTTATTGTTATCTCGTAATCAGAGATCTGAAGCAAGTTATATTCGAAGATTTACCATATTTTGTTTTATGATTTACCAACCGCAAATCGCTCATCGCCAAATATTAAAGTAGAAATTGCTTACTGAATCAGCATCAGCAATTACTGGTGTAAGTTAATTTCATTATTATTCTAGTTTCCCATTTGAAGACATCAAGTACCAATGTGGATTTATAAATCCTCGATATTATCCACTTTGTTCGTTTAAATTTATATTATACGTGCCGTTGAGCTATTTTTGGGAATTGCTATTTAAATTCCCCGCATGTTTTAAGTTTTCAATGTTTATTTTATGAACTCGATTCACGCTAATCACATCGGCTTGTTGCAAACTAGGTAAAACCTCAATGACCCGAAAAGTGTGGCTACGGCGACATTCGTTGGAACTGCATTTCCAAACATTTCTATCAACTTCCGATGAAAATTTATGTTTTTTCTTTATACTTATTTTATAGAAATCGTATTTTCACATGAAAACATTCCTTGGAATAAATCTTCTAGTTCGTGTACAGTACCATAGAACTTATCCACGTGGCGTTGGCTTCACAGACACTGTTTTCAAATGAACCAACAATTCGTTTGAATTCGATTCAAAATGACCGTTGTTCCATAGAAAACCGCTCGTCACTGAAGGGACACGCAACTTTTACTCCCGGCACGCACAATTTGAAAATTCACGATAGCATTTTCATCGGTTTCACTCCGAAGGACATTTTCACTTTATTTTTCCTCATTGATTGCGTTAAATCACTTTACCCAATTTGCCAGAATGGTGTCGTTTTTTCGTCTGTTGGTCATCGGCTCTCCAAGAGCACGGTATGAAGTTCCTACAATTTGTAAATATCACGTAGGAACTCTATACCTCGCTTATGGCAAAAAGCAGACATATTTGATTGTACACGTTTAAAATCCGCGTCGCATGCACTCTATCAACGGTTTTAATTAATTTAATCGCGTTATCGTCATTTATTAATCGCGGAACACTTGCTCCGGCTGACCAAATGCACTGCAGCCCACGAAGAGAACGCATGCGTATACTAAGTACACGACCCAAGACCGATCACTCACTACGTACGACTAACTCAATGAAACCAGCATTCCGTTACGCCAAGTCGCTAACGACCGACTGAATGCACGGCAGTTGGCATTTCGCCGTCTCGTTTCATTCAGCGGAAAAACCGTTTTCCTTACATCGAGAAACCTCATGCTTTTTTTCTCTTTTCTTATTCTTGTAATTTATTAAATTTCCAAGGAGGGGGAAGCGTGCGGCAATAACTGGAAGTCTCGATACATTTACACTACCAACATGCGACGACACTTTCCAATAAGATCCGAGCGATCTAAGAACACGACACAAGCACGACATTCACCGACGACTGTCTCCAACGAACTGCAAAAGTTGGCAACTGCCTTCGAACCGAGAACTGTAGTCGCGACCGAATACCACTCAACGACTGCTTGTTGTTGAGTGGTTGTTGATTGCTGGTTCTCTGCGGGATGTGGTTGGAGAAAACACATACGGCTACACTACGGAGTGGGGCTGCAAGCGAGAATGAGAAGTATATGAAGAAAACTGCATATGCACACGGCTGCTGAACTGTTTGCTCTCATGGAGGTGTGCGGATGCACGCACACTCGTACTGATTTACCGTTTATCGCGCGCTCACGCTCCATCTCTCTTAATTTCATTCGTACTCATTCCATCTTTCAATTATTATTCTGCGGTTGTTCAGTGTGGTTGTGATTCGTACATTTGTGGCTGTAGAAAAACACCCTCGCTGGATTGTCGACCTTCCCTCCTTAGTTTGCCCATCGACACTTTTCGAAAGCCCCTGCAATTCCCGTTCGATCACTTTATTTGTGCCTCGAGTATGTTTTTGAAAAGGATACAAAATCCAATAAAGAAATACCAATCCGACAAGAGCGACCTTATGGAGCGTTGATAAGGCAAAAACGAATTTTCCACGATAGAAGAAGGGGCACCCTACTACGGCGCGGAAAGCGGCGGTGCGACGCCCGAGCGTGTTCGATTATTGCGTGCTTACGCGTCGTTCTCTACTCACTTTTGTATTTATTCCCAACTGTAGGTTTTTGTCAAAAATTTAACTACATTCACGTACACAATTATATCGTAAAGTTTTATTTGCGGTCTTTCACGTTCAGCTATTTATTGTGCCGCTATTTTTATTTATTTTATGGTTCATTAATAATTTTCTTCTTTTTTCGTTATTTTATCTTGGATCATAATTATAGTCGACATGAACTGTGGATGTGCGTCACGTGCTATAATTGCTGGTGATTTTATGGAACGAATTTGCCTACCTGCGGTTAGCATGGGTGCGTGACCTACACTGTCGCCGCTCCTCCTGTAAATGGTTGACCAATCAGTGGCATGAAAACTGAATTATCATTACAGTGTTTTAATAAGGATTAGTAGGAGTTTGCCCATTGCGATCGTGAAATTACAATTGCTGGCCGTTGCCTTTTGTTAGTTTTCAGTTTAGTGAGGGCAGAACCATTTATTTAGCTTAATGCAAGCTTAAATTAACTTAAATTAAATTAATATAAAAAACCAAAGTTAGCCATAAAAATAAAGGAATAATAAACGGAAGACTGATTTTTTAGAGCAGATATTTAGGGCCTTTTGCGCAAGGCTAATAACCTTGCCCGGAAAAACAAAGTATTATGGAAAATTTAACAAGCTTCAGACTTTAAATAAATCAGTAGACTAATAACCTTGCTCGGAAAAACAAATTATGAAAATTTAACAAATTTTACTTGCTAAATAAGGCCAAGACTGGATCCCGGTTGTAGTGCCGATGATGATGATGATGATTTAGGGGCTAGATCGAATACCCAGTTATGTTGTAAAGTTTTACATATGCGAGGGTTGTCTTTTATATTTCGGGATTAGAGAACAAAAACAAATATTGATCATCGAAAATCACTTCATTGTTTTTCAAAATATTCCCCATGAAGATCTATACACTTTTGCATTCGTTTGAACCAATTGTCGAAGCACTTTTGCCACTCTGATTGAGGTATCTCCAACACATGCATTCTGAATGCAGCAACCGCTTCTTCAGGTGTCGAAAAACGTTGACCTCTCAGTTTGTTTTTTACGTACGGGAATAAAAAGAAGTCATTCGGTGCCAAGTCAGGACTATACGGCGGATGACCCATCAAATCGATGTTTTGGGTGCTCAAAAATGCAGTTGTCGCAGCCGTTGTGTGAGAGCTCACATTGTCGTGGTGGAGAGTGATCCGTCTTCGGCGGTTGGTTTCCCTGATTTCTTGGAAGACAACTGGCAAACAAATGTTGTGTACCACTCAGAATTGACTGTTCTGCGTTGTTGTAGTGGTACGGTTGCGACATGTCCAGTTTTTCCGAAAAAACAGACGACCATTTGCTTGGAAGTGCTTCGTGCGCGAACAACTTTTGTTGGATTTGGCTCATCTTGAAACACCCAGACAGTCGACTGCTGTTTACTTTCGGGCTCATACGCGTAAATCCACGATTCATCACCTGTCACGATGTCATAAACGTGTTTTTGACCAATTGACACGAGCCTTTTTTTGAGCGATTGACAAATTGTGTGGGATCCAACGCGAACAAATTTTTTTGACGGTCAAATGTTTATGCAATATTGAATGTATGCTGGTCCCACTAACGCCTAAGGTTGTCTCAATCTCACGATAGGTCACATGGCGATCTTCCAATATCAGTTCGCGCACAGTATCAATGGTTTTCGGAACAACAACTGATTTTGGACGACCTTCACGAAATTCATCTTGGAGTGAACTACGACCACGATTGAATTCACCATACCATCGATAAACACTGGTCCTTGATGGAGCTTCATCGCCAAAAATTGAATTAAGTTCATCCATGCACTGTTGCTGAGTTAATCCACGCCGAAAGTTGTAAAAAATAATCGCACGAAAATGTTGACGATTTAATTCCATTGTTTTTTTTTTTTTTTTTTTTTTTTTATTAGACTTCTTCTCGGGAAAGGCGAACCTATAGCGTCGAGTGGGCGCCCCGAGATGCCATCAAATAACTGTTGCAGTTCTTTTTGAACAGTTGCAGGTTGTAACGCTCCGGGAACACTCGCGTGGGAAGGGAGTTCCACAGCTTCCCCGCTCTGTAACGGCACGAGTTTTGATATAGGGATGTTTGCGCTGTCGGGAGATGAACCACAAACGGGTGCGATCCGTCGGATTGTCTTGTGGAGCGCATATAGACCGAATTGCGTGGAACAATACCAAGAATCTCCGAAGAACAGCACCCGTGATAATATCTGTAAAACAGACAGAGATCGGCCACGCGCCTTCGATGTGATAGCGACTGTAGTCCCGACGTCAGCACCGAGTCCCCGATCGGGCGGATCGCTCGTCTTTGTATGCTCTCAAGTAGGTCGAGGGTATGTTTAGGAGCCGAGCTCCAAACATGGGAGCAATATACGAGCGCGGGTCTAATTTGAGATTTATATAGGAGAAGAAGTTGGGCCAGGGTAAAGTATTTCTTGGCTCTAAAAAGATAACTCAGTTTTCCTGAGGCTGATCTGGCGATACCCGATACGTGTTTATGCCATGATACATTCCCACAGACCGTGACGCCGAGCAATTTCAAACTTTCCCCAGCCTTGAGGGCCCGGCCACTCATCATCAGCTGTGGAACCGATGATCCACTTTTCTTTGTGAATGTTGTATACTGGGTCTTCGTTGCGTTGAAGTCGACAAGATTGGCCTTTCCCCACTGCAGGACTTTATCTAGATCCTGATTCAGAGAGTCAATCTGTCTACATCTCAGCTGGTGCGACGTAGATGCACCAATCGGCCGATCACTCGAAAAGGAGGAAACAAGCGTACTATCATCCGCAAAACTGAACACTTTGTTATCCGTTGTCTCCAACAAATCATTTATGTGAAGCAAGAACAAGGTTGGAGCCAAAATAGAACCCTGGGGCACCCCTGAATTAACAGGATACAGATCCGAACACTCGCCGTCCACAACAACCCGGATCGATCGATTCTCGAGGAAGCTCCTCGTCCAGTCGCAAAGCTGGTCGGAAAGTCCATATGAATGAAGTCTGCTCAGCAATGCCCCGTGCCAGACGCGGTCAAAATCCTTGGAGATATCTAATGCGACCGCCCTTGACTCACCATGCCGTTCAATCGCAGATGTCCATATATCGGTTATAAGTGTGAAAAGGTCTCCTGTGGACCCCCTGCCACGGAATCCGTATTGACGATCATTCAGAAGACCGTTGCACTCCAAATACTTAACCAACTCTGTATTGATGACTTTTTCCATTACCTTAGATAAAATAGACAGTAATGCTATCGGACGGTAATTTTGTGGGAGACACTTTTTTCCCGTCTTTGGGATTGGCTGAACTCGAGCGATTTTCCAGCAGGCAGGAAAGGTCCTCCGTGCATAAGATAAGCGGAAGAGTCTGCCTAGAACCGGCGATAGTTCTGGAGCACAGTTCTTAAGTACTATTGCTGGTATTCCGTCCGGGCCGGTTACCTTCCTACAATCCAGTTCACGTAGAATGCGTTGGATAGTGCGCGGACGAAATCTCACATCCCGCATGGAAGACTGTACCGGCGAGATCAAAGGTGGCTCCAAAAGGCCGGGATCGAGGTTTGAGTTCGCGGAAAATAAATTCGCGAACACATTAGCTTTATCCTTTGGATTCGTGACTAACGTCCCGCTGTCTGTCACCAACGGGGGGAAAGAGGAGGAAGCAAAGTTACTGCTGACAGCCTTATTGATCACCCTGTCGTTGTGAGCCTTCTTCGCGGTATCAATCGCCTGGTTGCACGCGTTTCTGATTCTAACAAAATTCGTTCTGTTAACATCGGTGGGATTGGAGCGCCATTGCTTAAAACCTCTATTTTTTGCCGCTGTAATCAGATCGCATTTTTTGTCAAACCAAGGTTTATCGGACGAACATCGTTTGATGGAATGCGGAATATATATCTCCATCCCCAGGAGAATAATCTCTGATACCGACTCCGCGCAAGCGTTAACATCGGAATTTCCGAAGCACACCTCCGACCATGGAAAGGATGCGAAGAAATCTCGCATATCGTCCCAATTAGCAGCCCCATACTTCCATACATGGCGAAGCTGCCTAGGCCGGTTATTCGCTTGGTATGCAAATGCTTGCGCGACAGATACCAAGCAGTGATCTGAGTTTCCCAGTGGCGCAGAAACCTCTACGGTATAAATACTCGGTTCGGATGTCAAAAACAGATCCAGGGTGTTCGCATAATCGCCTCGGGCATCCGGTACTCGCGTTGGCTCCCCCACGAGTTCAGTCAAGTTGTGGCTTACAGCAAACATCTCCGCCAGCCTCCCAGTCTCGTCGGTTCTGTTAGAATGTAACAACCAGTCGGAATTGTGCACATTAAAATCGCCAAGGACAATAATTTCAGAAGCTGGGTGGTTGATCTGTATCCAGTCGACGGTATTTGAAAGATGTTCGAAAAATGTCGCCGGTCGATCGTCATTCGGGGAGCGGTAAAGACAACAAAGAAATTTAATTTTTGGGCCGAGATGAATCTTGTAAGTTACTGTAAACAACACAAATAGCGCTCGTATGTCAAAACGTTCTGAGTGCGTATAACCTCAAAAATGTCCAACTTTACGACAGAGCTGCCAATTGCCGGATTGCAACACTAGGGTTGCCAAATCCCGAAACATAAGAGGCAACCCTCGTACAAGGTGGCGCAAAATTAATCATCCAATTTTGTTTTTAAATTACTTTTTTCATCATCCTCATCGGCACTACAACCGGGATCCGGTCTTGGCCTTATTTAGCAAGTAAAATTTATTAAATTTTCATAATAATTTGGTTTTTCGAGCAAGGTTATTAGTCTACTGAATTACTTTTTTACTAAATAAAAAAAAAACATGATTGTGAGTGCCGGCGATCTTTATTTGGCCTTTAAAATGTTTTCTGTTAAGTGAAAATGCGTAGTGTAGTTGCCGCCAGTGTTGATACACATTTGTACCGATTTTATCGCATTTTCCATGACTTTCGGCAAGATTTCCTGTGATAACTGTTCGCATTCCCAGTGAATATTTTCCTTAAGGGTTGCGATTGTCGCAACAACAGGTTTGTTGGGATAAACCCGCGACTTCAAGTAGCCTCAAGGAAAGAAGTCTGGGATGGTTAAATCGCGCGATCTTGCTACCCATGCCAGAGATTACGCGACCAGGGAACGCTTCCTTCACAATATCCATTGTGGCTCGTGCCGAGTGCGGTTGCACCATCTTGTTGAAACGAGATATTCACCAAGCCCCGTTCATCCAATTCAGGCCTTAAGAAGTCGTTTATCGTCGCCCTGTTGCCAGTAACAGTGATCGTATTGCCGATGACGTCCACAAAAAAAAAACACGGTCCAATCAATCCTCCGGCGTGAACGTCGCACTGTTGTGCTCTTGGTTTCAGGAAGCGTGTTTCTTAATCCTTAAAAGGACTAAGTGATGTCTTAATTAAATAGCTTCTGAAAAACCTTTCGCACAACAGGGTTCGTTGCCGTGCTTCCTCTGAGTCCAAAGGGAAGAGCAACGTCCTTGGATTTGGCCTTCGTCCTTAGTCTTCAGTGGGGGCCAGGTGTTGGATAAAATTAAAAGTTCGTTTTTGTTTTCTTTGATATGTGTTTATTACTTTACTCAAGATTATTCAAAGATTTTCCTGGGGTACTTCCTCCAGGGACAATAGACGAATTTAGACTGCTGCCTTTCTCCTGGGGTACTTCCTCCAGGGAGAATAGACGACATGTTACTGCTGCCCGGAGATCACTAAACCATTCCTTTATAAAGGAAAAGGAATCGAAAATTGTATCCCAAAGATACACATTTTCGTGCAACAATCTCGATCTTTTGGAGCGAGATGTTGTGTTTACACAAGATAAGAAATCAATTTCTTGAATTCTTACGAAACTATTACGCAGATGTGTGAATGTATCTGCTTTTGAGTTTTTGTTTGTTTAACTCAATGGAATTTTTAGGATAGAGATAAGATAATAAAATAAAATATTGGATTCGTTTATTGTGAATTTTAATTTTAATTTTGATTTTGGATTTAATTATGCCGTGGGGGCAAATGTTATGCGATAAAGGAATGTTTGATTCCTTATTGCGAATTTTGGATTATGTTTGGGTTTTTTCAGGTTTTGATAGGATTTTGGGTTTTAGGGTAATATTGCTGGGATTTTGGATTAGGAATGGGAGAAAAAGATGGTAGGGCTTTTTTGGAGCACTACAGCACTACACAGTGGCTTTGAGTGGATGTAATGGCTCTTTGTGCCTCACACGCGGATTTTCAGTGCCCCAGAAACCAAGATTTTGCTTATTGACGTAACCACTTAAGCGGAAATGCGCCTCGCGGCTTATGATGATTTTCAACATAAAATCGTCCTCCTCGTTGTTGAGATTAAGAATGGTTTGACAGTAATTCACATGCGACTGACAGTCAGCAGGCATTAACTGATGCACTGTTTTTTTTTTTTTTTTTTTTTACATTTTTCACCACATGCCTGGCCCTCTTAATATCGTCGCTACCTGATTACACTCGCCTTGTTTTTTCACAGAAAGGACAAATTCTGCTTTTTTTTACATTTCTCTCGGAAGAGGCGAACCTATAGCGCCGAGTGGGCGCCCCGAATGCCACTAAATAACTGTTGCAATTCTTTTTGAACAGTTGCAGCTTGTAATACTCCGGGAACACTCGCGTGGGAAGAGAGTTCCACAGCTTCCCCACCCTGTAACGGAACGAGTTCTGATGTGGGGACGTTCGGGCCGTCGGGAGATGAACCGCAAACTAGTGCGATCCGTCGGATTGTCTTGTGGAGCGCATCAACCTACCACTCGGCCTTTGGTCGCCGCTTACGACAAGCCGGCCTAGCTGTGAGTATATTCTAATTTGTGATAAACGATGTTTTCCAAATATTAGGAAACTCACCATGAGAGAGCGAAAGATTGAAAATAGTCGAAAGAGGGGAAGAGAGAACGAGAACAGAGGAGCATTTTTTAAGGAATATATCGGGAATACCATCAGGCCCGGGGATGAATTCGTCCTTGCGCTAAGTTAGTTTGTTTTCTATCGTGGGTGGATCAATAAATTGAGGAAGAAATGGACCATGGGAGAAATTTGGTTTGAAATAGGTGAGGTCGTGAACGAAAAAGTCGTCTTGGAAGGATTGTCTGAAAAAGGAGGCGAAAATGTTCGCAATAACAGGTGAATTCGTTGAGGTATCCAAGTTATATGAGAGAGAGGTGACATAATTATCGCATTTACGTTTGTGCTTGATAAATTGGAAGAACGTTTTTGGGTAATTTATTAGGTTACCCTGAGTTTTAGTTATGTCATCGCAGACTGCGTTGAATTGAAGATAAGTGAACATATAGCACAAAGTCTCAGCTTTCAACCCAGCGAAGGCCAGGGCGATCCTTGTCTCTGTTCAATCCAAGTTGACATGCAGTCCCCACGTGACACCCCTGGATAGCTTCTTTGGCACCCGCCAAGTAGTGAACCAATGCATGCAACGACATCCTGAGAAAGGTTGGCGCAAGGCTAATAATCCTTGCCCGGAAAAACGAATTATTATGGACAATTTAACAAACCTCGGATATGGACTGGATACCGGTGGAGAGACTTGCTAAATAAAGCCAAAACCCGATCCCGATTGTAGTGCCGATGATGATGATGTGGAATTCCATCCTAATGATGATTATTTGTGGATCATCTCTTTGGTGTTGTTCTTCACTATGGTTTGTTTGTGTGTATTCGAGTGTATCTATTGGAAAGGCCACACGTCTGATGTTACGTACGCCACCCCCATCATTAGATTGTTTTTAATATAATTTTGTTTTAATATAGTTTGATGGTAAGGTGGTGGAAAAAGCGCACGATCCACATGTGAGTGTTCGAACACGCCCCAGTTCGAGTGTGGATCGTGGGAGAGTTCGAATTCTGTTTTCGGAGTGGATGTCGATGGAGAGTGAGAGAGGGAAACAGCAAGATATTTGAATTCGGTTTGGTTTGGTTCCGTTGTTGACTGTTCTTGATATATACAGTTTTGCAAGTCAGATTCCGGTTTTTAAAAATTGAAAAAGAGTTGATTAACCGCCGAAGGTGAGAAAGGAAAAGAAAAAATTATTTAAACCTATTGAAAGGGTAATTATTAATTGAGATTGAACGTGTAAAAAAAGTAAAAAAGTTAAAGGAAGCAACACAAAAAGATTTTGACTCATGTTTGTAAAGTTTATTATAATAAATAAAACGTGTAATAAAAGGAACAAAGGCTCGTTCTCTTGTTGGAGTGCCGTTTTGCCGACGCAAGGATTTGGATTGGCCAAAACTCCTCGTGTTTTGAACAAAAAGGGGACACATTCGTGTTCGAGGACAGGAGGCGTGTAAGGGGGAAGAACCCGTGGAGGGACCCCAGGTGGTGGAGTTGCCTCTGAGGAAGAACTGTGGGGAACTCCCCACGTTGGACCACCAGGTAACCTATTTTATATTTACCCCCAATTTTCTGTGGCTAAATATGCCACACTGACTAGATGTGGAGTTCGAAGTCAAAATTAGGCCGAATGAACCTATAAAGACCCCATTTTTTTTCTATTACACTTCTCTCGAGAGAGGGGAACCTATAGCTAAACACCAACATGTAACACCCCAGATTTTATTAAAAAAATTATGAATTTATTTTTGCTTATACTATTGGATGGGTGCGAACAAAGAGGGCAAAGTCTCTGATTGCCTTCAACCCGGGGAAGGCCAGGACATGCAGTCTCCACGTGACACCCCTGGATAGCTACTTTGACACCCGCCAAGTAGTGAGCCAATGCATGTAGCGACATCCTGAGAAAGGTTGGCTGGCGCAAGGCTAATACCCAGGCGCAAGGCTAATAACCAGGCCCGTAAAAATGAATTATTATGGCAAATTTAACAGGCCTGGGATATGGACCGGATACACGACGACGACCACGGAAACGAAAATGGCTAAATGATTTAGGAATTTTTACATGGTGTAATGTTATTTTTCCTCAGCACCACCCACTTTGCACACTACACGCACACTTTATGTGAATTGAAACACACTTTGCTGTTCTTAAGCGATCACTTTTATTAAATTTCACTTAGGAATATATGTACATTCGTTTTTTCAAGATTATACTATTTAACTTGATGCTTTTGATATTCCCAAATATATGCAGTTTAGCTCGTTCCCACTTATACTCTTTAACTCTTTGGTTTTGATATTCACATTACATTATATATGTACATTAGTTCGTTACAACTTATACTCTTTAACTTCTTTGGTTTTGATATTCACTTACAAATATATGTACATCAGTTCGTTACACTAAACCAAGCACTCCTTGACGCACCGTCCCGGTCGAAATTCCAAACACAACTCCTACAACACCAACAATGCTTCTCAGCTTGACCGTCCTGGTCAATCGTCCCGAACCAACTTCCTTAATCACCGTCTCCGTCAAAAAACTGGAAAACCCACTGTGTCTAGTTTTTTTCTCGTTTTTAATTTCCCATTGGATGGAAATCTTTACCTTTCGGAAGTTGGGATCGATAGATGAAACACAAAAGAAAAATCAATAGTGCATCGTGTTAATGCACATTTGTGATTCTCTATGTTGTTATCGTTTAGGCGAACGTGTAATTCATTTTATGGTGCCTGTTGTTTTCTTTAGCCGAATCGGCAAGGATCCCTTTTGTGAGAAAACGATAGGGAATACAAATAGAGAATTGTGCTAATGAACATTTCTGATTCTCTATGTTGTTTATTGTAGCCGAATGGGCAAGAATCTTATCCGTGGGAAATCGATACAAAGGCAGGATCAAATACACCGAGGCGAATGTTTGCCCTTTGTTTGTTTTAACTTAATTTGGTTAAAACCAAAACTGGCGGTGATTGTTTTAATGGTTTCAGGTAACCATTTTTCTAAGGAGTCATAAAATTGCTGGCGCGCATTTTTATGATTCTCATCGATTTTGTTTAGACGGCGGCATCTGGCCAGCACATTTGGCTCTTGGGGGTTTGTGTGGTGAATCCGTCGTTCAATGGTTATATTGCGGTTTTTTTTATGTGAGCAAATTGGACGTTCAGTTTAATTTACTTGGGGTTTAATTGATTAGCGCAAATCGAACGTTTAGTTTGATTTGCTTGTCATCAATTTATGTGAGACCATTTGTTGTATGGGCTAATGTTTTGATTTAGATAAATGTCACATCCTTTAAGTGGATGTTTTTGGCGTGTATCGCCGTTAGTGGTGGAGACTAGCTCCAAAAGGGTAATTTTTATGGGATGGGTGGTTGTGGCCGTAACAATGGAACGTACGCTCACTATACAGAGCTCGAGCTGCACAGCAGATAGCCGATGCCCTGTCCGAATATAAGGCTGGCATAACAGCATTACAAGAAATAAGATGGACGGGGAATGGTGTTATTCAAAGAAAAGGATGTGACATTTATTACAGCTGTCACGGGAACACCATGTGCTCGGGGTAGGATTTCTATTCAGCCAAAAACTGAAGCCTGCCATCATCGGCTTTAATGCAATAAATGAAAGGCTATGTACTCTTCGCGCGCGAGGCAAGTTTAAGAACATAAGCCTCATAAACGTTCACGGACCTACAGAGGAGTCCCCTGACGACGAAAAAGAAGAACGTCGAACGGGCCCTCAATGCCTGCCCAAGATACGATGTGAAAATCGTTTTGGTGATTTGAATGCGAAAATAGGTCGGGAGCCGATTTTCAGGCACTACACAGGTTCCCATAGTTTGCATGAGAACACTAATGACAATGGACTACGAGTCATCGAATTGGCAGCATCGAAAAACTTGGTCGTTGCGAGTACCAGGTTTCTGCGTAAAGATATCCACAAAGCCTCCTGGGTATCACCTGATGGAGCCACTCGCAACCAAATTGACCACGTGTTGATGGATCGCCGCCACTCCTCGAGCCTGATGACGGTACGAACGTACCGAGGTGCCAACGCCGACTCGGATCACTATCTTGTTGGTACAGTTTTCCGAGTGCGGATTGCCCTACGTAGACGTATTGCATCCGCGGATCAGGTTCGAATCAACACGGCTGCCTTACGCAATGAGAATACCAGTAACACCTTTGGTCATGCGTTAAGACTCGCCCTCGAAGAACTCGACGGAGGGAGAGTAAGTCCGGGGCCAGAATACCGGGCGTAGAAGAGAAATGGACACACCTTAAGAATACTGTCATTAGCACTGCCAACTCCATCTTAGGCAGTAGTCGTAGAGATCAACACGACTGGTTTGATGATGAGTGCAAACTAGCGACTGGACGTAAGAATGCTGCATACCGGGCAATGCAGCAGTCTCATAGGACGCGGGTGCGCGAGGAGAAATACAAAGAGCTCAGAAGATCTGAAAAAAGATTTCACAGACAAAAGAAAAGTGCCTGGGAAAAAAACCTTGTCTGTGAAATAGAGAAAAGTAGAGAGCGAGGTCCGCACCAGGCGCGGAAGTTCTACCAAATAATCCGCAGTATGACGCGGTACACACCACGCTGCACTTACTGCAAGGATAAAGAGGGTAATCTGATGACCAATCCTGAAGGCATTCTGGAGCGATGGGAAGTGCACTTCAATGAATTGCTAAATGGTCAGCTCACAGAAGAATTGGAGGCTCCACCAATGCAAGCACAAGACCAAATGCTGTCGCCACCAAGCATTGAGGAAACATTAAAAGCCATTAGACAGCTAAAATCAAATAAAGCCCCTGGAGCTGATGGCATACCAGCTGAGCTGATCAAACAAGAAGGGACAGCGTTACATCACGCAATTCATGAGATCGTGGTGCACGTATGGGAGGAAGAGCAGATGCCGGAAGATTGGCGTCGCGGTATAATTTGCCCCATACATAAGAAAGGAGATATCACACTGTGCAACAACTATAGCAGTATAACATTGCTGAGTACCGCCTATAAGATACTCTCCACTATCCTACAAGATCGCATAGCCCCATACGCTAAAGCCATCATTGGTCAATATCAGTGTGGCTTCATCCCAGGCACATCAGCAATTGATCAGATATTCACTCTTAGGCAGGCGATGGAAAAATGTCAGGAATTTAAGATTCCATTATATCATCTGTTTATAGACTTCAAGGCCGCCTACGACAGCATAGCTAGGGTAGAACTATATAATACCATGAGAGAATTCGGCATTCCAAACAAATTGATACGACTTTGTAGGTTGACCATGACCAACGTAACTAGTCAAGTAAAAGTAGCGGGGTTGCTGTCCAAACCAATAAACATCTATAATGGACTCCGACAAGGGGACGGTCTGGCCTGCCTCCTCTTCAACCTGGCGTTGGAGAAAGCAATCCGTGACTCTGGCGTTACAACAAGAGGGACTATTGTCACCAAGTCCAGCCAGATACTTGCCTACGCAGATGACATCGACATCATCGGTAGAACTGAATCGGCTGTACAGGAATCCTTCAACCAGATCGAGCAGGCGGCACAAAAACTGGGACTACACATTAATGAGGGAAAAACTAAGTACATGGTGGGAACTTCTGCGAAGAGAAGACCTAACGTTGATCAAACTATCAGGGTAGTGGAGCACGAATTTGAAGTAGTGCAATCCTTAAACTACCTTGGGTCAATAGTATCAACCGATAACAATATGGAAGACGAAATACGCGAACGGCTGATTAAATCCAACAAAGCCTACTATGGTCTATCGAGGGTCTTTAAATCCCGAAATTTATCTAAAACATCAAAGCTACTACTGTACCATACCATGGTCTTACCAGTACTCATGTCTTGGGTGCTCAATAAAAGGCACTCTGAACTCTTAGCCGCGTTCGAGACAAAGGTCTTAAGGAGAATTGTTGGCCCCGTATGTGAGGGAGGACGATTCCGGAGACGCTACAACCATGAGTTGTACGTAATCTACCTTGAAGCTAATATTGTAAGAAAAATCAAGCTCGGTAGACTCCGATGGACGGGACACCTAGCTCGAATGAGCGAAGAGAAGCCTGTCCGGAAAGTCCTTTGTGGCAGGATGTATGGAAGGAGACAGCGCGGCAGACCTTGGAGGGATGGCGTAGACCAGGACGCCCAGAGCCTGGGAGTGCCCAACTGGGTGGCATCGGCTCGAAATCTGGACCGGTGGAGAGATTTGTTAAATAAGATCAAGACCGGATCCCGGTTGTAGTGCCGATGATGATGATGATTGATAAATATTACATGGTGCCCCGACATGCCACCAAATAAGTGTTGCAGTTCATTTTGAACTAAATACAGATTTTATGTAGGTTTTACATTGTTTTGCATTGATACGAGGGTTGCCTCTTATGTTTCGGGATTTGGCAACCCTAGCGTTGCAATCCGGCAATTGACAGCTCTCTCGTAAAGTTGGACATTTTTGAGGTTATACGCACTCAGAACGTTTTGACATACGAGCGCTATTTGTGTTGTTTACAGTAATTTAAAAGATTCATCTCGGCCCAAAAATGGAATTAAATCCAATCTTGTCGACTTCAATGCAACGAAGACCGAGTATACAACATTCACAAAGAAAACTGGATCATCGGTTCCACAGCTGATGACGAGTGGCCGGGCGAGTGTTCCCGGAGCGTTACAACCTGCAACTGTTCAAAAAGAACTGTAACAGTTATCTGATGGCATCTCGGGGCGCCCACTCGACGCTATAGGTTCGCCTTTCCCGAGAAGAAGTCTAATAAAAAAAAAATGGAATTAAATCCTAAACATTTTCGTGCGATTATTTTTTACAACTTTCGGCGTGGATTAACTCAGCAACAGTGCATGGATGAACTTAATTCAATTTTTGGCGATGAAGCTCCATCAAGGACCAGTGTTTATCGATGGTATGGTGAATTCAATCGTGGTCGTAGTTCACTCCAAGATGAATTTCGTGAAGGTCGTCCAAAATCAGTTGTTGTTCCGAAAACCATTGATGCTGTGCGCGAACTGATATTGGAAGATCGTCATGTGACCTATCGTGAGATTGAGACAACCTTAGGCGTTAGTGGGACCAGCATACATTCAATATTGCATAAACATTTGACTGTCAAAAAAATTTGTTCGCGTTGGATCGCATCGCACACAATTTGTCAATCGCCCAAAAAAAGGCTCGTGTCAATTGGTGAAAAGAAATGCTCAAAAAATACGGTCGCGGTGCTTCGAAACACGTCTATGACATCGTGACATGTGATGAATCGTGGATTTACGCGTATGAGCCCGAAAGTAAACAGCAGTCGACTGTCTGGGTGTTTCAAGATGAGCCAAATCCAACAAAAGTTGTTCGCGCACGAAGCACTTCCAAGCAAATGGTCGCCTGTTTTTTTCGGAAAAACTGGACATGTCGCAACAGTACCACTAGAACAACGCAGAACAGTCAATTCTGAGTGGTATACAACCATTTGTTTGCCAGTTGTCTTCCAAGAAATCAGGAAAACCAACCGCCGAAGACGGATCACTCTTCACCACCACAATGCGAGCTCTCACACATCGGCTGCGACAACTGCATTTTTGAGCACCCAAAACATCGATTTGATGGGTCATCCGCCGTATAGTCCTGACTTGGCACCGAATGACTTCTTTTTATTCCCGTACGTAAAAAACAAACTGAGAGGTCAACGTTTTTCGACACCTGAAGAAGCGGTTGCTGCATTCAGAATGCATGTGTTGGAGATACCTCAATCAGAGTGGCAAAAGTGCTTCGACAATTGGTTCAAACGCATGCAAAAGTGTATAGATCTTCATGGGGAATATTTTGAAAAACAGTAAAGTTATTTTCGATGATTAATATTTGTTTTTGTTCTCAAATCCCGAAATATAAAAGGCAACCCTCGTAGTATCGCAAGAAAGGGATATTAAAAGAACAATTAGTGACCAATCGTATAATACAAAACAATGTTAGAAACTGCTGTATTTCGTTAGTTGCTATATATCTCAACCAAGACCCAACCTCGAGCCCCGCATATAATGAGTCGAATTTGTTTTCGGTCTCATACTGTAGTTCGAACACTTGGATAATAGGTTCGCCCCTATTATTTTATAGAAATGTTCTTTGTTATTTGTTAAATGACTGCGGACGTTTTTGATCACACCTTTTACCTGGTTGGCGCAAGACTTATGACCTTGCCCGGAAGAAACAAATTATTATGGAAAATTTAACAAGTTGTAGTGCCGATGATGATGATGATGATAATGTTTACCTGATCCATTCCAAAGTGTTTGAAAGCTTATCTAAGTACTAAGGCAACCCATATTCCCCTTTTACTGTCAACTCAATGTACTGATCAATGGTAAAATATTGAAATTTCTGGAAACGCATGGCCTTCTTATTATTATTATTATTATTTATTGGCCTGTAGGAACCCGGAAGTTCATGACCTCACCGACTCGGCTTCGCCATCGTTCCCTGTACTGGGCACTCTCCTTCCACGCTTGACCATTTGATCCGATCTCCTCAAGGTCAAACCTAACATTGTCCTCCCATCTCCGTCGCGGCCGTCCTACCGGTCTCTTTCCCGTTGGTGTACCGTCAAGAATTCTATGCACGGTCCTATCGTTCCCCATTCGCGCCACGTGTCCGGCCCATCTTAATCTTCGCGACTTGATTACTCTCACTATTGTAGGTTTGCGATATAGCTCTTCCAATTCGTGGTTATGGAGTCTCCTCCATTGCCCTGCCTCCTCGTCATATTTACCTCCAAAGATGCCCCTCAAAACTTTATTCTCGAATACACGGAATTTGTTTTCTTCCCGTTTTTTGAGAGCCCATGTTTCGCATCCATATAGAACAATCGGCATGATTATGGTTCTATAGACACGGAGCTTTATGTTACGTGATAGCAGTCTGGATTTCAGCAGTTTACTTACTGCGTGCCAACTCGCGTTGCCGGAATGCAGTCTCCTGTTAATTTCCTTCGACATTTCGTTACTGGCCGTCAGTATCGTTCCCAGATATTTAAATTCTTTAACTTTTTCAAATATCTTACCTCTGACGTTTATATGTGTTATCTGAGATCCACCTGCACTCGCCGTAATCATGTATTTTGTTTTGTCTTCCTTTATTTCTAGGCCCACCTCTTCTGCCGCTTGCATGATGATTTCACAGTTTTTACTAACATTCTCTAGATTATCGCCCAGAACGGCGATGTCATCCGCATATGCGAGCACTTGTGTGACCCCGTTCAGGGATGATCCGGCCATGTTGTCGTCTTGTACCTTTCTGATGACATACTCGAGCAGCATGGCCTTTTTAGTGAGCCTAAATCTGGGTGTCATACTAATTGGTGACGTATGGGAATTCACAGCTAATTATTGCAAGGGGCACAAAAGAAAAGGAAATCGAAAAGAAATATCAGAGCATTACTGTAGCCATCCGTTACTTAAGTGGTGAGTTACAACATTCTCTTGTATACGCAGCCGTGATCTGATGCTTCGGTGCTTTGATTATAACATTTTCATGCGGTGGGTTTGTGGCGTTTCTAACAGATACACACACAATACACAAGCAAGTAGTGAAGAACACCGAACGAAAATCGAATAAGAAAATGTATCAGAGCCGTATACCATAGCGATAACATAACAATTCCACATCTGTTGAGTGTACTTAGTTTATAAATCGAATTCGTACACGCGACAGTGGCCTGATGTGTTGAGCATTGGTTAAATTTTTGGTGATTCTAACTCTCATAACGTCAGTTCGAATCACACGTTCTTCACTATCGTCGCAATACGCGATAGGTTTGAATCACGTCCGTTACTGCCATTGCAAAAATGCCTTACAGGAAAGTGTATACTTTGACAGCTAGGTTGGCACATTGGATATCTCAAAAGCGTTCGACACAGTTTGGAATCCAGCCCCACTGTAGAAATTGACCGCCTATGAAATTAACGAACCCTGATTCAATTGATTAAATATTATGTTACTGGGCGCTTGTTCCAAATAGTTCTGAATCGTCTCAAATCTCCCTCCGATCAAATTAAAGCTGTAGTCCCCAGGACTCCGAAATCTCACCAATTCTATTCCTCATTTTTACCGAACATGCTCCATCAATCTCTTCGAACCTCATTATCAAGTAGCAGAGGATTAATGTACACCGATGAAGATTATTTAACCGAAAAAAGTCAATGCATCAAAAACTCTTTGCTTCCCCGTGACGTCAAAAAGACATCTCAACAAAATCCCATTCTTAATAAACGCCTCTTCCATCGTCAAAACCAACGATTCGTACTTGAAACGACACTATATTGGATAGTGCGAAAAGTTCAGCAAAGTACATGGGGCTTCTTATAAGATCTATAGCGTTTGGGATTGATAGTAAAGAACGTGTGATTCGAACTGACGCTATCACAGTTAGAATCACCAAAAATTGAACCGATGCGTAACACATCAGGCTACTGGCCGTGCTTAGAATTCGATTTTTAAACGCAAGTGTATTCCCACTGATGTGAATTGTTATTTTATCGCTATGGTATACGGCTCTGTTGCATTATCTTGTTCGATTTCCGTTCGGTGTTCTTCACTATTTGCTTGTGTATTGTGTGTGTATCTGTTAGAGACGCCACAGATCCAATGTTATTCAACCTTGCCACAAGTCGAATATTCGTCCAAAAATGGAATAAAATTCCCATATTTGGTCATTCAGGGGTTCTCAAAACAACGACGCGTTCGACAGGATCCAAATACCAGCAATGGAAGTTGTGGAAGCAGACGCAAACCTTTCAAGACATTAGAATATTGCCCTGCCTATCCCCTCTTTATACAATAGGTACAGAGTGCCCTAAAAGTTGATTTTAAAGGATTTATTTAAACTAATAGTACATCGAGATTTGCATTTTATTAAAGTGTGATCCTCGAAATACAGGATCGAATCGAAGTCTCCATTGAGTAGACTGTTTGGAAATATCTTGTTCAACGTTTGAAAACTAATTACCATCACACTGTACACAGGCATCTGTAATTTGTATATTATGGTATTTGAATTGAAATGTTATTTGACTAAGGGCTGACTTTCCTAACATACTCCTTAAAAAAGAAAATCCAGCCGCCACTTTATTTATAACCAGCATAAAACTAATATATTTGAAAATTAGCTTCGCCTCCTGTGAATGACCCTTCATTTGTATGACATTATATAACTGATTGGTAGCTGTTAGAAAGACTATTAATTAAAATTCATATTTCAAAACCGCAGGGTGTCAGAACAGTGTCTTAAAAACAATTAATTATACCACAAATAAGCCTTTGCCTCATCAACACCGTAATTAAAAGTTACCAATGATTTCCCTAATCAATTCTTAATTCAAATCGGAACAGAATGAATTGGAAGTCACAAAACTGTCCAAAAGACGACCACACACTTAAATTTGCATACAATACGATCGTCGCGACGTTATCAAGTCGCTAATCTCCTTTTAGACACACTTGTGCACCAAAACCTTACAACAAAAGATTCTTATAAATATTCAAGTGGGGGTATTCAAACACGCAGAGACCTTCTTATATTTTCTAACTGTCCGCGACATCAATTCGTGGAAGTAAGCAGTGTCGGATTAACTATTCGTCCAAAGGTGAAGTTGTTTTTTGAAATAAGCCTCCGGACTGATTGCGTGCCCATTCGGGAAAATTGATGAACCTATCACATAACAAACAACGTAATACGGCAATTTACATATAAGTCTAAAGACTATGCAGCTCCAAGAAGACTGACGCTTGAAACTTGGTTTCATATTGAATTCCAGGAATTCCTTGCACGATAGAAGTTAGGAAATCGGTCATTGTAATGTCTAGTTGCTGAGCGATGGAAGCGCCTTTCAATTTCCTTGTGGAGACCTTAAATCATCTTCCGATGACATGACTTTGTAATATGAAATTTTTTAAACTTGTTTCATAATGTACCGTGTAGATCTGACAGCATCTTCATGTTTAATCTTCTTCCTAGATGAAGTGCATTTTAATGGATTTTATCATAGTTGTGTGCTATCTTGACTGTATCCCCATTTCTCCTTCAATATATGATTTGCTAGTATCAGGGGGGAGCAAAATATCCAATGTTGTTGATTCCCTCATTTTCGAATGATCGATTAATGCATCACCGTAGTGTCAGTTGAGATGCAACCCAATCGATTCCATGAATTGAGACGTGGACAAAATTCTACAATAAAAAAGGCCAATCTCGTCGACATCAATCTAGCAATGGAGCAATATAAAACCAGAACACAATTAATCGTCTATACCACAGCGAAGTCATTAAATAAAAGAAAATCATTAATTTGTTCGAAGTCACGGTCAGTGGGAATCCTTAGTCATGGCGTCAACACGTGCCAAGTCCACATGCAGGAAACCAAGTTATCTTTTTAGAACTAAAAGGTGTTATAAATTATATATATATTTATTTTAGCCGAACTTGTTTTTCTCTACAAACTGCAAATTAGATTCGCACTCGAATACTATTCACGTGTTTGGAGTTTTGCTCCTAAGCACGCCATCGGGCCAATAAATAACTTTCAGAGAGGAATAAACCCCTTAATTGAAAACGCGGCATTAACATATATAATTGGATTGCAGTCATTACCACATAGAGGTCGTGCGACGGATCTTTGATTGACAGATATTACCACAAGGATTGTTCCTCAGAGATTTATGATATCATTACAAGAGATTGGGCTTATTTGCCCCTTTAAGGCAATCCGATGAATCTCACCAAGTTGCAATTCATTACTTAACGGTTCGTGCATGTCTGCACCAAATTTATTTTCATACAAAACTTGAACGCCCTCTCAATGCGGGTGTTTCCGGAGCACGACAATCTATAACTACTCAACAACAATTCCTTTGGTTTACCTACTAGGACCGAGTTCCATCATGCCAGGAATCACTCAAGGTGAATTGTCTTAGGTTAAAAATTGAGATATTAATCAATCGATCAAACAGAAATTCTAAGGGGAAAAAACCTAGTGGCCAGGCAAACATCTGAAAAAAAAGTAAGATGCCGCAATCTCCACTAAATTCCGTTACAAGAAACCCGTCCTGCACGGAACAAACGAAATGCCCATGAATAATCTTGCGGCGGTGAGATCATTGAGATATACCCTTATCCACCAATAAAAACTTACCCAAAATCTAACGACAACAACACCTTTTGAATACTACATAAGAAGATACAAAAGAATATGTCTCGGCACGCAGCTGCACAAACAGA
Source organism: Microdon myrmicae (assembly GCA_963931805.1). NCBI lineage: Eukaryota > Metazoa > Arthropoda > Insecta > Diptera > Syrphidae > Microdon > Microdon myrmicae. The sequence goes on along the minus strand of OZ007498.1, from coordinate 168,443,647 downwards.
TTTTGAAAAAAAACCCCTCACATCAAGCAAATTTGTACTTTTTATTTTTGTTTGTGTGTGGGGGGGGGGGGCGAACATACAGGGTAAAGTCTCTGCTTTCAACCCGGCGAAAGCCAGGACGATCCTTGTCCCTGTTCAATCCAAGTTGACATGCAGTCTCCACGTGACACCCTGGGTGGCTACTTTGGCACTAGCCAAGGAGTGAACCAATGCTTGCAGCATCCTGAGAAAGGTTGGCGCAAGGCTACTAACCTTCACCATCGGCACTACAACCGGGATCCAGTCTTGGCTTTATTTAGTAAATAAAATTTGTTAAATTTTCCATAAAAATTTGTTTTTCCGGGCAAGGTTGTCACCCTTGCGCCAGTATTAACCTTGCCCGAAAAAACAAAGTATTGTGGACAATTTAATAAGTCTCGGATATGGACCGGATACTGGTCGAGAGACTGGCTAAATAGGGCCAAGACCGGATACCGATTGTAGTGCCGATGATGATGATGATGATGAGGATGATCTTTGTTTGTACTCTTCAGAAAGAAATTGTATGTTCAATAGACTACATTTGTTCATACTTTTTTGGTATTCCTTTTCTCTTTTGTTTACATATAATGCACGGCATCGCATAAAAATCACAAAGGCTGTTCAGCGTTATGCTTGGCGATCCATAAAATACAGTTTGTTTATCAATGCAAGCCCGCAAACCTACAATAGTGACAGTAATCAAGTCGCGAAGATTTAGATGGGCCGGACACGTGGCGCGAATGGGCAACGATAGGACCGTGCATAAAATTGACGTTAAGCCAAAGGGAAAGAGATCGACAGGGCGGCCACGACGGAGATGGGAGGACAATGTTAGGTTAGACCTCGAGAAGATCGGATCGGATGGTCGAACGTGGAAGGAGAGCGCACGGGACAGGGAACACTGGCGGAGTCGAGTTGGTGAGGTTATGAACTTTCTGGTTTCTACAGGCCAATAAATAGCAGTAGTAGTAGTATCAATGCTATTGTAAATATGAAGATAATATTTACATCTTCGCGATCGCACATACCTCTGCCAACCAAACACATTCGGGTTTTGTTTACTCACCCCGAATGAGTCTCAGGCAACTTATTGAATGGTCATCAAACTACACCAATCCCTACAGAAAAGGGACCAATGGTGTCGAGTGAATACTCACGGTACGGATGATAGTTGAGTCTCATTCAAGCGATGCGAAGGTTCGGACATTAATCACACTTCCAATACAACCTCTAAAAAGAGTGTTTTAAAAAACAATCCACAATTGTTTAACTCTGTCGACCATATACTTTATGTGTGATTTGCCAGTGCGTGCCTCTAGTGCTAGTTGACAGTGTTTTAATAAACAATCCACACCTGCTTAACTTTGTGGACCATATACTTTAATGGTTACTCGCTATTGCGCTGCATCTAGAGCTCGTTGCCAGTGTGGTTTTCGTTGTGTCTTGTGTTTCACCGTGCCATTTACTCTCTGTCGTGTGAACGTTTTGTACATCAGTCAGATTTTTCTGCCTCCGTTGAATCGCTGGCATCTTGCGCCTCCATGCGAACTGATCCAAACAACACAAACATACTTCTGGGTGAGTACACTTTTCAATATCTCAAATCATACTGCTGGACTAATGATACACACGCCTCTGTTGCCTATTTGGCGTTACTAGTCGCGTTCATCGTGCTCAATACAGGGGCCATCCTCTCTGATCTGAATTGAGCTCAATCACCCTCTTCTTCTGACTCCTGCTCAATTGTAGAACCACCCTCTTCTTTCGGAATCGTGGTCAACCGTAGATCCGCCCTCTTCTTCTGATTCATGCTCAACCGTAGAGCCACCCTCTTCTTTCTGAATCGTGCTCAACACAGGTGCCATCGTCTCTGATCGGAATTGTGCTCAACCATAGAGCCACCCTCTTCTTCTGACTCGTACCCAGCTGTATAGCCACCCTCTTCTGCCACTCGTGTCAACCCTATAGCCATCCTCTTCTTTCTGAACCGTGCTCAACACACGAGCCACCGTCTTTTATCGGAATTGTGCTCAACACAAGAGCCACCGTCTGTGATCGGAATTGTGCTCAACGCAAGAGCCGCCGTCTCTGATCCGAATTGTGCTCAACCATACAGCCAGCCTCTCTCATCGGAATTGTGCTCAACCATAGAGCCACCCTCTTCTTCTGACTCGGGTTCAATCGTAGAACTACCCTTTTTTTCTGATTCATGCTTAACCGTAGAGCTACCTTCTTCTTCCTGAATAGTGCTCAACACGGAAGCCACCGTCTCTGACCGGAATTGTGCTCAAACATAGAGCCACCCACTACGTCTGAGTCGTGCTCAACCGTAGATCTGTGGGGAGGAAGTATTGTGCCGAGCACGGCCACTCCGTTCACTTCCATCCCCATCGTCTGTTGTCACTAAAGTTCCGCGGAAAGAAAGTCACAAACCAAAAGAAATAAAGGCACCGAGGAACTGCGGAAAATTAAACGCACTGTCTGTCATTTTGTTTTAGTTTTATTTCTATTGCTGAAGAACACTTTTCTCTGTCATTATTAAATACGTTAGTGTTTTTTATATTTTACTTAAACTTGTTTAATAAATAATAGTGATATTAATTGATTTTTACAAATTTTAAATTACTTCACACACGACTCAGGGATATTTTCGCGTCCTCGCCGCGCGACGAGGAGCGGGAGATCGCGTGACCGTGGTGGCCAGCGGATGGCATTAGACTCAATTGAGGATTTGGTTCTTGATTTACCCTCGATTCGGTGGTGGTGAATATCCTCTCCACTAAGGATATGTTTTACCTACCACAAGAGAGACGTAAAGTCTCTCTTTGTGGAACAGAAAACCAGATCTCGTAATGCAGGTCATGGTGGTATGTGTGTGATCGTTCAGAACTGTGTTGTTAACACGTGCTCGAAGGCAATGGGTAAACGAAGCAGACAGGCGGTAAAGACAAAAGGGAGAAACGACCAAATGCGCCGTTCGGTAATGGTGGGTCATTGTTTACGCGATGCATCGTCGCTACAATAGACGTTGGGAAAAGGTGCTAATGGCATTGGGGGCCGGACGAATCCCGTGCATGCCTTTGTATATGCCAGGTAATTAGTTGCGGCAGGGAAAGGAATTGAAGATTGTTTGTTAGTGGGAAAACAAACGATGAGTTGGTTCTTATGCATGTTTACATGCGTAGAAATATGGTTTATAGCATCTCCGACTGGTACAGGAACCGAGTTCTTGTTTATACTAGAAAATTCTAGAGGATCCAGTTCCGATGATAATAATTGGGATGCGGGAATTGTTTGTCGATTGTACAAACGAATCGCGGGTCGGTTTATTGCAGCTGTAAAAACAAGCTGTCCGACATAGGATTTTAGCACAGACAAAGGGTGCCGACTGACTTGGGATTCATGATTCCATATGCACTTTAAAGAATTAATTCTAGGAATTTTAGATAATGCGTTGTATGCATTAAATGGTCTGGAATTGTGCACAACGCAAGAGCCACTGTCTCTGATCCGAATTGTGCTCAACCATACAGCCAGCCTCTCTGATCGGAATTGTGTTCAACCGTAGAACCACCCTCTTCTTCTGATCCGTTCTCAACCGTAGAGCCGCCCCCTTCTATCTGTGTCGTGCTCAACACAGGAGCCACCCTCTCTGATCGGAATTACGCTCAACCATAGAGCCACCCTCTTCTTCTGTCAGTCGTGCTCAACCCTATAGCCACCCTCTTCTTTCTGAATCGTGCTCAACACAGGAGGCACCCTCTTCTTTCAATTGTGCTCAACCATAGACCCTCCCTATTGTTCTGATTCGTACTCAACCGTAGAGCCATTCTTTTGACTCGTACTCAGCCGTAGAGCCACCCTCTTCTTTTGACTCGTACTCAACCGTATAGTCGTCCTCTTCTATCTAAATTGTGCTCAACACAGGAGCCGCGCTCTCTGTTCTGAATCGTGCTCAACAAAGAGCCACCCCTCTCTTTCAATCGTTACATTGAGCCGCGTGCATCCAACACACGGATGTTCGTGGCCCAATACTTTAGATGCTGCGCACAACGTTCCAGTGGCAAGTACCTAGGGATTTATTTTCTAACAACTTGAAATCTGAAATAATGTTTAAAAGTTTAAGGCGTTTACATTCCAAGGTAAATAAGCAAACCCTAAGATTCAACTTATTAGGCCACTAAAATCCAAATAACCGGGAGATCGGATTGAATGGCCGAAGAGAAGGTGTCGTATCTCCAGAGCAGGGAACTGGTGTTTTGCCAAGTGTCTCGAGAAATTGTTTTTGTGCTTTGAGATTCAACATTTAGCGCCAGATTCAAACTTACTATAACAGATTTAGTGAAACCATAAAAAAGTGAAACTAGAATCATCATCGTGTGATGTGTTGAGGTACACTCCTGATTTGTGATAGCGTGCGGCATTGACACCGATTTTAATATTACACGCTATTCAAAAAAAAAAAAAAAAACGGTCCTTGGAGAAACCGTCATAGTGGCCCCGAGAAAGTATTTACTTAATATCGAGTTTTTCAATAGGAACGCGGCAATTTCGTATTTAAATAGAGCACATAATAATTGAAATATCGAGCTGAAATTGTTATATAAATAAGTTCATTTAATTAGCACCCCCCACCCCATAAAAAATGAACATCTCGTGTCTTCACATGCATATCCTTCTCTTCCCTCCAAATCATCACTTTCCCATTACAATAGAATATTCCCAAATACAATAGTTAAATAATTTAAATAAAGTAAAACCCCTATTTAAAAACCACAATCACATTGCACATAGCCATATTCTCTCTATTAGCCATAGTATCTCTATCAACCACAGCCCAGCCCCCTATTAGCCAATTCCGCTTCCTAGAAATAACAATCGTGGAAGCGGAACAAAAAAGAATATGGAAAACGAAGGACGCGAAATTTGTGAGTCTTGTTCAATAAGCAGTGAAAGCTTGCGGTTCGGTTGTATTGACATTAAAGTGAACAAAAAAATTTCAAAAAAATTCAAAATAAAATAATATATTCAAAAAATCAAAAATAAACAAAAACTTTTCAAATACTCATGTTATAGAAGATTTTTGACTCAAAATTCAGCATAATGTAGTTTCAGAGAATTGCGTGGCTCATTTTTATCGATGCTTGTCTCACCGGTATAGGAACATCCAATGGTGAACATTTAGGCTCAAATTTGTCCACTATAGCACGCACAGCCTGGTGGGACGATTATTACAATAAGGAGTAAGACCTCTTAAAGTTGCGACCACCGGCTCAGGATTTCAGTAGTGACTTGTAATAATTTCTAAACGTTGATTGTTCGTGAACTTCACTATGATCAAAATAAAAAGCGGGACTGTCGTTTTGAAATTGAGAGATTCTGAGAATAGTTTAGGGATGCGTTTGTATTAAAGTACAAAATTGTTATGTCCCAACCATTCTGATAGAAAGTTCATGGTGAAAATAAATTCAACTCTTTCGACACCATACAGTATAACCGCGGGTGTTCCTCAAGGTTCCATTCTCGGACCATTATTACCTTTATACTTCAGGCACCTCGCATCCAGTCACCTAATACAGTAATGCTAAATTATGCCGATGACACTTTAATTTATTTAAGCAACAAGTTTGTCAAGGAGGCAAGAAACTTTATTAACAGCTATCTCCCGAATCTCTCTGCATATTTTACTAAATGGAAAATCCGACTCAACCCAGCCAAAACTCAACTCATAGTGTTTAAAGGCAGAAATGCGAATTGTACTAACAACACCATACGCTGCCATAACAAAATCAGAATCAAGTTAAATAACAATATAATTAAACCCTCCAAAACCTTAAAGTACCTGGGAATAACCTTCACCAACAATCTGTCCTTCTCCGCCCACACCAAAAACTCGATTCGCAAAGCCGCAATTCAACTTAATCTCTGCAGAAAAGTGATGTACAAGCCGAATGGTCTCTCTCCCAAAGTTAAATCACTTATCTACAAACAGATAATCAGACCCACTCTCACATATGCATGCCCGATATGGTACCATATCACACCCGCCCAAATGGAGAAGCTACGCATCTTCGAAAGGAAATGCTTCAGACTTATCACTGGTCTCAACCGACATCCCAACTCCCACAAATATTACAACAGTAGTTCGCTCTACTATGCCGCTAATATTGAACGTATAGATCGACGCTTCCTCGAACTGTCCATCAAATTTATCGAAAATCTTCCCAATAATCCCAACCCGATAATAAATGCGCTCACATCGACTCCGTCAGATAACCGAACTGCCTACCCGAGCTGTCTCCACATCAGAACGTTCTTCACTTCTGGCAGGTTGGTTAATAACTCTAATGAGATTGTATACCACAATACAGAGCTTTCACCTCACCAATTTAAATATAGTAATATTCAACCCTTCTCCAATATTTTGCGTTTCAACGAACAAACGGAAAGTAGTTCCCCAACCCACATCCCTGACTGACAATATCCTCACTAACCCATTGATGACTATGCTACCCCCTTCCACACCACACTAACTTATTTCAATAATAATTATGTAACTAGACTAAGTTAAGATAAGTTAAGTTAAGTTAAGTAAATTAGCATAGGTTAAGTAAATAACTATATCCTGGTTTTCTGACCTTTTCCAGGAAGCTCCACTCACTAAAATCATAATCCATAACCAATATATAACTTTTATCATATTGGTTGAAAAATGTACTAGTAAGTATATGTAAGCAATTATAGCTAAGGTATCATAAGTTATCTGTATTGCTTATTGTAAAAATTATTTATGGTCAATAAATACCGAAATGTAAAAAAAAAAAAAATTTTTTATGTCCCTTTTGAAACGCCCTTTATAATTGAATAAATAAATAAATAAATAAATAAATAAATGTATAAACAAATAAATAAATAAATAAATGTATAAACAAATAAATAAATAAATAAATGTATAAACAAAGAAATAAAGAAATAAATAAATAAAGGTATAAACAAATAAATAAATGAATAAATAAATAAATGTATAAACAAAGAAATAAAGAAATAAATAAATAAATGTATAAACAAATAAATAAATAAATATATAAATGTATAAATAAATAAGTAAATAAATAAATAAACAAATAAATAAATGTATATAAGTAACGCAACTCGAAAATTGTAAAACAATTTTATAATTTTTTAGAGGAGACCGCCTCCATCGCATCAACTCTTTTGCCCCGGCAACTAAAATGATAAGGCCAATTGAATCTTGACAATCACACATTGCATCTAACTGACATCATTCATAGTCGCTCCTCGAATATACCCAAGTGTCACGAAACCACATACTTGAGTTGTTATAGATGTTGCATCTTAAATGGCGTCAGTAATCTCATTGTCATCGTTTCCATTAGCTGGGCGTGTGCTCTTTTATTATACTAGTATAGACAACGACAGCGAACAGCCTGCAACAAAATTTGCATGTTTTCAACTAATTTCATATAAATAATGATACAGCCATAATTTATAACGAATTTACATATTACGCGACTTAATTGACGTTCTAAGAACAATTAGCTATTTAGCACATTCGCTAAACAGTAGACAGAAGTTACTTCTACCCAGGACATTGTATTCGGTTACTTACGAGGAGTTGACGCCCTCAGCGGTAACCATAGCGGGGGAAAGTGTTGAACGAGGCCGGATACTATTGACGATAAGGTTTTCCCAGAGTAATAAGAGCTAGTCTAAAGTAAGAGAGAAATTTCATTGGAAAAGTTTGGTGTGCAAAAGTTTCATATTTTCCTTAGCCTTTTAATGCATTCCATGTAAGTTAGAAGATATAATTTGTTAGAGTTGTACAGGGGTAATAGCCGTAAAATTGGAGGACCGAAGTATGCTTCGATTAAAAGGATTTAAAAGTTCATCGACAACCAAAATTAATTTCAAATAATCTATACCTCTTTTCCTTTCACGAAAAGCTTAGAAAACAACCTAAAATCTCATTCTTTGCTTGTGAGCTGCATATGGTTGCGAACCATTTCATCCTTAATTTGCTTTGCACGTGTGTGTATGGTTTGAACAGAGCAGGATGTTAAGAACAAGCATTTTTACATGTTCCTGAAGAAAATAAATAATAACAGATTGCATTGGTTTTGAAAACTCTCTGATCTGGATTTCTCCTATTATGCGGTATGGTAAATACATCTGTTCAGTTGTTCCTGGTGATAGCAGGAGTGTATATTCTTCAAAAATAAACGAAAATGCGTTTGTTAATTTCTAAAAAGGGTTTAAATGTTTTTTAAAGTATCTCCATCAGTTTGCACTCACTCAAGTCACCCGAAAATGGTCAAATTATGCGGAACTCAAGGCAAACACCTTTTTTCGGTCAAAAGTTCATGAAATAGCTACGTATGCTCATATCATATTAACCCACAGAGATGCCTCATCTTTACAGTGTGTCACATGTTGATCTTGCATACCACATCGACGATTTCTGATACAACAACCCACCTTCACGATTTTGGTCAGTATGCAAACGAAAGCCAGTATTGAATTCATTAAAGCAGCGATTAAGTGGTCAAGTGTGTTGCTTCATTGCGAAAAGATTATTTGAACTCATCGACGCACTCTTCTTAAGATAATTTATATGAAATGTTGCAAAATGTGTTCTCCTCTCAATCCCATTTGTCTTCGTTTTTATAACTTTATTTTTCAAGTCACTGCCAACGAAACAATTAGCATATATACGTCAAAAACATTTCGACTAAAAAAAAAATCGTTAAAACTGTAAAACTTTTTAATGAATTAATGTTGCTCTTCTGAAAAATATAAATGGCAACCTATATTTAACTGATAATGACATCACTAAAAGTAGTATTCTTATCAAGCTGGTTGCAAATTATGAAATTAAAATCCAACTGTTATGAATTTGCCAGGTAAGAAAAAGCACAAAGCAATGACCTTTCAGGACAAGTATCGTAAGCGCTTTTTGCATTAATGAAGAAATATATAACTTAACAAAAATAATTATAGGTTGATGGATATAAAAAATCAATAGCATGACAGCCCGTGCAAGGACAAATCCCCCAAAACTAGACCAATATTCTATAACGTGTTTTCGTTTACAAAAATTAATAGTCAATTAGTTACTCAACTGAATGTTGTCAGTTAAAGCTGTATACTAAATATCACTACTAATTTACCTTGGCTACTGAGGCGACACTTATCCAACTACAAAGTGCCTCAGAATGTCGTTTTTAATGTTTTGCTTTTTGTATGAATGGAACCACTGCGAGAGACGAGGGGTAAACTGACCATTTATTTTTGGCCTGTAAGGACATCGACTTATCTTTCTTAATTTGAGCACAAACAAAAGCATATACAATATTAATAGGTGTATTTTATTAAATGGCAACTTTAAATTTCACTCAATAGATATTGTAGTTTTTCTAATAATTTTCAGATGCACTACTACAACTACTTATTGGTCTATAGGAACAAAGAAGTTCGTGCTCTCACTAAATCCGCTATCCACTGTTCCCTGTACTGAGCACTTCCCCCTACGTCACACCATCTGATCCAATTTATTCCAGATCACACTTTGCATTATCCTTCTACCTCTGTCGCGGCCTTCCCACCGGTCTCTTTCTCGTTGGCCTTACTTCAACAATCTCACGGACGGGTCTGACGTTGTCCGCTTTCGGTATATGCCCCGCCCATCTTCATCTTTTAGACCCACTTGTGGATATCATCATCACCATCGGCACTACAACCGGGAACTGGTCTTGGCCTTATTTAGCAAGTCCTGAGGCTTGTTAAATTTTCCATAATGATTTGTTTTTTACGGGCAAGGTCATAAGTCTTGCACCAGACACTTGTGGATATACGAGGATCATAATCTTCTTTAATGGTTTTCTGCCATATCACAACACGTGATGTGTTTAGTTCAGAGATAGCACTAATTAAACTATGCTTTTGTGGTTTGGTTTAAAATAGTCCTGTCTTTACAAAATCACTCGAGATTTCTGGTTCCCAACGGGAAATTTACACGAAATAATAATACTTCATAAAATCTCCACTAGTGAAAACCCTAACCAAGGGGAATGAACCAAAAGATGCTCCTTAAAACTTTTTTCTCGAAAATACGGGATGTCTCACAAGTGGCGCAAGGCTAATAACCTTGCCCGGAAAAACAAATTATTGTGGAAAGTTTAACAAGCCTCAGGACTTGCTAAATAAGGCCAAGACCGGATCCCGGTTGTGGTGCCTATGATGATGATGATGTCTCACAAACGTATAGAATAATAGGGTTGATTATGGTTCTATAAATACAGAGCTTTTTATTACGTGACAGCAATCTCGATTTAGCAGTTTACTGACTGCGCACCAACTGGCGTCGGTGGAATGCAGTCCTTTGTTGATTTCCTTTGATATTTCATTGCTAGCCGTCAGTATTGTTCCCTCTTCAACGTTCTCATGTTTGGAGGTTTGCTCCTAACCACACTATCGGCCCAATAGATAGATTTCAGAAAGGAATAATCCCCTTGATTGAAAACGCGGCATTAACATATATTACAGTCAATACCACATAGAGGGGGGTTGACGGATCTTTGATTGACAAATATTACCACAAGGACTGTTCCTTAGAGATTCATGATATCATTACAAAAGATTAGGCTTATTTCAAGGCAATCCCATGAATCACACCAAGTTGAAATTCATTACTTAAGGGTTCGTGCATCTCTGCACCAAATTTTTTTTTGTTACAAACTTGAACTCCCTCTCAATGTGGGTGCACGACAAACTATAACTGTTCAATAACAACTCCTTTACGTATTAGGACCGAGACCAACCATGCAAAGAATCACTCAAGCTGAAATGCCTTAAGTTAATAATTGAGATAATAATCAATCGATGAAACACAAATTCTAAGGGGAAAAAACCTAGTGGCTAGACAAACATCTGAAAGAAAAACTAAGATGCCACAGTGTCCACTAAATTCTGTTCCAAGAAACGCGCCCCGCACGGTACAAGCGGCAATACCCATGAATAATCTTGCGGCGATGAAACTGTAGCGATTCTAACAGATACACACGCAATTCACAAGCAAAATAGTGAAGAAGCACCGAACGAAAAAATCGAATAAGAAAATACATCAGAACCGTATACCAAGCGATAAATAAAAATAATTCACATCAGTGGAGTATAGTCGAGTTTGGAAATCAAATTCTAAACACGGTCAGTAGCCTGATGTGTAATGCTTAGGTAAAATTTTTTTCGTGATTCGAGCTGTCATAGCGTCAGTTCGAATCATACGATCTTCTTCAATATTATTTCAAACGCTATAAAACCATTGAGATATACCCTTATCCACCAATAAAAAATTACCCAAATCCAACGGCAATAACACCTTTTGAACAGTACTTGTGTTGAAAGAACATATCTCGACACGCAGCTGCACAAACAGATCCTGAAAAAAAACCCTCACATCAAGCAAGTCTTTTATCTTTGTTTGTACTCTCCAGAAAGAAATTGTATGTTCAATAAACTACATTTGTTTATATTTCTTCGGTGTTCCTTTTCTCTTTTGTTTACACATAATGCACGGCATCACATAAGAATCACACATCCCTTGACAAGCTGTTCAGGGTTGTATTTGGCGTTCAACAAGATACAGTTTGTTTATCAAAATATGCAGATTATATTTACATCTTCGCGATCGCACATTCCCCTACCAACCAGAGACATTCGGGATTTGTTTACTTACCCCAAATGAGTCTCAGACAACTTATTGACCGGTCTTCAAACAACACCAATCCTTACAGAAAAGGGACCAATAGTGTCGAGTGGATACTCACCACACATTTCCAATCAAATCACATTTCCAATACAATCTATAAAGAGAGTATCGCGTATTGCGACGATAGTGAAGAGCGTCTGATTCGAACTGACGCTATGACAGTTAGAATCACTAAAAATGTAACCGATGCTCAACACACCAGGCCACTGCCGCGTGTACGAATTCGATTTATAAACTCAAGTACACTCAACTGATGTGGAATTGTTATGTTATCGCTATGGTATACGGCTCTGATACATTTTCTTAATCGATTTTCGTTCGGTGTTCTTCATTATTTGCTTGTGTATTGCGTGTGTATCTGTTAGAAACGCCACAAGAGTGTTTTAAAGACCAATGCACAATTGCTTAACTCTGTCGACCATATTATTTAGCTGTGATTTGCCAGTGCGTGCCTCTAGTACTAAGTGCCAGTGTTTTAAAGAACAATCCAGAATTGCTTAACTCTGTCGACCGTATTCTTTACGTGTGATTGGCCAGTCCGTGCCTCAAGCGCTAGGTGCCAGTGTTTTAAAAAACAACACGCAATTGCTTAACTTTGTGGACCACATATTTTAAGGGTTACTTACCATTGCCTTGCATCTAGAGCTAGTTGCTAGCGTCGTTTTCGTGGTGTCTTGTGTTTCGCTGTGCAATTTGATCTATGTCGTGCGAGCGTTTCGTACATCAGTCAGATACTCCGGCCTCAAATCCTTTCTGCCCTCGCCGTAACCATATATTTTGTCTTGCCTTCATTGATTACTATGCCCACGTTTTCTACCGCTTGCACGATGACCACTGTTTTTACTTACAGGTTCCATATTATCGCCCAAAACAGCGTTGTCATTTGCATATGCAAGCACTTGCGTAACTCCATTCAGGAATACTTCGGCCATGTGTCGTCGTGTACCTTTATGACGAGATACGCCAGCAGAAAACATAAGGTGAGATGGCATTTCCCTGTTTTCAGCTGTCGGGAATTTCGAATGGTTCTGACAAGTGATTTTCCATTCTAACTCGTCCTTTATCCGTCCTTCGTTCACCCATGATTTGAAGGAGAACGAAAAAAAGTTCAAACTCATGGCAATTTGCGAAAAAAGACTTTTTTTTTTAATCATGGTGCTTAATTATTATTTTTTTATTAATTATTGGCCTGTAGGAACCCGGAAGTTCATGACCTCACCGACTCGACTCCGCCATTGTTCCTTGTCCTGTGCGCTCTCCTTCCACGTTCGACCATCTGATCCGATCTCCTCGGGGTCTAACCTAACATTGTCCTCCCATCTCCGTCGGGGCCGTCCTCTCAGTCTCTTTCCCGTTGGCTTACCGTCAAGAATTCTATGCACGGTTCTATCGTTGCCCATTCGCCCCACGTGTCCGGCCCATCTTAACCTTCGCGACTTGATTACTCTCACTATTGTAGGTTTGCGGTATAGCTCTTCCAATTCGTGGATGTGGAGTTTCCCCCATTGTCCTGTCTCCTCGTCATATTTGCCGCCAAAGATACCCCTTAAAACTTTATTCTCGAATACGCAGAATTTGTTTTCTTTACGTTTTGTGAGAGCCCATGTTTCGCATCCGTATAGAACAATTGGCATGTATGCATGTAAATTATGAATAACAATTTTCCTTTTTGGCCTAAGTGCAGATGAAAAAAATGTTATTCATGAGGTTGCAGACCTCTTCCAAAAAAGACATGCAACTTTGAATCTACAGCAGCCATTTTGTAAGGAAAAATTACTATACTATTAACTATTTATTGGGCTATAGGAACCTTGAAATTCATGACCTCACCGACTCGACTGGGCCCTCGTTCCCTGTCCTGTGCACTCTCCTTCCACGCTTGCCATCTGATCCCATTTCTTTAGGGTCAAATCTAACATTGTCCTCCCATCTCCGTCGCGGCCGTCCTATCAGGGTCTTTCCCGTTGTTCTACCGTCAAGAATTTTACGTCCGGAAGAAAAAATTAGAAAGCAAAAAATGTTTTGCATGCCTAAAATAAGGCCACAAAATTTCATTTTAATTGTATTATTGCGTTATAAAAAAATCCCAATGAAGTATAATTTTCAACCATTCAAATTGGTGTAATCCCTAAGCATAGGAAAGCCGTACTTTAGTTTTTTCTTGTGTCCACATTTTCATCATTAATGAAAATAAGCGTTCGACCGGCGCATCTGTACCAGGAAAACAGAATATACTCACTTATTGTGCGAAAGTTGATACGTTAAGGTTATTGCTTTGAGATATACCCAACAAATTTCTGAGATTTTACATAGTTATAAATATATGAAGAGAACAGTTCAGAATTGTGGCTTTATTTTATATGCGGCTAATTTTCATCAAATTGTGTTCAAGATTGCAGGTTAAAATATTTGGTAAGTTGAAGTCAGTTAACTCAGTAAACTAAACGATAATTTGTTTTAGAGAGAGGTACAACTCAATTACATTCTGTGGTTTATTCTTAAAATTGGAAAAACGATCACACAAATACTGATAAGAACCTCGTGAAACTAAGGGTTGCGACGTAAAACTGATATGGTACTTTTGTTAAATTTGCCCAATAAAAAATGTCTAACTCTTTGGTAAAAACATTCCACTGTATCTTTATTGTAATCAAAATATCTATCACTTTTGGATGTACGACTGTTATGGCAATTTGCTAAATTTGCTCAAAAAAAATGTCTACCTCTTTGGTAAAAACATTCCACTGTGTCTTTATTGTAATCAAAATATCTATCACTTTTGGATGTACGACTGTTATGGCAATTTGCTAAATTTGCTCAAAAAAAATGTCTACCTCTTTGGTAAAAACAGTCCACTGCACCAAGTATTCTTCACTAGTTTTATAAAATTCGGTGGTCTTACGATATACGTGCGTAACACGCTGTGTCCACACACTTGATAAAAAGAAACACTTCATTTAATTTTAACTTTAATGTAATATTTATTTTAATTATACACAGATTAGCTAAACCTTGGGTAGCACACTACATCTACACACTAATCTTAGTTTTTATTTTGAAAATCACCACTACCAACCGCACGATGTTATATATATGTATCTGTCATATTTATTTCCGTCTTCGATGACGGGTAATTATCGCAACCCTTTAATTTTACTTAAGTTTTGTGTGTAATGATTCTTCTTCCTTTGCAAAACGTATATTATTCTTGGAAGAGGAATAATACACATGAAAGGCCATTAAAATGGGAGCGTGCTAAAGTGGTAAACACTGTTAGCGAACCTTCGCATAATTAAAGCAAAGATTCAATCAAAGTTAAAATTTAATGAAGTATTTCTTTTTACCAAGTGTGTTAAGTGTGCGGCTACAGTGTGTTACGTACATCGTAAGACTACCGAACTTCATAAAACTGATGAAGAATATTTGGTCCAGTGGACTCTTTTTACCAGATAGTTAGACATATTTTATTGAGCAAATTGCCATAACAGTCGTACGTCCAAAAAGTGTTAGATATCTTAATTACAATAAAGAAACAGTGGACTGCTTTTACCAAAGAGTTAAGATACTTTTTATTGGGCAAATTTAACAAGTAGTATTAAATATACGTTTTACGTCGCAACCCTTAGTTTTCACGAAGTCAGTATTTGTGTGGTCACTTTTTCTCTATTTTACCAATAAAACACAGAATGTAATTAAATAAAAATTGAGTTGTCTCTCTCTCTAAGACAAATTATCTTTTAGTTTACTGAGTTAACTTAACTCGCTTCAACTTCCCAAATATTTTAACCTGTAATTTTGAACACAATTTGATGAAAACTGGACGAAAACCAGACGCATATAAAATAAAGCCACAATTTTGAGCTTATTCACTTCGAATATTTATAACTATGTAAAATCTCAGAAATTTTCCGAATGAAGAAAATGTTTCTACAGAAATTTGTTGGGTGGAAATATTCAAATATTTCAAATCAATAACTTTAACGTATTAACTTTCATGCTGTAGTGAATACATTTTATGTTAAAGTCACAATTCTGAGTTAGGATCTTCGACAAAGTTTGCTCAAAATAACAAGAAATTGTTTGATACCCAAGAAATAATCCTTTAGCGTCTGATAATATTTAGCACTCTTTCAACGTCTGGCATCAATACGAGGTTTTGCTATAGCTCAGCAATTACTCTATTCTATCTCAGACCGATCACAGAACTCTTTAAAAGAGTTTCCACAATTATACTTTCAAAGGATAAAGGTAGAGAATCATCAACTGATTATATTGCGTTGTAAAATATATAAGCTCCGCATCCAACACCTACTGTCGATTTTTGGAGATATCCATCTAATTTTTGCTTAAATATTAAAATATTATTGACTCCTCGCCTACCTGAACCCTCAAAGTTACTACAGGATTGGTGTTATCGTTGTGGTTGAAATCGGCAGAAAAATCTTTGGGACTTGATGATCTAAATCTCGAGAATATGATGGAAGGGTAGCAGTTCGTAGCCCAATTTCACCAAGGCCCTCAAAATAGGCGTTAGTTTCGCTGTTGACCTCTTCAATCGGGCCAAATCTCTTACTGCCCAGTAATTTCTTTTTATTTGGAAATAGAAAATAGTCGTAGGGGGTAACTCTGGAGAATATGTTGGATAAGGTAGCAGTTTGTAGCCCATTTTTAAGGATTTTGCTCGATTATGCTTAATCAGCACACGAAATTCACTTTTTCCCATTTTCGTTAAAATTCACGACGTTGTCTGCTTTCAATACCTGTCAAACACAAACTAAATGACGCAGCTTGCTCAAACTTTGACAGTAGTCTATTTATGCACGGAAGTTGATGAAGAGGCAGGACAATGGAGAAACTCCATAACCACGAATCGGAAGAGCTGTACTACAAACCTACAATAGTGAGAGTAATCAGGTCGCGAAGATTAAGGATGGGCTGGACATATGGCGCGAATGGGCAACGATAGGACCGTGCGTAAAATTCTTGACGGAAGACCAACAGGAAAGAGAGCGGTAGGACGGCCACGAGATGGAAGGACTGTGGCGGTTCCGCCAAACCCCACGGCCCACTTACCTGAAAAATCCCCATAACTACATCCCAATCGGCATAAGTTTTCGCCAATGCAATCGCATTAGCACCTGAAGTGCTTTACACATCTTGGTTATCAAACCTATAATCTAAAAGTCTTGGTTATCAAACCTATAATCTAAAAGTCCCCTACAAGAATTCTTTCCATTATACAGGTGCATAAAACCAAAACCTATTCGGTACTTTCGGTTGCCAGGCAAATTCCAACCTTCCCTCACCTGCACCGCAATCTCCCCGCAGCAAAAACATTTCCTTCCCAAGGATAGTTAATGCTTTCAATGTATTAACTGGAAATGCCTGCAAAGAATTTTTCCTACATGGGCATTCATACACGTATCAATGCATCTCTGGATTAGCGACCCAGAACCGAATTTCCAATTAGTGTAGATATTCACACTAGAGTTCGATCCTGGCGTCGCCATATATGCCATATACAATTGACACAGATGGTATATACAAACCGTCATTGTATAACCATCTAGTCTGCTTTGCAATGACTTGCAACTATCGATACAGCTCAAGCACTTTGCCCAGAAATGCTCCTTTGTTTGAATCTCCAAACAATCATCGACTTTGCGCATAACGGCCGGATTGAATTCAAAGCATAAACAATGCAAATATAGAATCCGTTTCCCACAAACGAATTTCCCTGCATATACAAATACAAGCAAGGGATTCGTTTAGTCTATCAACCCATTAGCACCTTTTCCCAATGTCTATTCGTATATTTACACAAGGGCATCACCCAACTAAGACTTTTATGATGCCCTCGTCTCATCTTTTCTCTTACCACATTTCTTTGATGCATCCTCGTCTATTTATTTAGACGCAATGCACTTCATAGACAATGATCGCCCCGATTCCTTTGTCCTTGCCGCCTGCCTGCTTTGTTTTTCCATTGCCTTCGCGCATGAGCAAACAACACAGATCTGAACGAACACACACATGGCACCATGATCTCCATTACGGGATCTGGTTTTCTATTCCACCAAGAGAGACTTTACGTTTCTCTGGTGGTAAGTAAATACATATCCTTAGTGGAGAGGATATCTACCACTACACCACAAACTCACCCCAATTAGCGCGTCGGCTCTGCACGAGCCGTTTATCGCAGTCTTATTACATCCGCAAACCAGCACGGTCGTGCCGCTCCCACTCTCCGCCGCGCGGCGGAGAAGCGTAGGTCGTGTCGAGATAGGAGTGTTTCACCGTGTTTAAAATATATAAGAAATCAATTTAATATTAATAATAAGTTTAAGTGAAGTATAAAAACACTAACATTTGATAATGGCTGAGAACAAAGTGGTTTTTATTAAGAGAATTATCCTCCACAATTTTAAAGAGAATAAAACGGAATAAACTAAATCAGTGTGTTTCCTTTTCCTTTCGTGGACGTTGTGTTGTGGAGTTTCGCTTGTTTTACTCGCCTTTGCTGCAGTTTCCGGGATGTTATCGTTATCCTTCCGCGTTTGATGAACGGTTTCCTTTCAGCGTTTGGCGGAACAGTTTTTGGAACCTTAGTGACATTCGGATGGGGATAGGAGTGAACCGAGTGTCCATGCTTGGTACAATACTCCTAATCCCCACAGGACAATGTAAGGTTTGACCTTGAGGAAATGGGATCAGATGGTCAAGCGTGGAAGAAGAGTGCAAACGACAGGGAGCAATGGCAGAGCCCAGTCAGTGAGGTGGTGAACTTCCGGCTTCCTATAGACTAATAAATAATAACAATAATAGTAATTATAGTTGACGGAGCAGCATTTAATGTTACTGCGCTGGTATTTCAAAAAGTCACTGACTTATCAAACTGACCTCGTAATTCGTAATGATGTCCGATGTTCCTCCCGGTTAATCTCGAAGAACAACATTTTTACCTCCAGTTCTTCGTACAGAAGGAAAAACTGCCCCAAAAACGGGATATACCTTCTTGATGCCGTGGTTCGATGTGTCGGCCGCAATTACAATGCAATTTGTTTTATTTAGTCCTGGCGCTAGGCAAATGACCTTGGCCGGAAAAACAAATTATTATGGAGAAATTAACAAGTCTCAGATATGGACCGGATAACGGTGGAGAGTCTTGCTAAATAAGGCCAAGACCGGATCCCGGTTGTAGTGCCGATGATGATGATCATTATTATTTAGGTCATTTTTGAAATCGTCGACGCTGGGGTCGCGCTACTGATACACAGTTCATATCCCCGCTGCCCCCCTTTGCATCACTCCCATTTCGGTGAGATTGCCACGGAAATTTGAAGGTAGTTCATAATTGTTTGCGTTACGTAGTTTCTTTCGGGAACGGGACACCAACTTATTCATTGGCACGCCGGGACAGACTAGTTGAAAACGGGAGATAGGTTCACCTATGCCTATAGCTAATCACTGATAATTCAGTCGCTACAGAGTGTTTCAATGGAGTGGAGCGTGTACTAGTTTTACAGAAACAATAGTTATGTATAGTTATGGGCACACCATGACAGAGTAGCTGAAAAGGAGAGGTAAGGTCGCTTTAGATATGTCGATAGCTATTTATTGGGAATCCAGTACTAAAGAGCGTTTCAAGGTAGCGGAGCGCAGGTAGTGTATGGAACAGTTTTACAGAAACAATAATTCTGTGGTTATTGCGTGACGAACATTTTGCAATCTATATCAACCTTGTAACAGCAAAGAAGGCTCATCCAAATATGGGTACGGATGTTTGACGTCCCACGTTATCAAAAAAACATGATCAGCGTCTGTCAGTCAATTCGCGAGAATCCCAATCCTTCGCGCTGCTCTCTGTTGGCGACCTGGGTCTTCAGTGTTCGTAAAAGTTTCTAATCATCGGTTCACTTATTTCGCGGAAATCGATCCTAACTTGGATCGCCTCAAAAAATGGGACATTTTTCGAGAGGTAATTCCAAAATTGCCTGAGAAGTGAGGAAAAGTAGTAGCCAGCGATGGACAATACTTTTAATAATCAGTTCATTCATTTTATTCTGAAATAAATGTACTTTTTACTTTAGAAGAACGGACCGAGCTGTTGTAATTTGTATCACCAACAGTTTCGAAACCTTGCCCCGATGTTTTTGGTTTCATGGTGCCATGAAAATTTCTATAGTTAATACAGTTCTACTCGTTCTTAAGGGCATGCCAGAAAGAAAGCTGTCGATTACCTACAACCCCAAAAATCGTTTGTTACCAAGGTATTCCGTAACACTCGTGTTTTAAAGGGTATTTCATGAGTTTATAACTTTGAGTTGGCATGAGTATCTGTTCGGGTTAATGATCCCCGTTAAATTCTAGAATGTTCTTCATGTGCCGAGTTGGGTTAAAATACGCCGGAACATTCACATCGGAGGGCAATGAAATTTAACGATGAAAACGTGCCGGTGACACCATCTGAGCACGGCACTCCATTCCACAGTGTTCGATATATTTACACGATCAGGTGTTGGGGTGGCGAGTAAATCCGTGCATCACCTGTCGCGTTTCTTGCTTGCACAGATTATCCGAACAAATAAGTTCTCAAAATAATTTGAGTAATCCTCTATTTGATTGGAGCAGTGGCCGATACTGCTTTAACAAAAAAAAAAAAACCGATTCATATTGGGAAGTCATCGAACGTTGAATTGCGTCCACGAGTACTTTTTATCCGAATTTATTATTTTCAACCTTTTGTATCTTTCTTTGTGGAATTCATTTCATATTTTTATCTTTTTGTCTTGTTTTTGTTGCTTTGTCGCTTATTACGGAATGCATTTTTTTAACAACATCAACATTATCTACATATTAATCGATACTTTGATTGACTGGGGAGCCGAAACGAGACACATGATGTATTTGTTGGAATGATTGTATTTTTTTTTTTTTGGCTTTCGGGATTCAATTTTGAAAATCCATTTCTTTTTTGCTGTTTTTTTTTTCAAATCTCCTCTTTATCCCATACCTACGATACCTTGGTAATTGACACCAAACATGTGCATCGGCAATGTGTGGATGATAAAAAGGATCCTTGTGTTGACCTGAACAGACGAGACTGAATACATGAACTGCGTCCTAACCGATTGAAGCCATAGGAATCATTTTGGCAATATTGTTAAATCTGAGCGTTTGTGGAAATCGCGTGGATTACGTGTTCATCGATAATAAGGACAATCCGATACGAGGGCAAAAATTCAACCGTGAGTGTGTTTGTGGGCGTGTGCCAATGGCGGAATGAATTACTACCAATTATTGAACTCATTCCATTTAGATGTCGATAGTGCCGCACATACTCGTATAAGTGAACTTAACCTAATAAGGGGGTGCATTGGAAATGTCTTCAAATTCGATACGATGTTGAATATACCCGAGCGGACTATGTATACCACACCCTGCCGGAAAATGCTGTCTCAAATCCTATTGTATATGTCCTTTGTGTGAGGAATGTATCTTGTGTACAAATGGCGCACCACATATGAGGATGTGTACATGCGTGCCGTGCAAGTGTAACACACAGCCTTATCCAAAAGAACTACATTGTTCCGCCCCCCGAAATCCTATGCGTATGCCAAACTTCATAGGTAGCCCTATCTTTGACAAAACCGGAAGTCAGTTTTATTGAAAGGAAAGTGACAGGATAACGGCGCATAGTACCGACGCAGTTTTAGTTTTGTTTTTTATTCGTATATCGTTTTATCCACCTTCGGGCACCACCTACACCGACGAGGGTGCCATATACGCGCATCGCTACCCGCGCGCGTAGCACAGCATGTGCGTGTTCTTCTGGATAATAATTCATGAAAAGGAAATAATACAGAATGTTTTTTTGTTTTCATTTGCGTTATGACATAACAACCCTTAAAGCAAGTTTAATGCCATCTACTCGTGGGTTATGGAAGGGAGGCTTGTGTGTCGAACTGGGTACTTGAGTAGCTAACCACCGTGAACGGTAGTGGGGCACATGGAAAATTGGTAATAAAATTTATTACTTTCGCTTCTCGTGGAGTAATTGCGGTGGGGTGTGGAATAGCGTTCATTTTTATGCAAAATAAATGAATACTTTGTCGAGCAAGTTGTACGGTGCGTTCAAAAATGCGTCTAACTGAAGGTGTACGGCGAGTATATTTGATGGCTAGGAACGTTTCAAAATAACTGATAGGGTGGGATATTCCCTTGTTGGCATACAAGTCCTAAAGGAAATTCATTATGACTCTTATATTGTGAAACAGATTTATAGAACGAGGTATGATTGTAGATTTCAACTGAGTTCTGAGTTGAACATTTCCTCCCCAATATATTTTCAAGATGCAATTATTCTTGAGTAGTGAGAGGGAGAGAGGAAATTTTAAATCATTTGGTTACTCAATTCAAAGGAAAGAAGAAACCATTTTAAGGGAGTGAGTCTCAAAATGTAGGTGAAAGAGGAAGTATACCTTCGCGTTTGGTTGATACAAAGTGTTATACATATCTTAGATCATCAGGCAAATCATACGGGTCAAGTGCGTTACAACACTTTGAACAACCTGAGGAAGGGAATGACCTGAACAACCTGATGGGGGGTATGATCACTTGATATAAAGGCATACCCAATCATGCTCGATACAAAATCTTGTAAAGAATTTACGGCTTATATTTACATATGTTGGCTCACCTGACCACCGATTTTTGACTAATGCGTTTTATTATGTTTAAATTAGTGATTTAATTATTATATTTATTATTTATTATGTTTTATTTAGTTATATAATTAAATTGGCTGTAATAAAGAGGTTACGACATCCATACAACTCTGCGTAAACGGAATCTACTCAAGAATATGTACATTTGTAGTCTTACATATCATTCAGCCCTGTGAAGACATGGTAAAGTACAAAATTTCAACTTAACTTCAGAATGTTTTGGCTCTAGATGGACTGTAATTGTCTCACATACTTGGGAAAAAAGTTCAAACTTGTTCTTTCACTTATGGTAGGAACTATTGTTCTGTCAGACCTTCGAAAACGTATCTCATAACATGTTATGACGCATATGACAATCAGTACTAGAATATTCTAGAAAGTACTAGAAAACTGGAGACTATGAACAGTAGAAAATTCGAGGCTATGGAATGGACGGAAACGAAACGCCGAATCAGAATGAGGAAACGGTATAAATACGTCGCACGGAGATCGAGAAGGGATAAGTAAGAAGTGAGCAGTAAAAGACGCGATAAGTACGGAAGCGATAAGTCAAGAAATCGTTAAGTGTACGGTAAAAGTAACGGTTGTTATTAACGGACTAATAAAGTGTTATATTAATTCAAAATCGATTTAATGGCTCTTATTTATTATAAATAATTAATCCAGCGAACCCTAAGCTCGTTACAATATCTTTCTTCCCAGCCTAAGGAGAAGATTAGTTTCTAGGTTGGTTTTTTCTATGTGGACGAGCGTAGTCATGCAGCAACATAAATTTGCACCCTCCTTGGCCCGTCAATGGTCTTTGTTCTTCTTTAGTATCACTCAATTCTAGAAATTGTGTCTGATAACGTTCAGCTGTTTGACTAGGTTCCAGAAGCTCGTAGTAAATGAATCCTTTCCAATTCCACCAGACACAGAGTAATACTTTCCTAGCATGAACATTCGGTTTTGCAACTGATGTCGGCGGCTGGCCTGGATCAAGCCATACTTTTCTGCGATTAGAATTTTTTTTCGCGAACCTATAGCGCCAGGTCGGCGCTCCGAGATGCCACCAAATAACTGTTGTAGTTCTTTTTAACTATTGCAGGTTATCATCATCATCGGCACTACAACCGGGATTCGATCTTGGCCTTATTTAGCAAGTCTCTCCACCGGTATCCGGTCCTTATCCGAGACTTGTTAAATTGTCCATAATAACTTGTTTTTCCAGGCAAGGTTATTAGCCCTGCGCCAGATGCAGGTTATAACGCTCCGGAAACATTCGCGCGGGGAGAGAATTCCGCAGCTTCCCCGCTCTGTATTGGAAAAGTTCTGATGCAGGGATGTTCGCGCCGTCGGGAGATGAAACGCGAACTGGTGCGATCCGTCGGGTTGTCTCGTGGAGCGCATATAAACCGAATTGCGCGGAACAACACCACGACTCTCCGAAGAACAGTACCCGTGATAATATTTGTAAACCAGACAGAGATCAGGTACACTCCTTCGATGTGATAGCGTCTGTAGTCCGGATGCCAACGCCGTGTCCGCGATTAGGCGGATCGCTCGTCTCTGTACGCTCTCAAGTAGGTCGAGGGTACGTTAAGGAGCAGACATCCAAACATGAGAGCAATATTCAACCACCGATCTAATTTGGGATTTATACAGGATAAGAACTTGGGCCGGAGTAAATATTTCTTGGCTCTAAAAGGATAGCTCAGCTTTCCCGTGGCGGACATAGCGATGTTCGACACGTGATTATGTCACGATACATCCCCTCAGACCGTGACGCCAAGTAATTTAAAGCGTTCCCCAGATTCGAGGGCCTGGCTATTCATCATCAGTGGTGGAACCGATGTTCCACTTTTCTTTGTGAATGTTATATATTGTGTCTTCGTTACAACAACAACCCGGATCGATCGATTTTCGAGGAAGCTCTTCATCCAGTCGAAAAGCTACTGGGAAAGTCCATATGAACGAAGTTTGCTCAGCAATACTCCGTGCCAGACGCGGTCAAAAGCCTTGGAGAAATTCAATGCGACCGCCCTTAGCTCACCATGTTGCTCAATCGCAGATGTCCACATGTCGGTTATAAGGGTCGAAAGGCCTCCTGTGGACCGCCTGTCGCGGAATCCGTATTGAGAATTATTTAGAAGTCCGTTCCACTCCAAATACTTAATTAACTCGGCATTGATGACGTTTTCCATCACCTTAGAAAACATAAACAGTAATGCTATCGGCCGGAAATTTTGTAGGAGACACTTTTTTTTCCTCTTTGGGATCGGTTGAATTCGAGCGTTTTTCTAGCAGGTAGGAAATGTCCTCCGTGCATAAGATAAGCGAACGAGTCTGACAAGTACCGGCGACAGTTCTGGAGTACAGTTCTTAATGACTGTTGATGGTATTTCGTCCGGGCGGGTTGCATTCCTGCAGTCTAGTCCACGTACAATGCGTTAAATAGTACGCGGGCGAAACGTCACATCTCACATCGAAGACCGTACCGGCGCGATCACAGGCGGCTCCAAAAGACCAACATCGAGGTTTGAATTCGCGGAAAATAAATTCGTGAACACATTAGCTTTATACTTTGAATTTGAGACTAACGTCCCGCTGCCCGTCACTAACGGAGAAAAGGAGGAGAAAGCGAAGTTACTGCTGGTAGCCCTTGCCGTTTACCAGAAGGTACGTGAACCAGTCGGACACTCAAGGAGTCTATTGGTCACGGTGTCGTTGTAGGCCTTCTTCGCGGGATCAGTCGCCTGGTTCCACGCGTTTTGAATTTTAACAAAATTCGTTCTGTTAACTCCGGTGAGATTCAAGCACCATTGTTTAAAGGCTCTATTTTTTGACAGTGTAATCTGCTCACGTTTTTTATCAAACCAAGGCTTATCAAATAAACTAGATCTCCATCCGAAGAAGAATAATCTCTGTCACCGACTGCGCCCATGCATTAACATCGGAGTCTCCAAAACACACTTCCGACCTCGGAAATGATGCGAAGAAATCTCGCAAATCGTCCCAGTTGGCAGCACCATATCTGCATACATGCCGAAGCTGCCTAGTTTGGTTATTCGCTTGAAATGCAAGTGGTTGCCCGACCGATAACAAGCAGTGATCTGAGTTTCCCAGTGACGCAGCAATCTTTATTCCGGCGAACATCTCCGCTAGCCTCCCAGCCTCGTCGGTTCTGAGAGTGTGGCGGTTCCACGAACAGCACAAATCACCATAGGCTGAGATACCTTCGTTCCACCAAGGAACATATTCACCTATGTCTAAATTTCATGTGCCCACAGACACGTGTCTCCAAAGTCCACCTTTTCTACTGACCAAAGGTGACACCCATACCGGTGCCAACAATCCCATGTATCATCAGATACGTGGGCCCCAAGTCCCGACCAATTTCCCGATGCCTGCACAGCGATCGAAGGACACGACCAGTATGGAAAATGTGTACCAATCCATTAGCTGGATAAACACAACTGGTTGGCACAGCTGCGCCAGATGTCGACAAACATCAAATCCCCGGCGATAAGCAAATTGCCGTAAAACAATCCATCGGCTAAACTTTTGACCCTACCGCAATGCACTTCGCCTAAACAAAGGCCATTGCGGAGAAACAGCAATAAACTAGAACGCTGTTCCCATAGGGCAAAGCAAATACAATTATCATAATCAACGACAATTACAACGATCCCAGGAACGCCAAGAATAAACCACACACCCGAACGTATACAAAATCAATTCAACAGAAGTCGTGAAAATTCTGGCGATCCTAGGAGGATGTCCGGCCGCACAGACAGCAACATCCGCGTCTGTGTGAGTGGGTGCAACCGCACATCTGGCCTGCGACGAAATGGAAAACCGCAGGACCGAAAAAAAAGAGTGCGATATTCCCTGGTGGAGAGATTCTCGATTAAGAGAAAATCGGAAAAGAGAACTATCGGATGAGTAGAATCAATTTAACACAACATCAAAACTAAAAGTAAAACTTCGTGGACAGGCATTTTGTTATTAAATATCGAGTTTCACATAAACTAAAGTGAGTAAAGTCAAAGAATTCCCAACGGAATACGCAGTTAACAGAACATCAAAACTAAAAGTAAAAATTCCTGGAGTTTCACATAAACTGAAGTGAGTGAAATCAAAGAATTCCCAACGGAATTCCCAAACGATGTTCGTGCTCTTTTTCAATATTACTTTATAACGCGATATATAAATTTGAAAACCAAAAAAAATATATATATAATCAGTGCTTGAGTGTTCTTCCCTAGTTATTTCTAAATCCGATGTAATTGATTTACTAAAAACAAAAAAAAGGAAACAATAAAACAAAATTTGAAAACAATTTTGTCGCGTTTGATTTGTGGACGGTGTTTGGCGGAACACCTCAGCCGTTAGACATCTAAAAACTGGCCAAAAGAGAATGTACCAACCATCCGGAATTAAGTACAATAAAATCGACAAAAACGACAATTTCCGAAGCCGGATGGTCACCCTGTATCCAATCGACGGTACTTGATCAAAAAAATGTATCCAATCGACAGGGGTCGATCGTCATTTCATCGCTGGTCGATCGTCATTTGGGGAACGGTAGAGACAACAAAGAAATTTAACTGAATTCTTCAGCGCGACCTTCAACCACATGACATTCAAGTGACTGGGTTCTAACGCTTCCATCCTTTGGCAAGACAGATCGGACCGCACGAAGACGCGCCCTTAAAACAGAATCTCGAATGTAAGTCGTATCCTGAGCAACGAAGATATGTCGAATCAGTTGACGAATCGACATGGGTCTCAGTTAGGGCAAGGATATCAGGTTTCGGTGTTTGCAAATATTGGTGGACGGCGTTTACATTCGTATTGGTGAAACCGATGCCCCTGATGTTACAAAATGCCGTTATCAGTCGAACGCGGATAGAGCCTCGAGAACGAATCCGATTACGCGATGACGAATTTCTTAAAGTTCGGTAATTTATCATCATATTTGCATGATGTTCGCCCTGACATAGTTCCTCCCGGAGATCGGAATGGGAAACTAGTTTACCTCCGGAATATTTTTTATCTCAGAAGGTACTGTAGCGATTCTAACAGATACACACGATTCACAAGCGAAATAGTGAAGAACACGAACGAAAAATCGAATAAGAAAAATACATCAGAACCGTATACCAAGCGATAAATAACAAAAAATAATTCACACC
Organism: Microdon myrmicae; assembly: GCA_963931805.1. NCBI lineage: Eukaryota > Metazoa > Arthropoda > Insecta > Diptera > Syrphidae > Microdon > Microdon myrmicae. Next base: position 168,415,937 of record OZ007498.1, on the reverse strand, counting down.
AGTGGAATATAGTCGAGTTTGGAAATCAAATTCTAAACACGGTCAGTAGCCTGGTGTGTAACGCTTAGGTAAAATTTTTTTCGTGATTCGAGCTGTCATAGCGTCAGTTCGAATCACACGATCTTCTTCACTATTATTTCAAACGCTATAATTGGTGACTACGACGTGATCAGTACACACACGCAGCGTACACTTTCCATAGTAAAGCAGAACTTCACACACGGTCATGACCTCCGCATAGAGCACAGCCTCCGACGTTTTCTTGTTTCTCTCTCTCGTTCGTCCGTCGTCCGCATACGAATCTGATCGTAACGAAGTTACTGCGGCGGGAGTGGCGTAGCGATTCTAACAGATACACACGATTCACAAGCGAAATAGTGAAGAACACGAACGAAAAATCGAATAAGAAAAATACATCAGAACCGCATACCAAGCGATAAATAACAAAAAAATAATTCACACCAGTGGAATATAGTCGAGTCTGGAAATCAAATTCTAAACACGGTCAGTAGCCTGGTGTGTAACGCTTAGGTAAAATTTTTTTCTTGATTCGAGCTGTCATAGCGTCAGTTCGAATCACACGGTCTTCTTCACTATTATTTCAAACGCTATAGTACTATCATGACTTATCTCCGTGTCAGTCCGAGTCATCAACCATACATCCAAAACATAGTCGAACACATCGCCCGACGATAACGCGGAATAAGAACAAAGCATCAGCTGTTTACCAAGCAATAATATAGCAATTACACATCAGTTGAGTGTACTTGAGTTTAGAAACCGAATTCGTACACGCGGCAGTGGCTTGATGTGTGGAGCATTGGTTCAATTTTTAGTGATTCTACCCGTCATAGCGTCGGTTCGAATCACACACTTTTCACTGTCGCAAGACGCTATAATTGGTGACACCGACGTGATCTGTATACACAACACACAATTTCCCATAGGTAAACAGGACTTTACTACAACGGTCCCGATTTCTACACAGAGTACCAGCGTAGCTCCGAAAGATGGCCAGGGATTTCTCTTGACCATTTCACTGAGCCTATAGCTTGATGGGGTGATGTTTCACCGGGCGGCAGGGCGTTGGGACGCTACCTACCACTCGGCCATTAGTCGCCTCTTATGACAAACCGGTCTAGCTGTGAGTATATTCTAATGCCCTACTAACAGGATGTGATTAGCCACAAGGTATATTATTTTGATGTTAACACAGAAAAGTCGTTAATAAAATCTTTAGTCGCGTTTTCCGAAAAATCATGTTTTTCAAACTGTATGCCAAGATTTCTCAAAAACAACTTGACAGATCGCCTTTTTTGTTTTTTCATTTTAAAGTAGATTTGGGTTTTTGGAGCTCCTATTACAATCAAGATGATATATGCATAATTTTTTTACAGTACTTTAAGGAGAGAAATATAAGTAGATTTGGGTTTTTGGATCTCCTATTACAATCAAGATGATATATGCATAATTTTTTTACAGTACTTTAAGGAGAGAAATATGGTGAAAAACCATATTTAAAAATTCAAATGTCTGCCATTTTGTTAAATTTCGACTTTCATGGATGATTCTAGTAGGGGCTCCAACTACACTCATATAGTTTATGAAAATTCTTCGATTATTGATTTTAGATAATTTTTGCAGGTTCTAGAATGGCCAACAGTAAGGGACCTTTTTTTGAGACGGTCACATTACAAGGCGTGTCAACAATTATTGTCACTTTCTTAGTTTTTTTTTTCTTTTAATACTCTAGATATTAAGTTCGGCGCAAGGCTAACAACTTTGCCCGTAAAAATTAATTATTATGGAAAATTTAACAAGCCTCGAGACTTGCTAAATAAGGCCAAGACCGGATCCCGGTTGTAGTGCCGATGATAATGATGATGAGATATTAAGTTACACCATAAGCTTATTTATACTGCTTGAATTAACCCAAATAAATGAGAGTTCGGCCTTCACTAAACTGACTAAACTATATTTTTTATTATTAATTTTTTTTGTATTATACATTAGAACATATTTAACAAGTGACAAACAGTTTGAGTTCTTTATTTATTTCCTTTTATGAGAAAAAAAATCGAGAAATGACCTTTCTTCGAGGCTTTCAGATGAGAAGCTCACCCTACTTGTATTAATGGAGTAATAATGTTTTAAATCCCCAACATCCAATGAGTTTTCATCTGCAAGGCACGAGCAGACCTAATCTGTAGGGGCTTCAACAGTTTGTATATATATTCAATAAGTTATTCAATGTTTATCTGTCTCATATTTCATTAGCTTTCTCTTATGCTTCTTTATTAAGCTATTGGATTTTATGGCATCCTCTATCTTCAGCTTTGGGTTTCTAATTTCTATTGCCGTGACCACAAGTATCTATAAAACAGGTGAATTTGTTTCCACCGCATATCCATCAAACTGTCCCACGGCCTGCCTATATATTATCACTCCACCTTTATGACCACACCTCGAATTCGACTTGTTTGATCCCAGATAATACGAAATGGACCCGACGAGATACTTCTACTTCACACCCCACCCGTAACCTTTCGCCTTCGCATCTATTATCAATTTGAATTTATAGCCAAAAACGAATGCGTCACCGCCATTAATCTTAGCCATGTCCGAAGACCATCGTTTTACAACACTTTCCAAACCACTTAAAGCAGATAACTGACACCCTGAAGCATATTGCTCCGGGGTCAAATGTAGTGGCTCCATCACATTAAGCGGCCGCGTGTGCAATAGCGATCTCATAAGTTTCCCCCGAGCATTAATGGAATTATGCGCATCTATCGACTATTAAATTTGAACTTCTATTTGAACCACCTGCTTGATAGTGACAAAGAATCTGAGTCAAAACAAATCGTTTTGAGACACTTAGGCTACATGCGCCAGAAACACAGATACTGTGAAAGTGGCTGCGAAGAGCACAATACCCTGATATCGCCTAACAGTTGAATAATTGGTTTTTTTCATATTTGATTTTTATTATTTCCTCTTGGTTCTCTATTTTTCTCTATTTTTGTTTTTCTCTTTTTTTTCTTCTTTTTTTTTTGACAATAATAAAAATCTATGATAGAGTCTGCGGATACATCTGTGGAGTCTATATTCGACAACCGGGTCTGTGAAGTTGTTATCAAAGAACAGTGTCGTGTGGTGGGGGGTGACTGCAGGAAGAGTATCTAGGCATAAATGATTTGGTGGGAGATGAGTTAATATTATATTTAACTCGTATCGCCGCTTCTAGTATATTTTTTATAAATTGTTGTGTAATAAATAGGAGAATTGTAGGATTGTTTAGTGTTTTACATCTGTTTGAGGCTTTCCAGCAAGGGTGATTAATTTCTTTGGCATTGCAGCAGTGGGATGTTTCCCTTACGTCGATCAAAAGATCTAATCTCTAGTTGATTGGTTGAAGAGAAGTGAATCAGGTTGTGTATTTGCGAGGACGGAAAGCTCTCATGTTTCACAGCTCGTTGATAGTTTTTTTAATGGGATGAACAATTTTTCCAAATTGGCAAGTAAAGAATGTAGTTCCTGGTATAGGGGAGTTTCGGTAACTTCTTAAGAACCCAAGAATTGGCAATGATTTGAATAATCTTCAACTTCTAGAGGTGTTTTATTTTTTATTCAACTTCTAAAATATTCTGCTATTGTAGATATCACGGAATATAATTGTAAGTTGCCGGTTCCATTTGAATACTTGAACCCAACTCCGAGATACACCTAATTCTTTAACTGATGCACTACCTAGAGTTTTCTATGTGTGACGGACCCTCCTCTCTTATTGCTTTCTTCCTATTGGGGAATTTCTTCTACTAAGATATAAATATGCTTGCAAGTTTTTGGCGGGCTTGTAGCGGACGATTGGGAATGTGCTCCGCCGAACACTATTCCAAATGGAAAACGAACCTGGAGCAGACACTGTTAACAATAAGCCACCGTGGCGACGCTGTAGAAATGTGTTGTTCTTAATTTTTCGCTTTATTGAATTCACATAGATATAGGTTAGGGTATATATTTTCGGTAGTTTCTACTATACAAACATTTATTTATTTGTGGTGTTTACACTGTGCACCGAGTTATTGGTTTTCTCAATTAACACTATCCAAACGTTACGGATTTGTTCAATGTAAGTAGTTAATGAATTGTTCGGTTAACATTCTACGAAAGCTACGGATTTGTTCAATGTAAGTAGTTATTGAATTGTTCGGTTAACACTATTCGAAAGCTACGGATTTGTTCAATGCAAGTAGTTATTGATTTGTTCTCCTTTTATTCTCCGTGTGTTGTGACACGCTACTAAACCGCAAGCTCTTAGGGAAGGGATGTCACCTCAATCGACACTCAACGAATTCAAAATGGCACTCTCAGACGTACGACTCTAGGACACACGATTTTTTCACCACCGTACGTAATTTATTACCTTCCCTGTTAGGTTCTCGATTTCGACTTGCCTCTCTAACGACGACTGAATGACTGCCTACTTCACCCTCGGCAAGAGAAAATCTTCCTAGCGCATCTCTGCCATAACTTCCCATCCTGTCTGCTAACAGAATTTCCCACCGTATCTGTTAGCTGCATTACCCATAGTTTCTGTAAAAGGAGAAATCTTTCATCAAGATCATTATCATCATCATCACCATTAGTTACTGGTGATCGGGATCTTGTCCCTTTTTCTGTGGATCGGATCATCATCATCATCGGCACTACAACCGGGAACCGGTCTTGGCCTTATTTAGCAAGTCCTGAGGCTTGTTAAATTTTCCATAATGATTTATTTTGTCTGGGCAAGGTCATTAGTCTTGCGCCAGGGGCTCCCCGACGGGGAATCGAACCCCGGTCTCCCGGGTGACAGGCGGGTGTACTAACCACTATACTGGATCGGATGCCACCGCTTATTCTCCGATCATTCTCTGGTTTGTTTGTACTGCACATCTGGCATGCGGACAAAGGGTCTCATGCAATTCGGATGGGTGCACGGAACTATGGGATGTAATGCTTGTTTGCCTTTCACTCATAAACATCTATCGGGGATGATGTTAAGAGTTTATGGTTGCTTTACTGCTAATCAGCAGCAGCGATTCGTTTTGTTTGCACAAGTGTGCCTTAGCCTTAGGGTCATGCCAGGGGTTTCGGTGCTAATTTCCATTACCCACCAGTAAAGGCATCCGTTGTTCGGTTTATTTACCGACAATGGTATTTCTTTGGAAACATCGCATTAATGTTTAGGATGGGAGATTGGTGACCTGTATGTGACGCTTTGCTGCATTGGCGCATTGCTTAGATGTGATGCTTTAGCTGCCCTTTTGAAATTGTTTTTGCATACGATGTATGGATGCGTTGAACTCGATATTGGAGGCTTTTGAACGTTAAGTTCCTTGGTTTTCGATATCGGGTTCAACGTTGTTACAATTTCATATAACCTTTGTTACAGGTATGGTAATGACTATTGGGACATGTGTCTGTGGGCACGTGTGTTGCGAAAGGTGAGTAAAGTTCCTTGGCGGCAAGGATACTCCAACCTGTAGTGAGTTGACATGGTTCGTAGAACCGCTACAAGTTTTCTTTAAATTTCGCCCTGAACCATCCACGGCGGATGTTATCACTTGACTGGTTACACGAATCTTTCTCCAGGGATGAGAAACTCACCCGGTTGTGCTTCCTTTCTTTTCCGTTCCCTTATCCCTTGGTGTTCTCTCTTTACCAAGGGATTTCTCCTTTCCAGGAGATCGCACCCCCACTTGTCCTACGATTTCATATTGTTCGTTTGTGCGGTTTGCAGCACCGCTACAATACGTTGCGCCTATGTTCTAACGATGGAATTGATCGACTTATGGCTGAGTCCCCAATAAATTTCACTGCTCGCTTTTGGATCCTGTCGATCACGCGTAGTGCAGTTTTGGATGCGCCTGACCAAATATGGGAGTTGAACATCATTTTGGGACGAATATACGCCTTGTAAATGGTGGCAAGGTTGGATGGAGTGAAGTATTTTTTGCATCTCTTAAGTAACCTCATACATTTGGCCGCACTTTTCACAGCTTCAAATATGTGGTCGCTCTAATTAAGAGTCGAATTAATTCGAGTGCCGAGGATTGATAGTTCCTTGTCTTCGTCGATGCAAGTGCCGTTCATGGTCAGTATATTTATTTTGGGGTTCGCTTTGATGATAAGAGATAGCACTGAGTTTTTAAGGCATTGAATTCTTCTCGGTTAGATAATCCCCATTGATATATCTTGTTGAGGTCGGAATTCAATATATCACGCAGAACCTGCTGATTACTAATGACGTTCGGAGACTTTGGTCGGGAATGTTCGTATGAGTATGAGAAACTCAGCGAGCTATCATTAGCAAACGAGTGAATTGGGTTGTGGGTAATGGACAAGAGATCAATTATTAAGATGAGGAATACAGTTGGTGAGGGTACCGAACCATGGGGAACACTTGCATTAATTTGGTAGGAGGCGGATTTGACACCATCAATAACCACTTGAGTTGAACAGCCAGAAATAGGGTCTCTTATTTAGCCAGGTATAGTCTCCTTATCACACGATCCATATCTGTAGAATCGAAAGTATTCAGCCTCGCTTCCTTCGGTTCGCTCTCCGAGGGCTAGGTTGGCAAAACCCCTTAATTCTTCACCCGTACATTAACCGCTTTAAATTAATCAACCGCAGAACTCTTGAGGACCACAGGGTCCTGGTTGACATAGTCTTCATTCACCGGGTCCTCTCCGGGTCGGTCGACTGCGCCTACCTCTATAACTTAATTCCTCTGAACACAAACAACCGAAATACGCCTAATCCCCGTCTTCTCTACATTCCCCCCACTGGACCTCGTATGCTCTCCACGAACTCGTTTCGAGGATGCTGAGACATGTCAACTGCACCTTGTTCGACTTCGACCTCTCTACCTATAATCTCAAGCACCGTCCCCTAAACCATTCTCACCTCCAATCTTAAGCGGCGCTTCTACACTTTACTATAACCTTGTTAAAGATTATTTTATAACAATTAACTGATGTGTCTTTCACAGAACTGACCCCTGATTATTCTTGCTCGGTCATTAGGTCACTAATGAAAACTCCTTTTTTTCTTCTTTATATTTGCAGGTATATGTTATTTATTTAAAACCAGTCTATTTTTATTTGAACTTTACACAGATATATTCATTTAGTCGGTTTACTTTTATTTGAACGATAAAGTTGAAAGTTTTCCTTATCTATTTCAACGAAATGTTTATTTAAAACCAGTTTAATTTTTTTTTGAACGATAAAGTTTTCCTTATCCATACGATCGCACGCGCACACGACTAATTTTCTTACAACTATCTTCTTTCGTTTCGCGGAGCGACCGACTACTCGCCATGAACTCACGAATTAAACAAGAAGGAATCTCGTGTCTTTTCGGCACATATCCTTTTTCGTTCCGCTTCCACGATAGTTATTTCTAGGAAGCGGCGGAATTGGCTAATAAGGGGCGTGGCTAATAGGGGGGACCATGGCTAATAAAAAGAAGATGACTATTGCAATGTGAGTGGGGTTTTAAATGGGTGTTTTACTTTTATTTAAATTATCTACTATTGTAAAGGGAAATTAGTGATTTGGAGGGGAGGGATCTGAAGGGAAGGATATGTATGTGAAGACACGAGATGTTAATTAATTGAACTTTAATTATATAACATTCCTCCGCCTTACAAAAATGAAGTTTCATTCTTCGAAGAGGAATGAAAGTCCTTTTCGACAGCATGTCCTTTATTTTTAGGAAGCGGCGGAATTGGCTAATAGTGGGCGTGGCTAATAGGAGGCGTGACCAATGGAGGGGGGGGGGGGGTGGGTAATAGGGGGCGACTATGGCTAATAAAAAGAAGATGACTATTGCAATGTGAGTGGGGTTTTAAATGGGTGTTTTACTTTTATTTAAATTATCTACTATTGTAAAGGGAAATTAGTGATTTGGAGGGAGGGGATCTGAAGGGAAGGATATGTATGTGAAGACACGAGATGTTAATAATTCAAAGGGGGAGTGATAGTTAATTGAACTTTAATTATATAACAACTTCACCTTGTGTGGTTAAGTTCGCGCAGCCGACCGACAACAACAAAAACCAACGCCATGATTGGCGTGACTTTACTGTTTTCTCCCCCTGATAGGCTCCTTTCAGGAAGTGTATTCCGCACCTTGAAGGTAACATAACAGGTAACATTTTAACGTAACTTTTAGTACAGTATAACACTTTGAATTTTAATATTCAAGTAATTTGAAGTCGCAAAGGTGAGTTTATTTATTGTTTAGCATCTACCACTCTTGCCTCTAATCGAACACAACGATCATTTCATGAGTAAAACTCACTCTCATTCTGTTTCTCGAGCTGGACAATTACAAATTCGCTAGTCCAACTGGAAATAATGGTCACCAATGTGATATTCTCTGATGCAGTTCCATAGCGATCAGATACACTGCGGGGAAGAAGTATGGTGTGCAGACGTACCGCACCGGGCTCCCTTCTTCCTCCGTCATCACTAAAAGAAAACTTCGCAACACACCGTCCACAAGAAGTAATTAAGAAAAAAACACTAGTCTTGTTTTTGTAATTTTATTTCTTAACTTTTATTGAATTTATTAAGGTTCTTTTTTATTCACAACAAATCTTACTACATTTAATTAGATTACAGAAAACGGATTTTTTATTACACGGACGATGAAACGGATGCACAAAAAAAATAAGACAGAGTACTCTACTTGAATGGCATTATACTCGGGGCACAAGAAAAATTACTTTTAAGTGCAAACATTGTATTTAATTTACACGACTCGACACGCGTTCGTGTCCCCACAGGGCTACGGGGCGGGGGAGACAAACCGACCGGCGCGGTCGGTGGATAGAATGAGACTCAGCGATGTGAGTTCGCTAGCAAGGGAAATTAGGCCAGTGGTGCATGCTCTCTTCCTATTACAAGAGAAACGTGGAGTCTCTCTTTGGGGGTAGGTAACCGGATCTCATAGAGAAGATCATGGTGGTATGCATGTATGTGTGAACATTGGTTATTTTCATGGGACAAGGCCATGATAACGAAGCTGAAAAATCAAAAGGGAATAATGGGCATCAATGAGACGTGAGTTCGGTTAAGTAAACAAGCTGTATCTCATTGGGTGCTAATTGATTTATGTTTGCTCATGCTGCGAGATCATGAGAAACGGATCCAGAAAATATTGAAAGACATAAAGGAATTTATGAGCTGAGAGTTCAGCTAAATAAACAAGTTGCAACTCATTAGATGCTAGATGCAGTTGGGATACTTCAAACAATTTGGATTGTTTATCGTATCGCCAGAATGCCTGCGAAAGAACCGAATTCTATTCTTTGCACTGGTGCGTGCTGTCGAATTTGGTTGTAGCGTCTATTGCGCTAATTGTATGCAGCTGCGTCAATAAGCTGCTAGGAGTTGCTTTGTCGTTGGGTGAAAAGGTCGCCGCCAGCCAATGTATCTGTAGAGAAATTTATTGTATACATGGTGAGGCTGGAAATAGGCGACGCAATGATCATTATCCCTGGTTATGATGGTTACTTGGTACTGTAACCGATATGTTTTCTTTCAGGGCTATGATGTTTGTTCCGTAAAGAATTCTTTGTTGGGAAAATTTTGCCGATGCGTTGATGCATGGAAAAATGCCCTTGTTGGTGAAATTCATTTTAGGAATTTAGGTAATGCGTTGTATGCATTAATGTCTATGGAAAAGGAAATGTTTTCAGGTGCCATTGCGATTGCATTGGCGGGAAACAATGGAAGTTGGTTCTGTCGCCGAAAGGCAAATTATACAAATGTTAAGTAATGTTTTGCTTAGAGCGTCTGCGAAGGACCAGCAAGTTATTATATAAGATAATTAAGCTAGAATTTAAACATTTTTTGTCTAGCCTTTAATTTAGAAACTAAGAATATTTGAAAGAGAATAAAAAATGTTTTAAAAATAAAAAATGAAAAATAAAAATGAATGGAAGTTGGTTTATACTAATGGGGGGGTTCTTCGAGCAAGCTTAAAAGAACCCTCACAACATCTTTATCTTTAAAAGAGCGAAACCAAGGTTGGAACATTGCCACTTTCAAATTATTTTGCAGAGCTTGATGGAAGAGATATAGTGTCTTGTTTCAGGAGTATTTAATGGTATAAAATATGCATCGTTAAGATTAAGGCTGCTGCTTGTCAGGACAGCGTTCTGTCTCCCTCCCTATTTCTTTCTGTCATAAACAATAACTTGAGTATCACTCAAAATTCAATCTATTCTCGTTTTGACAACTGCATTTTGAGCTCCCTTTACTACAGAGGGAACCGTTCTTCAATCAAACTACATGACCGTGGAACACTTTGCTTGATCACGTGCACCCTCGGAATTAAAATCTTAACCATAATGGGAATCGGCCTTTTCTAATTTTTTCTTTCTCTCTATTCTGAGGTGACATATAAGATAAATCCTTGTGATTACGCCTATTAATAAAATGCAAATCTTCTAAGTGCCACCAGACTATTACTTTGATCTAGTTAATATTTGATAACTAAATATTCTCATTTAGAGTACACTATGTAAACGAAACCTTCTTACATTAGTGGTTGGCTTGATTTAGGGACACCTAGAGCATGACCCTTTTTCCATGGTATGTGTTTATAAGCTCAAGTAAACAACGGAGGTGCGATGCGTCTTACATCGGAGCAAAAACAACACCATACTTGGCCCCAATTTATACACGAAACCCATCCTGACGCTAACAAACGGCTGTGTACGTTATATTTCTATCCAGAATACAGTGTCAGCTATTCTATGATGGATAGGGAACAAATAATAAACTTCTCTCCATCCCTGAAGTTTTGTTAGCAGTGCTATACAATGTGCACGCGCCGCCAACTGAAGCAGCAACACACTCGGCATCGTACATCACTCAGCCTTGCATTTAAATTTGCTTCCATGTGACTTTCAACGACTGGGGGGACTCGTTACAATTTGTCCCACAGATATGACAGGAATTTATTGTAAAGCACGATGCGGAGGAGATCCAAGTAATTTGGCCTTTTGGACGCGCACGCCTTCAAAGCAAGAGGCAAGTCAGGCCGTTTATACAGCCCCAACATCTGGGGAATGCTAAGACTAATTTTAGACGATATGTGTGTAATTTTGCAAATTGCCATGACAAAATGTCAGAATGGCAGAAATGAGTGTAAAATTACCACACAACCAACATGGCACGATGGCACAAGATGACGAGGCTCTAAACGAATGCCTTGCTCCAAAGTAGCTCCGTCCGTGTGCCCCATTTGAACAATACTTTGTTTCAAAATCTGATAGTACAATGTTGCCGGTCGAGTGTTATGTCAGTTTGTCATGCCGAAACGACAACAGGTTGGACTGCAAGGCTGCTGTCGTGTGCCCGATAACAAATCGTACACTTGGGCGAGATCAAATAACCTCAAAGAGATAGGAAATTTAATAGAGGATATGTCGGTTGCGGATCCACTGTCATTATTCATAGAAATCCTCTGATCTTTCACTACCTTGTTGGCAACGGGTCAACGGAGTGCAACATTTTGTTCAAAAGTGGTCGATATACGGAGGTTTTCCGGTTGACAACATAGAGATTTAGAGTGCCAAATGTTCTAGACTGAGTGGGTGAAGTCATTACAATTACGACGCACATTAGGATAACAGTCGACTTGGGCAGAGTACAAAGTGAAATAGCTATGTCTAGTTTCAAAGTGACAATTTCAAGTTAGAATTGTTTATAAGCTTGCAGTGCTATGGCTTTTTGACAAACCAAGACATGAAATTAATGGGATGTCACGACGTCCTCTCATTAGGAGATAAATTCTATTGCTCGAAATCTTTTGGTTCTTTGTGAAGCTTGAAAGATTTCCCCTAGCTTAAAAGAAAGGAAAAGTGATCGGAACAGAAGAAACAGCAGACAAAAAAATGAACGAGATTGACAGATTGCAAGAGAGCGTAACAGGAATTGTCCTAGAGTTTAACCGAAATGGTGTGAATTGTGGTAACTTAACATCGTGAGGAGATGCAAAAGAAAAAAAAAGGTGGCGGGGGGGGGGGGGGGGGGGGCACAGTAGACAGAATGGGCAGAAAACGTAGCATAGTGAGAGACCAAAAAGAGAGTAACAGAATGGAATAAAACCAGAAAAGACTAGAGTTCACCCGAAAAAGGGGGTGCTTGAGGCAGAGAGAATGATTCAAGTAAATCAAGAGAGAACGAGTGTAGGAGAGCGTGCGGAACAGAATAGTCGAATTAGAGAGAATGAGAAAAGTAGAGCGAGAAAGAATAGGAAGTACAAGAGATATTCTAAGGCGTAATACTGATGCCCGAGCCTTCAGAAAGCTAAATATACACAAATACGACAGCTCAAAAGACAATCCCTCTATTATGTCGAAAAAGTGTCTCTTTGTTATTTTGACCTAACCGAAAGCCAGCTGAAACTTACATTCCTAATTCAACTAAACTAACTTATCTGTTGCCTTTTTGTTATATAATTTAAACTAATTTCACCCTACACCCAGACAAGTTAAATCAAGCAGTTAATACGAGGGCAAGTAGAAACTCGGCTTAGTTTTATTAAATTCAACTTCATTGAAAAATATATATATAGAACAATTTATAATCGAAATATTCACCATTGCTATCTATAGTCTTTTGCCATTTATCGGGTAGATGATGAATACCTTCGCAATAGAAACTTGGCAGCGTCGACGCAAAATAGCCATCAAGCCATTTTCGCACATCTTCCACCTTCTTAAACCGCTGGTCTTTCAAACAAGACGGCATCGATCTGAATAAGTAGTAATCAGAGATTTAGTTGAACTGTGGCGGTTCCGCCAAACCCCACTGACTACTTACCTAAAGAACCCCCATCCCTACAACCCAGTCAGCATAAGCTTTCGCTAATGCAATCGCATTAGAATCTTAAATGCTTCACAAATCAAATAGATCCAATTATATAACCTAAAAGTACCTGTAAGAGAATTCTTACCTGGATTCATTTATTTGAATTCAAAATTGCTCTTAAGAATTCTGTTCCAAACAGCATATCCCTGAAAAGAAAACTTATCGGTTCACATATCATGGAACCATCTCAACCATGGATAATGATCATTGCGTCGCCTATTCCCAGCTTCATTCATGTGTACAACAAATCCTTTTTCATACACATTGGCTGGCGACCTTTTCTCCCAACAATAAACAACCCAAGCAGCTGCATATAATTAGCGCAATAGACGCTGAGACTATTTCCCTAACTCACACCATGAGTAAACAAAAGACAGCTGTCCTTCAGTAGGCATTCTGGCGATACGCAAACAATTCAATCACCCTAGTATCCCAAATGCACCTACCATCTAATGTTTACTCAGTTGAACTCTCAGGCCATAAATTCCTTTTATCCTACATAGTTCTGGATTCGTTTTCCAGTAAACTCTCACATAAATAAAGAACTCCACAATCCCTTTTTCCTTTATTTGTTTCAGGTTCATTCCCATGGCCTTGTGTATGAAAAAAAACCAATGTGATCTTCACTCACACATACACATACATTGCCAAGTACGTCTTCCTTGTTTCCACCACGAGAGAAACACTTTCTCTCTTGGGAAAACTCACCCCAAAACGATTAAATATCATTGAGTCGTTTTCCATCCGTTGACCACGCTGGTCACATGCCGCCTGCCAGAGTCCGCTCTGTATTGGAACGAGTTCTGATGCAGGGATGTTCGCGCCGTCGGGAGATGAAACGCGAACTGGTGCGATCCGTCGGATTGTCTCGTGGAGCGCATATAAACCGAATCGCGCGGAACAACACCACGACTCTCCGAAGAACAGTACCCGTGATAATATTTGTAAAACAGACAGAAGTCAGGTACGCTCCTTCGATGTGATAGCGACTGTAGTCCCGACGTCAACGCCGTGTCCCCGATCAAGCGGATCGCTCGTCTCTGTATGCTCTCAAGTAGGTTGAGTGTAGGCTTAGGAGGGGAGCTCCAACAACGAGAGCAATATTCGAATCCCGGTCTAATTTGGGATTTATACGGTAGAAAAAGTTAGGGTGGAGTAATAGTTTTCTTGTCTCTAAAACGATAACTCAGTTTTCCAGAAGCGGACTCGGCGATGTTCGACATGTCTTAAGGCCACGATACATTCGCACAGACCGTGACGCCGAGCAATTTCATGTTTTCACCGGATTCGAGGCCATTCATCATCAGCTGTGGAATCGATGATCCACTTTTCTTTGTGAATGTTGTATGTTGTGTCTTCGTTGCATTAAAGCCGATGAGATTGGCCTTTCCCCATTGCAGGCCCTTATCCGGATTCCGATTCAGAGAGTCGACCTGCCTACATCTCAGCTGGTGCGACGTTCATGCACTAATCGACCGATCACTGCGTACTAGCATCCGCAAAACTGAACACTTTGTTATCCGTTGTCTCCAAGAAATGATTTGTGTGAAACAAAAACAAGGTTGAAGCCAAAATAGAACCTTGCGGTAACCCAGAATTAACAGGATACAGATCCGAAGACTAGCCGTTTACAACAACCCGGATCGATCGACTTTCGAGGAGGCCCTTCGTCCAGTCGCAAAGCTGCTGGGAAAGTCCGTATGAATGTCCACATATAGGTTATAAGTGTCAAGAGGTCTCCCGTGGATCTTTTGTCACGGAATCCGTATTGACGATCATTCAGAAGTCCGCTGCACTCCAAACACTTAAATCACTTGGCATTGATGACTTTTTCCATCATCTTAGACAACATAGACAATAATGCTATCGGCCGGAAATTTTGTGGGAGACACTTTTTCCATTTTTGGGATGGGCTGAGCTCTAGCGATTGTCCCACAGGTAGGAAATGTCCTCTGTGCATAAGATAAGCGGAAGAGTCTGCCAAGAGCCGGCGGTAGTTCTGGAGCACAGTTCTTAAGGACTATTACTGGTATTCCGTCCGGGCCGGCTGCTTTCTTACAGTCTAGTCCACGTAAAATCGGTTGAATAGTACGCGGGCGTAACCTCACATCTCGCATATAGTACGGGCGCGATCATAGGTGGCTCCAAAAGGAAAACAAATTCGCGAACACATACACATTAGCTCTATCTTTTGAATTTGTGACTACTGTCTCGCTAGACATCACTAACAAGGGAAAAGAGGAGGAAGCGAAGTTATTACTAACAGCCCTTGCCTGTGACCAGAATGGACGCGAACCAGTTAAGCTCCCAAGGAGTTTATTGGTTACTTTGTCGTTGTAAGCTTTATTCGTGATATCAATCGCCTGGTTCCACCGTTTCTGATCCTAACAACATTCGTTCTGTTAGCATAGGTGGAATTGGGGCGCCATTGTATAAAAGCTATATTTTTGACCGCTATAATCTACCCGCATTTTTATCAGATGAATTTCGTTTGATGGAATGCAGAATGTAATTCTCCTGGGGGGCTGGGAGCGAACATACTGCGCAAAGTCTCTGCTTTCAACCCGGCGAAGGCCAGGACGATCCCTGTCCCTGTTTAATCCAAGTTGACATGCAGTCTCCACGTGACACCCCTGGGTAGCTACTTTCGCACCCTGCAAGTAGTGAACCAATGCATGCAGCGACATCCTGAAAAAGTTGGCACAAGGCTAATAACCTTGCCCGGAAAAACAAATTATTATGGCCAATTTAACAAGTCTCGGATATGGACCGGATACCAGTGGAGAGACTTGCTAAATAAGGCTGTAGTGCTCTAAAAAGCCCTACCACATTTTTCCCCCATTCCTACTCGTACATCCAAATCCCAGCAATAATACACTAAAACCTAAAATCCAATCAAAACCCGAAAAAAAACCAAACTAGATCCAAAATTCGCAATAAACGAATCAAACATCCGTTTATCGCTTAACATTTGCCCTCACGGCATAATTTAATCCAAAATCCAAATGAAAATCAAAATTCACAATAAACGAATCAAATATTCGTTTATCGTTTTACATTTGCCCCACGGCATCATCAAAATTCAAAATCCAGAGATACGTTATCTCAATCTGGAAAAATTCCATCAAATTGAACAAATAAAAACCCGAATCCCTTTACACATCCACATCTGCACAATAGTTTCATAAGAATTCAAGAAACTGAATTCTTATCTTAAGGAAACGCTAAGCATCTCACTCAGGATACCAAAATCGGGATTTTTGTACGAAATTGTGCATTTTTGAGATACAAATCTCGATTTGTTTCCCTTTATAGAGGAACAGTAGAGTGATCTCGGGGTCGCAGTAGATTATCGGCCATTGTCCCTGGAGGAAGTGCCCCAGGAGAAAAAACCTTATAGATGCAAAGAGTTTAACTAAAATAAAACGCTTTTTATATACCGAAGAAAAGCGAGACTTTTAATAGTTTGTAATAGCTGACAACTGGTGAGTAAAGCTGTGGTACCCACCACAAAACCCCTCCTTTTAGATTCTGAGTATCACCTGCCCCCACAGAATCTTGCGGAGACGAGGACTGAGGTTGAACGAAAAAGCGGCAGGACCAAACCAAGGACGTTGCTCTTCCCTCAGGCTCTGAGGAAGCACGGCGACGACCCCTTTGTAGGATGTTTTTCAGGAGCGGTCTATAGAGATCCCTCATCCTTCTCAAGACAAGGAGACACGCTCCCTGAACAAACCACTACAAGGCCAAGATCGGATCCCGGTTGCAGTGCCGATGATGATGATGATGATGAGAATGTAAATCTCCATACCGAGAAGAATAATCTCTGTGGCCGACTCCGCGAACGCGTTGACATCGGAATATACAATGCACACCACCGACCCGGGAAAGGATGCGAAGAAATTTGGCAAATCGTCCCAGTTAACAGCGCCATACTTTCATACATGGCGAAGGTAATAGAAAATGCAAATGGTTGCGCGAACAGTATCAAGTAGTATTTCCAAGTAGCGCAGCAACCTCCACAGTATAAACGCTCGGCTCGGATGTCAAAAACAAATCCATGGTCTTCGCATAATCACCTCGGGTATCCGCCACGAGTTGAGTCAAAGTGCGGCTAAAAGTGAACATTTCCGCTAGCCTCTAGCTTCGCCGGTTCTATTATGTACGAACCAGTTGGAGTTATGTACATTAAAAGCGCCAAGGACGACAATTTCAGAAGCCGGGTGGTTGATCTGTATCCAGTCGACAGTAAATCAAAGATGTTCGAAAAGTGTCACCGGTTGATCGTCGTTCGAGGAGCGGTAAAGGCAACAACGTGATTTAATAGAATCCCTTAGCACGACCTTCAACCACGTGATGTCCAAGTTATTGGGTTCTAACGCTTCCATCCTTTGGCAATCTAGGTCGCATAAAGTCGCAGACACCACCCTTAAAATGGAATCTCGAATGTAAGGCGTATCCTGAGCAACGAAGATATGTCGAATCAGTTGACGAATCGACCTGGGTCTCAGTTACGGCAAGGATATCAGGTTTCGCTGTTGCAAATATTGGTGGAACGCGTTTACAAATGTATTAGTGAAACTGATTCCCCTGATGTTACAAAATGCCATTATCAGTCGAACATCGATAGAGTTTCAGGAACGAACCTGATTACAGGAAGAAACCCGATTACGCGACAACGAGTTTCTGAAAGTTCGGATATTTATTAAAATAATTGCATGATGTTCCCCCTAACAATGTCCCTCCCGGAGATCCGAATGGGGAACTTGTTTATCTCCGGAATTCCTTATCCCAGAAGGCACCATCATGATTTATCTCCGAAAATTATTTCGTGGGGATGATGCAATTTGCTTTTCTCAATATCTGTAAAAATATCTTTCATAGATTGTAGTTGTAAGATCTGATGCCTGATCGTTTTTTAATTTTTCACGCTTGTCGTAGCGAGAGAAATTTTTCATCGAGTCTTTAAAAAAATCTACTTCCCTCAATTTAAAAAGTCTTAAATAAATTGAAGCCTACGAATATATAATCGATTCCCAAAAAGACGCGACCCTTCGCCCCTTTCTTCCGATTGATCCTTAGCACCAACTACTATTTTATCGATAGTTATAGCGTCTTGCGACAAAGTGAAGATTGCGATACCAACGAAGGCAATTCCAACCAACGCTATGACGACTACAATCACAGCAAAATTTACAACCAAAGTATTAACACATCAGACCAGATGACGGATTACTCAACTTCAATTCACTGCTCTAGTATTTCTACGCTAATTGCCTTATATTTGCCTCCGAAGATTTAATTTTTTCAATTTTCCTTTGGTGCTATTTTGCACCATGGTTTGCGTGTTCGTGGGCATTTGTTAGAAACGCAGTGGTGTGACTGTCTCTCAAGTAACTTTCTTGCAATCAATATCATGTGCGGAACATCAAAGCAAGCGAAACGAATGGTGCAGGGGTTACAGCGAAACAGGCAGAATTAACTGTACTTAGTGAAGAAGTTTTGACATTAAGCCCCGAATTACTATGGGTAACTCTTAGCTGAGTGTACAAATTACGCTGGAGTCACCAATTGTGGCGCTTTGTGACAAAGTGAGGAAGATTGCGAGTCTAACCAATCCTATGTCGACTAGAATTCCAGTATAATCTGGAACCAACGTCTCGATATATCAGACCACTGCCGCGTCTAGGAGATGAGGTATTATTCTCGACTACCATTCATTCAGTAAGATACTCTATTAATTACTGTCATAAACGGCTCTGATGATTTAAATTTTCGGTTTTCCCTTGGGTACCGTGGTTTGCAGATAAATAGACAAATTCACTAATTTCAAAGATGAAACACAACGGATCAAAACGCGAATCGAACTCATACACTGCAATGTCAGATTTATTAGACTGATAAACCTACATAGTATGACCACAGTTTAGTCAGGTATTTGCCAACTTCAACCTAATTAAAGTTTAACGAGAAAAAAAGCGAAATCGAATAGGTTAAAAACAGGAATCATTCGTTTCACGTAAAGCATATATTCCTGGGAATGATAAGTTCCATCACGCATGGATACTGCTTTGGGTTCCCTTATTTGGAGCTGACAAAGCCAAATCAATGATGTCATTTAGAAGGATCTTACTTACATAGTCAATGTGCTTTTGCGAAGTTGTTGTACCTTAGATGAGAAGATAAAAAAGCTTACCTACCTTTTCATGTGAACAATGTAAACATCAGATAAGTCACTCAGTGCCTACACATGACTTCATAGTCGTGTTGCCTCTTATCTATTCCACATAGTAACAAGTGTGCGATATCAGAGATCTGATGCAATTCGTTGGGAATTGCAAATTTATGTGCATCCGTTATTATACTCGTAGTATCGTCTTTGGATTCTCAGTTAAGACGCATGATTCTGTGGCCACTTGTGGGGACCTGCAATACTCCAGATACTCCGCTGTGATCCACAAAGCACTACACCCTAATGAAATGAATTTAACTACAGTGATATGCAATTGTGGTTGCCGTTATTGTTGCTTTTGTGTGTAAATTGCAATTCAATTATGACAGCTGACAGGTCTGAAGTGTTTTCTGACATGGCGGCTGCACACAATTACACCATTAGGGAGGATGAGATACATTTTTCCTTCAATGCCTTAAGTGATTTGTTAAATGCAAATCAATTGACATTTCTTGCTGACTTATGTTAGATGTCTTGCAGAGTTTTCTTCGGGATTTGTTTTGCTTTTTTTTTTATCGTCTACTGGTGCTTTTGCTTTTTCTTGTACTACTTCTTTTTTTCCTTCATTTTCTGGTGCTGCCTTTTCAGGTCTCAAGTGAACAATTTTCACACCGACATCAAACTCATAGATAAACATGTACCGAGATATCTACGCAAATGAATTATGACATCCCCGACAGATTTTCCTTAGCACTACGTCATTCTCGAGTGGCGATGTGATTATACACTTTCTGTTGGAGCATTCGTGGAGGTTTATCTAGATAGTCTCGCATCAAGTATGTTTGTGTGGTAAGAATTGATTGGCTTGTAAGTCGGTGATTGCATAATTGATCATTCTGTTGGTTTATAATTGTTTTCTACAAGACTTACCGAGGGTCTCTTGTATCCCGCTATTGATGTTCAGATCTGTAAAGAGAATCAAAATAGACTTGATTGAGATATTGTTTTCTTGGAGCTGTTTCTGATATCTTATTGAACAATGAGGTATTGAGGATGTCATCAAATGGCGGAATCACAAATTGGATATTCAGATCAAGAAAGAAAAACAATAAAATGAATACGTTGAAAGACATTGGATCTCATATTGGTTTGGGGAATATGAAATTCATTATTTTCACATTTTTTTAACTCTACATTTAAAATGGGTCGGATTGCTGCTTACTTTCTATCTCGCCTTTTAACCATCATATGAGTACCTCTACTTGAGCACTAGAAGCATTCCATGGACCAAATCCACTTTCGAACTCGTGGTCTTGCCCGGGATGTAAAAGAGTTGAATGTATTCGATTTGGAAAAACGAATCAAGTACTTTAACGTTTATTTCAAGATTTTATTTAATAAACCTTAGATTGTCTGGATTGGCTGAAAAGTCCCAGGATTTTTAATGAAAACAAGCGTTTTTTTAGGCAAAGTTATACGAGGGTTGCATCTTATGTTTCGGGATTTGGCAACCCTAGTGTTGCAATCCGGCAATTGACAGCTCTGTCGTAAAGTTGGACATTTTTGAGGTTATACGCACTCAGAACGTTTTGACATACGAGCGCTATTTGTGTTGTTTACAGTAACTTAAAAGATTCATCTCAGCCCAAAAATGGAATTAAATCGTCAACATTTTCGTGCGATTATTTTTTACAACTTTCGGCGTGGATTAACTCAGCAACAGTGCATGGATGAACTTAATTCAATTTTTGGCGATGAAGCTCCATCAAGGACCAGTGTTTATCGATGGTATGGTGAATTCAATCGTGGTCGTAGTTCACTCCAAGATGAATTTCGTAAAGGTCGTCCAAAATCAGTTGTTGTTCCGAAAACCATTGATGCTGTGCGGGAACTGATATTGGAAGATCGTCATGTGACCTATCGTGAGATTGAGACAACCTTAGGCGTTAGTGGGACCAGCATACATTCAATATTGCATAAACATTTGACTGTCAAAAACATTTGTTCGCGTTGGATCCCACACAACTTGTCAATCGCCCAAAAAAAGGCTCGTGTCAATTGGTCGAAAGAAATGCTCAAAAAATACGGTCGCGGTGTTTCGAAACAGGTCTATGACATCGTGACAGGTGATGAATCGTGGATTTACGCGTATGAGCTCGAAAGTAATCAGCAGTCGACTGTCTGGGTGTTTCAAGATGAGCCAAATCCAACAAAAGTTGTTCGCGCACGAAGCACTTCCAAGCAAATGCTCGCCTGTTTTTTCGGAAAAACTGGACATGTCGCAACCGTACCACTAGAACAACGCAGAACAGTCAATTCTGAGTGGTACACAACCATTTGTTTGCCAGTTGTCTTCCAAGAAATCAGGAAAACCAACCGCCGAAGACGGATCACTCTTCACCACGACAATGCGAGCTCTCACACATCGGCTGCGACAACTGCATTTTTGAGCACCCAAAACATCGATTTGATGGTTCATCCGCCGTATAGTCCTGACTTGGCACCGAATGACTTCTTTTTATTCCCGTACGTAAAAAACACACTGAGAGGTCAACGTTTTTCGACACCTGAAGAAGCGGTTGCTGCATTCAGAATGCATGTGTTGGAGATACCTCAATCAGAGTGGCAAAAGTGTTTCGACAATTGGTTCAAACGCATGCAAAAGTGTATAGATCTTCATGGGGAATATTTTGAAAAACAATAAAGTGATTTTCGATGATCAATATTTGTTTTTGTTGTCTAATCCCGAAATATAAAAGGCAACCCTCGTATTTATTACTCAACATAGTTGCCTTCGAGGGCGATATACTTGGTATAGCGATTTTTCAATATTTTGAAGCCATTTCTGTAGTACGAAACGTTTTCGAAATACGCTTCAGTCTCCGCGATAGCTTCCTCATTCGATCTGAGCCTCCTTCCCTGAAGCCACCGCTTGAAGTTTGGCAACATATAATACTCGCCGCGGGCCCGTTCTGGAGAATACGGTGGGTGAGCAACCGATTCAAATCGTAATTGGTCCAATTTGCGCATCGCTTTTAAGGACATGTGTGACGATGCATTATCGTTGATGGTACAGAACTTTTTTCTTCACCATATCGGGCCGTTTTATCTTTATTTCGTCGTTTAGTTTGTCGAATAACGCTGCATAATACTCTCCTGTGACTGTTCTTTCCTTCTGCAGGTGATTGATGAAGATTATGCCATGTGCATTAAAAAAAAACCGCGGCTATAAAATTCCCGGCCGAGTGCTGGTCTTTTGGTCGCTTTGGTTGACTTTCGTGGCTTTCCAGCCTCTCTGCAAACTGCCTATTGCACTCAGGCCTATGATAATGGACCCACATTTCATTCCTTCGTCACAAAACGTCGAAAAAAGTCCGTGGCTTTCCATTCACTCTGCAGACTGCCTATTGGACTCAGGCCAATGATAATGGACCCGGGTTTCATCCACGGTCACAAGACGTCGAAAAAAATCCGATTGATGACTTTGTAGCAATGCCAAACCGGCCATTGAATCGTCAATGCGATGCTGTTTTTGGTTCGCTGTCGGGAAACGCTGTACCCATTGCGCCGATAGCTTTATCATCTCCAAAAGATCGTTCAAAATTTATCACGTCTGTTCTTTTTTGATGCCCACGGCCTCAGCTAACTTGCGCAACTTCACTTTGCGATCACTCAAAAACGAATTGATGGAATGTCACGAAACCTCATATATAAACTTGTGACAGATGAGTCTCTCGAAATGAGTCATGTTGATTTTCTAGTGACGCCACCTGTTTATAAATCCCGGGACTATTCAGCCCACGTAGTAGACCGTTTTGTTTAATAGTGTGTTGCTATTTCAAAAGTAACTGTGTTGCAGATTCGTAATAAAATCTGTTGAGAATTGCCCCGAGCAATTTTAACAATAATAACGGCACATATTCAGCAAATATGTTGGTGACAAATATAAACGCAAACAAAGATCAGAACAAAGAAATGATCTTACATGCTACCAATTTGTGACTCGAGACAAAGATCGAATGGAATCGGAAGAAGAAGACCATCAACCACATTCCACATCATGGTATAGCCACATACGTACGAAATGATATTGCCTATCAGCTTCTGCCACAATATGGGGTCACCGGTGAGTGGATGATATAGTTATAGCCGAGCAGGGGACCCGCCATGAACACAGGATGAAAGAAGCCACCGAGAACAGAGGAATAGGGAATATAGCCCGGATCCGCGGGAGTCGTTCAGTAGGCAACCTCAACCTACGAACGACGCGTCTTGGAGAGATGCGGCTTACTATAGCAGGTCGACCGAAACAGCTGGACAACCCCACCCCGTAAGCCGCCCCCAACCTGCGAGGAACCCATTCCGCCAGTACGAACCAGCACGCGCACCACCACAAGAATCTCAGCTACACAGCGGGACAAGGCCCGAACGATCTGGAGTACGAAGGTACCAACAGGGCGACGGTGATTATTGTCATCAAGAAACGCCCAGCCAGGTCCGAGACGCACAACCACACCGGATAACTGCAGAAGTAGCGTGGGCATTACTCGCCGTAACATGCCCATTTGCACCTCGTGTCTAAGGTACGGGCATGAAGTAGGAAATTGTCGGGTAAAGGATGCACCACCAGCGTCGCAAAATCCCGCGCCACCTGCACAAAGGCCACAGAATGAGAAGAGGGAGTCCCCGAGACAAATCAAATCTCGTGTCGTTCATTGTAATATCCTTTTTTGTTCCGCTTCCACCATTGTTATTTTGAGGAAGACTATGGTTAATAGGGAGACTATCGTTAATAGGGAGACTATGGCTAATAGGGAGAATATGGCTATGTTCAGTATGATTGTGGTTTTTTAATAGGGGTTTTAATTTATTTTAATTATTTAACTATTCTATATGGAAATATTCTATTGTAATGGGAAATTGATGTTTTGGGTATTGGGGAAGGGAAGGATATACATGTGCAGACACGAGATGTTAATTATTATAGGGGGTAATAATTAAACGAATTTAATTACATTGCATATCAGAACGAGGCAAATATTAGAATACTAAGTAATATTGAAACGGCGCAAGGCTAATAAGCTTGCCCGTAAAAATAAATTATTATGGAAAATTTAACAAGCCCAGTTGTAGTGGCGATAATGAAGGTGATGAAGTAATATTGAAAGGTTATTTACAAAATCTTTTTGGCGTAAAATTAATTAAAATCGTTTGGTTTTGGCAAGGTATTGTTTTGTGGTTTATCAATACTTATGCCCAGAGTGTATAAATATTATATATATAATATATATTGTTGCGGATTCGCACTGGACACAACCAGAGAATTCGCAACTGAATGTTATCCGTGGCAACCGAATGACAAATGTCAGCAACGAGCTGAAATAATCAATTGTTTTGGTTGTCAAGCAACCAATAACAAATCTTTCTTCTTTGTTCAACTTTTGTAGCGACCAGTTCGCTTTTAATACTCTGAAATAAATTATTTAAAATAGTTTACCTCCGGAAAGGGGAAAATATTCTATGAATGCCTTATAATAATTTCATCAAGAATTTATAAATACTTCTGGGGACGGCAGCAGGATTTCTGGAACTGCGACATTCATTCGAAAAAAAGGTATTCATTCTGTTTCAGTTTTCAATAGCGCATTGGGTTTATTCCCCATGAAGATCTATACACTTTTGCATGCGTTTGAACCAATTGTCGAAACACTTTTGCCACTCTGATTTAGGTATCTCCAACACATGCATTCTGAATGCAGCAACCGCTTCTTCAGGTGTCGAAAAACGTTGACCTCTCAGTTTGTTTTTTACGTACGGGAATAAAAAGAAGTCATTCGGTGCCAAGTCAGGACTATACGGCGGATGACCCATCAAATCGATGTTTTGCGTGCTCAAAAATGCAGTTGTCGCAGCCGATGTATGAGAGCTCGCATTGTCGTGGGGAAGAGTGATCCGTCTTCGGCGGTTGGTTTTCCTGATATCTTGGAAGACAACTGGCGATTGACTGTTCCGCGTTGTTCTAGTGGTACGGTTGTGACATGTCCAGTTTTTCCGAAAAAACAGGCGACCATTTGCTTGGAAGTGCTACGTGCGCGAACAACTTTTGTTGGATTTGGCTCATCTTGAAACACCCAGACAGTCGACTGCTGTTTACTTTCGGGCTCATACGCGTAAATCCACGATTCATCACCTGTCACGATGTCATAGACGTGTTTCGAAGCACCGCGACCGTATTTTTTGAGCATTTCTTTCGACCAATAGACACGAGCCTTTTTTTGGGCGATTGACAAATTGTGTGGAATCCAACGCGAACAAATTTTGTTGACAGTCAAATGTTTATGCAATATTGAATGTATGCTGGTCCCACTAACGCCTAAGGTTGTCTCAACCTCACAATAGGTCACATGACGATCTTCCAATATCAGTTCGCGCACAGCATCAATGGTTTTCGGAACAACAACTGATTTTGGACGACCTTCACGAAATTCATCTTGGAGTGAACTACGACCACGATTGAATTCACCATACCATCGATAAACACTGGTCCTTGATGGAGCTTCATCGCCAAAAATTGAATTAAGTTCATCCATGCACTGTTGCTGAGTTAATCCACGCCGAAAGTTGTAAAAAATAATCGCACGAAAATGTTGACGATTTAATTCCACTTTTGGGCCGAGATGAATCTTTTAAGTTACTGTAAACAACACAAATAGCGCTCGTATGTCAAAACGTTCTGAGTGCGTATAACCTCAAAAATGTCCAACTTTACGACAGAGCTGTCAATTGCCGGATTGCAACACTAGGGTTGCAAAATGCCGAAACATAAGAGGCAACCCTCGTATAATATTGAAACACAAACGATATTACACAATACATAACACTTTTAAACAATAAATATTATACAGAAACATTTTCAAACAATTTACATTTTTAAATTAAAAAATTCATTTATACAACTTTCAATTTCACATAATTAAGCACATAACACACAAAACATTAAATTACATAAAACGTTACCAATATAAAACATAAAACTTAGATTGAAAACAAAAATTAAATAGCTGGTGCATAAACCCCCGGCGATGATATCTTCGAATAGTTTCGAAATTGATCATCGTCGCGAAACTTTCGTTGTGACAACGGTAAAAACTGATAACGGAGAATGAGTGGAAAAGTAAAGAATAAAGAAACCGGTGTTGACAGTTTTTACGGTATGAAAAAGAGGCTGTCAAGTGTTGTGTGAGATCAGAGGTTGGAAGAAGGGAAGGATGTTATCGTTGCTCAAATTATAAAAATAGTTAAAATGGTTCACATGTTATCAGTTTGATATTATCGTTGTTCAAATAATGAAAATAGTTCAAATTGTACAAATGTTAACTGTAACGACTGTGCGTGTAGTCTAATGTGAACAAGTTGTGGAACTCCCTTCCCACGCGAGTGTTCCCGGAGCGTTACAACCTGCAACTGTTCAAAAAGAACTGCAACAGTTATTTGATGGCATCTCGGGGCGCCCACTCGGCGCTATAGGTTCGCCTCTCCCGAGAGAAGTCTAATAAAAAAAATATATATATAAATTAGAGGAGAATAGAATCCACGAACAATCTGGTGGGGAGCAAAGCACTGATTCACTGTGCTAACGCTACATTGCCGCCAAATTAAAAATATTAATTAATAAATTTCTTAGCAAAAGGGAGTTCCATTTCAATCGCCACAAATTTACAATATGAAAATAACTGACTACTTTTTTACTATATTTACTTTTTTGTCTTGTGTTTCCATCGTTGGTGGTCCTGCATTGAGTTTGGTAAATATATTGCAACGCCGATCCATGCCTTTCACCTTGCGCCTGAATATTTATTTTATTTATTATTTAATAACTTTTTTGGAAGCCAGAGCGGTTCTCCCCTGTGACAAAACGTCAAACCAGAACCGGAATCTGCTCTGTTCGGAGAGCTATAGAGTCTGTTCCAGTAATATATTGTCTTTGAGGTTAAGCAGTTCAGTGAAAAGTGTTACGATTTAAATAAAACATTCCCAATTATTGGGGAAAATAACTACCAAGCTGAGTCCTAAAAAGTCGTTAAGACCAACTCAGGGGGACTTCTCTTAGAATTATTTTGTACTCTTCAGAGATTTTGACCTTAAAGCCTATGAGTGAACGCATGGTGGTTGTAAAGTGCTCACGGGTTAAGAAGTTTAAATGAAATTTCTTCTTCGGTCTTGTGCATGAGATAAAGTCAGAACATTTTTGATCAACACTTTTTTTTAGTTTTACTGGATGAGCTTTTTCTATTTAATACCACTAACTTTAGAATGGGGTTTACTGCAATATTTCTGCTTCCCGATTCAACCAGGGTTTATACTTAGCTAATTAATTTGGAATCTAATTAGAGCATAACAAACAAATTTGAATGTCTGATTTCACGGTTCTCTGTCAGAATGTAAAAAAACTGTTTTACGTTAATTTCATTTACTTGTAAAGCCCGTTTTTTGCTTTTTCCGGTTTCGGTGACAGGGTAGTGAATGATATTTCTGTCATCTATCATCCCGGTACTTTTTTCTACTGACCAACACCCCGCTGGTAAAGTTGGTAAGTTGAAGTTCGCGTGTCTTGCGGCCCCAATTTCCCTATCGAAATTAGTTCTAACAGAGAAAGAAATGCGAAAAATACGTTTCAGGTCTGTTGCTGGTCAAGAAGCCACTGGAATTACAGCAGATACATTTTTCTACTTCGGAAAGGAGGAAAACAATTTTATTTTTGTTTTATCAAGGTTTACTGAGGTACACGCCATGGGAAGGGACATGAGCCTCTGATTAGCCATGCATGTCGCTAAGAGTGATTATGTATTTAACGCACTTAATGAAATTACATTTTTCGCTGAGTGTCTGCTGCTGTTACCTGCGGAGGTTTTTTTTACCTTAATTTAAGACGGATTTTATTAGAGTGTCCATTTGCAGTACTGAACATTTTTATGGTTTCCACGTAATGACAAATGAAAATTAATGAAAAGGATAACATACGAGTGCTTTTGGCTGTTGTAACTTAAGTGAATTTCGTTTCATTAGGAAGTTTTTCGTGCTTTTTTTTAGTTGGCAGTAATGGCTTTTAGGGTAGACAGGAAAAAGGGTTGAATGCTTTAAATTTTCATAGTTTGATATACAAACGAAAATGTTATGTCACACACTTCTGTGGGAATGTGATAAGTTCAAACTTAATGTTGACAGGTGACATATTTGGAGAGAGCGAATAATTATCTTATAGGTATAAATTTAGACTGGCAGCACACATTATTGAGACAGTAGCTAAGTGAATGATTACGGTTGTTATGATTCGTGTGTAATGTCTGCTGTAAGGATTATGATGCATTCTTCTTATGGATTAGAAATATTCACCAAATTCGAATTATTTACAGATACATTAAACTCATTACTACTTGTTGTGCATTGCTTATTTATTCTATATGATGGTCAGTTTGTAGATAAACAGGCCTAATAAGTAATACGCACAGGATAGTAGTCCCGGTTTGATTGGTGAACGTTCTATATAGGTGGTTAAAATTTGAAACTATCGCCACATAATTTAGCGGAACGGACCTATGCATTGGGCTCCACCTATTGATTATTTTCTGTAGGGTTTTCTAAAGTCTTCAATTTGTGATTTTAAAGCACTTACATGTCCATATTAGGCACGCTATTGCCGATGTCATTCGTAGCTGCTCAAAAATTGGTCGACTGCGTTGCATTCGAGCCAGGAGCGGCGTCAGTCGCATAAAATTATCAATAAAGTTAATATAACGTGGAAAATGATTGTATTTTAAAGTCCTATCATCATCATCATCATCATCATCGGCACTACAACCGGGAACCGGTCTTGGCCTTATTTAGCAAGTCCTGAGGCTTGTTAAATTTTCCATAATGATTTATTTTTTCTGGGTAAGATCATTAGTCTTGCGCCAGGGGCTCCCCGACGGGGAATCGAACCCCGGTCTCCCGGGTGACAGGCGGGTATACTAACCACTATACTATCGAGGAGCCCATTTTAAAGTCCTATACCTCTTTAAAATTATATAAAGCAACTCGATTTTGCTCTGTCTTGCCGAAGTACGCGACCGCAGTATAGGAACTGGGTTATATTACTCTTAATGCCGTTCGTAATTACTAAATGAAAAATCCGACTCAACGCAGCCAAAACTCAACTCATAGTGTTTAAAGGCAGAAATGCGAATTGTACTAACAACACCTTACGCTGCCATAACAAAATCAGAATCAAGTTAAATAACAATATAATTAAACCCTCCAAAACCGTAAAGTACCTGGGAATAACCTTCACCAACAATCTGTCCTTCTCCGCCCACACCAAAAACTCGATTCGCAAAGCCGCAATTCAACTTAATCTCTGCAGAAAAGTGATGTACCAGCCGAATGGTCTCTCTCCCAAAGTTAAATCACTTATCTACAAACAGATAATCAGACCCACTCTCACATATGCATGCCCGATATGGTACCATATCACACCTGCCCAAATGGAGAAGCTACGCATCTTCGAAAGGAAATGCTTCAGACTTATCACTGGCCTCAACCGACATCCCAACTCCCACAAATATTACAACAGTAGTTCGCTCTACTATGCCGCTAATATTGAACGTATAGATCGACGCTTCCTCGAACTGTCCATCAAATTTATCGAAAATCTTCCTAATAATCCCAACCCGATAATAAATGCGCTCACATCGACTCCGTCAGATAACCGAACTGCCTACCCGAACTGTCTCCACATCAGAACGTTCTTTACCTCTGGCAGATTGGTTGATAACTCTAATGAGATTGTATACCACAATACAGAGCTTTCACCTCACCAATTTAAATATAATAATATTCAACCTTTCTCCAATATTTTGCGTTTCAACGAACAAACGGAAAGTAGTTCCCCAACCCACATCCCTGACTGACAATATCCTCACTAACCCATTGATCACTGTGCTACCCCCTTCCACACCACACTAACTTATTTTAATAATAATTAGGTAACTAGACTAAGTTAAGATAAGTTAAGTTAAGTTAAGTAAATTAGCATAGGTTAAGTAAATAACTATATCCTGATTTTCTGACCTTTTCCAGGAAGCTCTACTCACTAAAATCATAATCCATAACCAATATATAACTTTTATCATATTGTTTGAAAAATGTACTAGTAAGTATATGTAAACAATTATAGCTAAGGTATCATAAGTTATCTGTATTGCTTATTGTAAAAATTATTTATGGTCAATAAATACAGAAATGTAAAAAAAAAAAAAAGCCGTTCGTAATAACAAAATTTCCGTGAAGGAGAACTCAGTTGTGACGGAATTCAATCGAGAGTTGTAAAATGTTATCTTCCTCTGACCCGCTTTTGTTTGCAATTTTATCGTCTGGGTTTTATGACGATTGATTTGAAGCATCTGGCGATACTGCGTCTTTAGCCAATTGTGTCTACCAAGCATTTGGGTCATTAGAGAATTTTCTTTTTGCAACCCTGTGTCACGAGATAGCCGTGCAGGCGAGATAACTAAGTGGGCTCATGGATGGTATAGAACCTCTACAGGCTTTGAAGGGTCTGATAGGTTGCTGGGGTTGTTGTGACATTCATAGAAACACCACAAGACAATCAATTGTGGAGCTGAACAGGCGACATTTTAAGGGAACCAGCTAAATAGCTAAGTTAGAAAGTATGTTCAATAGACACTCCATTGCTTTGAATTGATAAATAGTGTTACGTGCGGCTTCCGCCACCACCATCATTTAATGATTTATAATTATAATATAATTTGGTTTTAATGTGATTTGATGGTAAGGTGGTGGAAGAATTGCACGATCCACATGAGAGTGTTCGAACACGCCCCGATTCGAGTGTGGATCGTGGGCGGGTTCGAGTTCGATATTCGAAGTGGATGGTGGAGAGAGAGAGAGAGAAGCGGCAAGTTTTTAGAGTTCCGTTTAAAAATTGATTGAGAAGAAGAGAAAAGCGAAAAGAAAGCCAGACAGAAGTGGTCGCTGCGAAAAAAGTAAAACGAACAAACTAACACGGGGCGAGAATTAGAAGAAAAGAAAAGAAGGAAAAAAGGAAATATTTGTGAAAGTTAAGAAACGGAAAACAAGTTGTAAGTTCGAGGCAAAAATAAAATTTATGTACCTCTGGACTTTCTCTTCTTTGTTGGCTGTTCCCGTCGAGCTGCACCTGGAGTTGGTTTGATCACCGGGCGTTGCAGTTACCATCAACGTTATACCCAGGTAAACAGTTTTAACGCTTGATTCTCAGGTGCTAGAGGATCGCAGCGGTGCCTCGCAACTACGCCAAGCGAGGGAGAAGAGCGGTAGCGGATGATAACAGAAAGTGAGTACAGGCCTCAACTCGGACTCGATTGCAGACGATATAGTCCAGCAGGGGACACTCGAATCCAGTGGTGAAGACGAAGAAAGAGGTAATAACACTAAAAGGGAGAAAAACGAATACAAGAATAGGATACCTTCTTGACTAAATAAATATGAGTCTTACCGGCAAAATAAGGTCATTAAAGTCCTAAGACCTTAAGAAACGATTTTATGCCAGACCAAAAGACATCGGCGTATAACCCGCTTTCTCTCATAAAAATCGGAGTTTCATCAACACTGATGTATAGCCTAGTTCCCTTACTAAAAATCCCCACTAACCAAAGCTTGCTGTGACACTCACTTATGCCACAATGGACGTCAAACATCTGCGAGAGTGAGTCAGAGAAAGCAAGGATGGACTTGAGATGACGTCCAACACGAACAGCGTTCTGGTCGGCCATCGGTTTCGACGAAAGAATTGCTTGAAGATCGGTGTGTGACGATTCGTGAGCTGTGCGATGTCAGTAAGACTACGATTGACAATATTTGGACAAAACATTCATTTTATCGCAAGGTGTGGGAGAGATGCTAGCTAAAAATCGGCAACGGCAACATGTTACACAGGCTCGCGATCTCTTTAAGTACTAAGCAGGAATGATGGAACGAGGGATTTTTCATTTTGATTCGTAGAAGCCGCGAAAAGTCAAGCACATAGTATCGATCCGGTGGAGGAATTCAAAGACGGTGGTATACGCCTGTAAATTTGCTTCGATTGCAATGGTGATTACATCAAATAATAGATAAACCTTTCCATCGATGTACAATTCATTGCCAATTAATGTGTTTTATCATCGTCATCATCGGCACTACAACCGGGATCCGGTCTTGGCCACATTTAGCAAGTCTCTCCACAAGTATCCGGTCCATATCCGAGACTTGTTAAATTGTCCATAATAATTTGTTTTTCCGGGCAAGGTTATTAGCTTTGCGCCACAATGTGTTTTTATATGTGAACAAAAAATTAGAGACTTTATTTTACGGACAAGCCTCGCATTTTGTATACGAGGGTAGGTCAATTAGTGCTTAGAAACGCCTACGATGGCGCTCGTAGCATCACTAATGGTCTGTTTTTAGTAAGCATTATTCCTCACTAGGTATCTGTCAATTTTCAATTTGATTCATGTTTCAATTTTGTATGATAAATTGGAAATGAAAAAAATATCTGTGAGATGGGTGCCACATTTGCTCTCAGCTGAGAACTTTTGGAGCGCATGTGTCGCAACCCAAATGAGTTTCTGCGCAGATTACTAACTGTAGATGAAATATGGATACACCTGTGGGGTAAGAAGTAGGGTGTACCAGCAAGGGCAGTGATTCACTTCGATCCCCATCGCTAATACGTCACTGTTCAAACAACTTAATCCTGCTGCAACAATCACCAGGGAACATAGTACCTTTTGTAGTTCAAGTTTGTTTGGTAGTTCAAAAGCACTGTTTATTATTATTTATCTTCTTATATTTTTAGTTTCACAAAGTGTTCCGAACGAACTTTACAGATGGTCTCTTTTATTGAAATTGGTGTTTACATCAGTTTAAAATGCAGCACATTTAGTTCAGAATTTAAAATGTTGGGGTTATTGTTTATCGGTAATATTTAATGTGCAAGGTATTTATATTTACTTTAATTCGGTATTAACATTCACTGCATACATGTTGGTCTTTTAGTACGATCGAGTTCACGGACTACATAATTATACAATCGAAAAGAGACGTACGCAGCACACGTTTCATTATCTTTAAAACATTATCCGAGCAGCAGACTCACACGATTCGACTCGACTTTCTTTACACTCGGGGGCGTACACACCCGCGTGTGCGTGCGGGGGTTACAGGGCGACTCCTGATGTGCGCACACTGATTGTTGTAATAAGACTCACCGAGGGTTGAGTTCCGACTTTGCATTCAACCCTCAGTTCGAGGTGAGTTTGGTGGAAGAGAGAGAACATTTCTCTCTATGGAAAGTAACCAGTAAGAGGATCTTGGTGATGTGTGTGTGGTGATCGTGAAGATCGCATTGTTTTACCCATGCACGAAGGTTATGGTAAAACGAAGCTGAAAAAAAGGGAAGATGGACAAAGGGCATTATTACTGGCATAGATGCATGGTGCAGCTGCGTAAATAGCTGCATTGCTATTAGCAAAAGGTGCTAATAGATTTGGGATACTTTACACAATGAAAATTGTATATCGTATCTTTGTCGGTGGAAGAAACGAATTCTTTTGTTTGCATTTGTATATGCTGTAGAATTCGGATTCGGCGGCTAAGCGCGAGGTTGGTGATTGTTTGTCAGTTAGACAAACAGATCATGGGTCGGGTATATTGCAGCTGAGCAAACAAGCTGCTTGGCGTTGCTTTGGCGTTGGATAAAAAGGTCGCCAACCCATGTGCATGTGAGGCTGGGATTTGCCTGGCAAACAACGGTGCCGAATAGTTTTGGATTTATGATGCTTGTATGATGTAAAGAATTCTTTTCAGAAAATTGATATGGCGCATTGAACTATGAATGCTAGAGAATTATTTCACAGGATATTTTAGGCTATGCATTAGATAACCTTAATGCGTGAAGCTTTAGCAGGTGCTAACGCAAAATTGCATTAGCAGAAAACAATGGGGTTTGTAGCTTCAGGAGGTAATTGGGAAGGTAAGTAGTGGCGTTTTGTGGAACCGCCACACACCACTACACTTCCGAGAGGAAATAACGGTCAAAACAGTGGGTTCTTAAAGACGAACGGGCTCCAAAGAAGGGTTATGGCTACTGTGTTTTGGGATGCACGTGGTATTATCTTTGTTGAATATTGGGAAAAGGGAGTGACGATAACTGGAGAGTATTATGCGTCATTATTAAGTCAGCTAGATGGAAAAATAAAAGAAAATTGTCCTCATTTTCTAAAGACTTATTGACCTGCCCTCGTAAATTCAAGATTATCAGTCACACACATTCGTGGATCTAAGATAAAACACCAATTTTCCTAGAATTGATTTTTGATGAAGTTTCAGTTTAGGATGGCTACTGCCTCATTTATTGGCTTAATACAAGTAATATGAAGTACTCACAAACTAAAGTATATATGACCTTACAAACAAAAGAGTGTAAAACGAACTTAACTAGGCTGAACTTAAGTGAACAGGTCACATTATCAATGCAAGGGTGGTGGGGGCAGGTTAGAGATAACAGTCTGGAAAGCGCCGCTTAAGATTGGGGGTGAGAATGGTTTAGGAGGGGGTACTTGAGAGTATGTTTAGTAAAGTCAAAGTCAGACAAGGTGGAGTTGGACATTTCTCAGCGAGAGGGGTTCGTTGAAACCATAAGAAGTGCGGTGAGGGAGAATGTAGAGAAGGCCGGAATTACACCTATTACGAGGGTTTGTGTTCAGAGGAATTAAGTTAATGAGGTACGCGCAGTCGACCGACTCGGAGAAGAGCCGATGTATGAACTCTATGTCAGCTAGAACCCTGCGCTCCTCAAGTTGATTAATTACTTCGGAGAGCGAACCGAAGGAAGCGACGTTGAATACTTTCAATTCTACGGATATGGATGTTGTGATAAGGAGACCATACCTGGCTAAAATATGTAAGCAGTAGACGGACGAAGTAAAGAAAAAAGGGATCGACTTACGTAGAGGTCGGATAACTCCTTAGACCATCGTTTCATGAATCCGAGGGCAGAGTTGGTTTTCAGGATCGTCACACGGCGGAGTGCAAACCCCAGGAAGCGACGTTGAATACTTTCAATTCTAAGGATGTGGGTCTTGTGATAAGGGGACCATACCTGGCTAGTATATTCTAGCGGATGAACGAAGGTAGAGTAAAGAGATCCGTTTTGTTTTACACTAACTGGCGCACAAAATGGGAAGTTACAAAAGTGGAAGTTACGTAGGGGTTGGAGAATCCCTCAGACCAGCGTTTCACGAATCCGAGGGCAGAGTTGGTTTTCAGGAACGTCACTTCAATGTGTGAGAGAAAGTTAATCTCACTGTCGGACAGCATCCCAAGGTCTCGAATAGATTGGGCCATAGGCAAGGTCAATGATTACGAGAAAAGGTTATGGATTGGCACTTGGCGATGTGAAGTGCAAAAGCAGCTTTTTCCACAAGTCAGAAGTTGTCAAGGTCTGATTGCAGCAGTGCAGAATCAAGTGGTGACTCGGTGATCTTATATAATTTTGTGTCATCAGACAAGCAGGAATATTTAATAACGTTATCAATGTCATTAGTGACAAGTATAATAGGCCCCAAGTGGCTGTTACGTAGTAACTCCCCTACCGCCTTTGCCCCAACGAAAACATAAACAAAACTACATTATATATAAAACATTTAAACAATTTAAACATTAAACACATACATTCCAAACAATTATCACAATTTCAATTTAAGCTTAAATACAAGATTAATTTACACTTTACAATTAAACATTTATCTATAAAATAAACACATTCATTTATACAAAGTACAATTTCACATAATAAAACACATAACATACAAAACATTAATTTACATTTAACGTTACAAATATAAAACATGAAATTTAAATTGAAAACAAAATAAATATAGCTGGTGCATGAACCCAGTTTTTTTTCCCCGGCGAAGATAGCTTCAAATGGTTTCGAAGTTGATCGTCCTCGAAATACCTTCGTTGTGACGGGCAGTAAACTGGAAACGGGGAGTGAACGGAGGAAGAAAGAAAGTAAAGAAGGATCGTTGTTGACGGTTTTTGTCACAAAAAATATATACGGTGGAAAAGTTCCTACGTAACATGACTTCCTTGACGGATCCAGAGGCAGTAAGGATGAGGTTGGATATCATGGATCTGAACCGATCGGAATAAAATCTATCCTTTAGATAGGAAGAAATCCATTTCAGTAGTCCAGGTTCGATGATGGCAGATTTTTCGGCCATTGAGAGAACCATGTTCCCTTGGTGAAATAAAACATTTGGAACGGAAAGCTAGAAATTCGTATATAAGGCTTTCGAGAATCTTGGGTAACTGTGGGAGTTTGGCAATGGGGTGGTAGTTTGCGACATCGTTTTTGGGCGCCTTCTTGTGGATGGGGTGATGAGGGAGGTTTTCTAAATGTGGAGAAATACACCTTGAGAGAGTGAAAAATTGAAGATCAACGAGATGGAAGCAGAGAGAATGGATGAGCATTTCTTGAGTATATTTGCATAGATACCATCGGGGCCCGATATGAACGCGTTTTTGATTTGCAGAAGCTTAGATATATTCTCCTTTTTTAGATTTAATTAGGGACGGATAAAAATAATTAGGGAGAAGAGGCCCGAGAGAAAAGTTGGGTAAGTAGTTGAGCCGCTATATTGATTGCTCTAATATTCATACGTTGAGGAATGACAATCAGAGTGGTAAGTCGTTTAACATGTGTCCATTCATCCATTGTGGATCTCAGCATAAATACCACTCATATGTGAAATAAGTTCTTTGTGCCAAGTTGCAACGAGGTACGAGTTTCGCGTCGACTAATGCAAGATTCACATCTTAAGATATTATTTCTCTGCTCAGCTCGTATATATGTCTAGCTATAGACCAGCAAACGAAACCTAGCTACCTATTGATAGAGACATTTCGTATTGCAGCCTGCCTGGGCGTACCTCAGTGCTCCTGCCGTTCCCATATAGTGGTTATTTCTCTTACGAACTACATAGTGCCGCTTATCAGAATGTTTTAATGACACGAGAGTTTCCTGTTGACCAGTGCATTATCTGTGCTGCAATTTCACTGCTATTTTAGGGATTAACACGATGAGCACTATAAGTATATGCTTCTCTAAATTCATCATGAAATGTAAGTGTTCATCCTAGTCAGTGATTTAAAACAATTTGTATGGCAACAGGTGCAAATAAAAATGTATGTAAATGTATAGTTTAGAGTGCAAACGACGAACTGGTAATTCAATATAAGAAAATAATAATATAAAAAAAACAGTTTCAACCGCTGATAAATGATTATGCGTTCAATAAATGGGTTTTTAAAATCAAATAACACAAACGGGTGTAGATGAATAATTATATAATTAAACTGAAAGATCTAAGGGAGTAAATTGATGCCTTTTAGAGGTTTCTGATATAATTATATATATGATATATATATATATATATATATATATATATATATATATATATATATATATATATATATATATATATATTTATATATATATATTTATATATATAAATATATGTATATATATATATATATTTATATATATATATTTATATATATAAATATTTATATATATATATATGAAAATATCTTCCATATGGGGATTATGTTATAGTTCCAAAGTTAATTAAACTCAGCGGCCACATTACTTCGCATGTGCTGAAGAGAAATCTAATATCGATATCCTGATAACCATTATTGAAAATAATGACCGTGTTATTTGGTTGGAAAACATCGATTAAGCAAACCTCATTTCGATAAGACTTCATCAATTTATCTTGCCTCTTACATTTCATGCGTGTTCCACTAGACAATTCCTTGCCCCTTGTTCAAGTACAATAAAGCACTATGAATTGTCAAGCATGCCACTTTTCGATATCGTAATCGGCATGATTAACACTCCATGATAAAAACTATCAACAAGTTCATAAATACCAGTTGAAGATATCGTTCGGATGGATTTCATATGGAGCTAAGTTGGGTTTATTGAGTTTAAGTTTGCAATAAACAAAAAAAAAAACAAAACAAAAATCTGTTTATATTTATCACTAGCCGCACAAATAAACCATAATTACTTCCCCTATCATTATCTTTTTTTTTTAATTTGATATGTCACTGCAAGACAATTGAAAAGAATGGTGGAGCCAATAGTCAGACTGGTATCAAAGTAAGTCAGCATGTTTGGGGAATTCAAATTATTTATTTTCGATTCAATAGTACCAGGTATGCAAAATGAATGTGACACATTTGTATTTTTTATTACACAATCTGTTTATGATCTTATTAAATGGTTCTCTATGACACGGGACCAACGACGTGGCTTAAACCATAGTGGCATTATGTAAATTCATACCACGTTGGTACACTCGTCTATGTATCGTCCATATTTATGTATCAATGCAGGAATAAAACAGAATCCCAACCGAAAAGAGGCCAAACACTTTTAGAGACACCACTGAGAATACCTGGTGTCGATAACATGATTCTCTGTGAAGGTCATCTTACCTATTTTCTACATACATTTTCGTTGTCAAATTCAACTTTATTGGAACAGAAAAGACGTATAGGTGAAATGACATTGCTTGGTGAGAAATTCCTAACTGTTTTGCAAGGTCTTGAGTTTGACATGGATTCTCATCCAATAAAACTTGAAGTTCTTCGTCGTAAAACTTTTTTACTGCACCTGGGCGTGGAGCGCCCTCAAGGCTAAAATTTCCTTCACGAAATCTTGAAAACCACTTTTTTAGTGTTGAATGACTTTTTTACTGTAGAATCTTCATCCAAAATCGAATTAATCAACCCCATAGCTTGAGCAGCATTTTTTTTTTCATTTGAAAACAGAATAGAATGAGATGCCGTGAATGCCGGTTGTCGACATCCATCTCTTATACACCTGATACACACGAAATGACAGCTTGTAAATGACAAAAACTTAGTTATAAAAACAGCGATTACTATGCTACAAATGCCCCCCCCCCCGCCCCCACAATTCAAAACAAAAAAGGAGATGATAAAAATTAAAATTAGATAATTAGAAAAATTAGTTAAAATTAGAAATTAGAAAATTAACAGTAGGCATTGTATACAAAAGAAAACAAAGAAAAAAGGGAGGCTTGGAAAATAAAAGCTACAAAAAAAACATTATTCGTCAAACGCGAAGACAAAAAGGATTCATATTATTGAACTGGGTAAATCCTGTCTCACAACGCACAACTATACATAACTCAGGGAATAAGTAAAGAACTTAACTCGGTACCAGGAACAGAAGCAACTAAAAGCCCAACTATAAACTGCAACAAGTTAAGCAACAACAGGGCAAAGTCTCTGCTTTCAACCAGGACGATGCTTGTCCCTGTTCAATCCAAGTTGGCATGCAGTCTCAGGTGCCACCCCTGGATAGCTACTTTCAAACCCTCCAAGTAGTGAACCAATACATGCAGTGTCATCCAGAGAAAGTTTGGCGCCAGGCTAATAACCTTGCACGGAAAAACTAATTATTACGGACAATTTAACAAGCCTCGGATATGGACCGGATACACGACGACGACCACGGACACGAAAATGGCTAAACGATTTAAGAATTTTCTCATGGAACGTCCCCTCACTATATAGAGCTCGAGCTGCACAGCAGCTACCCAATGCCCTGTCCGAATATAAGACTGACATAACATCATTACAAAAAATAAGATGGACGGGGAGTGATGTTATTCAAAGAAATGTGCATGACATTTATTACAGCTGCCATGAAAAACACCATGTGCTCGGGTAGGCTTTCTAGACAGCCAAAAACTGAAGCCTGCCATTATCGGCTTTAATGCAATAAACGAAAGGCTGTGCACTCTTTGCGTGCGAGGCAAGTTTAAGAACATAAGACTCATAAACGTTCGCGGACCTACAGAGGAGTCCCCTGACGACGAAAAAGAAGATTACTACGAGCACGTCGAACGAGCCACCAATGCCTGCTCAAGGTACGATGTGAAAATCGTTCTTGGTGATTTGAATGCGAAAATAGGTCGGGAGCCGGGACTATGCAGGTTCCCATAGTTTGCATGAGATCACTAATGACAGTGTACTACGAACTGGCAGCACCAAAAAACTCGGTTGTTGCGAGTACCAGGTTTCCGCGTAATGATATTCCCAAAGTCACCTGGGTATCACCTGATGGAGCCACTCGCAATCAAATTGACCACGTGTTGATAGATCGCCGCCACTCCCCGAGCCTGATGACGGTACGAACGTACCGAGGTGCTTCATCACTATCGGATCACTATCTTGTTCGTACAGGATCACTATCTTGTTGGTACAGTTTTCCGAGTGCGGATTGCCTTACGGAGACGTATTGCATCCGCGGATCAGGTTCGAATCAACACGGCTGCTCTACGCAATGAGAATACCAGTAACACCTTTGGTCATGCGCCAGTACTCGCCCTTGAAGAGATCGACGGGGGGAGAGTAAGTCCTGAGGCCAAATTGCCGGGGGTAGAAGAGAAATGGCCACGCCTTAAAAATACTGTCATTAGTACTGCCAACTCCATCTTAGGCAGTGGTCGTAGAGATCGGAGCGACTGGTTTGATGATGAGTGCAAACTAGCGACTGAACGTAAGAATGTTGCATACCGGGCAATGCAGCAGTCTCATAGGACGCGGGTACGCGAGGAGAAATACAAAGAGCTTAGAAGAATTGAAAAAAGATTTCACAGATAAAAGAAAAGTCTGTGAAATAGAGAAAAGTAGAGAGCGAGGTCCGCACTAGGTGCGGAAGTGCTACCAAACGGCCCGCAGTATGACACGATACACACCACGCTGCACTTACTGCAAGGATAAAGAGGGTAATCTGATCACCGATCCTGAGGGCATTCTGGAGCGATGGGAAGTGCAATTCAATGAATTGCTTAATGGTCAGTTCACAGAAGAATTGGAGGCCCCACCAATGCAAAATCAAGACCAAATGCCGCCGCCACCAAGCATTGATGAAACATTAAAAGCCGTAAGACAGCTCCAATCAAATAAAGCCCCCGGAGCTGTTGGTATACCAGGTGAGCTGATCAAACAAGGAGGGACAGCGTTACATCACGCAATTCATGAGATCGTGGGCACGTATGGGAACAAGAAGAGATGCCGGAAGATTGGCGTCGTACTATAATTTGCCCCATACATAAAAAGGGTGATATCACAATGTGCAGCAACTATATGGGTATAACATTGCTGAGTACCGCCTATAAGATACTCTTGTAGGAATTAACTTAGTTATGTGCTGACATTGGCACGGGTTGACTAATATTGCCTGACAAGATCACTTTCTCGACGCACTCAGGATACTTACAGAAGCACCCAGATGTCCAACTGGTTACTGCCACTGTTCCAGCAAAGAAAATAAAACTCCAGGAAATGGTTGATGGTATCTGGTGACTTTTATTAATGTTAGTTCTTATATTACAACAGCGCAGGGACTTTATTTGTTTTCATATTGTAAATATACAGGTGACTTTAATTGTTTTAAAATTGTAACTTCACAGGTGACTTTAATTGTTTTAAGTGGTAACTACACATCTTAATTTAACAACTCGGTAACTTCGAAACACTCTGAATTATTATCTTTCGTTGCTTAACCTCGACTCGCTATGTAAATTATTGGACACTCGTCCGTTTCGAAACACTCACATCGACTGACTACCTTCTCTTGGATTGGGGTGAGTTGGGCGCTGTGGTAAGAAAGACAATGCAATAGGAGTGGATCTCCGGCACATAGATCCTATCGAGGGTGTGTCCATTTTCGCGCGGATCACTTTGTTTGCTCGTGACGCGAGCTCGTGGGTGGTCGAACCGCGGGAATGAAAATTGCAGCTGTCTAAATATGGCGCTGGGGATTAGGATGCGTTTGGGATGATTACACAATGGTGGTTGTGTTTACATCAACGTCGATTGTGTATTGCATCCATAGCAAGTCAAGCGTCGAATTCCAGTGTGAATATTTACACTGGCAAAGAATTCGGCTCTTGGCAGCTAGGCGCGAGTTGCGCTATGCTTCGTAGATTGAATAAAAGCCGCCCTGGGTACGGACACAGTATAAAAATCTGTCGCGCACGTGTGGGACAGCAAACGCAGACAGACAGGGGTTCTGCTGATTTTTCTATAATCCACTTCGGTTATCTAGCATGGCAACTGAGATGTTTTCTTTTTAGAACATTGCTGAGATGCATTGATGTATGCGGTACTGGAATATTGAATTTTTCCAGGAAAAACGATATTACGCATTGAATGCGTGAATGTCCTTGGTGAGGGAAATGCTTGCGGTGTTGGATGCGATTTGCATAAACGAAATATGATAAAATCGGTGGGAGAATGCTTGGGGAAGTTAATGCGCTTGCATAAGCGACAAAAGGCAAGATCAGTAGAGCTTTAGGGCAGGAGGATTAGGGATAAGTTGAAAAGGTGGCAGTGGCGTTAGCTGAACCGCCACACTCTCCCCTATCCTACAAGATCGGATAACCCCATACTCTAAAGTCATCATTGGTCAATATCAGTGTGGCTTCATCCCAGGATAATCAGCGATTGATCAGATGTTCACCCTTAGGCAGGCGATGGAAAAACGTCTGGAATTTAAGGTTCCATTATATCATCTATTTATAGACTTTAAGGCCGCCTACGACAGCATAGCCAGGGTAAAACTATGCCATGAGAGAGTTCGGGATTCCAAACAAATTGATACGGCTTTGTAGGTTGACCATGACCAACGTAACTAGTCAAGTAAAAATAGTGGATCCGGCCATATACTTGCCTACGCAGATGACATCGACATCATCGGTAGAATCGAAGCGGCTGCACAGGATTCCTTCACTCAGATCTCTTAGCCGCTTTCGAGAGGAGGGTCTTAAGGAGAATTGTTGGCCCCGTATGTGAGGGAGGACGATTCCGGAGACGCTACAACCATGAGTTGTACGCGATCTACCTTGAAACTAATAATATAAGAAAAATCAAGCTCGGTAGTTTCCGGTGGGTGGCACACCTAACTCAAATGAGCGAAGAGGAGCTTGCCCGGAAAGTCCTTCGTGGCAGGGTGGCAGGATGTGTGGAAGAAGACAGCGCAGCAGATCTTGTCTGCGATGGAGGGACGGCGTAGACCAGGACGACCAGAGCCTGGGAGTGCCAAACCGGGAGAGATTTGTTAAATAAGGCAAAGACTAAATCCCGGTTGTAGTGCCGATGATGATGAAAGCCAGTCGCCCGTTTAACTAACACATACTACGTTAGTTACTTATCGTGAAGCTTTCCAGGAACTACATTTTCTTGAAAACAACTCAGAAATACTATTCAATCAGAGTAAATACGCATGGTATTTGCAATCATATTGACAATGTGCATCCTGTCCAATTTAAGCACGTGATCAAAGGCATCTTTTTCGTTTGCGTAGAACGAATCAGAATCAACTGTTAATTCACACCAAATGTATATACTGAGGCCTTACTTTCAATTGGGGATATATGTTTGGCAATCGCCAACAGAGCACTGCTATAATTAGGAAAGACATTTGGCGGATGTTGGATTTTAATTGGCCGGTTGACACTTTTAGCAGAAGTTTGTCGGCCTTCTGTTGAAGGCTTTGGTGGCAGCGTTCCGCCGAACACTGCTAGCACACAAGAGAATCCACAACGCGAGTAGCACAATGAAACACGAAGATTGGTTTGTGATTTAATCTTTTATTTTCATGACACTAATTGTTTATCTTTACACTATATGAAAAATTCGGCGGTGAATGTCACAACTATGTTCTAAGCGAACGCAATAAGCCACGCGAACGAAGTACGAGTTACTCGGTCAAGTTACATTAATTTACGATACGCGTTCGGAACACCAGCTACTCAAATTAATTATTTTCTTCCTCCTCGTTCGGACTGTCATCTCGTTGACGAATACATTCAGACTGCCTATCTCAACCCCCAACAATATCCTGCTGCAGATCGTACCTATGTCTCCCAGAAGAAATCTTTCATTTCATCCGCTAACAGAATTTTCCACAGTATCTGTTAGCGGCAGCTATTAATGCCCATGGGTAATTTAGGTGCCTGAAAAGGAGAAAGTCCCTCGACGCATACATCCTTATACCATCATCACCATCCGTGGTGGTGATCGAAGTTCGGCTCTATTTGCATAGCACATCTGGCGCGCGGCCGAAAGATGTACTGCAATTTGCATGGATGTATGGTTCATGGGTTTTGTTTGACTTTTGTCAATACACCCGAAATCCATTAGATCTTTCTAATGGGTGTGAAATACAAACAGACACCGTGGGATAGGATTAGTTCCCTTGTAGGTTTTAAACCTCATACATTTTGAATTACGGTTGCCGTTTCTTTTGTTGGGTGATAGATTTGGTGGTCTTTGTGGTAGACCACCCGCACGTGCGTCCGTTATTCGGAGAATTTGCTGGTGATAGCGAATCCTTGTAACATCGTGTAGATGTTCAGGATTTTCGATTGTGCAGTGTTGGAGTGCGGCGCATTTCAATCTTTATGGATAAGATGAATGAATGCTTTTACCTTTGTTTCAGGTATGCTACACTCGGCTTGTTGCTTGATATTGAAAACTTTGGGACGTTCAGTTCCTTGCTTCTTTTTATATCGGTTCGCATTTTGCAGCCTCCTATGACCTTTGTTACAGGTATTGTAATGACTATTGGCCGCGTGTCTGTAGGCACGTGCGCTGCGTTATCAGGTAAGTAAGTTCTTTGAAGGTAGGAACCTTACCTGCGCGGAATTGTGCGTTCGTAGAACGCTGCAG
Organism: Microdon myrmicae; assembly: GCA_963931805.1. Lineage (NCBI taxonomy): Eukaryota > Metazoa > Arthropoda > Insecta > Diptera > Syrphidae > Microdon > Microdon myrmicae. The sequence goes on along the minus strand of OZ007498.1, from coordinate 168,370,961 downwards.
ACAATGCTGATTTAAAAAGGACATTTTTGTTTGTGACGAGAAACGCATTTTGATATCGATAAATTGTACGCAATTGTTGGAAAGAATCTTCCGAAATTGGTTCCACAACGATGCATAGGGTATAAAAGTATTATGCATGCAATAATTAGTAACTAAAGTGGCAGATTGTGCAGTCTAATGCGTAGGCAAACCTCTTATTTCGCCGATGATCACAGAAGAATGTTGCTCTGACATTTGCATCATCTAGAATTCATTTTACAGGAGTAGCCCGGGTGTGCACTATAAGCCATTGATTATAATTCTTATATTGAATGTTTTTTGTTTATCAAATTATTTTAATTTAAGATGAGGTGCAGATTTATGCAAATCTATTCAGTGATATTCCACCCGTCTAAGTTATTGTCGTTACCATTTGTTTTAACAATACATTTTACGGGTCAATAAACTATTTGGAAATATTGTTATCAGTATTCAAGCAGACGTCTTGTCTATTCAGAATTTACATGCAAATCGACCTGTATAATTTCTTATCATCGGTCTCATTAGTTCGTTTCAATGAAATCCCATTGGACTTGCGCTAAACTTCAACGCATCGTGCTATGAATGTTCATAACAAGTCGCGTCGCTTCTTCGGAATCCAGATCAATGAACGACGGTAACAAAAACAACTAAAGAAAGATAATCTTAATAACAATTGTTGTAATTCGCCACAAACCACAGACAATTGTAGCATTCATGTGGTCCAGTTGTGTAAGCAATGAGTCCGTACGGGTATGTTCAGAGGTCTCGGAATATCTTATATGCAGTAGAAGTTAAGGAACGCATTACGCTAATACTAAGTCACTGCCTGTCGGTCCTATTCAGTTAATTGTAAGATAAGTATCTAGATTTATAGTAAAAATTGTTTCTCTTAATTTTCTGTTTTGACGATGGAGATTTTTGAACTTCATATGTGTGATGCTGGTGCGCGCATTGCTTGCAAACATTGCCCGGCTCCTTGTATGGTATTAGCGCTCATTAAACGAAACAATGTATTACATTTAATTAACCTGTGGATGTGTAGAGCAAGAACCGGAGCAACCAGTCCAAAAATGTATTTGTGTACAGAAAAAGATGCTGCTATTTATAAGTACAGCCACTAAATACAAATTAATGTAAATCAGTTATCAGATTTCGCTAGAGCGAAGATTAATACGTATCCAGTTAAATCACATTTTGATTGCAATCAGTTGGTATTCTAATAAGTTATCTAGAATTATGTGGATATTTATCTCAATGCAAAACATTCGACACTCGTATTCGTACAGTATCACTTTTAAGACAAATTGAAAAAAAGCAGTTTTTTAAGCAAGGACCAGTTGTACATTTTGTGAAAAATTCTCATCAATTTGCTCGTGCATCCAATTAGTGAAGACACTGTTTAAGTTTTGTGTTAATTGAACTAATAAGCGTTTCTCCAAATTCAAAATAATGTGGTTGTGCAAAGATTCAATTTCTGCGCACGGTGACGAATCAAGGTTTTTGGATTTTTGGATGATGCATGCACTGATGTTTTTACATCTACTAGCGAACCAGTTTCTTTAAATTTTGGGACAATTTGTACACATTCCGTTTGTCAATTATTTTAACAAAGAAAAAAAAATTGCGATGTTCAAAAATGATTTTTTTTTGATCACCTATTTTCGTAATAGGTTTCAATAAGTTCAACAAGTGCTTGCATTATTAATGTTTCCACAGTTGCAATTGCAAAAGACTGATCTTATTAAATTTAATAAGTCTCGGATAAGAACCAGAGATCGGTGGAGAGACTTGCTAAATAAAGCCAAGACTGGATCCCGGTTGTAGTGCCGATAATGATTATGGTGAGGGGCGAAGTCGTGGCACCGACATGGGCGCAGAGTTCTACCTCGTCCCCACAAATCACTAAAGGTGCCGCCGAATACGAAAGGACTCTGTTCGCAGCAAAACGATCGCCATAGCAGTGAAGAAAACATCAAACACAGGAGAAAGGAAACACACTAGACCATAGTTTTTATTGTTAATTGTTGTTTATTGGTGGTGATTCATCGTTTACATATTGTTCTATTTTTACGTAAAAATATTAGGTTAACTTTAGTCTGATTCGATTATTGTTTAAATGTTCTATTCTATAGTTACTTTACACTCGACACAAAAAATTCACTTATTACATTAAACGCGCAAACGACTCGCAGGACTTGAACACGCTTTTTGGTGTTGATACACCGTGCCGGCGCCGGTGGCGACCCGACCGCCTTGGTGGTTGAATTACGACTCAAAGATTCAACCCTCGTTTGGGGTGAGTTTGGTGGTGTGGTAAAAAGGAAATGAAATTTACCTTTTGAGACCGACCAATCAGAGTGGATCTCCGGTACATAGATCCTAACAAGGGTGTGTCCACTTACGTGCGGATCACTTTGTTTGCTTGTGACGCGAGCTCTTGGGTGTACGAACCGTGGGAATGAAAATTCACATGCAAGAGCATCTTTGGACGGTGTTTGCAGCTGTTTAAATGTGGTGCTGGTGATTACAATGTGTTTGGGATGATTACACAATGACGGTTGTGTTTACATCCACGTTGGTTGTGCATTGCATCCATAGCAAGTTAAGGATCGAATTCCAGTGTGAATATTTACACTGGTAAAGAATTCGGCTCTTGGCAGCTAGGCGCGAGTTGCGCTATGCTTTGTAGGTTGAATAAAAGCCGCCCTGGGTACGGATACATTATAAAAATCGGTCGCGCACGTGTGGGACAGCAAACGCAGGCAGACTGGGGTTCTGCTGATTGTTGCTATAATACATTTCGGTTATCTAGTATGGCAACCGAAATGTTTTCTTTTTAGAACAATGCAGAGATGCATTGATGTATGCAGTACTGGCGTACCGATTTCTTCCAGGAAAAATAATATAACGCATTCATTGCGTGAAGGTCCTTGATGGGAAAATGCTTGAGGGTGTTAATGCGTTAGCATAACGAAAAAGAATGAGGTCTCTAGAGCTTTAGGGCAGGACGATTTGGAGGTAAGCGGAAAAGGTAGCTGTGGCGTCAGTAGAACCGCCAGTTACCCCCCCCCCCCCCCCCCCCCCCCAGTGACATAGTCAGTAAAAAAAGGTAGGGCTGAGGCGCTGTTCGAAAGGTTGGTGCAGTGCTGATAGGGGGGCTGTAGGCTTGGTATTCAAGGTGGCCCTGTGTACTTCGGGAGGAGCGGTGGTTATGTTAAGGGAACTGTCATGTCGTGATGACTAGTTCCTGGGCCTTGATATGGGCCTGGGTCGATAATCATGGTAGACGCGGATGTTACCGCGTTGATGCCGCAGGGGCAAGGGGGTTTGCGGCGTGGTCCACTGGCCTATTGTGGGTCGCTTGGATCAGCAGGTTTATCGTCCGATAGGTCGGAAGCTATCGGTAATCTGCTCGCGTCCGCAGTGGCTAAGCGGCGTGTGTGGGGAGGGACAGATAAAGGCGCTGTGGGTATTAACCTGTTGTTGGCAGTATCTGCCAACAGGTTGTACCTATCTAATAGGCCCAATCCCATTAGGAGCTCGCTGAAATCGTACGATGAAGTGTCAGGAGACGGGACCTATTGGGGCTCGCTGACATCGTACAACGAAGTGCCACGAGCTGGGACCTATTGGAACTTATAGCGTTTGAAATGATAGTGAAGAAATGTGATTCCAACTGACGCCATGACAGTTAGAATCACCAAAAATTGAACCTAAGCGTAACACATCAGGCTACTGGCCGATTTTTGAATTCGATTTTTAAACTCAAGTATATTCCACTGATGTGAATTGTTTTCTTATCGCTATGGTATACGGCTCTGATGTATTTTCTTATTCGATTTTCGTTCGGTGTTCTTCACTATTTGCTTGTGGTATTGTGTGCGTGTCTGTTAGAGACGCCACACCACCCCCCCCCTCCTCAGTAACTTCGTTACGATCAGCTTCGGTGCGAACGACGGAACGAACGAGAGAACGTCGGAGCAGACGAGTGTGCCTTGGTACTCGGTGCAGTGTGTACAGATCACGTCAGGGTCACCAATTATAGCGTTTTGAAATGATAGTGAAGAACGTGTGATTCGAACTGACGCTATGACAGTTAGAATCACCAAAAATTGAACCTAAGCGTAACACATCAGGCTACTGGCCGATTTTTGAAATCGATTTTTAAACTCAAGTATATTCCACTGATGGGAATTGTTTTGTTATCGCTACGGTATATGGCTCTGATGTATTTTCTTATTCGATTTTAGTTCGGTGTTCTTCACTATTTGCTTGTGGTATTGTGTGTGTATCTGTTAGAGACGCCACAGACTCACTGACATCGTCCAACGAAGTGTCACTGAATAAAATTGAGGAGACCGAGTCCGAAGTCGGTGTCTTTCGTCCATACATTTGTATGGCGAATTGTATGCCGCTGGGACTGGTGAAGGGGGCGGGCATTTCAGTTGCGCGGCTTACCCATCGAGGGAGGACCTGGTATATCGGCACCGGTATCGACGACGGCGCTCGATATACGGTAGCTGCGACCTCGACCGAACGGCAACTTGAGAAGGAGGCGCCGGCTAGTCGCGCTTGGTTGAAGTTGGGCGACTGGGGTTAAGGGCTCCTGGTGGGTGGTTGGTTGTGTCCAACCGTAGGGGGCCCTAGCGAAATGGAAGCGCGCTCCGAAGGATGGTTGTCGCACCTGGGATATAGGTGGGGCGTGTTTTGCCCATGGTTGCCGCTTAACTTGGGCCGCGATGGCTTGGGGGACATTAAAAGTCCCTAGGAGGAGGATCCTTACGTGGGAGTAAGGTGGTGGAGGCTGGCGTCCTACTGGGTGTATGCTACGCGTAGTAGCTGTGGTTACGAGAGGAGCTGGCTTGCTGGAATTTGGCGTCCTACTGGTTACTTTGCTACGCGCAGTAGCTGTGGTTCAGTGAAGAGCAGAGGTTGTGAAAAAGGGGGTCGTGAAGAGGCGAGCGGAGTCGCATGAAGACTGCGCTTGGTGGGCCTGAGCGCCAATATTTGGGAAAGGGCCTAAAAAGGTGGTGGGGGCGAGTTTTGCCTGTATTTAAAGAAGGCCGGAAAGGGGTTGAAATGTGTCGAGCTAGAGCTGAAACGGGACATCCTATTGAATATGTGCTACGCGTAGTAGCTAATGTGTGATGAGGAGCCGGCATTTGCGCGAGTTAAATCGGGTCGAGAGAGTTGGATGAAGTCGGATGAGTGAAAAAACAATGTCGAAAAAAGATTTAGGGCAGGAAGATTTGGAGGTAAGTGGAAAAGGTAGCAGTGGCGTCAGTAGAACCGCCACAGTCCTTTCGAAATTTGGGACCCATTCAGATTTAACATTTTCCTTTTATAGGAACGCCCTTTAGTCTTGTTTATTCGATAAGCTGTTAATTGACATTGCAACTGCGAAGTTCGTTAGAAAAGTAATGAGTTTGGTACCCCTGTAAAATAGTCGGGATGTCACCGTCCCCTTTGCGAGACAGGTAGGTTAAACCGTGCTTTTGATTCAATATTATTGAAGTTTGAAGTTTCCGTGTGAGCAACATGGTGTCATAAAATGTCTAGCAATGAATCTCCGAAAAAAAAAATCATTTCTGTGGTTCTTCAACCCTGACGATTCATCAGATCTTAGTGCACGACTTACTTTAATTCCCCCGACTCAAAAACCACTCAAAACAGCCTCACTTTGGCACTTTGGATAGTCTTTAGACGAGTGTAACCAATGGTGTGAATGGTGTTCCAGAAGAAAGCCTTTTATAAATGCTACGAGGACTGGAAACAACGCCAGGGTTTATCTAGTTTACCTACTTCCATCACGTATGTTGCGTGGTAAGAATTGATTGGCTTGTAAGGCGGTGACTGATAAGTGATCACTCTGTTGGTTTATAATTGTATTATGCTAAGACTTACCGAGAGTAGCTTATATACTGCTGTTGATGTTCAGATCTGTAAAGAGAAACAAAACAGACTTGATTGATTTTTTTTTTTTTCTATAACTGTTGCTGATGTGGGGTATTGAGGATGTCATTACGTGGCGTAATAAACAAAAGGACATCCGCACCAGAGAAGCAAAACAAGAAAGGAATTCGGTACAAGGCATTGGATGACGTACCACTACTGGGGAAAAGAAATCCATTATCTTTAGGTTTTTTTTCAGGACTTGTTATCGAATTTGATTCGAAATCAAATAGCTACTTCACTGTCATTGCCAAAAGAGGGGGAAAATAGCACGAGCCCAATGAACCTGTGGCCGAAAAGTTTATTTCCGAGCATTAGTAAGCATTTTAAGAGAGCAGTAAATGGAGCCCTGTTCAAATACGATGGCATGTCAATAAATCCCGTTACATAATTAACAACCCTTGATTATCAGCCCCCTTTAAATCATTAATAGGTATCGCTAATTCGCGTCCTTATTCCAAGAAACACACCACATTCCTAAAAACAACATTTCCTACGTGAAATAGTCACATTCTATAATCACATCATCCCTTACTACACAAAATCCTATCCCAACAATGATAATTTGTGGTCAAAACTTTCCGTTGTATTTCAATGCAAAAACTTTCCACTATTCCTCCAAAAACCCACATAAACTCCGTCCCTAATACGAATTACAAAATGTTCTGAACGTACACCCAAAGTATCATATTATACACAAAACTACCAACACTTCTCCTAATTCAGCAATTTACCACGATTTTAACCGTTAGCTTAACGAATTTTTTGCATAGCGTTGGATTGTGCGACAGCCAACCCCTAACTTAACGAATCGGTTGACGGTAAATTGGGGGTAAATGAAAACGTCATATATAAGCTCACGAATTGGTGAAAGCGAAGGCCCAAAAAAGTAAAAAATTGAAGAAGAGAGTAAAATTCGAAATACAAAGGAGGCGCGAAAAGGCAGACGGCATGGCCTTTCGTATATAGCCGCTTGGTCCTGTACTAAAGGTAATTCATGCGATATCGCACTTGTATACGTCAGGTAGTCGCCTTCGTGGTGGAATATGCCACTGAACTCCTCACATATTTCCACTATCGATTGGCACTCTTGATGACTTAGGTTTCTTCCTAAGCGGAGTTCCTCGTGTAATTGTGCGAACCTCGGATCTCTTTTTGATTCATGAGGCGACTCACTTTCCGAGAAAATATGTCTAATATACTGGAGGTGTTCTAACTCCGATGTGTTAATCTCGGTATACGGGATTACTTGATTCTTCACTAGATTTAATCCTCGTTGACGTATTTACTCGCTTACCGGCATGTAGGTTCTCCCGGTTTTCCGAAGGAAAGTAGGCATAGTCCTTTGTCAATAGTCTGAGGGCAATCTATGATACTGAGTGCCTCAATTTGGGCACTCTCTATCTGTTTTAAAATACAATTAGGGAGTAAAATCCAAAGGAAAGAAGGCATAGTCCTTTGCTGGAAGCAACTCCACCCTTATCCGGTCAGTAGTCTGAGGGCAATCTATGATACTGATTGCCTCAATTTGGGCACTCGCTACCTGTTTTAAAATACAATTAGTGAGTAAAATCCCTGATTGTACTTCTCTAGGTATCAAGATTACATCCTCCCGGATTTTTATTGGGAACCGAATCATCTTTCTTGAGCGCCCTGGTACATTGACCGGTCTACTCAGAAAGATTTCTGCCTCCGAAGGGTTTGTTGGTAGGCGTTCTACCGAAACTTTCCCTTCTTTGTCGCTTTCTGGCTCTTGGGGTTTTGCCTTGTTGTTGGGGTAACTATTGCCCCACCGTTTTTCGCAGCCATGCCCCTGTGTGGGTAGGGTCTTCGGCTGCTTTCCGATCGAAGTTTCAACCTTCTCAGGTCCCTTTGGTACGGTTTCCCTTATGCCGACGCCTTCCTGTGCATTTATTTGCAAAGTCAATGGAAAAACTTTCGGGAGTAATGACTGTTTGGGGAAATTCCAAACAACCTTCCGGTCCATTAACCTTGCAATTATGCGACAGAAAGCCGTTACCCAACAGGCCATCTTCCGAGAACCCCGACAAGGAGTCTACTACCTGGAAGCTACAGGGGACTTGTTGACGTAGTTTGAACATCCCCTGGCAGCATGCCCTAGACTTGCCCTTGCCAAAAAATGTTTGAAGGATAGTTGCCTTCTGAGCATCCACTACATATTTTCGGTGGTGCTTTCATCTTCAAGAGGCTGATCTCAGTGTGTGTCCACAATTAGGCTCGTAGTTGCTTTACGGCCAATGTCCAAAGGGAGTTAAACAACTGGGACTTCTGTCAGCGGAAACTGAGAACAGCTTTGAGAAGATTGCGAGTTTAATTGGGCCGGGTTGGTGCTGTCCGACCCAACCGCTTGGCGTTTCCCCTAGCTTCTTGTCGGCAACCTGCCGCCGTGTGGTTTGTCGACTGCTTTTTTTGGCAAAGCTTACCGCCCTCATCTTGTGCAATGCCACTTTGGTCGGCGCTTTGTTCTACACTGTCAGAATTAGAGAGGCTTCGGTCTGCCTTGCGCCTACGGTGCCTTTGTCGGTTTCTCCTGGCTTTTGAATTTTGTTCGGTTTTAGTAGTTTTGCGTTCTGAACCATTTGTGACCTCGCTCCATTCGAGGTTAAGTGTGCAGGTTGGTGGGGTATTATGGCGACGTACAGTTCTAGCCGTTTTAGTGTGTGGACAACTTGGTGTCTTATGGGTTTTTTTCCATTTGCTCTTGTACCTACACTGCTCCCGTGAGCGACCATTTCGGCCACAATACCCACAGCAACATCGATGTGGTTTTAATGTACCGGGTTGGGGTCCCTGATTTGTTTGAGTCGGGGACCCCTCTGCTGATTTTGTGGCCTTTCTTTCGGTGGTCCGGGATTGCGTGGAGGTGGTTGTGCACCTTGTGCCCCATAATCCCCTACCTCGTGCCCGTACCTCTTGCAAGATGTGAAGATGGACATATCACGGTGTGTGATACACTCGTCGTATAGGTGCCCCTTTTGTTGTAAAAACTGCACGTTGGCGTGGCATGCGAGTGTTTTAGTCCTGGGTTGACGTATGTTTATGATAATAATCACCACCCCCCTGTTTTGGTACTGATACCCCAGCTCCTTCGGGGGTAGTCCTGGCACCTTTAGTTAAATCAAGAACACGTTAAAATAAAATGGTGTATTCACCTGTAATTAAAAAACAAAAAACAAAAAGAAAACTTTTAGGTAAATAAAGAACAAACTAAGAAAAACTAGTGGTCTTTCGTTGGGCATCGGCAGTGTATTTAAAGGAGAATTAAAACTGAGAGAACATCTACTGAAAAGCACAGGCAGGACGGCCCAATCAAGTTCGGCGAACATTGGGTTCCACATGATTCCCAAAAATATCTGGGCGTTTTTCGATACCTAAGAGTTAGCAGTTGATACATTCTACCAAACAGCTGGTATGAGCGCAAGCTATTTGGGTTTGCCACAGTCCAGCAAATGCTTGTATTCTATCTCTGATTGTTCACGGGACATTTCAAAGTTTCTGCCCTAATTGTATTAACGTAAAAAAAAGAAGATTAATATAACAAAGTTACAGTTGGTGTTCACAAAATGCCACAACTTTTCCTGCTAAGTTGTGTTCTAATACCCTGCCTAAATAATTTTTTTATGATGTCTCTATAGCTTCAACTTTTGGTGACGCGAGTTAAGTTTGACTTTCTTGAATTTTACAAAAAATTGTTCTTTTCCGAACTACGGCCGCAGTTCGAAATTTTTCGGTACAAAAGAAAGTGCTTAGGCCGGGTTTACATGCTCTTAATACTACGTTGCTATCAATCAAAGATACATCGTTATCTTGACATGAATGACCAGATGTGGTTTTAAACATAAAGCCGTTGAAAATTACGTATCGTTGGGATGAGTAAGTGTATTAGGTTAACTCGCGCAATCGGGTTTGGGTTCGAAACAAAACTGTAGTAATTTCTATGCACAATCACATAAGATTGTGACTTTCCCATATTCTGTGATAAACCTACACGCCGTCTGCAGCGACTACGTTTAAATCGTTAGACGTTGGCGTGTCAGATTTTTTTTCAAAAATGTTATGTCTTTCACTTTTTAAATGTTGCTCAGTACCATGCCATGAAAAATATTTAATTCAGTATGATAGCAATCTGATATCAGATGATAAACTTGTTTAAAAGGATATTTCGTTTGCAAAGAAACGTTAAGTGTCTACTTGGGTTTCGGCAGTTTTGTTATAAGCACTGCTAACGAAAAACCTTCCGTTACATTTCAAAATGGAAAACCAACGTCATAATTAGGGAAAGTAGTCGCCAATTGAAAGAGTTAATTTAACAGTGTCGGCTGTCGTGGGGTTGCGTTACTGCTGCGATAGTTCATGCCCTCGTAGTGCGTCGCCACCACACTCACCGTTCAGTGAGAAATCATTTAAAAGTAACTCATAATTTTATTCTCTGATTAATTATCGCTATTTATAATTTCCCGAAAACAGGACATTTTTACCTCCCCAAACTATTCTTGTGGGCACCGGGGCAGAGTAGCTGAAAATGGATCTGTTTCGTGGAAAATGGAACGTGTGGTCACTATAGTTCTAAAGGCAGATGCTTTTTATCACATATTTCCTTACACCTGACACTAAAGCTGCAGCATATTTACGAGGGCAGGTCAATAAGTCTTTAGAAAACGAGAATGATTTTCTTTTATTTCCTTATTTAGCTGACCTAATAATGACGCATAATACTGTCCAGTTATCATCTGTCCATTTCTAAAATAGTCAATGAAGATAATACCACGTGCGTCCCAAAACACAGTAGTCATAACATTTCCAGCTGATTTCACCGTCCTTGCCTTCTTTATAGTCCGTCCGCCTTTAACAATCCACTGTTTTGAATGTTCTTTCGTCTCGGGAGTGTAGTGGTGTAGCCATGTTTCATCTACAGTTAGTAATCTGCATAGAAACTTATCTGGGTTGCGACGCTTGCGCTCCAAAAGCTTTCAGCTGAGAACAAATGCGACACCTATCTCGTAGATATTTCCCTCATACTCCATTTATCATGCCAAATTGGAACATGAAATAAATAGAAAATTGACAGGTACCTAGTGAGGAATGATGCTTACTAAAATCAAACCGTTAGCGATGATACGAGTGCCATCGAGGGCGTTTCTAATGACTTATTGACCTAGCCTCGTACATAAAACAACAATAAAAATCTTAATTGACTATGCAATTAAACATGTTTTAATTGGCTACTTAGCAATTGGCGCTCACTTAGCGATGAATGTGAAAATTGCAAGTTTATTTAGATGTGATCAGCTGACTTGGAATGTTTTTATAGTCCTCCTTGAAAAAGATCTTGTTTTACGTACAGGTGAACTGTGGTCCCGCACTGTTAATTACATCGTTCGTTGTATGTTTTTTTTTTCATCTTACCCAATTCCCGGATAACATTTAACATCAATTACGATGACGAAAACAACTGGCACGCATACCCTTACCTTTACCTCATGGGGATTGAAGTCCCACCACCTACGGATTCACCTTTATGCCAGTGGTCTTCTCTTAAAGAGCACCCGCTTTTGATAAACAATTCCATTCGTCATATTTGACCGCAAAAAAGAAAGAAACAAACAACAACGCATGTCCAAAACGATCCGAACCTTGGTAAACCTGCTAAACACCTCTCACACGTCACGTTGGGTTGGTTTGCATACCCAGTCGATAATAGGTGGTTCCATTGTGCTGTCTGTTTGGTTAGTGCCCCTCTGGGCCCGAACTCTCTGGATGGCCTCCTAAATGACTGTTGACAAACAATTACAAGTAATTTTCGGTTTCATCTGCAATTTAGCTAGATAGAGGGACCAAACAACCGAGCGGATGTGTGATGTCGTGTTGGCTGGTGCTTCTTTTTTTTTATTTTGGTTTTATGTATTTTGAAGGGGCGCAACTTACGAACACGAATCTTACTTTCCTTTCGAATTGTTTTTGTGTTACTGTTGTTACTTTTCTATACTGATTATTGTCATAACTTGATAACGACTACCTCAGTCAGAAACCATGCAGAAGATGAGACTGAAGCATGATTGCGATCGTGAGACGCACAATGGGGAAGAGTTTCCTTATTCAATTTCTACCTCTTAATCACAGGTTTTCAATTGACTGTTACATTTCAGATGAACTATTCAATATTTCATACCTGACAGAGTGCTCAGGTACCTGCTGGAGGTATTGAGTTGCAGACATGTTCGGTTTTCGGGTCAGGAGAACGTCAGATGGTTGTGGATTTAACCAGCTTACACGTTTTCTACCTCTCCATTCTGGCAGATGATTTGATCATTGGAAAATATCTTAGAAACCCACTTTCACTGCATGTTCAAATATCCAAAGTCCAAATTAAAGAACGTTTAATGAGGGGTTGATAGCAATTCATATATCTGACAGGATTCGATTTGGGATCAAGTAGGAATATATTATAGATGAAGAACTAAATAAGACGTACATTTATTTCAGGAAAGGGAATACACAGACCGTCTTCGCATTGCAAAAGAGAGTATCCGGTCTCAAAATCGGAAGTTAATAGGTATTGAAATGGTCATATCACATTGCTTTTTCACGGTAGCATAAATATTTCTACAGGGAAGAAGCAAATTTACTCATGTATAAGGTGGCCACATTCAACAACTTTGGAATCTTGTCTGTAAGTAAGGTGGTCTTACTTCTACACAAATGTCGTGCAATATTTTTGATACATAAGGCTTTGATTTTGTCTGACAACTTGTATGATTTCGACAGCCGTTCGAAATGGATTGTAAAATTAAACAAGCGGGGTTGGTTTAGGCACTCACCAAGTTAAAAAATAAAAACTTGCGGATTAACCCAGAGAAGGTTTCACGCAACTTTGGGAAAATACGCGGAAGATACTGACATGACCCGTTTCGGGAGGCCCATCTGCCATTAGTTTATGTATGAAGTTTCGTGACATTTCGTACACCCGTTTATTAGTTTCATAAAAAAAATATGGTAAAACAGGAATATCGCATCTTGAACAGACATTGTTTTGTGAACAATCATTGCAATGGTTACAGAAATGTTATCCCACATCTGCTCCTTCGAGAACACCTATTTATTGGTGGTTTAGTGAATTTAAAACGGGTCCTGCAATCATTGAAGTCGCACCTCGCTCTGAGACGAAAAAGCTATCGGCGCGATGGGTGACGCGTTTGTTGACCGCAACCAAACATAGCGGCGCGTTGATGAATTTTAATCCGACCAAAAAAGGGATTGCAGATAAACTCAGTGAATGACTTTACTTTGCTATCATCTGCAACTTATCATGCTTGGGGGATACTGCGTTGTTCCGGTCACTCAAATGGTACCATAATCCGGTTTTTATTTTTTATTTTACACGAAACGGCCATAATATGTATTTTGAAATACCCTTAAATGTCAAAAAACTGCCAACTCCATCTTAGGCAGTAGTCGTAGAGATCGGAGCGACTGATTTGATGATGAGTTTGCACTCATCGACTGAACGTAAGAATGCTGCATACCGAGCAATGCAGCAGTCTCATAGGACGTGGGTACGGGAGGAGAAATACAAAGAGCTCAGAAGATCTGAAAAAAACCTCACAGACAAAAGTAAAAGTGCCTGGGAAAAAATCCTTGGCTGTGAAATGGAGAAAAGAAGAGAGCCAGGTCCGCATAATGCGCGGATGTTCTAGCAAATAATCCGCGTAGGACGCGGTACACACCACGCTGCCCTTACTGCAAGGATAAAGAGGGTAATCTGATCAACGATCCTAAAGGCATTCTGGAGCGATGGGAAGTTCACTTCAATGAATTGCTGAATGGCCAGTTGGCTCCACCAATGCAAGATCAAGACCAAATGCTGCCGCCACCAAGTATTGAGGAAACATTAAAGGCCATTAGACAGCTCAAATCGAATAAAGCCCCTGGAGCTGATGGCACACCAGCTGAGCTGATCAAACAAGGAGGGACAGCGTTACACCACCCAATTCATGAGATCGTGGTGCACGTATGGGAGCAAGAAAAGATGCCGGAAGGTAGGGGTCGTGGAATAATTTGCCCCATACATAAGAAGGGAGATATCACAGGGTGCAGCAACGATAGGGGTATAAAATTGCTGAGTACCGCCTACAAGATACTCTCCAGTATCCTACAAGATCGGATAGCCCCATACTCTAAAGTCATCATTGGTCAATATCAGTGTGGCTTCATCCCAGGCAAATCAGCAATTGATCAGATATTCACCCTTAGGCAAGTGATGGATAAATGTCTGGAATTTAATATTCCATTATATCATCTGTTTATAGACTTTAAGGCCGCCTAGGACAGCATAGCCAGGGTAGAACTATATAATGCCATGAGAGAGTTCGGCATTCCAAACAAATTGATACGGCTTTGTAGGTTGACCATGGCCAACGTAAGTAGTCAAGTAAAATAGCGGGATTGCTGTCCAAACCAATAAACATCTTTAATGGATGCTGACAAGGGGACGGTCTGGCCTGCCTCCTCTTCAACTTGGCGTTGGAGAAAGCAATCCGTGACTCTGCCGTCACAACTAGAGGGACTATTATCACCAAGTCCAGCCAAATACTTGCCTACGCAGATGACATCGATATCATCGGTAGAAGCGAGTCGGCAGTACAGGAATCCGTCACCCAGGTCGAGCAGTCGGCACAAAAACTGGGACTCCACATTAATGGGGGAAAAACTAAGTACACGGTGGCAACTTCTGCGAGAGAAGACCTAACGTTGTTCAAACTATCAGGGTAGTGGAGCACAAATTTGAAGTAGTGCAATCCTTAAACTATCTTGGGTCAATAGTATCAGCCGATAACAATATGGAAGAAGAAATACGCGAACGGCTGATCAAATCCAACAAAGCCTACTTTGGTCTATCAAGGCTCTTTAAATCCCGAAATTTATCCCGAACATCCAAGCTACTACTGTACAAGACCATTGTCTTACCAGTACTCATGTATGGATCCGAGACCTGGGTGCTCAATAAAAGGCACTCTGAACTCTTAGCCGCGTTCGAGAGGAAGGTTTTAAGGAGAATTGTTGGCCCGTATGTGAGGGAGGACGATACCGGAGACGCTACAACCATGATTTGTACCCGATCTACCTTGAAGCTAATGTTGTAAGAAAAATCAAGCTCGGTAGACTCCGATGGGCGGGACACCTAGCTCGAATGAGCGAAGAGGAGGCTACCCGGAAAGTCCTTTGTGGCAGGATGTATGGGAGGAGACAGCCCGGCAGACCTTGTCTGCGATGGAGGGATGGCGTAGACCACGGTGCCCAGGGAGTGCCAATCTGCGTGACATCGTCTCGAAATCGGGACCGGTGGAGAGATATGTTAAATAAGGCCAAAACCGGATCCCGGTTGTAGTGCCGATGATGATGATAAATGTCAAAATACATACAGAAGAAGAAACTGAAAATAAAAAAAAAACGTATTGATGCACACTGCGCCCAAAACGTAAAACAATTTTTTGCCCTGTGGCGCTGGACACGCAAACAAGTCAAACTTTATATCGTTGTTTTATTTATAAAATAGTTATGCTTGTCATTTTATGTATAAATTAGTTATGCTTGTTATTTTATGTATAAATTAATTATGCTTGTTATTTTATTTATAAAATAGTTATGCTTGTGATTTTATTTATAAATTAATTATGCTTGTTATTTTATTTATAAAATAGTTATGCTTGTTATTTTATTTATAAATTAATTATGTTTGTTATTTTATATATAAAATAGTTATGTTTGTTATTATATTTATAAAATAGTTATTTTATTTATAAATTAAATATGCTTGTTATTTTATTTATAAAATAGTTATGCATGTGTTTTGTGAGCAGTATTTTTGCTATGTCTAAACAAAGAATTTTCATTAATTAGGGGCTCGCAATTAACCTGCTGTTGAAAATGTTGCAGAAGAACTTCAGTTAAGTAGAAAATACAAAAATATGATCGCTTCAAAATGTTGAAAGATGGTTGAGAACGCATTGTTGCTGAACGAAGTCCGAGTCGATCATAAATATCTACTGATGTACAACATGTCAAGGAATTTAATAATTCGGTGCTTAAAGATCATTGACTGGCAATAAAAGACATTACTGACAGTATTGGAACTTTAGTCGGATTGACGAACACAATTCGTTTTTCGTCTGAAGGAGTTAAATCTCGATAGGTTCCAAAAGCATACTTTTTTTTTGATTTAGCACGGTATGACTTCTGGCTACTTAAAAAACTCAAGAGACAGCTCCGGAGACGTCGTTTTCACTCAGTTGAAAAGATATTCTACAAGCTGGACCGCTACGGGCTTTGAAGGTCATTTCAGAATTTTGTTACTCTAATGTGCACACAAAAGGGAATTTCAAAGTACATTTAAATGGACGAGTTCAGGTCTTCCGAAGATTAAAAAAAGAACGTTAGCACAAGTCTATTTTGTCTGAGGGCAATTACTATGAAGGCAACGAAATCGATTTGGAATAATAAATAAATGTTCAAAATAAATTAAGATTATTAAAAAAAAAATTAACTTGTTCGGTATAGGGTCTTACTTTTTAGACACAGTAGTATGTTGGTCATGAGTGTTTGAATAATAAAATAACGAGAAATCACTCGATTAGGTAGATCATTCCATATTTGTGCAGAACGGCGAAAGAACGACATACTACAGAAAAAGTAGTTCAAATTATACATATTGTATAATACAACAATGCTGCTGTGTGAACAGTCAGGCATTTGTGAAATTGCGAACAACATGATTGGAACTTGTGCCATGAAATGGTTGGAACTAAAGTTATAACCCCTCAGGCCACGGTGCGAAGATGTGTCAACTAAGAACTTACACTATGATTATTAGGGTACATTATAATACCTGTGAGTAGGGTGTTAGAATATATTCACAGCCAGGCCGGCTTGTCGTAAGAGGCGAATAGAGGCCCCAATGCCCTGTCATCCGGTGACAAACCACCCCATCAAGCTATAAGCTCCGTGAAATGGTCGGGAGAAATCCCTGACCATCTTTCGGAACTTGGCTGTTGGACCGGGTCGAGAAAAGGTTGGTTTAGGTGGTAGTCGGTCCCAAGGTGAGACAACACCCCGTCACGCTGCACATTCCCCGATATCGTCGGGAAAAATCCTCGGCTATGTTTCGGATGTAAGGCTGATGCCCCGGCCTGACACAGAGATAAGTAATGATGGTATCTTCTGAGATAAAGAAGTCCGGAGGTAAATTAGTTTCTCATTCGGATCTCCGGGGGAGGACTATGCCAGGGGATGAACATGCAAATATGATGATAAATAACCGAACTTTAAGAAATTCGTCATCGCGTAATCGGGTTAGTTCTCAAGGCTCTCTGGGTGTTCGACTGATAACGGTATTTCGTAACATTAGGGGCATCGGTTCATTTCATTTTTTTTTTTCATTTTTGTTACATTTTTTTATTTCGTTTTATATTCCTTATTTAAATGCTAGACAAAAAATGCTTAAATTCTTACGTAATTATTTTATATTATAAATTACTGGTTCTACGCAGACGCTCTAAGCTAAACATAATTGTACCAATACGAATATAAACACTTGTGGGGGGTTTTTTATCCCAATTCCAAAGAATCTCCCATTGTCATAAATTAGCTGTCCCTCACTTACCTACAAATGAGCATTTCCTTACAGCTGCAAATATAGTTTATGGCAAGATTACCATCTTGCCATGACATCAAACTTTTACCAGCATCATAAGCCCCGATATCTAATTCAGCTACCTCATCAAGTAACCAGCATCGATTCATGCACAGGCCAATGCTCTATACCAAGAAGCATTTCCTCTTACATGCGCATGACATGTTTATTCCCATCAGCGCTGAAGCATCGGTCGATTGTATAATCAACAACCTATAGCGCAACCATTGCTGGCCGCCTATAGGAATTTCGAGTGTTGTGTTAACACAAACGACACACCGACCGATAGGACGTTGGCAATCTGCGTGCAAGCTAATTGATGCTGTACACAATGGCCAATGAATAAACAACGCATTCTTCCTATCCTGAGGTTGCGACAAATCCCTTTCATCGGTTATCAACCCATCATGGAATTTGGGCATGGAAATATTCATTGTTTAGACAATCTTACCCATGCCATGCCCTATGATGACCCACAGCAAAGCAAAGCAAACGCACAGTACCTCACTGCGTTTGTTTTCTTTACTAATCGCTGGCCATGGTTCCCCTGGGTGAGACGTTAGCCTGCACATCTTGCAGGTCAAATTCCTCACCACCATATCCATGTACCATCATATTAACCTAATAAAAGATAACATCCAACGTGACCCTTGGCCACCGTAGGCAAGATTTCTGTTGACTTAATGCCAACAAAATTTCTTCCTTTCTAGAGACCAGAGCCATACGGCTAAAACAAATAAACCGGTGCAAATCGAAGGATATGTCCTTTTTTCTGCCAGCCGCTATTTCCTTTCTTTATCTTGCCCGGCTTGGAATCAAAAGAGGAAACACAAAGGAAAGATCAACAGAGGATCGTGCTAATGCACATTGATGATCCTTTATGTTGGTGGGCGCTAAAACGAACGGGTGATTCGTTTTATAGCGCAAGTTATTTCTTCTATGGAGAATGGAAATGGTGAGGAAACACAAAATAAAAATCAACAGAGGATCGTGCTAATGCACATTTATTATGCTCTATGTTGTTGGGCGCTAAAACAAACGTGCGATTCGTTTTATGGCGCAAGTTATTTGTGCTAGGCGAATGGACAAGGATGTTTCCTGTGGGAAAAGGTTTGGGTAAACAAACGTTTAAAGGATCATAAAATTGCAGACGTGCATTTTATGATTCTCAACAACTTTACTTGAAAGTTGGTCATCTGGTCCACAGATTTGGATCCAGGGGATTTTGCGTGTTGAACATATGGTTCGTTCTTTCACGTATTTATTTCAAGTTAAATTCGATATGGGCAAATTGAACGTGTAGTTCAATTTGTTTGATATTGAATTGATATCGCGATATTTGATGTATGCGCGATTAATGATGGAGCTTAGCTCCAAAGAGGTAGCTATTCAGGGGTGGAGGGTTTTGTGCGTAACACCAGCAATAGTTATTAAAAACGGTGCTCTAGAACTATCTCCGGTTCTTGGCAACTTTTTCAGTTATCTTGTGGACGAAGGACACTTCTTATCTGGTGGAAAATCGCTCAAGTTCAGCCAATCCCAATGTGCGGGAAAAGTGTCTCCCACAAAATTACCGACCGATAGCATTACTGTCTATGTTATCCCACGTGATGGAGCAGATCATCAATGCCGAGTTAATTACGTATTTGGAGTGCAACGGACATCGGAATGATGGTCAATACGGATTCCGTGGCAGGCTGTTGTGGGGAGGAGAAGTATAATGCCGGACATGGGCACACGGTTCACTTCTTCCCCATCAATCACGAAACGTATGTTCCACCGCAGCAACTGTTCATAAAAAAAAAACAAAAACTCCGTAACACAATGTCCACAAATGTAGCAAAGAAACACGCTCAGGAACTGCAGCACAGGAGGAGAGTCAAATGAAACACACTGTTTGCCGGTATGTGTTGAAAAGGTTTATTCATTTGTAATTGTATCCTAGGTTTACACAAGCTAAACGTGCACTTTCCGCTCGATTAGATGGAACGTAATTAATAATTCTATGGCATAACTTTTAAGCGATAACTCACGACAAATTCTATTTACTTTACACTCGACTTCGGTTTAATTACGCTACTCCGCCGCGCGACGGAGAGCGGAATCCGAACCGACTTGCTCGGTTGGATGGTGGGAAACGACTTAGCGATAATCATCTCATGCAGATCTGATTCGCTACGAGGGAAATTTTTAGGGGAATTTTCCCTGAGAGAGAAAGTGTTTCCTTCCACTAGGGGAAAGAATTACCTTCCACCAGAGAAACGTAAAGTCTCTCTTGTGGGAACTAGAAAATCAGAACTCGTAATGGAGATCATGGTGGTGTGTGTGAGATCGATCGTTGAGATCAGATTGTTTGCATAACGCTTGCAGGTCAAAAGCGAAAAACCTAGACAAGGGATGCAGACAAGGAAAGAAGCCACCTAATGCATCGTCCGGTAATGGGGGTCAGCTGAGTCAATATCAGCCACTCATTAGATGCTAAAAGGGATTGAAATAATAGAGATCGTATATCGTATCTCTGCCGACTGGAAGAATCGGATTCTTTTGTTTGCATACGTTTATGCTATTGAATCCAATCCGACGGCTAAGCGCGACGTCGGTGATTGTTTGAAGATTCAAACAAAGAAATATTTCAGCGAGGAGTACTTGCAGCTGTATCGATAGTTGCAAGTCATTGCGAAGCATTTCAGATGATTACACAATGACGGTTTGTATATACCATCTGTGTCGATTGAACAAGGCATCTATGGCGACGCCAGGATCGAACTCTAGTGTGAATATCTACACTAATTGGAAATTCGGTTCCTGATCGCTAATGCAGAGATGCATTGATATATGTATGAATGCCCTTGAAGGAAAAATTCTTTACCGGAATTTCTCGATAATGCGTTGTATGCATTAATGTCCTTGAAAAAGGAAAATGTCTTCAGGTGCCTATGCAAATGCATTGACGGGAAACAATGGGAGTGGGGTTGTAATAATGAGGGTTCTGCCTGATAAGTTGAGAAAGAAATCTTACGGAGAATTGTATGCGAAGAGGCGCATGAAAGGTAAGTTTTCTTTTACAGGGACTTTTAGGTTAATGATTTGATCTCTTTAATGCGTGGAGCATTTAAGATGCTAATGCGGTTGCATTAGTGAAATTGGGAGATTGGATGAAAGTTATGGGGGTTTTTCAGGCAAGCGAACCGTTGGGCGTGGCGGAACCGCCACACTGTCCGCGGAAAACTTTTTGGCATTTATAACCGATATATGGACATCTGCGATTGAACAGCATGGTGAGTCAAGGGTGGTCGCATTGGATATCTCCAAGGTTTTTGACCCCGTCTTCGGTCATATGGACTTTCCCAGCAGTTTTGTGATTGGACGAAGAGCTTCCTCGAAAATCGATCGATCCGGGTTGTTGCGGACGGCGAGTCTTCGCATCTGTATCCTGTTAATTCAGTGGTGCCTTAGGCTATTATTTTGGCTCCAACTTTGTTTCCAGGGTGCCTCAAGTTTATATTTCGACTCCAATCTGGTTTTTGTTTCACATGAATGATTTGTTGGAGTCAACGGATAACTGAGTGTTCAGTTTTGCTAATGATAGTAGGCTTTTGGCGGTTTATGTCTTGTCGGTCGTAAGTGTTCCGCCGAACACTGTACGCACACCAGGAAGAACACACCGAGCGGAAACGGCCCAAATAAAACACGAAAAACTGTTTTTTTTATTTATACGGTGACTTTTTATTAATTCAAAAAAACTTATTTTTGCACTGATCGTGGTGAATACACAAGTTACTTATTTTGCGATTAAGCACACGTACGACTCGACGTTCTCGAACAATTCGATTCCCTACCTCATTCGGTTATCTCCTCGTGAGAGATCCTCGCGGTTCGACAATCAAAATCTCTGTGTCCCCTCCTTGACGATTCAAATCTCTCTTGCCCTATCGGATACTCTTTTTCCAGTATCTGTGTGTTTTGTATCTGCAGTTGTGCAGACACAATTTCCTGTAAGGAGAAAATTCTCACGCATACATGTGGAAGCTTCGCCGTCGTGGTTGACGGTGGATTCTATTCCCACGCTGCTTGGTTAGGTCGACCATCTGGTGTTGACGATCGCCTGGACGTCTAGTCCGCTGGTATCTATTGGATTTGAAATCCAAGAGAGTTTTTCACATGGTGTGAAAAACAAACATTCCGCTGATGCATTTCTGCTTGGCGGACAGTGGCAACGGCGCAATGCTGTGCCGTATTTATTTATTGCAGCTGGCCTTCGTAAAACTCCAAACAAAGTATTGTTTGGAGTTACGTGGTGCTTGGTTTTTCGCGCCATCTGGGTGTTTACGAGGCTAAGGAATGCGCTCCTTTGTTTGCGGTGAATATTTGGGTGATCTAATGTTTAGATCAACCGCACCACGTCCGTTGGTCGGTTAATTGTTTTAATTGTAATTCCCTGCATCTCGTGCAGATGTTCAGGGTTGCCGACTTGTGGTGCTGGCATTCACTTAGCTTGCGATTGCACACGTCGAAGGATGCATGGATGTTTCTCCTTGTTTCAGGTCGTAGGTTTTAGGTATGGAGCGTTTAGCTCGGTATTAGAGGCTTTGGGGACGTTAAGTTCCTTGCCTTCTGGTGTCGACTCGACGTTGGGTTACTGGCGGCCCCCCGCTGGGCTTGGGATCGCGTCTGTGGACGTGATGTTGTCCAGGTAAGTGCGTTACCTCAAGTTGGTCTGGACTTTTTCCTGTGGGGAATTTGTACGTTCGCCACAGGACTCCCCCCCCCAGTGACGTAGTCACGATAAGGAAAAGGTAGGAGTATGGAGGGTGCTGTTAAAGGTCGGAGAGTGCTCCTTTCCATCGTGGTCGGTGTTTAGGCGGTAAAGGAGCGAAGGCAATCGCGTTTGTTGTTTCCTTGTGGGTGTCAGTCGCGCTTTCGTTGTTGGTGGTTTCGGTTAGTGGTTGCCGTAAGTTGAGAATCCTTGCGGCGTCTTCTTGGGCGCGCAGATCTCGAGTGCGTTGCCGCGTTATCGGTCCGTGCAGGATATCCCATGCCCCACGAGCAACCATTTCGCGAGGGTTAGGTTGGTTCTCAACTCTTACCGTGCCTGGTGTTTCCTGGGAGTGTGGTGGATGGTACACAGGGCGGGTTTCGGCTGCCGCCAACGGTTGATGGTGTACCTCTCCTGGCACGGTATCTGGCGGTAGTTCCAGGTGGCACGGCTTCAATCTCTCGACACTGACGGTGTACGGCTTTCCGTCGATGTCTACGGAGAAAACTCGGTCGTTTATTCGCTCCAGCACCTTGTATGGCCCTTCGTAGGGCGGTTCTAGAGGTTTCCTAACTTTGTCCACCCTGATGAAGACGTGCGTGCAGCTGTCCATATCTGGGTGAACAAATAACCTCTTGGAACCGTGTCTGGCGACCGGCGTTGCCCTGACCTTACGCATGAGTTTGCGTAGGTTTTCCAAATTTGGCAACTGTTCGAGCGGTGGTTCTCCATCGGCGAAGAACTCTCCTGGGAGGCGCAGATTGGTTCCGTACGTCAGATCTGCTGCTGAGGCTCCCAGGTCTTCTTTTATGCTTGTGCGCAAGCCTAAAAGAACTGTTGGTAGTGCGTCCAGCCATTGATTGTCGTCATGACACATCAGTGAGGCTTTAAGAGAGCGATGCCAACGTTCGATCATCCCATTGGACTGTGGGTGATAGGCTGTTGTGTGGCTTTGCTGGCAGCCGAGTAGATCGGTCAGCTGCTTGAAAATCGCCGCCTCGAACTGTGGTCCTCGATCGGCTGTGAGGGTAGCTGGGACGCCGAAACGTGTGACCCAAGTCGAATAGAATGCTTTGGCTACATTCTCTGCGGTCACTGTTCGTAGTGGCACTGCTTCTGGCCACCGAGTGAAACGATCGATCATCGTCAGGAGGTACAGGTAACCTCTCGACGGCGTAAGCGGTCCCACAATGTCGATGTGAACATGGGCAAATCGTGCCTCGGGGAGCTTAAACTGTCCTGGGTGGAGCACATTGTGTCGATCGACTTTGCAACGCTGACATTGCAAACAAGTTCGTGCCCATTTTGTTATGTCTTTGGCCATATGTGGCCAGACAAATTTGCGTCGGACTGCGGCAATGGTTGCGCGTCCGCTTGGGTGGCCTGGGTTGTGGAATGTTTCATACACATTCCTTCGCAGATTTTCTGGGATGTAGGGTCGAGCTGTCCCTGTCGAAACATCGCACCAGACTTCATCGTTTGAGTCGTTGAAAGGGAGTTTACGCAAAACTAGTGCTGTCTCCGCTTTCAGTAGTGACTCGAGTTGATGGTCATCTTCTTGTGCTTGTGCCAAGTCGGCACCATCGATTTGCGCACGGAGTTTAATTGCATCTATACGCGAAAAAGCGTCTGCAATTACGTTGTCTGCACCTGGAACATATTCGATTCGGGTGCTAAATTGCCCGATGAAATCCAGGTGCCGTTCCTGTCGTGGAGTTGAACTTTCCGCTTTCTTTCGGAAAGCGTACACCAGTGGTTTGTGATCAGTTTTGATCGTCAACTGGCGTCCTTCGACCATGTGCCGGAAGTACTTTACTGCGGAGTAAATCGCTAGTAACTCCCTGTCGTAGGCACTGTATCGTCGCTGGGTCGGGTTCAATTTTTTTGAGAAGAAGCCCAGCGGTTCCCATTTACCATCGCACTCTTGTTCGAGTACGGCCCCAATTGCAGTGTCGGAAGCGTCACACTGTATGGACAATGGGGCTCCTTCTATGGGATGTCGAAGTAAAGTTGCATTCGCCAGCTGCTCTTTCGATAAGCGAAAAGCTTGGTCAGCTGACTCGGTCCATTGAATCGGTCGTTTGTCGTTTCGTTTGGCTCCTACTAGGTATTCGTTCAGAGGAGCCTGGACCTGTGCGGCGTTTCGAAGCGTTGGGCGATAAAAGTTTAACATGCCCAGATAACGCCTAAGTTCTCGCACATTCTTGGGGCGAGGAAACTGCATTAGTGCATCCACCCTGTCTTGTAATGGGCGGACGCCTTGGCCATTTATACAATAGCCAAGGTACTTGACTTCCGATTCTCCGAGGTGGCACTTGTCTGGATTGATTACCAGGCCGAAATCTCGGAGGCGCTCGAACACTTGCTTCAAATGGGAGCGATGTTCGGTCATGTTTTTCGATGCTATGAGTATATCGTCGATATACGCATAGCAGAAGTCAAGTCCGCGGAGAGCTGAGTCTATGTAGCGCTGGAACGTTTGCGCTGCATTTCGGAGACCGAATGTCATCACCTTGAACTCGAATAGTCCAAAAGGTGTGGTTACCGCGGTTTTCGGTATGTCTTCGGGAGCCACCGGAATTTGGTGGTACGCCCTCGTGAGGTCGAGGGTCGAGAAAACTTCGCACCCCTGAAGCTTATAAGAAAAGTCGTGCAGGTTTGCTATCGGATACCGATCGGGTGTCGTCACCGCGTTCAGCATTCGGTAATCACCGCATGGACGCCACTCGCCGTTGCTCTTTTTGACGAGATGGAGTGGGCTCGCCCAAGGGCTATCGGATGGCTGGCAGATTCCTAAGTCGAGCATATACTCGAATTCTGCACGAGCCTCACGCAATTTTTCGGGAGCCAATCTGCGCGGGCGTTGGCTCACTGGGGGGCCGCGCGTTTCAATGTGATGAAAAACGCCGGCTTTTGCGCGTCGGGGATTACTAAGCGGAACTGTAATGTCCGCAAATTCGCGCAACAGATCGCTGAATGGACCGTTTGCGGTTGTGCACGTTAACGTCAATGCCTTTCCCGCCTTTGCGTTTACTGGCTGAGAAAGAGACGTTAACGGGTCCATCAGTCTATTACGTGCTACGTCCACTACTAGTTTATAGTGTCGCAGCAAGTCCGACCCTATTAGAGGATCGGTGACATCGGCTACTACGAAGTACCATCGAATTGGTCGACGTAGGCCTATTTTTAGTGTCATTAACTTCCTACCGTATGTCTTGATAGGGGTATTGTTCGCGGCGAACAATTTCAATTCATCCGGCAACCGAGTGGCAGGTGCGTATGAGCGCGGAAGAACGGAAATATCCGCACCTGTGTCAATAATGAAGTCCATATTTAACTTCGAATCGTATATTGACAAGCGACTTAATTGGGGGTTGCCGGCCGTTTGCGCTTTTTCTACGGTCGGCAGTTCTAGTTTAAAGAACTAGCCTGTATTGCTGGCACATGTGACCAGTTGCAGGGTTGCCTGCACTTCCTGGCTTGTGCCCCGAAACGGTGGTGGAAGTAACACCTGCCCAAGGTGTTTTCGGTGGTTGGCGTGCGCGATCTGCCACGCCCGCGTCTTAAGTTTCCGCGCGACCTGCTTCGTCGCCGTGATCTGTCACGGCCAGGCCATGAATTGTTCCCCACGCTGAGGTTATTCAGTTGCGCTTGCAACTGCTGGACCTGCCTGCCTAAGCGTTCTATCTCATTGCTCGTTTGTGTTGCATGAGTGCACGTTACCGTGGAGGTTCGTGGTTGGGGCAGGGGTGGATTTTGCGCGGGGTTCGTTGCCGGAAGGAATTGGAGATCCGTTCGGGATCTATCCGTGGCCATTACTGCCTCGGCGTGTCGCGCTAGCTCATCGAGACCAGATTCGGCTAGAGGCGCGACGATTGCCTGAACGTATTCTGGCAAAGACTCTCTAAATATAGCCGTTAAGGCTGTTTCGGACATGTCCGTGCCGGCCAATGCACGGAAATAGGCGGCGCGCTGGGATGGTCGCATCCCAGAGGTGTCGGTCGACCGTAATAAACGTCGCAAGCGATTTTGCGGCGTTTCACTATAGGCGTTAGTCACCATCTCTTTAAACGCCGTGTACGGTTGCGGAGATGGAGTTTTTATTAGACACTTCGCATATGGAAGTAATTTTGGGTCTTGTACCCGTGTTACCACGAGGAATTTCACTTCCTCGTCGGTGATTCCTTCCACTCTGAAAACCCTTTCGGCGTAACCGAACCAGTAGTCTGGGTCGTCGGACGTGAAGTCCGGTAATATTGCGTTACGCAGTTGTGGGCGGTGGTCCGCCTGGAATGGAATGTCGGCTTCTTGATGGAGGGCAGGAGCCTGTGATGTCGTTAGCGAAGGTCCGGCGTCGTTAGCCATTTTCAATTTTTCGGCAGCTGGTTTCGATCTAGCGGTTACTGTCGACTTGGGGAGGTTTCGTGTTGATTTTGTGTGTGGGAGAGCGCTTATATTTCCCCTCAACGTTTTCGCTTTTTGAATCGCAGCTTGCGACCTTGTGGTTGGCATCTACTTTTAAATTTCGCGCCGTAAATCCGTCGCTCGGTGCGCGGATTGCTTTAGTGTTGGGGATTCGCGTTTAGTTTTTTTTTTTTTTTCGGGGAATGTTTTTAATGAAGAAACGCGGCGAAACGACCTGCTGGTTCCAAAGATTTCTTTTTTAGGGATGGGCCTAGCATAAAGGTTCAATCTAATTTCCAAAGGCGAACCAGGGATGGGCCTACACCAGAGGATTCTTCGGTTAATTCGACGGTGCTAGGAGCGGACAGAGAGAAACTTTTCCGTTCGGAGGAGGACGAGAAGAACGAGGAGGTGAGGACTATCGAAGTTTTTTCGCGGATGCGCAACTGTTTCTTCGTTGCCTTTATTTCGGCGATCAATTTCGCTTTATTTCGCGGTCGTTACGAGTGAGAAATGTTCAGTGTGTCGTCGGTTCGCTAGTGTGCTTCGTGGCTCTGAAGGAGCTTACAAAAAATTTTATATATTAAGACTTCTTCTCTGTTCTCGGCGAAGATATATTTTGTTTGCTATAAAAAAAAATTTTTTTTGTGGTTCTGTCGTTCTTTAATTGTAGTACTAGCAATTTAATAATAATAACAATTTGGTGCTTTGAGTATCAATTATTTTACGTAGAAATATTTTATTAAAGATGTCATGGGACTTTCGTTATGGTGCTACCTTATAATTTTATTTAGAACGCTTGCTTTTTTAGATCTAGCTGTATTATTTCCCAGCTTTATTTACTTTCGAAAATTTTATTAAAATGTTTCGTGTAATAAATACTACACGTTAAGCCACTAAAAGAATGTCAAATAATTTAATTTTTGCATAATTTAAATCGACATACAACCGATAAAACCAAAACGAATGTTTGTGCCAGTTGCTTTAACCAGAATTAAGTGTGAATATATCTGTTTTCAAAGTATACAGAGGAAATGACACAAATTTTCAAACAATAAAAAAAAAAAAAATAAAAATATATCCACCAAAAATGTTACAGCTCTAGAAAAATACAAATGTAACAGCGTAATTGTTTCCTTATAACGAGGAGTAGTTCAAATTTTAGTATAAAATGTTAAATTAATGATTAGAAACTATTATGTATATGTACCTGACTTTGCAATATCAACACAATTCGAAACACAATACAAATGAGATGAAAAATGTAAATTATTATATTAATGTTTGTCGTTTATATCTGCTATTTCTCTTTGAAAT
The DNA here is from genome assembly GCA_963931805.1 of Microdon myrmicae. Lineage (NCBI taxonomy): Eukaryota > Metazoa > Arthropoda > Insecta > Diptera > Syrphidae > Microdon > Microdon myrmicae. Next base: position 168,342,804 of record OZ007498.1, on the reverse strand, counting down.
TACTACCTATCTAATTTTTTTATTTGTGTTTCCGTTTTAAATTCTGCTCGGAAGGAGCTTTATAAATTTCACTTTGGGCTCAGAAGGAGCTTGTACAAGAAAGGGAATTAGTAACAACAAAAACATGTATTCTTTTCTTTTTATAACACAATAAAAACAGAAATACAATAACTTGCGATTTTCCTGGATAATGTCCCGCGTTGTTCTGCGTCCGTGGCGTCGTGATGAGTCCTCGTCCTTGTTGCAAAATTGCTGTGGTGGGCACTTCACTGTCACTGGAACTGTCTTTGCCGGTTTGTGTCGCACTAGCTTTTTGACACTGTTCGTATCTATTTTGTGGAATTTTTCGCGCGTGTTCACTTTTTAATTTTTGCCTTTCGTGTCTAAGTCTCGTGAGTTCACTTTGATTTCGTTTTTCACGTGTTCTTTTTCTCGCGTCGCGGTCACCACTTTGGCGGTTTATGTCTTGTCGGTCGTAAGTGTTCCGCCGAACACTGTACGCACACCAGGAAGAACACACCGAGCGGAAACGGCCCAAATAAAACACGAAAAACTGTTTTTTTTATTTATACGGTGACTTTTTATTAATTCAAAAAAACTTATTTTTGCACTGATCGTGGTGAATACACAAGTTACTTATTTTGCGATTAAGCACACGTACGACTCGACGTTCTCGAACAATTCGATTCCCTACCTCATTCGGTTATCTCCTCGTGAGAGATCCTCGCGGTTCGACAATCAAAATCTCTGTGTCCCCTCCTTGACGATTCAAATCTCTCTTGCCCTATCGGATACTCTTTTTCCAGTATCTGTGTGTTTTGTATCTGCAGTTGTGCAGACACAATTTCCTGTAAGGAGAAAATTCTCACGCATACATGTGGAAGCTTCGCCGTCGTGGTTGACGGTGGATTCTATTCCCACGCTGCTTGGTTAGGTCGACCATCTGGTGTTGACGATCGCCTGGACGTCTAGTCCGCTGGTATCTATTGGATTTGAAATCCAAGAGAGTTTTTCACATGGTGTGAAAAACAAACATTCCGCTGATGCATTTCTGCTTGGCGGACAGTGGCAACGGCGCAATGCTGTGCCGTATTTATTTATTGCAGCTGGCCTTCGTAAAACTCCAAAGAAAGTATTGTTTGGAGTTACGTGGTGCTTGGTTTTTCGCGCCATCTGGGTGTTTACGAGGCTAAGGAATGCGCTCCTTTGTTTGCGGTGAATATTTGGGTGATCTAATGTTTAGATCAACCGCACCACGTCCATTGGTCGGTTAATTGTTTTAATTGTAATTCCCTGCATCTCGTGCAGATGTTCAGGGTTGCCGACTTGTGGTGCTGGCATTCACTTAGCTTGCGATTGCACACGTCGAAGGATGCATGGATGTTTCTCCTTGTTTCAGGTCGTAGGTTTTAGGTATGGAGCGTTTAGCTCGGTATTAGAGGCTTTGGGGACGTTAAGTTCTTTGCCTTCTGGTGTCGACTCGACGTTGGGTTACTGGCGGCCCCCCGCTGGGCTTGGGATCGCGTCTGTGGACGTGATGTTGTCCAGGTAAGTGCGTTACCTCAAGTTGGTCTGGACTTTTTCCTGTGGGGAATTTGTACGTTCGCCACAGGCTTGTGTCGTCTTTTTCGAGTGACCGAACGATTAGACCGATTTCGTCGACTTCAATGCAACGAAGACACAATATACAACATATTGTGAAGAAGAAGAAAAAAATGGATCATCGATTCCACAGCTGATGATGAATGGCCAGGCCCTCCAATCTGGGGAAAGGCTGAAATTACTCGACGTCACAGCCCGTGGGAATGTATCGTGGCATAAACACGTGTCGAACATTGCCAGGTCCGCTTCAGGAAAACTGAGTTATCTTTTTGAATTTAGACATATTTTATCTCGGCCCAACTTTTTCTCCTGTATAAGTCCCAAATTATATCGGCGCTATCGTGTTGGGAGCTCTAAACATACCCTCGACCTACTTGAGAGCATACAGAGACGAGCGATCCACCCAGTCAGCAACGCGGCGCTGACGTCGAGACTACAGCCGATATCACCACGAATGCGCGTAGCTGACCTCTGATTGTTTTACAGATATTATCACAGGTACTGTTCTTCGGAGGTTCGTAGTTTGTTTCGCGCAATTCGGTTTATATGCGCTCCACAAGACAATCTGGCGGATCGCACCAATTTGGGGTTCATCTTCCGACGGCGCGGACATCCCTCGATATCAGAACTCGTTACGATACAGAGGGGGAGAGCTGTGGAATACCGTCCCCGTGCGAGTATTTCCGGAGCGTTGCAACCGATAACCGTTTAAGAAGGAATGTAAAATTTATTTGGTGGTATCTCGGGCGCCGTGTCGATGCTATAGGTTCGCCTGCCCTGAGAGAAGTATATACAAAAAACAAACGCCGGTATTCAACATTTAAATCAGCGTTCTTGACATTCCCTTAGAGTAACGGCGGCCCCATCATCAGTCTTAGCCGTAGATTTGTTCGTATTGAAGCAGAAACTTCAAGCCACCCAAAATTAATGCGAATTAGATCGGCATTTTCAGTACAGAAGATTATATTATTTAAAATATTAGACTATTCTAGAAAGTACTGGAAAACTGGAGATTATGAGCAGTAGAAAATCCGAGGCTATGGAACGGACGGAAACGAAACGCCGAATCAGAATGAGGAAACGGTATAAATACATCGCATGCAGATCAGGAAGATGAGTAGAAGTAAGAAGTAAGAAGTAAGAAGTAAGCAGTGAAGTAAGCAGTCAAAGACGTCGCCCGTACATTAACCGCTTTAAATTAATCAACCCCCGAACCCTTGAGGGTCGCAGGGTCCTGGTTGACATAGCCTTCATACATCGGGTCCTCTCCGGCGGTCGACTGCGCCTACCTCTATAACTTAATTCTTCTGAACACAAACCCTACGTATTCCCCGTCTCCTCTACATTCCCCCCACTGGACCTCTTATGGTCTTCACGAACTCGTTTTGCGGATACTGAGAAATGTCAACTCCAATTCCACCTTGTTTGACTTCGACCTCTCTACCTATAATCTCAAGCACCATTCTCACCTTCAATCTTAAGCGGCGCTTCTACACTTTACTATAACCTGACCCGCTCTACTCTTCTTCCTTGACCATCTTACGGACCTCGGTTGATGGACCCGATCGAGACAAAGTAAAATTTCAAGGTTCCGACTCAGTGCTGTAGGTTTGCCTTTCCTCAGAGAAGTATTGTATTGTGAGGCATATGACAATCAGTACTAGAATATTCTAGAAAGTCTGAAACAAAGTACTAGACTATTCTAGAAAGTACTGGAAAACTGGAGACTATGAACAATAGAAAATTCGAGGCTATGGAACCGTCGGCATCGAAACACTGAATCAGAACGAGGAAAAACGGTATAAATACGTCGGACGCAGATCGGGCAGTAAGTAAGAAGTAAGAAGTAAGTAGTCAAAGACGCGATAAGTACGGAAGCGATAATCAAGAAATCGTTAAGTGTACGGTAAAAGTAACGGTTGTTATTAATGGACTAATAAAGAGTTACATTACTTCAAAATCGATTTAACGGTTTTTATTTATTAAAAATAATTAATCCAGCGAACCCTAAGCTCGCTACAATTGGTGTCAGAAGTGGGATTAATTATTGGTGAAGTAAATAAGTCTGTGAAAGTGTGTTGTGACAATGTCAGATCGACATTTGGAGGATCTTCGCGTTCCTGAGTTGAAGAAGGAACTTGAGGACCGGAATCTGTATAGCAGAGGACAGAAGCAAATTCTTCGAGAGCGTTTGCAAGCAGCAATGGAGGAAGAGGGTATTGATGTCGAAACATATGTTTTTATGATTGGGCCAGACTGTCCGGGCGGAGAAGAAACAGCGAGTCAAGATGGTGCCTATGTAACGGAGAAGAGTTCGCCACAGTTGGACATATCGCAGATGTTCAGGATGATGATGACAAAATTCGACGCGCAAGCTGCAGATGGTAATGTAAAGTTGGATGCCCAAAATTCAAAATTCGACATACAAGCTGCAGATCTGAATGCAAAATTGGATGCCCAAACGCAGTGGATGAAATGTAATTTTCAACACTCTAAGGAAGAAATTCGAAACGAAGTAGAAAATCTGGATCTAAAAGTCACCGATGAAAGAACGCGAATCGAAAAGAGATTTGAGTGTGTTGAGAGAAATAAGACATCGCCTAGCAATCAACATGACTACAAAGATACAAGGATGCAACCGCCAACCTTCGATAGAACTCCGCGGGGCGGGTGCAGAATTGCTACAAACCATGCCAGCAGAGAAGCAAACAAATTTCCAAGCGGTAAGAGACGGCCTTGAAGCTAGGTATGGAGACAACCACATGCAGCAGGTCTACCGTATGCAACTGCGGAGTAGAACGTAGAAACTTGGAGAAAATCTTCAACAGTTGCCGGCAGATATTGAGCGATTGGCAAACTTGTCTTATTCAAATGTGACTAAGCAATTTCTGAACGAAGTAGCAGTGGATGCATTTATAAATGCACTACAAGATCGGGACTTGCAACAAGCCGTTCGTTTGGTAGGAAAGAAGACGACTAATGAAATACTGGCGTTCGCATTGGGATATGAATCTGCTAAACTGGCTACCAGGAGTACATATAGAGTCCAGGAAATGTCCGTCCAGGTATGTTCCTGCCAAAGAATCGGGGATGTACAACGGAGAATCCCGAGACCTGATATGAAGTGTTGGACATGCGGCGAAGTCGACCACATCTCTGTTGACTGTAGGAAACGTCGACGAATGAATGAAACATCAATTGAGAATTGTTGTTCATGCGCTAATCATCAGAGGAGATTATCAACGGACCAACCAGAGGCCAACAGCTCGGGGAAACTTGTAAGGGCAGGCTCTATGGGGCGAAAGTCGTCTGGTGGAATGTGCAGCCCCAGCATCGTAACTGTATCACAACTCCAACGGGATAACCAAAGTTTGGTTATAACTACGATTGTTAACGCAAGGAGAACAACAGTGACAATCGATACTGGCGCAACGAGATCCATAATTCGGCCGGATGTCGTGGGCAAAATAGCCGTTAATAAAAATAGAAGATACGCTTTGAAGACTGCCACGGGAGAACGTTCTACAGTCTACGGAGAACTTGAGAGCTTACTAATGCTGGGCAGTATTTCCATCTCCCACCAATTGTTGGTTGCCGATATTACGGACGAATGCATTCTTGGAATGGATTTCATGAAGGAGCATCAAGTTGTTCTACATATCAGGCAAAGAACACTGCGAATTGGTAACTTAGAGGTTGCCATTACACTGCAGGACGAACAATTGCGAAAACCATGTAAGCCAGATTGTAAACATTGTCATAGAGCGGAAGAAAAACAAGAGGCGTACGACCTTCGAAATGTACAAGTAGAAGTACTAGATGGGTGGACGAGTGATGCTATACGCGCAGCTCAGCTTCAGGATGAAGATATGTCGCTAATCCTGGAACACAGAGAAAAGAACGAGCGGCCAACTTGGAACAATATTTCCGTCAAGAGTGGAACATTTAAAGCATATTGGGCACAATGGAATTTCTTGCTGGTGGAAGATGGAATCCTAACGCGTAAATGGGAAGTCGAGGACGGAAAATTCCATCGAATGCAGATTCTAGTTTGGCGGTATTTATGTTGATTAACTTCGGCGGTGTCCGCCAATCACTGTCCGAAGTGATATCCACACCGGAACACCAATGGAGTGAAATCAATTGTCCAAAAAACAAACACTGGGGGTTATTTTATTTAAATATTTATGTTTTTTTATTTTCGGCACGACCTAGTCGTTGGTAAATATGGTTCGTCGATTCTTACAGGTGTCCTTATCATTATTACAGTATTACTTAGGCACAACCTTCGCATTCACTTGTATTTAGTTAGGCCGCTTTACAATCTTTAACACGAAGCCACTGATTGGCATGACCATTTTAAACACACTCGGTACAATTTCAAATAGCAAACGCCCAATTCTTTAAATCTCGTCTCGCGTATCACCTCCTCGTCGAGATTCCCGGATTGCCTTCCTCGGTTGGATGCTCCATATCAACTGCCTGTCTGCACACACAGATATCCAGATTCCAAACTGGTATCTGTACGGAAAAACTTCTCTATTCGATCTGCTAACAGAATTCCGGAAATCTCTGTTAGCAGCATGCTATTTTATCCCAGGGGTAATTTTCTATTTTCCTCTAAGGAGAAAGTCATTGACGCATACATCCTCATATCATTATCACCATCCGTGGTGGTGATCGAAGTTCGGATCGACGGTTGTCGATCATGTGCCGCTTGTATTTGCATAGCACATCTGGCGCGCGGCCGAAAGATATACTGCAATTTGCATGGATGTATGGTTCATGGGTTTTGTTTGACTTTTGTCAATACACCCGCAATCCATTAGATCTTTCTAATGGGTGTGAAATACAAACAGACACCGTGGGATAGGAGTAGTTCCCTTGTAGGTTTTAAACCTCACATTTTGAATTATCTTGTTGAGATAATTACGGTTGCCGTTTCTTTTGTTGGGTGATAGATTTGGTGGTCTTTGTGGTAGACCACCCGCACGTGCGTCCGTTATTCGGAGAATTTGCTGGTGATAGCGAATCCTTGTAACATCGTGTAGATGTTCAGGATTTTCGATTGTGCAGTGTTGGAGTGCGGCGCATTTCAATCTTTATGGATAAGATGAATGAATGCTTTTACCTTTGTTTCAGGTAAGCTACACTCGGCTTGTTGCTTGATATTGAAAGCTTTGGGACGTTCAGTTCCTTGCTTCCTTTTATATCGGTTCGCATTTTGCAGCCTCCTATGACCTTTGTTACAGGTATTGTAATGACTATTGGCCGCGTGACTGTGGGCACGTGCGCTGCCTTATCAGGTAAGTAAGTTCTTTGAAGGTAGGAACCTTACCTGTGCGGAATTGTGCGTTCGTAGAAGACTACACTAGTCCCACCATCAAAAGTGAAGGAAGTGTTAACAGAAATGCACGAGGGGGCCTTCGGTGGACATCTGGGAGTTAATAAGACACTTTCAAAATTACAATCACGATTCTACTGGCTTCATGTGAGAGATGACGTCGAGTCTTGGTGTAGGAAGTGCACAACTTGCATTGCGACCAAGGAGCGCTATGAAGCAGTACAACGTGGGTGCCCCTTTCGAGCGAATTGCGATTGATATGTCAGGACCATTCCCAAAAACCAACGACAACAACAAATACATGTTGGTCATCATGGATTACTTCAGCAAGTGGGTGGAAGTCCTTCCAATTCCAAACCAAGAAACAACAACCGTCATTGAGCAGCTTATCAATAATTGGATCAGCAGATATGGAGTTCCCTGTGAGCTTCATTCCGATCGAGGCCGAAACTTTGAATCACAGATATTTCAAGGCATCTGTGCGGCACTGGGCGTAAGGGAAACCAGGATCACACCCTTACATCCGCAGTCAGACGGAATGGTCGAAAGGTTCAACCGAACAATAAAAGACCATATATCGAAGGTCGTTAGTGATCACCAACGAGATTGGGACAAATATGTACAAACCTTTCTCCCGAGTTATAGATCGGCTAATCACGAGACGACAGGTCATTCTCAAGCAAAAATTAAATTTGGACGAGAGATACGATTGTAGTGCTCTAAAAAGCCCTACCACCTTTTTCCCCCATTCATACATCCTAATCCCAGTAATCCTACACCAAAACCTTAAAACTAATCCAACTCCAAAAAAACCTAAACTAAATCCGAAATTCGCAATAAACCAATCAAACATTCGTTTATCCCTTTGCATTTGCCCCCACGGCATAATTTAATCAAAACCCTAAACTCAAATCAAAATTCGCAATAAACGAATCAAATATTCGTTTATCGTTTTGCATTTGCCCCACGGCATAATCTAAATTTAAAATCCAGAAATACATTTCAATCTGGTAAAATCCCTCGTAAATTAAATAAACCAAACCCATGGCAAATCGAACCAGATGTTCAAATTAGCCACAAAGAACCAAAACCCAAATTCAAGTACAAATCCTCATATGCAAATAGTTTCATGAGAATTCAGAAAACTGAATTCTTATCTAAAACAAACATTGAGCATCACACGAAATGTATCGAAAATCGAGATTTTCCATCTGAAACGTTCGTTTTCAAGATACAAATCTCGATTTGGTGCTGTTTAAAAGGTGATGTATCGCGATGTCGAGGAGGCACTTAATTAACGTACATGGTCCTCGGCGGAAGTGCTGCAGCACCACGATCAGGGCAACCAGTATCTAAGTAACATCATAGAGGAACGCCCTTGGAGGTGGTGTCCCTAGGGGAATCGAATTTTCAAGTGAATAAAATAAAAGTGAATTTACGATATCAAAAGTATTTTTATTATTTGGAATTGTGCATTTGTTACAAAACGTTCGCTGCTCCAGCACAGGCGACGACTTCAAACCAAGAAGCGGTGAGTAGAGTGGTGGCACGCCCACAAAACAGATCGTTGCAGCTTTCCTCGATTTCGGACATCACCAAGAGGCGCCATGTTGCACGGCGCTGGGACACTATTCTTGAAACGACGTCCCACGAACGAGTTGGTCGTTGTTCTTCCCTCAAGTTTGAGGAAGCACGGCGGCGACCACATCAGGTCCCCTGAGGAGCGGTCTTAAGGGTACATTCTCATCGGTTGGGTCAAATTTTGGTCAACATTTTTTTTTTTTTTGCGGAATTCGATAGCTACAACTGTCTAGAATATCATTAAAAAGTTATGAGCCTCCGAGCCGACTGAGTCAAAGCAGGTAGCGACTACACTTAAAACTTTAAACGCGTTTTCTGGAAAACAACGTTTTTCGAGCTGACGACTGTGATAACTCAGTCAATTTTCAACAAATCTTAATATTTTTTTTTTAAATACCCATAATTGAACTCTCTATCGCATGAACCATAATTATGCCGATACGTTGTAAATTGTTTTTTTTTTTAAACAAAAAAAAGAACGAAAACATTCATTAAAAGCGCACATAAATTTCAAAACGTCGCTATTTTGTTATTTTTGGATAGATTTCATTTTTCGTGGTTCATGCCATAACCACACTCACACTAAACAAGTAACCTTTTTCGATTTTTTGTTTCAGATAAATCTTATGACCTGTAGGACAGTCGCCATCGAGGTTTTTTAAAAGCTACTTAAAAGTACAATGAATGTACTTGAAAAATCGCGTGTCTAGAATTATTACTTTCCTCAACAAAAAAAAAAAACATAAAAATAGCCTATTTTTCGGCCTCACTGATGAGAATGTACCCTTAAGAGAACCCTCATCCTTTTCAGTACAAAGAGATACGCTACCTGGGAGCGAGACGAGTAGTAAGTAAAACTAATACTACACGATTACTAGCCGTTCTGCGATTCGGAATACCTCCAGACGCCATAGATAAGACTGAGGATTACGTATCCGAATGGAGAAATCGCCTCGATGAGATTCATCATATGGTTCGAAAGAAAATCAAGGTATCAAGTGACAGGATGAAAACAAGGTACGACATTCGAGCCAACGTATCCGGATTTAATGCAGGCGATAACGTATGGCTTTATAACCCTCATCGGCAAAAAGGAAGGTCTCCGAAGTTGCAGAAACATTGGGAAGGACCGTATAAGATTCTCACAAGAATTAACGACGTTGTCTATATACGATGAAAGTGGTACATCGTGACCGATTGGCGACTTTTGTTAACCCAGGAGACCAGTGAACTAAGTTCGGGACGAACTAATCTAGGCGGAGGGTAGTGTGACGCATATGACAGTCAGTACTAGAATATTCGAGAACGTCCGAAACAAAGTACTAGAGTATTCTAGAAAGTAATGGAAAACTGGAGACTATGAACAGTAGAACATTCAAGGCTATGGAACGGACGGAAATGAAACGCCGAATCAAAATGAGGAAACGGTATAAATACGTCGCACACAGATCATGGGGACAGTAAGAAGTAAGAAGTAAGCAGTAAGTCAAGAAATCGTTGTTTCGGTAAAAGTAACGGTTGTTATTAGCTTAATTAAAAATTATTAGATTAATTAAAAATAATTAATCCAGATAACCCTAAGCTCGCTACAATATTATACAGCGACGCCTGGAGATGTTGTACCGAAGTGAGACATTGAACCCTAAAGGTGGTGTTACTCGTAGTTTGGTATTCATAAATGTCATCATCTTGAAAAGATAAAAACATCTTCATGGCAGTTTTATTGACAAAACCCCGCTTCTGTAGTTGCCAGGGTTCACTAATAAGTAAACACGTTTTGTGTTTATTCGGTCCCCTCTTTTGAATTCCCAGCTGGATATTGGTCAGTGCCGAATTTTACGATTTCCCGCTTGTAGACTACAAGTGGATCAAGTTAATGGCAGTTGCTTATCGTTAACAAGGTGCTGGTGCAATGTCACAATAAATTGTCACAAGCATTAAATTCATAGCCAAACAATAATTAACTCTTTCATTTTGAAACGATATATTTAATGACTGCCACAGACACAGTAAAATATTCTGCACCCGGTGGCAATAAAAATAGTTGTCGTTTTGGGAAGCTTCTTAATCCCCTAAATTCTTTATTTGTGATTAAGAGAGGAGAGATATGATTATAATGGATTATTAAAATGCCTGTGGAAATGTTTTAGGGTTCATTAGGAGCGGGACGAATTCAAATTTCTATCGCGTATTGCTGGCTTTATGACTTATCTTTCTTTGCTCATAAAAGGAATAGAATGGAAACCAAAATAGAAAAAAAGGATTAGGCAGAATCGGAGCCATTCGGAGCTGTATAATAGTATGAATATTAATATGTTTACCCGACAATTGATTTAGGGGGTTAATCGGATTAGAAGTTGTTAGAACCAATTTCATTAGCCGTTCCCTGCTAGATGTACATGTCTGCAGCCGCTTTTACGACACTAGGCTTATACCAATACTGCTCCTTAATTTTAGAAACCATGATGTCAATTTGCTTGTTAGCATATGGTAAAGTCATCACCGCTAATGTGATAAATCATGATTAGGGCAATTTGAAATTCATGATCGCATAAACCCCTAAGAAGGAAAGCATTACTTACTCTTTAGGACTGGACCCACAATTCGGAAGTCGTGAAATGGTCTACCAGCAAAGGTCATTCCTTAAGCCGTTACATAGTATTGCTTTAAATTATAATTACGAATCAGTTAAGTTGACACGTTTGAGTGTGATAATGGGGAAGAATACACGACTCCGTTCTTCATTTTTATTATTTAAATAGATAAATTTTATCTCATTGGGGCATGTGAAGCTTTAAGAGATATTCCCAATTTTATGGATGAAATAAATCTGTTCATCGTGGTCGGAATAAAAGCGGCATATTATATGCTCAATATATTCAGAGAGCGATGGGTTTTGTAGGAAATTGTGATGATGATGTCTAGCCGCATATTTATGTGTAGGTTATACCAAATATCTTTTTCGGCTTCATATAACTACACAAGTTATTAAACTTTTCTCAGTGATGTGTAAGATCACTGACAAGATTGAACAACTTATACTTGAGACTCCTATGATCCATTGATCCTTTATGGATACTGCTGATTTCTGGTTTTGTACTTGTAAATTGTAAATGTTGATTCACTGTGTTGTGTCGAGGAAGTGGACTGTATTTTTTCAATAGCTATATATAATTGTGTTCATTTTCTATAATTCCAATTACAAAGGTTGATGTATAAATCGACTGCATTGACTGTTAAATGGTCTATTGTTCACAAGGTTTTTTGTAGAATTAAATGATATTTATCCGTATTTCAAATGAATTCACAAGGTAAACACCACCTCCGCCTAGTATCTTATCCAATATTCCTCTTTTTTTGTTTGTGTGTTGCGTAGTCCCTTTCATTATTTATATTTATATATATTTATTTTTAATTTGTTAATTATATTCACTATGACTTAATTATATCACACCGTCCTCGTTATCCGCTCGTCATCTTCTCTCCACCTCTTATCTTTTTAGGTGTCGTGTTGAAAGGTTAAAGTTTATTTTGTTTTTCCGCAATCAATGTTAAAGGTTTTTTTCGTCTCCTATACTGCACCCGTTGTCTTTCTTTTTCTTTATTCTCCCGAGTAGTAATCGTTCTTTGTTCGAACTGTCGTAATCGATGACATTCTATTCTTTTTCTGTTATCACATATCGAGATCAGTACTTCCGTACTGTTCTCTTGATCTACAGGCAGTTTTTCTTGTGTCACAACAAAACGTAGTAGAACTACATTGTTGACAGTTCTGAGGTTGTGACAAGCTAAAACGCGGAGTGTAGAATTTGGAGTGTTATACAAAAAAGTATTGTAATGAATACTTTCTCGTCACCTCTAGTTGCAAACTGCAACATTCTCCCCGGCCGAGAACAGAGTTCCCAATATTCCCTACTGGAATTGCATGTTTTGTATAGTGCCGGAGAGCGTGGACTCTGTGTGGGGTGGGAATGGTGAGAATATGGAGACAGTGATTCCTTTCGATGGACAACTCTCCTTTTGATGGAGGAGGTGGTTCTGGGGCGATAGAAAAGGTGGATCGTGCTACAGGCTGTAGAACTCTGGTTCATGTAGTTGTGTGGTGTTGATGCTACTTAAACTATATGCCGAACCTTGCAGGTTTGTGTTGGAGTGGGAAAGAGTCGGAGATTAATGCGATATGACGGATTTATAGCTGTGTTTGTCGCTGGAGCTTTGTGGCGGTTGTTCCAAACCCCACTGACTACTTACCTCAAGAACCCCCATCCCTACAACCCAGTCTGCATAAGCTTTCGTTAATGCAATCGCATTAGCATTTTAAATGCTTCACGCATTAAATCGATCAATCTTTAACTTAAAAGTCCCTGTAAAAGAAAACTTACCTTTCATGCATCCCTTCGCATACAATTCCCTGTAAGATTTCTTGCTCAACTTATCAGGAATTCCAAACCAATTTGGCACCTTCGGTGCCAGGCAGATTCTCCTGGACGAATTCCTAATAACAGGATTTGGATTACATACTATGTAGCCTTCCCCAGAGACCATAAACATTGCGCTGTATATTTTTCGCCATGTGTATGATAAATCTCTTAACGTACACATTGGCCAGCGACCATTTTCTTCCAGCAATAAAATACTCAACCAGCTGCATTCAATTAGCGCAATCGACGCTGAAGCTAATTCCCCTAACTCGCACCAAATGCAAACAAAAAACGCTGTTTCCCCATAGGCTTCCTAGCGATACCATAAACAATCCATACCGTTTGTGGTATCCTAAACGCAGTTTTCATTTAATGAGTGGCTGCTATTTATCCAGCTGACCGTCATTATCGAACGATGCATAGGTCGCTTTTCCCTTTGTATTGTAATTGCCCTGAATCCATCCCTCATGACCTCGACGCATAATCAACCACAAACCATTAGCATCCCACGAAATCTGATTTGTTTGTTTCAACGAACACATCTCCTGGACGCACATTATGCCCTTCTTGGTGTTTCAGATTCGTTATCATGGCTTCGACCCATGAAAAGAACCGACGTACACATATACACGTGTACCATGACGATCTCCTTTATGAGATCCGGTTATCACCACAGTTAAAGCGAATGCACCTAGAATTTCCTTAGCCAGCGAATTGAATCTTGGAGTTAAATTCCATCAGCTGACCGCAACGGTCACGCGATCTCCCGCTTCCCGTCGCGCATCGAGGACGCGAAATTACCTGGAGTCGTGTGGGTAGTCAACTAAAATTATAAAAACCCAATATCGTATTAATAATAAGTTTACGCGGAGTATAAGAACGCTAATATATTTAATAATGTTTTAGAACAAAAGTCATGATTGTGAAATATGAAAACCTTTAATAATAAATGAAAAGTGCGTGTCAATTATAGAGACAAACTTGAGTGTTTCATTTACTTTCCTCCTGGTGGACTCCTTGTGGTCGGTGTGTTGCGGTGATTGTTTTTGTTTGTTTTTTATGAACAGTTGCTGCGGTGGAACTTAAGTTTCGTGATTGATGGGGAAGATGTGAACCTATAAGGATGTCACCGATAATGTTGCAATGGTAATGTTGTCGATATTGCGGCGGCGGCGAAGATGAAGGTAAGGATGTTGTTGATGAGAATGTAACTGACAATAACGACTGATACGAGGTTTGTTACTCGCCGGAAATTATTTTATTTCCGTTCGTACTGTTGATCTACGGCGCAGTGCCTGACGTTGTTTCAGATTGAGTTGAGTAATTTAGTTGTTCACTGTAGCCTGTGTTGGTACTCTCACCCACTCTCTTCCGCTTCCTTATAAATGATCTGTTGTCCATTACACACAACCCAATCCACTCGTTTGCTCATTATAGCTCGCTGAGTTTCTCATGCTCATACGAACATTCCCGGCCAAACTCTTCGAACGTCAATACCAGTCTGCAGGTTATGCTCAATACACTGAATTCCGACCTCAACAAGATATATCAATGGAGATTATCTAACCGAGTAGAGTTCAATGCCTTAAAAACTCAGTACCGTCTCTTGTCCTCAAAGGTGAACCCCGAAGCAAATATACTGTCGATGAATGGCACTTCCATCGGCGAAGCCAAGGAAGTATCAATCCTCGGCACTCGAATTATTTCGACTCTTAATTGGAGCGACCACATTTTTAAAGCTTGCGAAAAGTGTGTCCAATCTCCTTAAGAGATGCAAAAGATACTTCATTCCATCCAACCTGGCTACTATTTACAAGGCGTATATTCGTCCCAAAATGGAGTTCAACTTCCATATTTGGTCAGGTGCATCCAAAACTGCACTACACGTGCTCGATAGGATGCAAAAACGAACAGTGAGGGGACTCAGCCATAAGTCGATCAATTCCGTCGATAGAACACAGGCGCAATGTATATTGCCTATCTCTTTTATATAGGTATTATCACGGTCGTTGCTCAACTGAACTTGCTCAATGTGTTTCGCCTCCTCAGACATTTTCCCGCGATACTCGTCAATCTGAGAATGCGCATCAGTTCACTTTGAAAGTCAACTTCAAGCGCACAAACAAACATGGTGAGTCATTCTTTAGCCGAACCACACGAATGTGGAATGCTCTACCTGATGATGCGTTTCCTCGTCGTTGTAATGTCCAGGTATTTAGGACCAATATACATCGATAGCTCCTTTCCTTATTCACCTCCTCTAGTTCCGCTCGCACTGTGCTCTGACACTTAATGGGTAGTCCAAAATCCTCTTTTGTGCCCGCGTTTGTATAAAAAAAAAAAAAAAAAAAAAAAACTATGTGGGGAAGGATGTTGAAGCAGTGGCGGTCGTCGGATATGTTTCTGATGTAAGGCTGATGGCCCGGACTGACACAGAGATAAGTAATGATGGTATCTTCTGAGATAAAGAAGTCCGAAGGTAAATTAGTTTCTCATTCGGATCTCCGGGGGAGGACTATGCCAGGGGATGAACATGCAAATATGATGATAAATAACCGAACTTTAAGAAATTCGTCATCGCGTAATCGGGTTAGTTCTCAAGGCTCTGTGGGTGTTCGACTGATAACGGTATTTCGTAACATTAGGGGCATCGGTTCATTTCATTTTTTTTTTTTTCATTTTTGTTACATTTTTTTATTTCGTTTCATATTCTTAGTTTTTAATTTAAATGCTAGACAAAAAATGCTTAAATTCTTACGTAATTATTTTATATTATAACTTACTGGTTCTACGCAGACGCTCTAAGCTAAACATAATTGCATCGGTTTTACCAATACTTGTGGGGGGTTTTTTATCCCAATTCCAAAGAATCTCCCATTGTCATAAATTACCTGTCCCTCACTTACCTACAAATGAGCATTTCCTTACAGCTGCAAATATAGTTCATGGCAAGATTACCATCTTGCCATGACATCAAACTTTTACCAGCATCATAAACCCCGAAAGCTAATTCAGCTACCTCATCAAGTAACCAGCATCGATTCATGCACAGGCCAATGCTCTATACCAAGAAGCATTTCCTCTTACATGCGCATGACATGTTTATTCCCATCACCGCTGAAGCATCGGTCGATTCTATAATCAACAACCTATAGCGCAACCATTGCTGGCCGCCTATAGGAATTTCGAGTGTTGTGTTAACACAAACGACACACCGACCGATAGGATGTTGGCAATCTGCGTGCAAGCTAATTGATGCTGTACGCAATGGCCAATGAATAAACAACGCATTCTTCCTATCCTGAGGTTGCGACAAATCCCTTTCATCGGTTATCAACCCATCATGGAATTTGGGCATGGAAATATTCATTGTTTAGACAATCTTACCCATGCCATGCCCTATGATGACTCACAGCAAAACAAAGCAAACGCACAGTACCTCACTGCGTTTGTTTTGTTTACTAACCGCTGGTCCATGGTTCCCCTGGGTGAGACGTTAGCCTGCACATCTTGCAGGTCAAATTCCTCACCACCATATCCATGTACCAGCTTATTAACCTAATAAAAGATAACATCCAACGTGACCCTTGGCCACCGTCGGCAAGATTTCTGTTGACTTAATGAGCACCAGAGCCATTCGGCTAAAACAAATAAACCCCAATCGTCGGTCGACCTATCGCCACCGAAGAATGTATTGCCTACAACGGCATTACATAAACACAATGCCTGCAGTTCATTATGCCCGCCCATGTTTATTCAGGTGCAGTTTCGTCGTTGGCGATGTGCAGGCTAAGGGGCATCGTACTTGTCCTATACGGACACATGGGGAATCCTCCCATTCGATTCCTTTGTGATCGCTCATTGGCCATCGCAAGTTGAGCCTACGAGATTTTTCGAACATCTTACCGTACCGTCGACTGGATATAGGACGACCACCCGGCCTCTGAAATTGTCGTCCTTGGCGATTTTAATGTGTACAATTCTCGCTGGTTGGTACATTCTCTCAGAAACGACGAGGTTGGGATGCTAGCGGATATGTTCGCTGAGCTGTAAGTTAACTCAAGTCGTGGAGGAATCTACGCGAGTGCCGGATGGCCGAGATGATATGCGAGCATTCTGGATTTGTTTTTGACATCCGAGCCGAGCCTTTATGTGGTGGAGGTTGCTGTGCCACTGGGAAACTCTGATCACTGTTTGGTATCGGTCGTGCAGCCATTTGCATCTCAAACGAATAACCGACCTAAGCAGCTTCACCATGTATGGAGCAGCCTAATGGGACTATTTGCGAAATTTCTTTGCATCCTTCCCATGGTCGTAGGTATGCTTGTAGACTCCGATGTTAACGCATGCGCGCAGCTGGTAACGAAGATTATTCTCCTCAGGATGGAGACCTACATTCCGCATTCTGTCAAACAAAATTCGTTTGATTGGTTTAATAAAAAATGCGAGCAGACTACAGCGGCAAAAAATAGAGGTCTTAAGCGATGGCGCTCTAATCCCACCCAGGTTAACAGAATGAATTTTGTTAGTATCAGAAACGTGTCCAACCAGTCGATTGAAACCGCAAACAAGGCCTACAACTATAAAGTGACCAATAAACCCCCTGAGTGGCCACCTGGTTCGCGCTCCTTCTGGTCAATGGCAAGGGCTGTCAACAGTAACTTCACTTCCTCCTCTTTTCCTCCGTTAGTAATGGACAGCGGGACACTAGTGACAAATTCATAAGATAAAGTTAATGTGTTCGCGAATTTATTTTTCGCGAATTCAAGTCGCAATGCCAGTCTTGTGGAGCCACCTGTGATCGTTCCAGTACGGTCTTCAACGTACGTGTGTACGGTACGGTTCGCGAACCATTCAACGTATTCTACGTGGACTAGACTATAAGACAACTGGCCCGGCCCGAATGTTAATAACTTTAGTTCACCACCCTTTGCACACCACACACACTTTAAATAAAACACGGTTTGAAATTGATTTCAGTCTCTATTTACTTTATTTTAGAATTAGATGAATTCAATGTTCCACAATTAAAACTGATTTTTCCACTTATTCAACTTCACGAATTTTTCTTATTGTGAGTTACTGTTTGAAGTTGATTTCATTCTGGTATCAAAATCTAAACCACCGATTAATTTAATGCTCTTTCTTTTTGTTATTTTATTTTTTATGTGAACGAAGATAATTTCTACTGCGGCCCACTATCTCCAATGACCGCCTCCGTCAAGTCTCGAAAAACCAACTCCTTCGCCGTCTTAGCGAATCGTCTAGAACCAACTCCTCTAACGAAGACTTTTTTTTCTTCCATCCTGCAAATCGAAAGATATGTCCTTTTTTCTGCCAGGCGCTATTTCCTTTCTTTAACTATCCCGGCTTGGAATCAAAAGAGGAAATACAAAGGAAAAATCAACAGAGGATCGTGCTAATGCATATTGATGTTCCTCTATGTTGTTGGGCGCTAAAACGCATGTGTGATTCGTTTTATGGCGTAAGTTATTTGTTCTAGGCGAATGGACAAGGATGTTCTCTGTGGGAAATAGTTTGGGTAAACAAACGTTTAAAGGATCATAAAATTGCAGACGTGCATTTTATGATTCTCAACAACTTTACTTGAAAGTTGGTCATCTGGTCCACAGATTTGGATCCAGGGAATTTTGCGTGTTGAACATATGGTTCGTTCTTTCACGTCTTGGTTTCAAGATAAATTCAATATGGGCAAATTGAACGTGTAGTTCAATTTGTTTGATATTTAATCGATATCGCGATATTTGATGATTGCGCGATTAATAATGGAGCTTAGCTCCAAAAGGTTGCTATTCAGGGGTGGAGGGTTTTGTGCGTAACACCAGCAATCGTTTTTAAAAACTGTGCTCTAAAACTATCGCCGGTTCTTGGCCAGTTTTTTAGTTATCTTGTGGACGAAGAAAACTTCCTATCTGGTGGAAAATCGCTCAAGTTCAGCCCATCCCAATGTGAGGGAAAAGTGTCTCCCACAAAATTACCGACCGATAGCATTACTGTCTATGTTATCCCTGGTGATGGAGCAGATCATCAATGCCGAGTTAATTACGTATTTGGAGTGGAACGGACTTCGGAATGATGGTCAATACGGATTCCGTGGCAGATTACTTGCAGCTGTATCGATAGTTGCAAGTCATTGCGAAGCATTTCAGATGATTACACAATGACGGTTTGTATATACCATCTGTGTCAATTGAACAAGGCATCCATGGCGACGCTAGGATCGAACTCTAGTGTGAATATCGACAGTAATTGGAAATTCGTTCCTGGTCGCTAATGCAGAGATGCATTGATGTATGTATGAATGCCCTTGAAGGAAAAATGCTTTACCGGAATTTCCCAATAATGCTTTGTATGCATTAATGTCCTTGAAAAAGGAAAATGTCTTCAGGTGCCTATGCAAATGAATTGGCGGGAAACATGGGAGTGGGGTTGTAATAATGGGGTTTCTGCTTGATAAGTTGAGAAAGAAATCTTACGGAGAATTGTATGCGAAGAGGCGCATGAAAGGTAAGTTTTCTTTTACAGGGACTTTTAGGTTAATGATTTGATCTCTTTAATGCGTGGAGCATTTAAGATGCTAATGCGTTTGCATTAGTGAAATTGGGAGATTGGATGAAATTAATGGGGGTTTTTCGGAACCGCCACACTGTCCGCGTAAGACTTTTTTGCATTTATAACCGATATATGGACATCTGCGGTTGACGAGCATGGTGAGTCAAGAGCGGTCGCTTTGGATATCTCCAAGATTTTTGACCCCGTCTGGCACGGAGCATTGCTGAGCAAACTTCGGTCATATGGACTTTCCCAGCAGCTTTGCGATTGGACGAAGAGCTTCCTCGAAAATTAATCGATCCGGGTTGTTGTGGACGGCGAGTCTTCGGATCTGTATCCTGTTAATTCAGTGGTGCCTTAGGTTTTTATTTTGGCTCCAACTTTGTTTCCAGGGTGCCTCAAGTTTATATTTCGACTCCAATCTGGTTTTTGTTTCACATGAATGATTTGTTAGAGTCAACGGATAACTGAGTGTTCAGTTTTGGGGATGATAGTAGGCTTGTGCCGTCTTTTTCGTGTGACCGTACGATTAGACCGATTTCGTCGACTTCAATGCAACGGAGACACAATATACATCAAGAAGAAGAAAAAAATGGATCATCGATTCCACAGCTGATGATGAATGGCCAGGCCCTCCAATCTGGGGAAAGACTGAAATTACTCGACGTCACAGTCTGTGGGAATGTATCGTGGCATAAACACGTGTCGAACATTGCCAGGTCCGCTTCAGAAAAACTGAGTTATCTTTTTGAATTTAGACATATTTTATCTCGGCCCAACTTTTTCTCCTGTATAAGTCCCAAATTATATCGGCGCTATCGTGTTGGGAGCTCTAAACATACCCTCGACCTACTTGAGAGCATACAGAGACGAGCGATCCACCCAGTCAGCAACGCGGCGCTGACGTCGAGACTACAGCCGATATCACCACGAATGCGCGTAGCTGACCTCTGATTGTTTTACAGATATTATCACAGGTACTGTTCTTCGGAGGTTCGTAGTTTGTTTCGCTCAATTCGGTTTATATGCGCTCCACAAGACAATCGGGGGGATCGCACCAATTTGGGGTTCATCTTCCGACGGCGCGGACATCCCTCGATATCAAAACTCGTTACGATACAGAGGGGGAGAGCTGTGGAATACCGTCCCCGTGCGAGTATTTCCGGAGCGTTGCAACCGATAACCGTTTAAGAAGGAATGTAAAATTTATTTGGTGGTATCTCGGGCGCCGTGTCGATGCTATAGGTTCGCCTGCCCTGAGAGAAGTATATACAAAAAATAAACGTCGGTATTCAACATTTAAATCAGCGTTCTTGACATTCCCTTTGAGCAACGGCGGCCTCATCATCAGTCTTAGCCGTAGATTTGTTCGTATTGAAGCAGAAACTTCAAGCCACCCAAAATTAATGCGAATTACATCGGCATTTTCAGTACAAAAGATTATATTATTTAATTATATTGTGACTCATATGACAATCAGTACTAGAATATTCTAGAAAGTTCAAAACAAAGTACTAGACTATTCTAGAAAGTACTGGAAAACTGGAGATTATGAGCAGTAGAAAATTCGAGGCTATGGAACGGGCGGAAACGAAACGCCGAATCAGAATGAGGAAACGGTATAAATACATCGCATGCAGATCAGGAAGATGAGTAGAAGTAAGAAGTAAGAAGTAAGCAGTGAAGTAAGCAGTGAAGTAAGCAGTCAAAGCCGTCCCCCGTACATTAACCGCTTTAAATTAATCAACCTCAGAACCCTTGAGGATCCCAGGGTCCTGGTTGACATAGTCTTCATACATCGGGTCCTCTCCGGTGGTCGACTGCGCCTACCTCTATAACTTAATTCTTCTGAACACAAACCCCACGTAATCCCCGTCTCCTCTACATTCCCCCCACTGGACCTCTTATGGTCTCCACGAACTCGTTTCGCGGATACTGAGAAATGTCAACTCCAATTCCACCTTGTTTGACTTCGACCTCTCTACCTATAATCTCAAGCACCATTCTCACCTCCAATCTTAAGCGGCGCTTCTACACTTTACTGTAACCTGACCCGCTCTAATGGTTGGTAGAAAATCCTTGACCATCTTACGGACCTCGGTTGATGGACCTCGGTTGATGGACCCGATCGAGACAAAGTAAAATTTCAAGGTTCCGACTCAGCGCTGTAGGTTTGCCTTTCCTGAGAGAAGTATTGTATTGTGAGGCATATGACAATCAGTACTAGAATATTTTAGAAAGTCTGAACCAAAGTACTAGACTATTCTAGAAAGTACTGGAAAACTGGAGACTATGAACAATAGAAAATTCGAGGGTATGGAACCGGCGGCATCAAAACACTGAATCAGAACGAGGAAAAACGGTATAAATACGTCGGGCGCAGATCGGGCAGTAAGTAAGAAGTAAGAAGTAAGTAGTCAAAGACGCGATAAGTACGGAAGCGATAATCAAGAAATCGCTACGTGTACGGTAAAAGTAACGGTTGTTATTAATGGACTAATAAAGAGCTATATTACTTCAAAATCGATTTAACGGTTTTTATTTATTAAAAATAATTAATCCAGCGAACCCTAAGCTCGCTACAATTGGTGTCAGAAGTGGGATTAATTATTGGTGAAGTAAATAAGTGTGTGAAAGTGTGTTGTGACAATGTCAGATCGACATTTGGAGGATCTTCGCGTTCGTGAGTTGAAGAAGGAACTTGAGGACCGGAATCTGGATAGCAGAGGACAGAAGCAAATTCTTCGAGAGCGTTTGCAAGCAGCAATGGAGGAAGAGGGTATTAATGTCGAAACATATGTTTTTATGATTGGGCCAGACTGTCCGGGCGGAGAAGAAACAGCGAGTCAAGATGGTGCCTATGTAACGGAGAAGAGTTCGCCACAGTTGGACATATCGGAGATGTTCAGGATGATGACGACAAAATTCGACGCGCAAGCTGCAGATGGTAATGTAAAGTTGGATGCCCAAAATTCAAAATTCGACGCACAAGCTGCAGATCTGAATGCAAAATTGGATGCCCAAACGCAGTGGATGAAATGTAATTTTCAACACTTTAAGGAAGAAATTCGAAACGAAGTAGAAAATCTGGATCTAAAAGTCACCGATGAAATAACGCGAATCGAAAAGAGATTTGAGTGTGTTGAGAGAAATAAGACATCGCCTAGCAATCAACATGACTACAAAGATACGAGGATGCAACCGCCAACCTTCGATAGAACTCCGGGGAGCGGCTGCAGAATTGCTACAAACCATCCCAGCGGAGAAGCAAACAAATATCCAAGCGGTAAGAGACGGCCTTGAAGCTAGGTATGGAGACAACCACATGCAGCAGGTTTACCGCATGCAACTGCGGAGTAGAACGCAGAAACTTGGAGAAAATCTTCAACAGTTGCAGGCAGACATTGAGCGATTGGCAAACTTCTCTTATTCAAATATGACTAAGGAATTTCCGAACGAGGTAGCAATGGATGCATTTATAAATGCACTCCAAGATCGGGGCTTGCAACAAGCCGTTCGTTTGGCGGGAAAGAAGACGACTAATGAAATACTGGCGTTCACATTGGGATATGAATCTGCTAAACTGGCTACCAGGAGTACATATAGAGTCCGGGAAATGTCCGTCCAGGTATGTTCCTGCCAAAGAATCGGGCATGTACAACGGAGAATCCCGAGACCTGATATGAAGTGTTGGACATGCGGCGAAGTCGGCCACATCTCTGTTGACTGTTGGAAACGTTGGCGAATGAATGAAACATCAATTGAGAATTGTTGTTCATGCGCTAATCATCAGAGGAGACTATCAATGGACCAACCTGAGGCCAACAGCTCGGGAAAACTTGTAAGGGCAGGCTCTATGGGGCGAAAGTCGTCTGGTGGAATGTGCAGCCCCAGCATCGTAACTGTATCACAACTCCAACGGGATAACCAACGTTTTGTTATAACTACGAGTGTTAACGCAAGGAGAACAACAGTGACAATCGATACTGGAGCAACGAGATCCATAATTCGGCCGGATGTCGTGGGCAAATAGCCCTTAATAAAAATAGAAGATACGCTTTGAAGACTGCCACAGGAGAACGTTCTACAGTCTACGGAGAAGTCGAGAGCATAATAATGCTGGGCAATATTTCCATCTCCCACCAATTTTTGGTTGCCGATATTACGGACGAATGCATTCTTGGAATAGATTTCATGAAGGAGCATCAAGTTGTTCTACATATCGGGCAAAGAACACTGCGAATTGGTAACTTAGAGGTTGCCATTACACTGCAGGACGAACAATTGCGAAAACCATGTAAGCCAGATTGTAAACATTGTCATAGAGCGGAAGAAAAACAAGAGGCGTACGACATCGAAATGTACAAGTAGAAGTACTAGATGGGTGGACGAGTGATGCTATACGCGCAGCTCAGCTTCAGGATGAAGATATGTCGCTAATCCTGGAATACAGAGAAAAGAACGAGCGGCCAACTTGGAACAATATTTCCGACAAGAGTGGAACATTTAAAGCATATTGGGCACAATGGAATTCCTTGCTGGTGGAAGATGGAATCCTAACGCGTAAATGGGAAGTCGAGGACCGAAAATTCCATCGAATGCAGATTCTAGTCCCACCATCAAAAGTGAAGGATGTATTAACAGAAATGCACGAGGGGACCTCCGGTGGACATCTGGGCGTTAATAAGACGCTTTCAAAATTACGATCTCGATTCTACTGGCTTCATGTGAGAGATGACGTCGAGTCTTGGTGTAGGAAGTGCACAACTTGCATTGCGACCAAAGGACCAACAGAAAAACCAAGGAGCGCTATGAAGCAGTACAACGTGGGTGCCCCTTTCGAGCGAATTGCGATTGATATGTCAGGACCATTCCCAAAAACCAACGACAACAACAAATACATGTTGGTCATCATGGATTACTTCAGCAAGTGGGTGGAAGTCCTTCCAATTCCAAACCAAGAAGCAACAACCGTCATTGAGCAGCTTATCAATAATTGGATCAGCAGATATGGAGTTCCATGTGAGCTTCATTCCGATCAAGGCCGAAACTTTGAATCACAGATATTTCAAGGCATCTGTGCGGCACTGGGCGTAAGGAAAACCAGGATCACACCCTTACATCCGCAGTCAGACGGAATGGTGGAAAGGTTCAACCGAACAATAAAAGAGCATATATTGAAGGTCGTTAGTGATCACCAACGAGATTGGGACAAATATGTACAAACCTTTCTCACGAGTTATAGATCGGCTAATCACGAGACCACAGGCCATTCTCCAGCAAAAATTATATTTGGACGAGAGATACGATTGCAGTGCTCTAAAAAGCCCTACCACCTTTTTCCCCCATTCATACATCCTAATCCCAGTAATCCTACACCAAAACCTTAAAACTAATCCAACTCCTAAAAAACCTAAACTACATCCAAAATTCGCAATAAACGAATCAAACATTCGTTTATCGTTTTGCATTTGCCCCACGGCATAATCTAAATTTAAAACCCAGAAATACATTTCAATCTGGTAAAATCCCTCGTAAATTAAATAAACCAAACCCATGGCAAATCGAACCAGATGTTCAAATTTGCCACAAACAACCAAAACCCAAATTCAAGTACAAATCCTCATATGCAAATAGTTTCATGAGAATTCAGAAAACTGAATTCTTATCTAAAACAAACATTGAGCATCACACGAAATGTATCGAAAATCGAGATTTTCCATCTGAAACGTTCGTTTTCAAGATACAAATCTCGATTTGGTGCTGTTTAAAAGGTGATGTATCGCGATGTCGAGGAGGCAGTTAATTAACGTACATGGTCCCCGGCGGAAGTCCTGCACCACACGATCAGGGCAACCAGTATCTAAGTAACATCATAGAGGAACGTCCTTGGAGGTGGTGCCCCTAGGGGAATCGTCCTTTTTTTCAAGTGAATAAAATAAAAGTGAATTTACGATATCAAAAGTATTTTTATTATTTGGAACTGTGCGTTCGGTATAAAACGTTGGCTGCTCCAGCACAGGCGGCGACTTCCAACCAAGAACCGGTGAGTAGAGTGGTGGCACGCCCACAAAACAGATCGTTGCAGCTTTCCTCGATTTCGGACATCAACAGGAGGCGCCAGGTTGCACGGCGCTGAGACACTATTCTTGAAACGACGTCCCACGAACGAGTTGGTCGTCGTTCTTCCCTCAAGGTTTGAGGAAGCACGGCGGCGACCACATCAGGTCCCCCGAGGAGCGGTCTTAAGGGTACATTCTCATCAGTTGGGTCAAATTTTGGTCAAAATTTTTTTTTTTTTTTGCGGAATTCGATAGTTACAACTGTCTAGAATATCATTAAAAAGTTATGAGCCTCCGAGCCGACTGAGTCAAAGCAGGTAGCGACTACACTTAAAACACTTAAACGGGTTTTCTGGAAAACAACGTTTTTCGAGCTGGCGACTGTGATAACTCAGTCAGTCAGTGTTTGCGTTCCTGCCTCGGACTTTATAGAACACCGGAGTCGCAATCCAAAAAATTCTATCCCAACAAAATCCTGTATAACAAATCAGGGTTAAATAGGATAGACAATTTCACAATTAAAATTATTCGTGGTCACACAGCAAGGGCAATGTGCAGTGACAATAATCTTATCTCGGGAGCATTCTATCCCAATGATATGTATCTGGAGAATACCCTCCAGAAGCGTTCCCTTTCTTGGATCAAAGAGACCTTATCCAAGACGTGCATAGAGTCCCAATTATTTACCACGCTCTCCGTAATGTCAGGGACAAACGAATTCTCCATGATAGTGATATCTCCAATTCCCCAGACCGCATGCGTTTTAGCACGGCGATCAGTGAAAGAGATAAATCAGCCAAAGATCGAACATCTCCCAAATGGTGGTGGCTTCTCAACGAGGAGAGGACTTCTCTTCCTCGGATATAGTATGCCTCTCAAGAGCAACGCTCTCCTTCCTCTTGCCCCCCCCCCCTCCCCCGTCCTCCTTTCCCCATTACTTTTATTTTTAGTTTATTATTTATTTCTTATTTTATGTTTTATTCGTTTTATTTTGAAGTTTTTGTTTGTTATAATTAAACAAAAAAAAAAAAAAAAAAATTGTAATAATAATGTATACATATAGATGTAAACGAGGAGTCCCTCTAATATATGACTTATTTCATATATATATATATATATATATATATATATATATATGTATATATATATATATATATATATATATATATATATATATATATATATATATATATATATATATATATATATATAAGAAACAAAAAAAAAGATGTGCACCGAAAGGCATATATAAAAATCAAGTTGTAATGTGTAATTTAGAGAGCTCGCATAGAGCCAGTAAGTTAATTTAAGGACTGTGATTGTAGAAAAGGGTTTAACATTTACCCCTAATATTATACATGTAAAAAGAATTAGGAAAATAAATGTGGTTTAAAAACTAAAAAAAAATTCTTCACCCAGATCGAGCAGGCGGCACAAAAACTTAGACTGCACATTAATGAGGGAAAAACTAAGTACATGGTGCCAACTTCTGCGTAGAGAAGACCTAACGTTGGTCAAACTATCAGAGTAGTGGAGCACGAATTTGAAGTAGTGCAATCCTTAAACTACCTTGGGTCAATAGTATCAGCCGATAACAATATGGAAGAAGAAATACGCGAACGGCTGATCAAATCCAACAAAAACTACTTTGGTCTATCAAGGCTATTTAAATCCCGAAATTTATCCCGAGCATCCAAGCTACTACTGTAGAAGACCATTGTCTTACCAGTACTCATGTATGGATCCGAGACCTGGGTGCTCAATAAAAGGCACTCTGAACTCTTAGCCGCGTTCGAGGCAAAGGTTCTAAGGAGAATTGTTGGCCCCGTATGTGAGGGAGGACGATTCCGGAGACGCCACAACCATGATTTGTACCCGATCTACCTTGAAGCTAATGTTGTAAGAAAAATCAAGCTCGGTAGACTCCGATGGGCTGGACACCTAGCTCGAATGAGCGAAGAGGAGCCTGCCCCGAAAGTCCTTTGTAGCAGGATGTATGGAAGGAGACAGCCCGGCAGACCTTGTCTGCGATGGGGGATGGCGTAGACCAGGGTGCCCATAGCCTGGGAGTGCCAAACTGCATGACATCGGCTCGAAATCGGGACCGGTGGAGAGATTTGTTAAATAAGGCCAAGACAGGATCCCGGTTGTAGTGCCGACGATGATGATGATTTTGGCACACTTTCTAAAAATAAGATTAAAAAAGCTCGTATTTCGAGAAGTCACCTTTGAGGAAGGCATTTTATATTTTTACGCATAAGAGAATAGAAATCGGGTCCAGGTTTTTACCCACTATATAAAGTTCATAGAAAAATGAATGTACTGATTATCACATTTCATGTTGCAGAGGTATTACAGTATTTTAGAATTTAGTACATTTCATGCTTGTTATTTATGCATATATGATCTACAGAGTTTTCAACTTTAGAAATTCGAATTGGATCACACAGGCACATGATAGGATAACAAATTAAGGCGAAATATCATATTTTTTTGCACTAATTGAATTGACACCAATAGATTTTGGTTAGATATATTTGTTTTAAGTCAGCGAAAGACTAATAACCTTGCCCGTAAAAAAAAATTATTATAGAAAATTTAACAAGCCTCGAGACTTGCTAAATAAGGCCAAGACCGAATCCCGGTTGTAGTGCCGATGATGATGATATTTGTTTTAAAGGTCATCTCAAGTAATAATTCTTATTCAGATGAGTTTTACTTTTTTTGGAATCAAGGTGTTTTGTTTTCCTAAATGTAGAAAACCAACTAGCTATTCCTTGCAATCTCATTGTTGACTCCATTAATCAGTCTACGACAATATATGATCCATATAGCTCGCGCCTCTACGCCTCTTGTTGTACAATAAACCTATTCGTATATTTGTATCATAAAACAAGAGGAGTATAGCAGAAAGCCTTGCCAACTGGCGCTATTAATTTTCAGTTGTTTAGATTTGATGGATGTAATAAAAAGTAAGTGATATGGGCGACATGGTCACCTTTCGTATATAACCAATGCCTTCTTGTGGTAAGAACTCCATTACGTTAATACCCCATTTTCAAATTCTGACCTTAAGGACATTAAGTCATTAATTAAAGCTCTGAAATATCTTACTTTGGCTGCTAACGCTAGTTTTCTGGAAGCCGCTAAAACACCATTTGATATATTTTTATGACTGCACCACTTTTAAAGCAGCGCAATACACATCTAGATTTACGATCAATCTAGCGGAAAAACAACTTTATTGACCCGAAACTGACTTAATGGCCATTAAAGGCGATTAAATGCTGATGTAGATCACATATGTGATCGTTCCCTCCACCATAATGCCATTCTAGGCTATTCCCCGAATGAAACTGCAATAAAAATGCACTCAAGTGACTAGAAAAGATGGAACAATTTTAAACTGATGGAATTGTGCTTTACTGACAGAGAACGATCGAAGCATTACTGACGTCCTAAAGCCTGCGGCACAACAGAAAACACCACCCACATGGTGTAACTTGCCTCTGGCACTTGCTCTTTCATAAACCTGTCACCGATGACGATTCTTGTTCACGATAGAGGCACTTTCACCCAAAACTAGATGCCACCAAGTGTCAGCCATAAAAAACTTGATCATACTAAGAGCCTCACGATCTGTGAGATATTGGAATAACATTTCTGGGCGCATCCGTTCATCTATGCATCCATGTACCCTTCATTTTCAGTCATAGATACATAGATACATAATCGCGCTACACGATCCTCAAGATCTTAAATTTATTTTATGATGTAAAAATAAAAATCTTACAAAAACAACAAGGTGGATTCCCTATTGTGGGTTATTCGAGATCTGGCACACTTTCTATGCTTGAATGTTATTTTCAATCGTAAGGGGCTACGGTGGCGACGTCTTAGAGGCCGATCGCCTGCTGCATCTCCGATGCAGTCCTGTCATTAACACGGCCGCCCGTCGTCCGTTCTCCGCTGATCGGCAATCGGTTGTTAGTCAGTTAGCCAGATCTCCGGATTGCCGACCGCCAGAGTGCGGAACATTAGTTTTGAACATATTTTTATCCGTTAGCGCCTTAAAAATATTATGTGTTGCAATATTTATAGAAAATATCTTTTTAGCAGGTGCTTAAAGCGCGTGTGCATGTGTTTGCGCATGCGGTTTACCCGGCCGGACGACATATAGTCATCAAATATCTCCTTAGGCTTGACCAAAACACATTAGAGCATCGGGAAAATTAAGCACATCCATCGACAAGTGAGTATCGGATACTGAACGAGCAATAAGATCACAACATGAAATGTGCTCGTACCTGAAATATAAACTTTAAAGATGAATCTTCGATGTTTCTCGTCTATTTTGTGATCCAAAAATAGGCGCGTAGAGTTTCCATGCCTCGTATTGATCAGGCTATGCCCCAGTGCGAATGCACACGTTAGGGCGATTTTTAAAATGAATAGTCAATCGGAAGCCATTCTGTGGTTTGTGGGCAGGCCAGTGGAGTAATAGCTTATGATATGCACTTATGAGATGTACATCATCACTCATCGGCCTAACAGTGCATCACAGATTTTTGCGTCTATTGCGACTGCCAAAAGATTATTTAGGTCGTCACTGGTATGATAAATTACTCGTATGTGAGCCATTCAACCTTTTCGATTTCCCTAATGGTGTTTGATGTGAGTGTGGACTTCTTTTAGTAACAAGATGTTTTAAGCCTGTTGTTCGTTTTTGAAAGTGTTAAATCTTACTATTTTCTGGCGCAAGACTAATGACCTTGCCCGGAAAAAACAAATCATTATGGAAAATTTAACAAGCCTCAGGACTTGCTAAATAAGGCCAAGACCGGTTCCCGGTTGTAGTGCCGATGATGGTGATGAAATCTTACTATTCCAACAGATAGTGTATTCACTCATTAACTAATCAAATGATTCCGTGGATTGAATTCACGTTCTTGGATATGAAATTGTAAAGAACTAAGTTGATAATCTTAAGTGTGTTTTGAATGCACACATTTTTTTTGTTGACATTTAAAGTATAAGCATTGGCAAACTGAATCATGGAGAGCACACACGGTAGAGCAACACATTAAAATTTTAAACATTTTATGAAATTGAGCTCCGTGTTTACAGAACCATAATCATGCCGATTATTCTATAGGGATGCGAAACATGGGCTCTCACCAAAAACAAATTCCGCGTGTTCGAGAATAAAGTTTTAAGGGGTATCTTGGGCCGTATATATGACGAGGAGGTAGGACAGTGGAGGAAACTCCACAACCACGAATTGGAAGAGCTATACCGCAAACCTACAATAGTGAGAGTCGCGAAGATTAAGATGGGCCGGGCATGTGGCGCGAATGGACAACGATAGGACCGTGCGTAGAATTCTTGACGGTAAAGCAACGGGAAAGAGACCGACAGGACGGCCGCGGCGCAGATGGGAGGACAATGTTAGGTTCGACCTTGAGAAGATCGGATCGGCTGGTCAAGCGTGGAAGGAGAGTGCGCAGGACAGGGAACAATGGCGGAGTCGAGTCAGTGACGTCATACACTTCCGGGTTCCTACAGGCCAATAAATAGTATAGTAGTAGGAACCCGGAAGTTTATGACCTCACTTACGCGATTCCGCTATCGTTCCCTGTCCTGTGCACTCTCCTTCCACGCTTCACCAGCCGATCCGATCTCGTCCAGGTCAAACCTCTGAGGTTTTTTATTCTTCGGAAGTGGCTTCCATATCCCATATTGTCACATCTTCCGAGAGGTTGCCTCCCCTCCACGCTTCACAAACTCTGCCGGTATGCATGAGACTCCGGGAGCCTTGTTCTTTTTCAATAGATTTATTGCGTCTACAACTTCGTTGAAAGAGGGCCCTGGGATCTGAGTCTCGGCTGTCTGTACGTTTTGGTGCGTTTATCTGTGGTTGATTGGTGCGTACGTTGAGAAGGCTTTCACAGTACTGCTTCCATCTTGTCACGATATTGTTTGTTTCTGTGACCAGACAGCCGTTTGCGCTCGAATTACGTTGGCTCTCCCTCGGTAGCCATTTCTAATTTAATTTATGCCGGCATACATACCTTTTATGTTCTTTGCTCTGGCATTTTCTAAGATTTTTTCGACCCGAATCTTCTCCCATTCGCCTTTTTTGAGTTTGAAGTCTCGTCGTCTCTCTCCGAATCGTCGCGTATCTTTCTGCGTTGGCTTCATCATATCTTTCTAAATGGATCACTCTGAGGCGTTTACGTTCTTCGGCCTTCGCCCCGCATTCATCGTCGAACCAATGTTTGGGCTTAATAGTTTTCTTAAATCCTACTAACTTTTGAGCTGTTTGTTTGATTGTGTCTTTGATCGATCTCCATTTAGTGTCCACACTATTGGCTTTCTCTTCCTCACTGCTCCAATTCTCTTGGATGCTAAATCTCTTCGTTAGTTCGTCTTGATATTCAGATGTCCAACCTTATGCTCGTCTCCCGTGACTGCCCATGTGGGTGTGCTGCGAGGCGACTCCTGATTTTGCCCATCACTAGAAGATGTTCGGAGTCGCAAACTGCCCCTCTATATGATCTGGGTTCCTACAGGCAAATAAATAGTAATAAAGCCTACCACAAGAAAAATAATAGATTTCGCGCATTACGCGATTTTTCGGAGAGGAGCATCGTCAAACCGGGAAGATTGGGAAGATCGCCTAGGAATTCACATACACTGGGTACGTGGTAGGTGTAGTCCTCAAAATACGTCTTCGTCCGGCCTGTGCCACCAATGCTGGTATGCGCGATAGTTTGACTGAGCATCCGGGCATATTAAATCGTCGTCGTTGCCAGAAACGACCAACCGCGTTGCTAAAGATTTTAAAGAAAGATTTGCACCTACACGCAAACAAGAATCGGGAACTGAATCCTGCCGACCATTTGCAGATCGGAAGGCAAAGTTGTAACGATGGCGCAGCTGAGTCAGTGAGGTTATGACTTAATTAATATAATATAAATAATAAATATTAAATAATAAATAATAAATAATAAATATTAAATATCAAATAATAAATAATATTTAATAATTACTAAATAATAAATAATAAATGATAAATAATAAAAAATAAAAAGTAAATAATAAATAATAACAAATAGATGATAAATAATAAATAATAAATAATAATAAATAATAAATAATAAATAATAAATAATAAATAATAAATAATAAATAATAAATAATAAATAATAAATAATAAATAATAAATAATAAATAATAAATAATAAATAATAAATAATAAATAATAAATAATAAATAATAAATAATAAATAATAAAAAATAAAAAATAAATAATAAATAATAAATAATAAATAATAAATAATAAATAATAAATAATAAATAATAAATAATAAATAATAAATAATAAATAATAAATAATAAATAATAAATAATAAATAATAAATAATAAATAATAAATAATAAATAATAAATAATAAATAATAAATAATAAATAATAAATAATAAATAATAAATAATAATAAATAATAAATAATAAATAATAAATAATAAATAATAAATAATAAATAATAAATAATAAATAATAAATAATAAATAATAAATAATAAATAATAAATAATAAATAATAAATAATAAATAATATATAATATATAATAAATAATAAATAATAAATAATAAATAAATAACCGGACAGTTGTATTCGAGATTATTAGGTCAGCTAAATGAGAAAATAAAAGAAAACCGTACTCATTTTCTAAAGACATTGACTTGCCCTCGTAAATCCGGAATTCTGTTGCTTTCGTACGTATGTCGAATATCTGTGGCCATAGTAAACACAACTTAACGGAAACTGTCTCCCCTTCAGCAAAACTTGACGATGAAAGCAAAGGAGAGCGCAAATGATTAAGCCATCTAAATGGGTTTATTT
This sequence comes from Microdon myrmicae, assembly GCA_963931805.1. NCBI lineage: Eukaryota > Metazoa > Arthropoda > Insecta > Diptera > Syrphidae > Microdon > Microdon myrmicae. The sequence goes on along the minus strand of OZ007498.1, from coordinate 168,309,315 downwards.
ATTTTTTCTTGCGGAGTAAATGAATGGAGTAAATCGGGCATGTAGGGTATTGGTGTTTCTTCTGGCTTCTCCTCTAGACCACAAAAAAAAAAAAAAAAAAAAAAAAAAATTAAGAGTGTTCTAACACATTTTTATAGGATTCGAAAATTTAATTAGTTAGTTGCCCAAAATAAAAGCACATTTATATCCAAAAAATGAGATCCCAAGTATTATTTACTGACATCAAAACCATTTCTACTGTTCAGGTGCGCAACCTTTTCTGACCGCCATGATGTGACCAAAAATATTTGTCTACAATATTTTTTTTTATACAAAACAGAAGCGAGTTTGGGTTACTCTTAAAAGTCAATGCTAAATGCAAATGAATACTCAAAGTATCATATATCAAGGCAATTCAATTTTTGAAGCTGTCAGAATTTAACAGTGCATTCACACACCCTTGAGTGACAGCTACAGCATCTCTTATTACCAGCCCTTACCCAAGTTCCTGGTAGTCAAAAATTTAAATATTTGCCGCGTAGGATACGATACCTGGGTGTGAATCTGACTGCGATAGTGCGTGTCGCACAGGTAAAAGCGGCAAATGAAGTCAACACGCACGCCCATCAATCTTATAGATGAATGCGCGGATGTGTGAATAGATTTTTAAATCGATTTGATCATAATCAAAATTCAAAATTCACTTCATGTGTAGGTGTATGCTAATTATCTTCACGTAACTGCTTTTTAGGTTATTCAACTTGCCTAGGGATTGGATTGTAGATAGCCATTTGTATCTCACACACGGACTTTTAACCGTCCCAAAGGAGCACGTCTGCCGATTGTTGTCGTAAGCGGCTCTTCGGATTGTTGGTTCTAAAAACGCATTATCATAAAATTTTATGGTGGACCAAAATGAGTTTTTATTGCTGAAAACTTTATTATTATTATATGTTGTTGCTTTTTTACGATTGGGCGTTTGTTCGACAAACGGCAGACTTTTGGTTTGCTGTAGCAAGTCAAGAGTGCTGTTATTTTGGAACCCGAATTCTGTTTAAAGAAATTTAATCGTCTAACAAGGATGTCAGGTGTCGGTTTCTTTCATAGCCAGCATTTGAATTGAATAAAGGTATTTCCTTCATGTTGTCATAGAGACAAATATGTTTAACAGGAAATACAATATCGAGGGTGCGCTTGAATCGAATATTCCATCACTAGGTCTTCGTTTAGGTTCAATTGAGGAATGGTAATGTGTCTTGTTAATAGTATACACAACACAAGCGCGAGACGATAACTTCAACGAAGCAAATCTTACTTAAACTGCATCAAACGCAATCTAATTTAACTATACTAACTTCCTAATGGAAGTCTACTTTCCAATTATTTAGAGCTAAATTAGAACAGTGGTGTAATTGACATACTTTTGCTATTAAATGAGTTGGTTGGGAAGATCTTGTTGGACATTAAATGTTCTACATTAGTGTACATCCGATGCGCACAACGGCGACAACGAAATTGTTTGAACTTGACGAACATCCACCATTTTGCATTTCGTCAAGTTGCAAAGGCTTCCTGATGATGTACGTGCACATCATCACTTTCTTTCATCAACTAGCCGCCACAGCGCACCGACGTCCAACCACGTGTTATCCTCCCTTCATCTCCACTACTCTTCAATAGGTTATGGGCCCAGGCATTCACCAGAGTACTGCGAAATAGAGTCACGGTTGGATAAACACAGGAAAGCTAAATTCTCGTCTATCAACAAAATGGCCCCATCCACAGCGAGCATCGAACAACTGCGGAAGGATAATTTCGACGCTTGGAAGCTGCAGATGGAGGCGATCCTAGTAAAGAACGACGCATGGGGCTATGTGACTGGAGAAATTGTGAAACCTGAATCGACGGAGGCGAGCACAGGCGAGGTCGAGCAGTGGAAAACAGGAGACAGGAAGGCTAAGGCAGACATCATACTAGCGATTGGACCATCTGAAGTCAAGATCATCAAAGGGTGTGAAACTTCCCGAGAAGTATGGGAGAAACTCATCTCCGTGTACGCGTCTAAAGGTCCGGCCAGGAAAGCCAGTCTACTGAAGAGACTGACGCTTCATCGAATGAGCGATCACGATGACGTGCGGACACACTTAAGTGACTTCTTTGACACCGTCGATAAAATGAACGACATGGAAATCGAAGTAAACGACGATTTGCTATGCATCATGCTCCTGTATAGTCTCTTCCCGAAGTTCGAGAATTTCAGATGCGCCATAGAATCCCGAGACGAGTTACCTTCACCGGAGGCGCTACGAATCAAGATAATCGAGGAAAGCGACGCCAGGCGCTCCAACGAACGACATGAAGCCGAAGGCACGATGGCCGCCAAGCAACGCGACATGAGGACGGAGGATAAACGCCATGGACACAATCACCCCGGAAACCGACAAAAGCCCTCCTACAAATACTACCATTGTGGAAAAGCCGGGAACTAGGTCGCCGAGTGCTGCTCTCTCAACAGAAAAGGACCGGGATCTTTTAAAGATCGAGGAAAGGAAAACAAGACGTAAAACTACGGTACAAGTGTACTAGCTTACACCAACTCTGCGCAACACGGATTTCAGGCTTTTAAGTCGACTGTCAGTAAGGGGTGGTGATTGGACAGCCGAAGCACATCCCACATGTCGAGTAACACCGAGGCATTCGAAGGATACAATGAAATTCATCCGATGAAACTAAACCTTGCCAACGGTGCCTCAACCGACATCACCGGACGAGGCGACATAAACATCATCACCCAGTACAAAGGCAAATATCGAAACGTAAAAGTGGATAATGTTCTACATGTCCCCGATCTGCGGGCGAATCCAATGTCTGTGAGCAAAATCACTGGCAGAGGATTCACAATCACTTTCAATAATAAAGGAGCGAAAGTAACGAACTCAGAACGGGAGGTCATCTTCGAGGCTGTAAGGAAAAACGACCTGTACTTCGTTCCAGCAAGCCTGAAAGAAACCCACGCATCCGCCGCTACAACTACCCCGGATGTATCACCACTGGAAACCTGGCACCGGAGACTGGGTCACTTGAATATTAAGGATTTAACTTCGAGCCACAGAAACGGGACTATACGAGGAATGTTTTTCAGGCAGCCCACACAAGAAATGAAGTGCGATATTTGCGCTCTCGGGAAAACAACGAAGCTTCCATTCCCGAAGGAGTCAGCGCGAAAAACCTGTATATTGGACCTGGTTCACACCGAGACTTGCGGGCCAATGAGCATCAAAACATGGGGCGGCTCTATATACTTCGTCACGTTTATCGACGATTGTTCTAGGTGGTGGACAGTGAAAATGATCAAAAGTAAGAGCGAAGTTTTAAACGCCTTCAGAGATTTTAGCGCGTTTGCCGAAAAACAGACTGGAAGGAAGATCAAGAGCCTACAGTCTGACAACGGGACCGAGCACGTCAACAACGAAGTCAATACCTTCTTAAGGAAAAACGGCATCCATCACAAGCTATCAGTGACTCACACACCTCAGCAAAACGGAGTAGCCGAAAGAAAAAACCGGACACTGGTGGATATGGGTAGATGGCTCCTCATACAAGCAAATCTGGACACAAGATTTTGGGGAGAAGCAGTCAACACAGCAAACCACATTAGAAACAGATGTCCGACCAACACACTCAACGGAAGAACTCCATACGAAGTGTGGACTGGAAACGCTCCAAACGTAGGCCATTTTCGTGAATTTGGATGTGTTGTCTACTCGCTAGAACGAGGACCAAGGAAAGGTAAATTCAGCCCCAGGTCCAAAAAGGGGATCTTCGTCGGCTACGCTGACAAATCGAAAGCGTACAGGATTTGGCTCCCCGACGAACGAAGAATCGAAATTGCGAGGGACGTGAAGTTCTTCGAAAAACATAACGACCGGAGTCCCGCCTCCAACGATTTTCGTGCAACAAGCGACAAATCTGATACTGAAAGTGCCACGGTCGAATTCATCACACCGGATACAACACATAACGAAACCATGGCGAGAGATGAACAACTCAAAGTAACAAGAAATGAAGCAACCCCAACCAGCAGATCTGACACAATCATCACAAGAAGAGGACCAGGAAGACCACCGGTAGAAAGGACTGGACTCAGGGGAAGACCTCGAAAACTATTTCAAGAATGCGACATCTCTTCGGAGACCGCGGGAGCAGCCGAAGTTCCTATAAAAGAAGCAACAAGCGGTCCAGACTCCGAGGAGTGGATAAATGGCATGGTGCAAGAAATCGAGGCCATCATCAGAAACGACACTTGGACTCTGGTAGATCGGCCGAAACAAGACAGAGTCACAGGCAGCCGTTTTGTCTTGCGGAACAAATCGAATCCCGACGACACGATAGAATGAAAGGCACGCATCGTTGCACAAGGATTCTCCCAAGTACCCGGAATTGGCTACCACCAGACGTTCGCTCCAGTTGCAAGAATGAACTCCATTCGAATTACGTCCGCCCTAGCCGCTCAACACAACATGAACATCCGCCACCTTGATGTTGCAACGGCCTATCTAAACGGCGAGCTCGACGAGACAATTTACATGGAGATCCCCAAACACACCGACGTTGCCCTGGAGAAATTAATTCAATCCGGAAAAGGCAGAGAAAATATCAAAGCAAAACAAATGCTAACACAACTGCAAAAGGGGAATAAGGTATGCTGGGTAAACAGAGCTCTATACGGACTTCGCCAAGCAGGACGACAATGGCACACGGAGCTGAGCAGTGAGCCCAAACGCCTCGGTCTCAAGCAGTCCACCGCCGATTCTTGCATATTCTTTGAAGGAAAAGGAAAGGACATACTACTGTTCACCGTATACGTGGACGACATTTTAGTTTCCTCACAAAGCACAGCAAAGATCGAGGAACTATCAAAGCAGCTCTCAAAAACATTCAACAGAAAGGACCTCGGCGAAATAAAGCATTGTCTTGGAATCGAATTTCATCGAGACAAGGAAGAACTGCGGATGACTCAAACCAAATACATATCCGAAGTCCTAGACCGTTTCAACATGACCGGCTCGAAGCCCGCGAGTACACCTCTGGACAGCAGCACTATACTACAGAAAGGGAAGGAGGACCCCGACAGAAACCTGCCGTTTCAAGAGTTAATTGGATTTCTCATGTACCTGGTACATGTATGTATGCACAAGACCAGATATAGCCTTTGCCGTGAGCAGATTGAGCCAATTCAACAGCTATTTCGACGAGCATCACTGGAAAGCCGCCAAACGTGTCTTACGCTACCTGAAAGGCCCGTCGAACATCGGGTTATCCTATAAAACGAGCAGGAAATGTCTCACCGGACCCACCGACGCGAACTGGGCCAACTGCCCGGACGACAGGAGATCGTACACTGGGTATGCCTTTACTCTTAACGGCACACCTGTCTCGTGGGAATCGCGATAAGAAAGAACCACCGCGTTATCATCCACAGAAGCAGAGTATATGGCCATATCCGATTCGCCTTACCAGACAAGCTGAAGTTATTCAACGACAACAACGGTGCTCGGAAGCTGGCTGAGAACCCCGTATTCCACTCCCGGAGCAAACATATCGACGTCTGACATCACTTCATCCGTGAAGCACTGGACAGCGGAACGCTCTCGGTCGAATACATGCCCACGGAACAAATGCCCGCAGACATTCTCACTAAGGCACTATCCAAACCGAAGCACGAGAGGTGTCTCTACCTCTTAAACCTGATGTAAATTTTTCGCATTGTTCTACATTAGTGTACATCCGATGCACACCCCGGTGACAACGAAATTGGTTGAACTTGACGAACATCCACCATTTTGCATTTCGTCAAGTTGCAAAGGCTTCCTGATGATGTACGTGCACATCATCACTTTCTTTCATCAACTAGCCGCCACAGTGCACGGACGTCCAACCACGTTTTATCCTCCCTTCATCTCCACTACTCTTCAATAGTTCTTCTACCATCAAATTGTGGACTACGTGTTTTTTTTTAAATGCAAATGCACCCACTAGACTGCAACTCGTCCGTTGTTTAAACTCATCGGTTACTGAAATCCTCATACTATGGCAATCTCTCCCTTTATTCGACTCTTGCTCTACTGTGGGTTATAATTCCGTCTTAATTTGATGGAAAGCCCACTCCCACATTTATAGATAGAAAGGTGGACTATCTGTCCTGATTTATCTGAGGGGAGGAAGGGTCCTGAAGTGAAAACTTGTGTATCAACTTGCATAAAACATCTTCACAATTTTTGTTGAAATGAACAAGTTGTCTTTAATTACAAAATCCGCAGAATTATTAACTTGAAAGCCTGTTCCATACGAATCTATGGCCATCAGCTCCAATAAAACTCTTCATCGTAAACACTAAGCTATAATCATCTTTCAAATTTTACAACGCCCATGTTGAATTTCAAAAACTTCCTGAAGACTACATAGGTTTAGTCTCAATTCAAACAAAAAATGTTGGGGATCTCTTCGAGGGATAGAAAAGCCAGCAAAGAGTTAGCGATGCAAAACAAGACAATCCCAAGGTGACAGCCCTGCGGCATACCATCGCATTAATACTGATTGATGAAGAATTTTAATTACACCCGTGATATATTAAATCGCAAAACTATTTGGCATTTGGACGCAGTACCCGGGGTTTGTTTGCCTGCCTCTCTATCGTCTACCCTTTGCTTCATATCTTTACCTCTCCTCTTTTGTTCAAATGAAAACATCAGCCGCCGAAACATTTGTGCGCAAATTAATCTGTTTGCCCACGGCAAAGGCACCATCACCATCATCATCTTCATCATCATCATCATTAAATCGCCGCCATCTTTTCGCAGAATTACATCGTGGCTTTACTTTCAATTAAAATCAACTTTGTTGTCATTATTGTCGGTGGCTTTCATTATCTTGTTATTGTAGGACGTGCGTTTGTTTAGACATCATTTGCATAATTTTTTTGAGATGAAAAGTCGAGGGTGTGAATTACAAAGGTCATAGATACTTGTACATCGGAACCCATATGATGCAGCCTAATAGGCAAGTGTGAATAGATACTTGAATCGAAAGAAGATTTAAGTGTTTTGCAATGACTGCTAGATGCGGTACAACCATAATTAATGGGTGGTAATCAATTTGAAGATCACACCCGAGTGGACAGAGATGCACATATTAAGATCGGTCCTTGTCGGAATAAAAACAAGACTTGCCATGGATGAGGATGATGTAATTGGTATGACTGCCAATCAATAAGACCGTTTCTGCTTAATAACCCAATTAATCGTAGCTGTCTTATTGCGTTGTGTGGCACAATAATTAGACCACTGACAGTGCAGATGAATGCTTATAGATGGGCGAGAAGACCGATGGCACGAACTGATGTAATCGGGTGATCTAAGTGCATCCGATGAGGGTCGTGCAATCTAAACTAGGGCATTGGAAAATGCTGCTTAAATGGATTTTATTATGGTGAACTTAGTGGATCAGATGTCTCGATTTCTTGTGAGTAATTGTGGATAGTTGTCATTTAATGTTAGGATTACACCTAACTGGATATTTGCCTTTAAGAGTCGGATATGTGTGTGACCATAACATGTGGAAATAATTTGTAACAATGTCACCTTGCTTGCTTGCACTATATAGGTTATGAATTAGTTTTGAATGTGAGAAAATACAGAGCGAATAGGAAAGAAACGATAGGGCAGTTAAGAGGAAAGACAAGGATAAACGGCAGGAAGAACCTGTGCAAAAAAATGCTTCGGGTCTTTGTACATTTCTTGCTTGGAGGAAACGATTGTCGATGATGTCGCATAAAACAAATACTGCACTTATTCTCTAGTAAGCCCATCACTGCAACAAAATGAGGCACAAAACACTACGAAGTAAATGTGGAGGTGAGAAGGTCCTTATTTTTTTCTAACTTTTTCCTACTCTTCTATCCTGCGATCTGGACTATTAATGTTACATCACATCCCCCGAAGCGTTTGTCTGTTACTTACTACAGAATTACATGATTCAATATTTGGTATTTGATTGAGCTGAGCAACTGTTGCAAGGCTAATAACCTTTCCCAGAAAAACCAATTATTGTGGAAAATTTAACAAGCCTCATACTTGTTAAATAAGGCCAAGACCGGATCCCGATTGTAGTGCCGATGATGATGATGATGATGAGCAACTGTTGCAAGTTTAAGTCTAAGCGCATGTTATATATTTTTTTATTTTTATTTATAACCTTTTTTTATGGGAACATCTTACATTATCTTACTTTTGTATTATTAAGTTATGCAATTCATAAATTGTTAATTAATCCTTTCATATGGGCGCAGAGATGCTATAGTTCTCAGGCAACGTTTCCTGAAATCAAAGCCGAGGCCGCACTTCGTGGAGCGACAATAGCCTTGTGAGTAGGGCGTTCGATTATAGTCACAGTTAGGCCGACTTGTCGTAAAAGACGACTAAATGTCGAGTGGTAGGTGGGTTCCAAACGCTTCGTCCGGTAAAATACCACCCCATCGAGATATAGCCTGCGTGAAATGGTCGGCAGAAATTCCTGGTCCACTTTCGTAGCTTGGCTGATGGACCAGTTCGAAAAAAGGTTGGTTTAGGTAGTAAGTGGGTCTCAAGGTGAGAGACTGTGGGAGAGTTCTTACCTTTCATGCATTTCTTCGCATACAAATTCCCTACAAGAATTCTTTCCATTATACGAGAGCATAAAACCAAAACCTATTCGGTACCTTTGCCAGGCAAATTCCAACCTTCCCACACCTGCACCGCAATCTCCCCGCAGCAAAAACATTTCCTTCCCAAGGATAATTAATGCTTTCAATGCATTACCTGGAAATGCCTGCAAAGAATTTTTCCTACAAGGGCATTCATACATGTATCAATGCATCTCTGCATTAGCCACCCAGAACCGAATTTCCAATTAGTGTAGATATTCACACTAGAGTTCGATCCTGGCGTCGTACAATTGACACAGATGGTATATACAAACCGCCATTGTATAACCATCTAATCTGCTTCGCAATGACTTGCAACTATCGTTACAGTTGCAAGCACTTTACCTAGAAATGCTCCTTTGTTTGAATCTCCAAACAAGCATCGACTTCGCGCATAGCCGCCGGATTGAATTCAAAGCATAAACAATACAAATATAGAATCCGTTTCCCACAAACGAATTTCCCTGCATATACAAATGCAAGCAAGGGATTCGTTTAGTCCACCAACCCATTAGCACCTTTTCCCAATGGCTATTCCCCTATTTACACAAGGGCATCACTCATCTAAGACTTTTATGATGCCCTCGTCCCATATTTGCTCTTAGCACATCTCTTCGACGCAACGTCGTCTATTTATTTAGCCGCGATGCACATCATAAATCATGATCGCCCCGATTCCTTTGTCCTTGCCGGCTGACTGCGTTGCTTTTCCATTGCCTTCGCGCATGTGTAAACAATACAGATCTGAACGATCACACACATACCACCATTATCTCCATTACGGGATCTGGTTTTCTATTCCACCAAGAGAGACTTTACGTTTCTCTGGTGGTAAGTAAATACATTTCCTTAGTGGAGAGGATATCTACCTCCACACCACAAACTCACCCCAAACGAGGGTTGTATCGTTGAGTCTTATTACATCCGCAGACCAGCACGGTCGTGGCGCTCCCGGTCTCCGTCGCGCGGCGGAAAAGCGTAGGTCGTGTCGAGGAAGAAGTGTTCCACCGTGTTTAAAATTTATAAAAATAAATTTAATATTAAATATAAGTTTCAAGTGAAGTATAAAACACTAACATATTTAATAATGGCTAAGAACAAAGTGGTTTTTATAAGGAGAATTATCCTTCACAATTTTAAAGATAATAACGAACCTGAAATAAAGTAAAAATTAATTAAGAACACTTGTGTTTTAATTGCTATCTGATGGATGGTGTTTTCCTTTACTCCCGGTTGTTGTGGCGGCGTTTCGTCCTTTTGGTTCGGCGTATTACTCGGAGGAACTTATATGATGGAGGAGGAAGATGAACGGAGTGTCCGTGCCAGGCACAATACTTCCTCCCCACAAGACCACCCCGTCACGGTGTACATTCCGCGATATCGTCGGGAGGAATTTTCGAGTATCTTTCCGATGTACGGCTGATGATCTGGACTGACATGGAGATAAGTCATGATGGTGCCTTCTGAAATAAAGACTTCCGAAGGAAAACTAATTTCCCACTCGGATCTCCGGGTAACTAGGGTGTACCGATATGAAGTGAGTTTTTTTTTTAAATAAAACACTAATTGTAAATGGGAGAGCAAAAAACATTTTATTCGAAGTATTGGTCATTGCTTTCTACACATTTCGACCACCTTTCTGCCAATTTGTGGATATCACGCCAATAAAACCGGTCGTGTTTTGAGGCAAATCATTCGGAGACCTAATTTTCGACTTCTTCGTAGGAATTGGAATGCTGCTCAGCCAATGCGTGTCCCATCGATGAAAACAAATGGTAGTTGAAAGAAGCCAAGTCTGGTGAATACGGCGGGTGGTGTAACACCACCCAGCCGAGAGCTTTTATTGTTTCTTTGACGGGTTTTGCTGTATGACTCGGGGCATTCTCATGCAACAAAATTACCTTTCCGTGTCTTGTGGCCCATTCTGGTCGTTTTTCGATCAATACATGGTTCAAATTGATCATTTGTTGCCGGTAGCGTTACGCATCAACAGTTTGCGCATCAGTTCATGATACAGCGCCCCTTCTGGTCCCACCAAACACAGAGCATTGTCTTTTTTCCGAACCGATCAGGCTTTGCAGTTGATGTTGACGCTTCTCCTGGATGTACTCATGATTTTTTGCGTTTAGCATTTTTAAAATAAATCCATTTTTCATCACCAGTCACAATTCGATTGAATACTGACTTCCTTTCGTGTCGTAGAAGCAACGTTTCACATGTGGTGTTTCGCTTTTCCATCTGCCTGGCATTCAATTCATGTGGCACCCAGTTCTCACACTTTTGGATCTTTCCCATAGCTTTTAAACGGCCAGTAATTGTTTGTTGTGCAACATTTAACATTTGTGCCATTTGTTTTTGACTTAAAGTGTCTTCTTGATCCAACATTGCTTGCAATTCGGCGTCTTCAAACTTTTTTGGTGGTCTTCCATCATTTCGCACATCAAAATCATTATCTCTGAACCGCTTAAACCATCTTTTGCATGTTGCTTCCGATAGAGCATGTTGCTTCCGCAAGCATTCGATGCGACTCTGCAGCACTTTTCTTCAAATGAAAACAAAAAATGAATGCTTTCCGCAAATCATCATTTTCTGGTACAAAATTCGACATTTTAAACAGGATTAAAAAAATGATGTTGTTTGAACAATGACTTGGTGCGTACTAAATATGTTCGACAGAGCAATCAAATAAAAAAATATAAGGGCTCGTTCACAACGAACTTTCCCTATCGATACATTTGTATCTTGACGCTCAATTCAGACCGGTACACCTGTATGTCAGGGGGAATATCATGCAAATATTTTGATAAATAACGGAACTTTAAGAAATTCGTCATCGTGTAATCAGATTCGTTCGCAAAACACTCTAGTCGTTCAACTGATAACGGCATTTTGTAACATCAGGAACATCGGTTTCACCAATACGAATGAAAATTCCACCAATATTTGCAAACAACGAAGCTGGTATCCTTGCCCTAACTGAGACCCAGGTCGATTCATCAACTGATTCGACATATCTTCGTTGCTCAGGATACGACTTCCATATGAGATTACGTTTTAAGAGTGGAGTCTGCGTCGTCACGTAGTCCGATCTGACTTGCCAAAGGATAGAGGCGTTAGAACCCAATAACTTGGAAATCATGTGGTTGAAGGTCGTGTGGGGAATTCTGTTAAATATCTTTGTTGTCTTTACCGCTCCCCGATCGACCAGCGACACTTTTCGAAAATCTTTTACGTATTGTCGACAGGATACAGATCAACCACCGGGCTTCGGATATTGTCGCTCTTGGCGATTTAATGTACACTACTCCGGCTGGTTGATACATTCTATCAGAACCGACGTAGCTGGGAGGCTGGCGGAGATGTTCGCTGTTAGTTGCAATGTGAATCAACTCCTGGAGGAACCTATGCGAGTCCCGGGGACTGGAGGTGATTATGCGAACATTCTGGAACTGTTTTTGACATATGACCCGAGGGTTTATACCGTGGTAGTTCCTGCGGCACTGGGAAACTCAAATCACTGCTTGGTATTGGTCGCGCAACCACTTACATTTCAAGCGAATAACCGACCCAGGCAGTTTTGCCTTTATGGAGGTATCTGGTAGCTAACTGAGACGATTTGCGAGATTTCTTCGCATCCTTTCCGTGGTTGGACGTGTGCTTTAGAGACGCCGATGTCGATTCATGCACAGAGTCGGCCACAGAGATTATTCTTCTCCAGATGGAGATCTACGTTCCGCGTTCCATCAAACGAAATTCATTTGATAAACCTTGGTTTGATAAAAAATCCGAGTAGATTACAATACCAAAAAAATAGAGCTTTTAAACAATGTTGCTCCAATCCACCGATGTTAACAGAACGAATTTTGTTAGAATCAGAAACACACTTACAACGAGAGAGTGGCCAATAAACTCCTTGAGGGCCCAACGGATTCCTGCCCCTTCTGGTCAATGGCAAGGCTGTTGTAGTACTCCACGAAGCCCTATCATCCGCCCCCCCCCCCCCTCCCATACATCTTGCACCTTATTTCCTATAACTCCATCCATATCCCCAAATCAACATTGAATCCAATGTTGAACAAATTGATCCAAACGTTCAATTGTCGCATTGATTCAATTCCTAGAATGCAAAAAATAAAAACAAACACGTGATATACGAACCAAATGTTCATTTGGTTCGCATACACGCAAAATTCCCAAAATCCCTAATTCAAACTAAATGTGCGGACCAGATGTCCCATCTTCGAACAAATATTATTGACAATCATAAAATGCGCGTCTGCAATTTTATGATCTTCTAAGAATTTGTTTGCACAAATTTGATCCCACAAAACTCAACATCCGTTTACACCTTTTTCAACAAACTAAATTCAAATACAAAAAATATACACCATCAAACGAACCGTTGTTCATTTTATCTCTATCTTCCGCTAGTCATGCAATTATAAACATCTTAACGTAGATCGCTCGCTAGATGTTTATGGTTCGAAAATTCTAACAAAGGAACTATACCAATCCCACGGTTCTTTTTAGTACCCATCTGAAACGCACAAGAACATTGTTAGCTTAAGCCAGGTGGGTAACCTAAACATATCCCACGGAAAGATCGGAGAATAAGCGGCGGCGTCCGATCTTTAAACAAAAGGAACAAGATTCCGATAACCAACAGCTAATGGTGTTGATGATTATGAGGTAAGATTTCTCCTTTTCATATCCTATGGGAAATTCTCCTTTTGAGATGTAATGGGAAATTTTATGTTGTTAACAGATACTATGGGAAATATATCTGTTAGCAGATATGATGGGAAGTTCTGTGCAGAGATGCGCTGGGAAGATTTCCCTTGCCGATGGGGAAGTGGAATTAGTCTAACGAGTGAGTCCAACAAAGATAGTCGAACTGCGAGGATCTCCAACGAAGAGACTCTAAGAAAGATAGTTGAGCAGCGTAGTCAAGAGGAGATAGAGTTTTAGAAAATTCTTTATCGAACAGGAGGACACCGAACCACACCGAGGAGGTCGAACCGCGAAACAATTACGCTAGTAGAAATAACGCGCAGTAAACTTACGAGTCCTTACAACTTTTGAAAGTCGTTCGAGTTCCGCGAAAGTGCCCACAAGTTTAGTGTCGCCGTTTGATTGAATAGTGGAAGACATTAAGAGTGCTAAGAACCTAATTAAGTTATACTTACAATTGTAAGAACTAAACAAAAATTACCGAAACGGTGTCCTCGGTGCTTAAGAGTGTTAAAGAACATAGTGGAGTCATTGCAACTACTGTAAGAGCATAACATTATAATTTGATTATCAACGATAAAATAAAAGGGACGTGATCAATGAATAAAAGAAATTTGTGTTTCATTTGTGTCGGTGTCCGTGTACCAAGTTGTTTTCATGTTCATGAACAGTGTTCGGCGGAACACTCCAGAGACCTACGACGCTTGGACAACATACAAATCCGCTATAGCGTCAATCCACGACAACTACCGTCAAACCCACTAAATATTTCTAGGAACAAGGGATATTAAAGCTTCCAAATCGGTGGCAAAAGTGTGTAGATCACACAGGAGACTATATTGAAAAATGTTGATAGTATAGTTACCGTGTGGGGGGATGGGAGCGAGCATACAGGACAAAGTCTCTGATTGCTTTCAACCCGGCGAAGGCCAGGACGATCCGTGTCCCTGTTCAACCCAAGTTAACATGCAGTCTCCACGTTGTTATAATATTTTTTGGTGCACCTCCGTGCTTCCGGTTTCCCGGGAAGAGTGGGCTACCGTTGTTGTCCTTTCCGCGCACTATCGACCATGTTGCCGCACGATTACATTGATGTTCTGAATTAAAGAACTAAACACGTTTTGGTAAGCAGTCATAAAAATCAAACACTTCTGATTCTTTTAAAAACTGATTTTATTTTCGAATTTATTCCTAATTTTTTTGAGGAGGTCTTCTCCTGATGCACGCTACACACAGACTCTGCCAAGCGACTCCAGTCAAGTCACCTTTCCACTTCGAAAATTCAAATCCTCAAATATCTTTATCTTCTCTCGAAGGTCAAGACGCATCGCCACTTATCGTTTGATCCTTTATTGGGGTTTTTGTTTGTTTTAGCCATCTAGCCACAAGATCCGCGGAAATTGGTTGCTCGTTTAGGATCTGGGAATCCGTGTCTATTAGTAAGTCATAAAACATCTGGTATGTGAGAATATGATGTTTATGACCATTAGAATTGTGTGTCGGTGTATCGAATAGATATGCCTTTTTGCACTTTTAGGTTTTGGATCTTGTAGGTTTTTTAGGTGCTAATTGCTTTTAGCATACATGGGAAAATAATTCATTTTGCTGTTTGATTTTAGGAAATAGAATCGAACAAATGCATTGAATTGAATAAATGAATTTGAATTCAATAAATGAGAATTTGAACGTTTAGTTCGATTTGGTTTGACAATGTTATGTTAGGGATATTAAATGGATTTTCTTATAGGTGGGAGGAAAATGTAATGTGGGAGAAAAATGGTAGGGCTTCTTGGAGCACTACAACGTGACACCCCTGGATAGCTACTTTAGCACCCCCCAAGTAGTGAAGCAATGCATGCAGCGACGTCCTGAGAAAGGTTGGCGCAAGGCTAATAACCTTGTCCGAAAGAAAAAATTATGGAAAGTTTAACAAGCCTCGGACTTGTTAAATAAGGCCAAGACTGAATCCCGGTTGTAGTGCCGATGATGATGATGATGATGATGAAGATAGTTAGTGTGTAACATTATTCAATAAATGTATAAAAATAAATTATCGTTTATATTTGGTTCACCCTCGTAGAATCTAAGAAAATATAAAATAAAAAATGTTGCGAAAATTAATACTTGAATACTTGAAGGCATAAATAGAAAATTCATTGTTGAACAGCTTTAATAGTGTAATGCCTGCGTTTTCAAATGATTTACAAACTATTTTATAGAGGCGCATGCTGACATCATAAGCATTCTCAGACAACATTCTCAAAGCGACCACAAGCATTCGTCGGGTTTCTTACTAGAAACACTATCTACCGTCATCGGTTGTAGATGTAATTGCATACATCGGCCCTCTTACAAAATGTTTATAGGGTTACACATGTCATCAACATACCTGAGCGGCTCACCCAAAAGTGTTACCCAGGTACAATTCTGAACGAAATTCGTTTCGCCGGCAATAAACACTAATAAACCGGTCCTCTAACCCTTTATGTTCACACCTTGATTGTTTCACACACCATTCCACCACCTGGACACATCCACCTTCGAAATTTTCTATCTGTCATCTAATTACTACTTTACCTACCGACATTTCAAAAGACTTAGAGTCACCTCGGGCTCCATAGAAACCCTTTTCTAGGACCCATTTAAATCATCAAGCAGCTGATGCAATCACTTTCGTAATGTTTGTAGTTATTATTTTCATTTGCCTGTTAGTATATTAGGCAGTGCCTTCTCAATCCCCTCTTATCAAATGGACGATAAAATTCCTAACGCATAGTTTATCCATTTACCCCGGCTGTCTGACCATTCGAACTTTGATATGAACTCCCGTGCCTTTTTTGTTTTTATTTAGGCCAAAGGCAAATAAAGGGATGTTCCTTCTCGGCGGCTCCTTTATGCCGCTCATGTATAATTTATTACATTTCAAGGTATTAATAAAGACTCTCGAACT
Organism: Microdon myrmicae; assembly: GCA_963931805.1. Taxonomy (NCBI): domain Eukaryota; kingdom Metazoa; phylum Arthropoda; class Insecta; order Diptera; family Syrphidae; genus Microdon; species Microdon myrmicae. Next base: position 168,292,915 of record OZ007498.1, on the reverse strand, counting down.
GCAATTAGGTGCGTATCTATTATTTCGTTCATTATATCCTTTTCAGTGCGGTGCGTGTTGTAACGTTTTTTTTTTATTTTGTATTTTTTATTTTTTTACTTGCTTATCTTCATAACCCGTAGAGTGGGCAATGAAGACGGTGAGACAAGAGAAGTGTCCTTCGCATTAGATAATTAGTGTCACAATTACAAACGTGTATAAATAATGCGTTGTAAAGGAGGAAACCAAGTGTGCTGTCCGTTTGTTTTAATCTTCATTTCCACGTTTTATCAGGAGAAACACATCTGGCGGCGGAGTCCGTTTCGTTAAAAACATTTCCCGGGGTGAAATCTATTAATTAACTTGGAATTATTGTCACCGGGAATGCCATTGATCCATGTTTATTTAGGTAAATAGTTCGATGCATGCAACATAGGTAACGATATTGTAAAACGGAAGAGACATTCAGGCAACAGCACGTAATTCAAAGTGGGAGAATAACGTCTACCTTTCAGATACCTTGCAAATGCATCGCGTCCATTAAGAAAAAGCCCTTAAAACGTCTCGATCTGAAGAGCGATTTATGACGGCACAATTTTCGATGGCACGAGGCGGGAGACACTAATGTATATACAGAAACTACGTTCGGGCTAAAATGAAAATTCCATGAGTTTCTTACACTGGTTCAGGCACTGTTAGATGTCGTGTAATGGTCAAGTATTTACTTAGCCTTGCTTGATCGGTGCCGAGATATGTTTTTGAAACAAATTGCAAAAAAGAGACGATAATTATAATAATAATAATAACCAAACCAAAGTAATAGAAAGAAAAATGAAATAAGTTAACATAAAGATCTAAAAACGCATTTACTATGACGTTAACGTTTCGACTATATTTTGGAAAAATAAATGTGTAAAACGCAAGATATTTGTAAGAATAAAACAATGAATACTTTTGGAAATATGCAAAGAAGTGTGATACACAAGGAAACATGATTCTGCTCCAATCTGTACTAAGTACTTCATAGAAAGATCGAAACAATAATAAAAAAATAAAAATAATAATTTCATTGAAATCTTAAATCTTTGTATGTTTTTTTCTTTTATTTAACTTTCTAGAGCTAAAATTGGGTGACCCTGTATTAACACAAACTGTATTTAATGTCAAACTCTAAGCAAATAGAACTCGACGTTGCCTGTAGTGGCTGCAGTACATTAAGCTCTCTGATTGAAAGATTTATATTTAAGTTTAGATTCATATTTAAATCTACAGGGTTGGTAAAGATTATATCGTAAAGAAAAGTAGGCTGATAGGTTGGTTAACAAGATTTATGAGTGTCGATTAAAAGAGCCCCGTGTTTAAAAGGTGCGTCTTCATTTCAATTCAATCATATACTCACAGCTAGGTCAGCTTGTCGTAAAAGGCGACCAAAGGCCGAGTGGTAGGTGGGATCCCATGCCCTGGTGAAATACCACCCCATCAAGCTATAGGCTACGTGAAATGTTCGGGAGAAACCCCTGACCCCATCAAGCTATAGGCTACTTGAAATGTTCGGGAGAAATCCCTTGCCATCTTTCGGAGCTTGACTGATGGACCGGTTCGAGGGAAGGTTGGTTTAGGTCGTAGTCGGTCCCAAGGTGAGATACCAACCCGTCACGCTGTATATACCGCGATATCGTCGAGAGAAATCTTCGACGGTGTTTCGGAAGTGTGGCTGATGGCCCGGACCGACACGAAGATAAGTCCTGATGGTACCTTCTGATATAAAGAATTCCGGAGGTAAACTAGTCTCCCATTCGGATCTCCGGGGGGGACTATGCAGATATTATGATAAATAACGGAACTTTAAGAGATTCGTTATCGCATAACCGGGTTCGCTCTCGATGTTCCGCCGACGCTTGACTGGTGACGACATTTTGTATCATCAGGGGCATCGGTTTCACCAATACGAATGTAAACGCCGTCCACCAATATTTGCAAACAACGAAACCTGATATCCTTGCCCTAACTGAGACCCAGGTCGTTTTGTCAAATGATTCGACATATCTTCGTTGCTCAGGATACGACTTACAGTCGAGATTCTGTTTTAAGGGCGGAGTCTGCGTCTTCGCACGGTCCGATCTGGCTTGCCAGAGGATGGAGGCGTTGGAACCCAATAATATTGAGATCATATGGTTGAGGGTCGTCTGAGGAATTCTGTTAAATTTCTTTGTTGTCTTTACCGCTCCCCGAATGACGATCGACCCGCGACATTTTTCGAACATCTTTCACATACCGTCGACTGGATGCAGATCAACCATCCAGCTTTTGAAATTGTTGTCCTTAGCGATTTACATGAGCATAATTCCGGATGGTTGATACATTCTAACAGGACCGACGAGGCTGGGAGGCTGGCGGAGATGTTTGCTGTTAGCCACAACTTGACTCAACTCGTGGAGGAACCAACGCGAGTGCCGGATGCGCGAGGCGATTATGCGAACACCCTGGATCTGTTTTGGAGATTCGAACCAAGTATTTATACTGTAGAGGTTTCTGCGCGACTGGGAAACTCAGATCACTGCTTGGTATCTGTCGCACAGGCACTTGCATATCAAGCGAGTAACCGACCTAGGCAACTTCGCCATGTATGGAAGTATGGGGCTGCTAACTGGGACGATTTGCAAGATTTCTTCACAGCCTTTCCATGGTCGGAGGTGTGCTTCAGACACTCCGATGTTAACCCTTGCGCGGAGTCGGTATCAGAGATTATTCTTCTGGGGGTGGAGATGTATATTTCACATTCAATCAAACGAAGTTCATCTGATAAACCGTGGTTTGACAAAAAATGCGAGCAGTTTACAGCGGCAAAAAATAGAGCTTTTAAGCAATGGCGCTCCTGACTGGTTCGCGCTCCTTCTGTTCAATGGCAAAAGCTGTCAGCAGTAACTTCGTATCCTCCTCTTTCCCCCCGTTGGTGACAGACAGCGGTACGTTAGTCACGAATTCAAAGGATAAAGCTAATGATTTCGCGAAGTTATTTCCTGCGAATACAAACCTCGATCCCTTCCGTTTGGAGCCACCTGTGATCGCGCCGGTACGGTCTTTAATGTGAGATGTGAGATTTCGTCCGCGTACTATTCAACGGATTCTACGTGAATTGGATTGTAGGAAGGCAACCGTCCTGGACGGAAAACCAGCAATAGTCCTTAAGAACTGTGCTCCAGAACTATCGCCGGTTCTTGGCAGACTCTTCCGCTTATCTTATGCACGGAGGACCTTTCCTGCCTGCTGGAAAACCGCTCGAGTTCAGCCGTCCGATAGTGATGGAAAAAGTCATCAATACTGAGTTAGTTAAGTATTTGTAGAGCAATGGACTTCTGAATGATTGTCAATACGGATTATCTTATGCATGGAGGACCTTTCCTGCCTGCTGGAAAATCGCCCGAGCTCAGCCAATCCCAAAGACGAGAAAAAAGTGTCTCCCACAAAATTACCGTCCGATAGCAGTACTGTCTATGTTATCTAAGGTGATGGAAAAAATCATCAATTCTGGGTTAGTTAAATATTTGGAGTGCAACGGACTTCTGAATGGTCGTCAATACGGATTCCGTGGCAGGCGGTACGCGGGAGACCTTTTGATACTTATAACTGATATATGGACATCTGCGATTGAGGGGCGGTCGCATTGGATATCTCCAAGGCTTTTGACCGCGTCTGGCACGGGGCATTGCTGAGCAAACTTTGTTCATATGGACTTTCCCAACAGCTTTGCGACTGGACGAAGAGCTTCCTTGAAAATCGATCGATCCGGGACGGCGAGTGTTCGGGTCTGTATCCTGTTAATTCGGGGGTGCTCCAAAGTTCTATTTTGACTCCAACATTGTATTTTCTTCACATAAATGATTTGTGGGAGACAACGGATAACAAAGTGTTCAGTTTTGCGGATGATAGTACGCTTGTTTCCTCCTTTTCGAGTGTTCTTTTGATTGGTGCATCTGCGTCGCATCAGCTGAGATGTACACAGATTGACTCTCTGAATCTGGATCTAGAGAAGGTCTTGCAGTGGGGAAGGGCCACTCTCGTTGACTTCAATGCAGCGAAGACACAATATACAACATTCACAAAGAAAAGTGGATCATCGGTTCCACAGCTGATGATGAATGGCCGCGCCGTCGAAGCTGGGGAAAGCTTGAAATTGCTCCGCGTCACGGTCTGTGGGAATGTATCATGGCATAAACCCATGTCGAGCATCGACAGGTCAACTTCAGGAAAGCTGAGCTATATTTTTAGAGCCAAGAAATATTTTACTCCGGCCCAACTTCCACTCCTATATAAATCCTAAATAAGACCCGCGTTCGAATATTGCTCTCATGTTTGGAGCTCAGCTCCCAAACATACCCTCGACCTACTTGAGAGCATACAGAGACGAGTGATCCGCCTAATCGGGGACTCGGAAGCTATGGAACTCCCTTCTCACGCGAGCGTTCCTGTGGTGTTACAACCTGCAACTGTTCAAAAAGAATTACAGCAGCTATTTGGTGGCATCTCGGGGCGCCCACTCAGCGTTGTAGGTTCGCCTCTCCCGAGAGAAGTCTACTAATTAAAAAAAAAAAAATTGCTAACAATATTTTTTTTTTTTCAACATAATCTCCTTTTAGGTCGACAGACAACTCCTAATGTTTCTGCCGCTTCTTTAACCCCTTCAAAATGTGCAGGTTTTCAAACTCTTTACATTCACATCACAGCAGTAATGTGGGCTTTTGTCAGGAACGCCACGTGTCCTTAAACTCGGGTACTTATTGATCGACAAGCATGTATGCAGGATTGTGAATCTTAAGCTATCTATGCGAATATTTATTTGTATAGTACATACTTAATACTTAAGGGTCTAAATCAAGTATTTTACTCACCTCGGACATAGGGACAGCAGTAATGTGAATCTGAAAGGTAAAAATAAAATACTGATTATCGACTGTTCAACGAAAAAGTTATCATGAACATCAAAATCTTAATTCAAATATAATGCAATCAATAAGCAAAACAAAAATATGTAGTACTATAATATGTTACATGTGTTAATCAGGAGGGTACGAATAGTGATTAGACTAGTATGCCAGGAAACTAACGCACTATAATCCAGGCGGAAATGCGACTTCTACACAAGTCAAAAAAAAAAAAAAAAAACACCAGGTGTTGCTAGCGCTCTGACTGATATAGGGAGGTTCTTAAACACTCGATATACCAATAGCGTAAAGAAATCACAATAGGCTGTGATATAGGTGACGTATATAGAAAGTTTTCTCGAACATTACACCTAGAAACTGAGTAAAAGTTAAGAATGTCGGACCACAAAAAGGATATTTTTAACACCTTCAAAGAATACAAATCACGAATAGGAAAAATCTTCCGGGCATAAAATAAAGGAAAACTAGAATGTCTAACCAGTCTTCGACAAATTTTTCTGAAGCGAATTTCCGGACAAAAATATTTTACGTTGATTCATTTTAAGAATGATGGGGCAACTGACAAAACTCCACTCCTTATTAGTTAACCCTTCAAACAATGACAACAGCAACAATAAAAACCGACGTCATCAAAATTTCTAGTAAATTCTAAATAACTGGTGTGATTTTGTTGTTTTTCCTCTAACTTTTACGGTCAAATGTTGGTAAATTGTTGTGGAGTGATTGCATCACAACCGATAAAACCAGCTCTCCTTATTATTGGACAAAGCCAACCTCCTAAAAACTGACAACAACAGCAAAAACCGAAGCCACCGAAATTTCTAATGTTCTAAATAATGGACATGGCTTTGTTGTTTTTCCTCTCATTTGCTCTAAAAATGACGAAATCGCCATCCGTGTTAGTGGCTGAAGTTACCTTGTGGTGAGATACACAAAAAAATAACACGAACCACAATGAGAAAGGGTATCAAAAATCAGTATACGAGGGTGGGCTGAAAAGTTTCTGACCACAACGTGAAGATAGCGGCAGTCGTCAATAAGTGTTGGTGAATGTAGTTGCGCATCTTTTGGCAGTTACTCACCAACATTTCAGCCATTTTGGACGGGTTGTTTTAATTTGACTATTGTTTGAGTGAGGCGATGTTTTTTGCTTTTTTTGGAGCCGATTTCCCCTTTGCAGTCCACTGTTTTGACTGTATTTTTGTTTCGGGGGTATAATGTCTAATAACCTTGCCCGTAAAAATAACTTATTATGGAAAATTTAACAAGCCCCGAGAGTTGCTAAATAAGGCCAAGACCGGATCCCGGGTGTAGTGCCAATGATGATGATGATGTATAATGCTGTATCCAAGTTTCATCGACAGTAATTAATCGTGGCCAAAACTCGGATTTATTGCGCCTAAACTGCGGCAACAGAGCGCGTTGGAAATGTTCACTCGAACACGGTTTTGGCCTAACGTGAACAAACGCGGCACCCAACGCGCGGACAGCTTTCTCATCATCAAATTTAGATTTAATATGTTGCACACACGTTCTTTGGACATTTTCATAGTCTCTGCTATCTCTCTCACTTTAATTCGGCGGTCGTCTAGCACCATTTGGTGAACTTTAGCGATGTTATCGTCAGTTGTTGCAGTTTTTGAACGTCCCCAACGTTCGTCGTGTCCCAAGCTCTCACGGCCAAGTTTAAATTCAGCTGCCCAAAATTTCACTGTGGTAAATGATGGTGCAGAGTCCCCATACACAGAACCCAACTCATTATTGATTTGCGTAGGCGTATCGCCTTTCAAAAACAAAAATTTAATGACAGCTCGATACTCAATTTTGTCCATTTTCACAAAAACACTCACATCGACTCACTCAAACGACTGTCAAATAAAATCTACGCATCCAAAATGGCTGAAATTTTGGTTAGTAATGGTCAAAGATGCACAACTACATTCACTAGCTAATATTGACGAGTGCTGCTAAATTGACGTTGAGGTCGGAAACTTTTCAGGCCACCCATGTACTGCAGCAATAGTATCATCTCATCTTATTTAACAAGTCTGAGGCTTGTTAAATTTTCCATAATAATTTGTTTTCCGGGCAAGGTTATTAGCCTTGCGCCAGGATCTGGAATTAGCAGATCCGAGTATTAAATCGAACGACAAGATTAATCTCATCATCGGAGCTGACCTCTACCCTACACTTATTTTCGATGGGTTGAAGAAAAACGAGAGCTCCAACCAGATCGCCCAGGCTACTCACTTGGAATGGGTGCTAACAGGTGCAACATCCTCCAAAACATCTGGTTGCGGTGGAATGAGATCTTTCAATAGCCACCATATTATTATTGATCTCGAGTTGGCACCATACAACTCTAACTCACATCAATTGGGTAACTCTGCGACTCCAGCTCGCAGGAACAAGGTTCAGTCTACATCAATTCCATGAGCTATTCAGAAAATTCTTGGAAAAATACATTACGCTCGATCACGTGAGCGAAATGAATACCAGAAACTCCTCTAGTGCAGCGAACCATCTTAAGGCGAAATGCGATTCTGGGGTACCGAGGAGTTGTCACACTTAGGTGAGAATAGCACAATTAAAGAAGTTTGCGACAAAGAGAAAGTCAAAAGAAGAAGGAAGAAGGAAGAAAGAAGAGTGAGAGTGAAGAGGGAAGAGGGAAGAGGGAAAAGGGAAGAGGGAAGAGGGAAGGGGAAGCGGGAAGCGGGAAGAGGGAAGCGGGAAGAGGGAAGAGGGAAGGGGGAAGGGGGAAGAGGGAAGAGGGAAGAGGGAAGAGTGGAGAGGGAAGAGGGAAGAGGGAAGAGGGAAGAAAATCTACTTAAAACCAAATCTCATCGAAATCGTGGATTCGCGAACCAAACTCAAAAATTCAAACTAAACTTCATTGCCGTTCGTGATAAACCAATTAATATATCAATAACAACATCAGTGATAAATCGGAAGTCGACATCTTCACCTTCAAATACTATAAATCCAATTCAAGTGCCATTGATTCAGTGTACTCACTTTCAATATACACAGTAGGTGGTCGAACCGCTTTCCAACATAATTTGAGGCAACCACAATCTTATACAGACATAGCACGAAAACCAGGAGCTTTCAGCGTTCCTCTCGGCGGACGATTTTCCTCACCACGAATAAACATCATCTTCTTTAACAACTTACATTGCACTTCACGCTAACCCCCGTAACCTGAGAAACCTTCGTCTCTTCTATCTGCCCGCCCACCACACTTCTTACGGCTCTAATGAACCCATTTCGCGAATGCTGCGGTGGGCAAACTCCTACCTTACCTCCTTCAAGTTCAACGTTACCTCTACTGCTTTTAAACTTCATCTCCTCTCTTTCCCCCCCTGACCACGCCCATTCACCGTCTACAATCTTACAACTCGTGCCAAGCTAAATAAATAAATGAGTAATAATAGATGGATAAACCCAGTAGCCAACTCGCCAAACATACCCCCCCCCCCCTCTTTTTTCTTTTTAACCATACTGTATATTCTTTAGTTTTAAGACAGTTGTTAAGTTTTATCGCTTGTACTAAAAGCTCAATATATGAGGGTTCTGCCCTCACTAAATTAATTAATTAATTAATTAATTAAATCTAACAGTGTTAAAAATAATAACTTATCACAACACCGAACTCTACCCTGGGCTCAAAAAAAAACAACTAAGAGCTGGGCTCCTATAAAACAAATCACAGGTCGCGCTGGTTCGTTGTGTCACTGCAACGGCCGAACTACATTTACAGGGTATCGGTAAATCGAACCAACGAATCGAAGAGAAATGAACCATAAATTCATCAGACCAAGAGACGCATGTAGGAGATGAACTATTATTCGACTTGAACCAACTGATGTGGAATTGCTATGGTACGACTCTAATAATTTAATAATACGTTTCCGTATTCGTATCAGTCGGAAATGGCATACATCGGATGATTTCTGGCACAACTTGGCTGTATCCTGAGTATTTCCTTCCTCGCGACTCGGCATATTTTGCTGGTCCTCAACCGGATTCGATGCGGTCAGTCACAATTCGACTTAGTTGCCGTGACATTCTTTTGTACCGGCCTCGTACGCCGTCCTGGAATGCGCATGCAATAGCTCAAGCATCGTTTGTTTCAGACTTTCTCTCGCTGCAATTTCCAGTTCCTGCTTGGCAAACATCATAGATGCTTCGACTTTCGCCCTTCTTGTCTTTGAGCGTTTTGACTAACCGACCCTCGTCATAACTTGGTAGCGGGAGTTGTGAATCATTCATCGCTCTACTCACGGTCGATATGCGTTCTCTCCTCTCCGCCATGTAGGCTATCAGCTTTTCTTGCCGGCACATCAGGTTGATAGTCGACACGGGGCTATTGGACGCAGCGATGTTTCCTTCTGGTGTTGTTAAAGTGCAGTGGTTCCCCTGTACTGGCGTGCTAAGCAGCAGGTGCGATGTGATCTCCCACACGGTGCGTAGGAGACACTTATCATTCTGTGTAAGCAGCTAGTATGGTGTGATATACCACAAGTTGGGTAGGTGATGTTTCGTCAACGGTGCGTCACCGCGTCCACCACAAGTTTACAATGTTGAACCGCTCCAAAATGTTACCACTCCTCACATTGTGCTGCTGTCCACCCGACCCTCCCTGACTTAAGCCTAGACCCAATACTGATTGATGTTATATCGATTTATTCAGACTCAATTTCAATGTGTGGCATTCTTAGCTATTATTTCATAGTAACTTCTTAAGTCGCCCTCACCCTATCAGCAGCCGCAAGCATTATCCAAAAGATAACATCACTATAAAAAGGTGAACACTTCAAAATGAATTAAAGGTATTTCATATTACATCTGTTACGGACGATCATTTTGTTACGAATTTTACGATCACTTATAAAAATTAAAGTGTTTTCTGTCCTTCCTTTAATTACCTTTTTATAGCCCACAATTTGTCATAATCTACACAAGAGGTGCTTCCGGTCTGAGTAACGGAAAGAGCCAGTCGAACTGAAGTTGTGTGAGCTTAGAACATCTGCTCGCTGGATACATTTGCATATGAGTAGAGTCTTAATATTTTGTTATCAGATTCTCAACAATATCAAGCGAGCAGATTCACTTGGTACAACTGCTGTGTAAATAACAAGACAGCAGCGATAAAAGAACGAAATCGTGGAAGGCAGTCTTGTACTCAAGCCACGCTCAGCAACCCCGTGAGAATGGAACATTAGTCAAAATCATGCTGAAACGCCAAACAATATCCCGGATGGGATTCTTCTTAATCCTTCTTTTGAAAAAGCAAGAAAGACGAGAATTCTCTCAACAGAAATGAATGTGATGAGCGAATAATGTGATGCACTAACCCGAATTTGTTTGCCTTTGGTTTTAGGGAAATGAAGTCTCAGGGAAAAGGCTTAGGTTCATTACCATACGACGGGACTGTAGTTAGAAAAATATATGCGGATGAGTTTTAGGAACGCAGCTAAATGTATAAACATGGCACTATAGGGCGTCCTTCACTGCTACAGAAGTGAAAATGATTTTCAACAATATTTGATCATATAGTGAGAGGAAGTAAATGGACTTATGCGGTATATGTTATTTTCAACTTTGCTTATTAGGTCAGCATCGATAATGTATGAGACCTTATGCCTGTGGAGTGTATTCGTGCATCTTCCGTAAAGATGGTTCGGATAATGTTTAAAGTTTGTGAGAGGTTGTCGATAATGTGTTCTAATTTTCATTACCATTCGGTGAAGTTTTTCGCTTTCAAATGCAATTTATTTATATGACGTCAATTTAAAGCCATTCGGTATAAATTAATGTGCCATCATATTATTTAAATTTTAATAAATACTATTATTTAATTTTTTTTAATTAATTAATATTATCAATTTTTTTTTAACTTTAGTGGGGCTACGCCCCATTTTTTGACTTAGAGCGAGCTTACAAAATATTTTTAGATCTAACTTAATTAATAACTTAACTATGATGGTGAGGGATAGGACGGGAGATGAAAATAAGGTAGAGGGAGACATTCAGGAGGCGGTGTTTAAGAGTGAGGCTGCTATTATTGACGTCAAAGATGGATGACTTGGAATTCCATTCGTCGCATTCGGAAGATGGTTTTGTTGGGGACGTAAGCAGTATGGTGGTAGGGAATGCAGAACGTACGAGGATTACGTAAAAGAGCAGGTCCATAAATCTTTAGAATATTTTCTTCTATTATCTCATTTAGTTGACCTAATAATGACGCATAATATTGTTCAGTTATCGTCTGTCCCTTTTCCAAATAGTCAATGAAGATAACTTCAATGAGGGCAGATCCCTCATTGATTTTGCTTAATGCAAGTGTTGCAGTTCCGCAACATGTATTATACATTATACCATTACGGAAAAAACACCATTGGCACTGAACGCTGCCAATGACAACCAGCAGATTCTTCGGACTGATAACGAGCCCGTTATCAGTAAAAATAACATGAAGGAGAACAAGGAAGTGTGATCTTTTATTACTGTACGGTTCTCTGACAGTTTGATTTGTTTTGTATGCGGTGCTTTCAGCACCTGTTGTTTTTCAACGTTGTAAGAATTGAAATTGTTTACGGTGCCTTCAGCACCTGTGCTTTTTTTATGTGACATTCATTTTAATTTCGTGTAATAAAAGGTTGAATTAGTGTTACAAAATGTGTTTCTTTTGTGCCCAATGCGGCAGTCATTTTTGTTGTCTCGTCGATGAATTAATCGACGCAGAATCAACATTTTGCTGTTTCCCAGTTGGCGAACTATCGGCAACATCGGAGTTGCCGTTCCCAGCTGGCGAAACATTTTGGTCCTTCGAGCCGGATGCTCGAAGTGTGCAAGATTACATCCGTGCAGGAAGTCGGCGCAAATTCAAGGCGCCAACAGATGGATTTCCAGTCAAGTAGTGAGCCGGATTTTACATCCGCCAACATCCGAGGGACAACAGCTGGATTTACGATCCAAGGAACAACTGTTAGCAGATCAGTAACCAAGATAGGTGACAATCAATATAATTTTCATATAAATTAATTATTTAACCAAAAATCCAAGTGATATAACTATAATGTGTTGTGGGATGTGTTACAAAAGTGTTCAATTTCATCGACATTCGACCACGGGTAGCGACTGTCGTTTTTAACTAACTAATAACAATGAAGACATATCGGGACTGTTCTAGTTTCTAGTTGAACTAAGTGAAGACATTGATTAGGAATCAATAACGGCAATTACAAACAAGGCCGCAAAGTTAGATCTATGCGAAGTGCCAATCAATGTTATCGAACGCAATCAGCAATTCCTTGAAACAGCCGAACAGATTAAGAATGAAGGCAACCGCCTGATGAAGGAATGCAAATATGAAGAAGTGGTACTTTAGTCAACCGGGCCATTATTTTCGATCCGAAAATCCAACATGCTACTATAATCAAGCTGCAGCATATATCCGTGTAACAGAAATTGATCGTGCGATTAAAGACTGCAACACTGCGTTGTTCTACAATCCAAATTACAGCAAAGCATATGGCCGAATGGGAGATGCATATCTCAATACAGGAAAGTACGATGAAGCCCTAGACGCTTATACGAAGCTATTCAATTAGAACCTGGCAACAACGATTGAAAATGAACCTGAACAAACGGAAGGAATTGATACGTGCCACAATAGCTGTTATTCCTGAACAACGAAAGTTCCCCGAAAAACAACTATCCCAGAGTCATAGAATTCTAGGAATTTCTCCAACTATTCTACAGGCTATGAAGAACAATGTAAAACTACCAGCTAGACAAGCTGGAGCTATCTACCTCAAGAAGTTCACTTCGTCCTACTGGTACGACAAGGAGACAAACCTGGCGAAACAATCACCTTCTCAATTAATGAACAATGCTGTGCATCGATTCGGAACAATATTGTGGATGCAATTGTGCATACTCCTGACATAATCGTACGCATATTTGGAAGATACAGAAGTCCCGAAACCGTTGATAATAATTATCGGAGATTTGCGAAGTGGTATCTTCTTGCGTTCACGTCAAATGTTCTCGAGTTCACTCAAGGATTTTGACCAAACTCGTAAGCACGGAGCTTCGTCACAACGAGTCTTAACACATTTTCAATGTACCTAAAAAAATGCGGTGGTTCATGTCTATTCCTAGAAGTTAATTAAACGTCACATGGTTGCAATATTGAAGATGTTATATTTCTAATAACTTCCTTCACAGAATCTGACCAAGACCTCTGGGAAGGCGACCCACAGGAATGTATTCAGCCGGTTTCAACATTTAACATTTTTGCAGATTTTAATTGTCCAGGTCCTGCAGAACAAATATTTCAACATCAGGTAGAACGCAGAAAGAAATTCTACAGAAACCAATGGGAAGCATGAAGCAGGTTATTACACCACCAAGCGCTGATGATAATCAAAGGGATGGAGCACTTTATAAGATTGAAACCCTGGCAGATGAGCTTCTGAAAACGAAGATACCGTGGTCAAGTGGAATACGCTTACCACATATATATTTCCTGAGTTTCAATCGGACTGGACATCTACGAGCCCGTACTGGTTGGGTGGTTCATTAATCTTGTGAAGAATAACCTAACTTCTGCTTTTATTGGAATAACAGGTTTGTTTGTAATCGGTGGAAAATAAAATAAATTAAGGAATACCTTCTATTTGTCCCAATTTACAAACTCCAAGATAACCCAACTTACATTCCAACTTGAACACATAGGCCGAGCAACAACTTGAATAAAAATATTGATTTCATCATTAATAAACAAAGCTAGTAATTCTACCAAATATAATTTACAGTCCACAAATTACTGTTATTAAACAAAGCCAAATTACAGTCCACTGTCTTAAACATCCAAGGTTGTTTCATTTATTTAATTCTGCAGAACTCACCGCAGGTAAATCAAGAAGATTTCTATTCGATCAATTCCAGGGTTTCGATTGAGGACATCATTCGGCTCCTCTTCTTACGTTGTTGTAGGTACTTTTCACGACCCACGCTAGAGACTTCGATACGCCCCGCGTACAATGAAGGAACCTCAAGAAGAGGACGAGGGCCCATCGGCCAAAATAGTCAAGAGGACAATTCAATCAAATCTAAGGGGTCAGTACCAAGAAAAGTTCGTAAACAAAGACACATCCGGTCCTATACCTGCAAGTATCATCTCAAACATCAAATTGCAGATGAATAAGAAAAAGAACCCCGGGAATTGCGATTTTTACCACCTCAATTACATCTGTTCCTGCGGCACCGCTTCTCGAAATCTGGGCGCATTGTTCACGCATTCCTGAATTTGTCGCTTCTCGCCACGCAGGCACATCGCTGTTAAGTGTCTGGGGCTCTTCGCTTTCGCCGCCTGGACGAAATGCTCTGGGGGCACCCTCTTAATACCGCCCATTGCACATAACTGCCACGGGGGCACCACTCCAACGGAGTCGGTGTCTAAGATAGGCTTTCGGTGCCAAGATTAGGGAATACAGAAGGAGATGAACAGGAAAGATGCCGGCACCCTTCAGGAAGTCGGACCAACGGAAGGCGAATGGTGTACACAAGGTCCAGCCATCAGTCAACGAAGAAAAGCGCCTAGCATTGGGACTATTTTATCCTGCGACACAATTAAACGCAGGCTTCTATTGAACAACAGAGTAATCTTCTTAATAGCAACTCCGATGCGCAACCTCTCTGGCTCATTCAAGTGCCAGTCTAATTCAATAAATTATGCCGAAAGGATTCAATCACAACATTACAAAAGGGAAAGGCCGCCATGTCCAGCACCATCATTCAACCAGTTCATCAAATAACTAAATATATTTTATAACAAATTAATTCAATTAATAGTTAGTTCTAGTCAACATAATTAATTATTGCCACCCTACCTCTGCACCGTACCGGTTTATGAGCAACACGAGCTTTAAGGTCTCTGAGCTCAACCACAAATACCAACGGCCACTTCCCACGGCACTGACACGAAACGTTGGTGACGCCAACTAAGGAGGACTACTGGGTCCATTGTCGCGGCCCGGGAAGATGTTGCAGTTCCGCAACATGTATTATACACTATACCATTATGGAAAAAACACCATTGGCACTGAACGCTGCCAATGACAACCAGCAGATTCTTCGGACTGATAACGAGCCCGTTATCAGTAAAAATAACATGAAGGAGAACAAGGAAGTGTGATCTTTTACTACTGTACGGTTCTCTGACAGTTTGATTTGTTTTGTAAACGGTGCTTTCAGCACCTGTTGTTTTTCAACGTTGTAAGAATTGAATTTGTTTACGGTGCCTTCAGCACCTGTGCTTTTTTATGTGACATTCATTTTAATTTCGTGTAATAAAAGGTTAAATTAGTGTTACAAAATGTGTTATATGCGGCAGTCATTTTTGTTGTCTCGTCGATGAATTAATCGACGCAGAATCAACATTTTGCTGTTTCCCAGTTGGCGAACCATCGGCGACATCGGAGTTGCGGTTCCCAGCTGGCGAAACAGCAAGCTTAAATTAAACTTAAATTAATTAATATTAAATAACCTTACAGGCTATCTTAAATCTAGAGTAAGAAGGAGAATAAAAAAGACAAAAGAAAAACTAGGAGGTGAAAATGGCTGGACGATAGGGGGGCCAGGAGGCTAGGGAAGAGCAAGTATATGTGGGGGAGGCAAATTCGGCATTTGTGAGACAGTGACCGTGAAGGGCACGTCTACGTACTGGTATGGGGCCGGGGTTGGTGAGCTGGGAGTAGAGGTTGAGATTGGCGTGGGGCGGGGTTAGGACTGGTTTCTTATGCGACGTCGTTTGAGGGCAGGAGTGGAGAGGTTGAAATCGAAAGAGGTGGGTAAAGAGTTGGCCTGTCGTAGCATACGCCAGATGGGCTCGTTAGCGCCGTAAGAAGTGTGATGAGCGGGCACGTAAAACAGACGAGGGTTCCGCACATTACGGGGGCTTGTATGAAATGATAAAGTGGAGAGCCAGGTTGGGCAATTGACTGAGCCTGATAGAAGGCGATGGACAAAGATGATGTCAGCATGGATTCTGCGCTCCCTCAAGTGTGTTGAGATTGATTAGAAGGAGCTGGCCTATGTATGGTGGTAGAATGAGTGGGTTTTCCCAGTTTAGCCCACAGAGGGCAAAGCGCAAGAAACGACGTTGAACGCCCTCGATCCTACGAATGTGAGACAGTTGATACGGGGACCAGACCTGACTAGCGTATTCGAGTAGTGGCCGGACAAAAGTTGTGTAGAGTGTGTACCCCAGAGTTAGATAGCCAGGAAGGGATTAGATGTCGCAGATCTGAACCGAACACTATAGAGGCGATCCTCCAAATAGGAAGAAACCCATTTTACCAGAATGTTCAAAAGTTCAAAAGAAAGTTCAAAACCGAGGGTAGGCAATTAAAAATGTATAAGTTTAAAAGAAATTTTGTCGAAAGCTTGCTGAGACCAGTTGTGTCTATGACGACCTCTTTCCCACTTCCTAGGACTGGCGGTGAAAGGTGTAGATTCGACGAGGTTCGTTGTTGTTGATCTGCCTGCCAGGAATCCGTGTTGTTTAGGGGAATTGAGGGATTTGCATTGTAAGCTTAAAGTTTCGTACAGAAAGGTTTCAAAAGCTTGGGTGTATGGGAAAACTTAGTGTTGCGGATTCGCAACTGAATGCAGCCAACGACCAAACCGATGACAACTGTCAGCAACCAGCTGACAGGACAAATAATTATTGGAAGAGCTGTCAATTGGAATGATTGGAATGATTGGAAAAACTACTTCTGCTGCTTTTCACGTGTTTGTTGTTAATCAAAATAAATCGAGACCATCCTGATGTACATTTTTACTAAAATAAAGTTTGTTAGTGTGAACTCTTCCAAAGAACATTGAATTGGTTTTATTAAGTGCAAATATCCGGTCATCGTATTCCACGGATTGTCACGAGAGACGACCTCCAGAACAGAGTACACGTTACAGATAATGATTGACCAAACATCACGAGACAGAAAATCTGAGTAGCTGAAAGGAGCACCGGTGGAATTGGTTCTGGCTGCTGTGTCCTTCGTCCAAGTGGACCAATAGGTAATTTGTTTCATTTCAAATGTAATACGTTAATACACTTTCGAGCAGCGTACCGAGGACCACTGACAGGAAGTGCGACCAAAGCCAACCCAAAAATCATTCCCCTGGTCACCGGAACGGAACATATTCGCTGGTGGCCGTTCGCACGCCGCTCATTTTGAAGAGAGGGCCGCCAACGTTGTTCACGGTTGGCATGCGCCAGCACAACCTCCAGATCGAATGGAAGGACATCCAACGGCAACATGATGAGATAATACGCCTGGCCATTCCAGAGACGACCAGCGCACACCGCTACTTCGTGGAAGGATTCTTTGGGTCGGCCGGGGATACCTACATGGACGAGGCCACCAAGTTTGCTGAGGCAAGGCACGCCCTCAACGCCGACAGTCCGACCGCATCCAAGACCGCCGCGGAAACCTTCAGTCGACCAGAAGGCCGTTCGCTCGCCGCTCACTTAGCAATAGGGCGATAATTCGTGACAGCGCATTTGGGCACTTTTTTGTGTAAAGGGGTGATACAGGAGGTTTTCCAAACTTTGGGGAATTCCCCCTGAGAAAGATAAGCAGAACATTTTCGAAAGGTGGGTTGAAAGAATAGAAGAACATTTTTTAATGGGAATGACAGGTATACCATCGGGGCTCGGTGTGAATTCGTTGTTGAGTTGGAGTAGTGTGTTTTCAATCGAGCTCGGATTAATGGAACGGGGTAAAAATATACAAGGTTTTCCAAATGTTGGGGAATTTACCTTGAGAGAGATAAGCAGAAAATCTTTGAAAGGGGAACTGAAAGAATAGATGAACATTTTTTAAGGAGAATGACAGATATCCCATCAGGGCCTGGCGTGAATTCGTTGTTGAGTTGGAGTAATTTGTTTTCAATCAAATTCGTACCAATGGAATATGGTGAAAATGGACCGAGGTAGAAGTGAAGTAAATAATCGAAATACAAAAAGTCGGGGAGAAAGGATTCATTGGTGAAGGATTGTTTGAAATGAGTGGCTAAAGGTTAACGTAGTAAGTGGATCAGTTGAGGTTTTCGGTTTCTAGGTGTGGAGTGGAATAGCCATCGGATCGTTGTTTATAATTGACGAATTCAAAAAGGTTTTGAGGGCTTGGAATGAGATTAGTTTGTGCATTGAATAAGTAATTTTGGTGAACGTATTGTTGCGAGATTAGGGTTCGCTGGATTAATTAGTTTTAATAAATAAGAGCCGTTAAATCGATTTTGAATTAATGTAACACTTTATTCATCATCATCATCATCGGCACTACAACCGGTCTTAGCCTTATTTAGCAAGGCCTGAGGCTTGTTAAACTTTCCATAATGATTTGTTTTTTCCGGGCAAGGTCATTAGTCCTGCGCCAGAGGCTCCCCGACGGGGAATCGAACCCCGGTCTCCCGCATGACAGGCGGGTGTACTAACCACTATACTATCGAGGAGCCTGTAACACTTTATTAGTCCGTTAATAACAACCGTTCCTTTTACCGTACACTTAACGCGTCTTTGACTGCTTACTTCTTCCTCTCTGATCTGCGTGTCACGTATTTATACCGTTTCCTCATTCTGATTCGATGTTTCGTGTCCGCCCGTTTCATAACCTCGAATTTTCTACTGCTCATAGTCTCTAGTTTTCCAGAACTTTCTAGAATAGTCTAGTACTTTGTTTGAGACTTTCTAGAATATTCTAGTACTGATTGTCATATGCGTCACAGTGTTGTATTACTATACTTCTATTTATTGGCCTGTAGGAACCCGAAAGTTCATGACCTCACCGACTCGACTCGAACGTATTGTATGTTGAACAAGAATCTGCTGAGGTAATCGTTGATAAGCTGGAAATTTGTTTTATGAAACTCATAGTAGTAGAGAATACTAGATTGTGGAGAGGAGTCGAGAAAAAGTGACGAGAGAAGAGGGTGTGGTAGGTATCGGTGGTTGCGCAGACTAGGGGGCTGAGCGAGAATGTAGAATTAATGGGGTTGGTTGTGAAAATAAGGTCTAGCTGTCTGTCCATGAAGTTTAGAACGTCGCTAACTTGATAGAGGTTAGAGTCAGTTATCGGTTCAATTCATTTGTAGAAGCGGTATAGGCAATTTATAAAGTATGATCGGCGGATGGTGGGTAGAGAGATGTAGAAATAAATAATATGTATTGATTTGTGGGGTAGTATAATTTTAACTGATACATAATCAAGCATAGATGTAGTGGATATAGCAATAAGTGACGAATCGAGGCTGTTTTTGATGGCAATGAGCATCCCGCGGTAGGGAGAATCATGAATAGGTCAACCAGAGTCGTCGTCCTGGTAGACATTAAAGGTCGGGGGAATGATTCCATGTTATTAATGCTGGATATTAAATAAGATTCGGTTAGCGCGTATATGTTGAAAGGTAGAATGTGAGCTTTTGGTAGAACATAGCAAGTTTTTGAACGAAGATCTCTTACATTCTGAGAGTAGAATTTGAGAGGAGTATTGAGATGGACTATTGGGGAGGGTGGGGTAGCTGGAATTTTATGAACGAAAAAACGGTTCACGGACAGCTTTGGTTCGTTGGAAATTTATAACTCCTTTAGAGTGAATATAGTGGCCGAACATCTTAAGGATATACGACACGTTTTGAGAAGACAAATTGAAGTTATCGTGGAATTTCATCAACAGATTTAGGATAAATACTCCCGTTGAATAGAAAACATGACGCCAGTTTTAGTTTTACCTTCAAAGCAGATAGAATCCGGTTTGTCATAATGATACGCTAGAAAGATACGGATTTTGTCATATCTCTAAGTTTGGACAGTGCGTAACGACATTCGGTGGACTCTGAGCTAAGCTGAGTAATGGAGGGGGGGGGGGGGGGGGGGGGGTAGTATTTCACCGGCCGACTGGGCTTTGGGACCCAACCTACCACTCAATAATTGTGCCGAACTGCACAAAAACAAGAGGCGTCAGTTGAACTTATGTTTGCACAACCGAACGCAAGACAGAACTTCCTTATCAACTCAGCCATTGAGGTCTATTGAGAGTACCATTAATATATATACCATTTGGTATTGGAATGAGATGGATGTGTTTTGTAGGGGTATTGCGAGTACCACAAAGTAGTGGGCAAAAAAAAAAAATGTCCGGCCGACCTCTCTAATGTATACTAACACAACAATCGACCTGAAAATGTATATACAAGGTAATGAGACATAGTTGGGCACAAGGCTAACAACCTTGTCCGGAAAAACAAATTATTATAGAAAATATAACAGGCCTGTGGGGTTAAAGTTGGTTGCCAACGTATGGCACGGATTCACTTAATCCCCAACGATGTTCTAGCGCAAGAAATGTTCACCAGTTAGGAAAGATTGAATAATTAACACTGTTTAATTTGTTTAACCCGGTTTTTATTTGTTCTTTTTATTTCGAATTTACACTTATAATAAATTATCACTAGATTAAATGTAAGGACTTGAATTTGTATTTACACAGGAAGGGATCACGACGCAAGGTAACTATTCGAAAAGTACGCTTTGGCAATTAATACAACATTTATGAGATAACTTTAGTGATCGCGAAATTATTTTAAGACGAGCGGCGGCGTGACCTGCCGCTGTGATGATTCAATAGTGATTGACTAATTAGGGGTGAAATTCTGGATTCTACTTTTGAATACAGGACAACCAATAGAGATCATACTTCTGCTCTCTCATTGCTACGCCCGTCGATGTGTGGTGAATACATCGGTTAATTCGATAGCCGACGAACATGGGAGAATGAGAGAACAGACACACGATGTACTATGATCTCGGGGTGGGTTTGGTTGTGTGTGCAAGAATCAATGTAACTTTGAGGATAACCCATTTACCTAATTCGGTGAATATGGTGATCTCAAAGTACATTGAACTGTAGGAAGACAGAACTGTGAAGGAGAGAAAAAATGGCCGGTGCTATTCACCTGCGAAAAGAGATCATTGATCCCAAGCGAATGGATGATCTGCGGAAAAGCCGAAGTGACGCTAAATTGGCTAGGGTAATTTATCATGAGAACTAATTAAATATTTTGATAAATTCCCCAGCGGTGGCATGAATATGCAACAGTGTCGTCTGCTTCGACTTGTTGATGATGGAAATCTCATGGGCTAGCAAAAATGGAGTTGCCGTATGGCAAAAAAGTAGCTGAATTAAATTATGCATTATCTGCATAGAAGAATGAATTCAGCTGTGCCTCCATTTGGGAAATATGATATTCCAGGTGAATAGCATGAACGGTGGGATAGGGGTTGATGTGACGCGCTGTTAGCGGTCGAAATAAGGCGGAAACAGTGGTTGAAATTGTGGGTTGGTTCTCCATGTAATATAGAGAACCCTCACAAGCCCCAGACTTGTTAAATAAGGCCAAGACCGGATCCCGGTTGTAGTGCCGATGATGATGATGAATGAGACATAGTACTATAGAATACAAGCGGAAAATTAGACCTGTTAGCGCCATCTGTAGGTCAGATCGAAAAGTTTTCACCCCACTCTCGTATGAAATTAACCAGAACATAAAACTGGAATGGATGGAAACATGAAAACAATGAAACGAGAATCAGTCAAGCCGAGTCCTCGTTGACGGAAGCTGCAAAAACGGCGAGCTTGCCCTCTAGAACTCTGAAAATATTGGATGATGAAGAAAATATACACTTGGAAAAATCGAAAAAAAGCTTGCCATTTTTTCAAAAATCAATAACTTAAAATTTCGTACGGCATTCTCCAGATATTTTCATTAGTTTGTATCGGGTTTTCCAATAGGGACTTGACAACTTCGAATTTAATTTATGAACGCACTCTTTCACTAATCATCGAACTGTCACTGTTAATTTATTCAGCAAACTCAACATTTTCATCATGGTTAAGTACACGAACAAACAATGTCTGTAAATTATAAAAGCTTACTACCGAAATTTAGAGAACTTTAAGAGCGTAAACTCCAATTTTCGGTCGTAATTTTCGCCCTAGTAGACAGGCAATAACAAGTTTAGTGCAAACATTTGTGTCTACATATTCGTTGGGTGATGTTGCCGTGCCAGTGAGGCAACGGGTTGGTCGAAGTGTCGAAATTATCGCTGCCGTTCAGGCGTCCGTAGCAAACGATCCAAGTCAGTCAATTACACGGCGTTCTCAAGAATTGGGCATCGCCCAGACCACTTTATGGCGAATTTTGCGTAAGGATCTTGGTTTATACCCATACAAGATCAAACTGACTCAAGAATTGAAGCCGATGGATCATTTGAAGCGACGTACGCTCTTCGATTGGGCTCTGGAAAAGATGCGCCAAGATGATGAATTTCATCGCAAAATCATCTTCAATGACGAAGCTTATTTTTAGCTCAATGGGTTCGTCAATAAGCAAAACATGCGTTATTGGTCAGATGAAAATCCACATGTGGTTCATGAATCACCACTTCATCCACAAAAAATAACGGTTTGGGGCGGTTTGCATGCCGGCGGCGTTATTGGGCCATATTTTTTCGTCGACGATAACGATCGTCACGTTACTGTGAATGGCCATCATTATCGCGCCATGATTACCGATTATTTTTGGCCCGAATTGGAAGATATGGACTTAGGCGACATGTGGTTTCAACAGGACGGTGCCACAACCCACACAAGCACACGATACAATCGATTTATTGAAGATTAAGTTTGATGAGCGTGTTATCTCAAGAAATGGGCCAGTCGGTTGGCCGCCTCGTTCGTGGGATTTAACGCCTCTAGACTATTTTCTTTGGGACTACGTCAAGTCATTGGTCTATGCCAACAAGCCGATCTCGTCGGAAGAGCTCAGAGCCAACATTGAACGCGAAATAGCGGCCGTTTCGGCCGAAATGTGTGGCCGAGTCATCGAAAATTGGGTCCAACGAATCGACCGCTGCAAACGTGCCCGCGGTGGCCATATGATTCCATTCATAAATGTTTTGATTGTACTTCAAGCCGATAATAAATTTATTGAAATATCTCAAATGGTTTGCGTTTTATTTAAAAAAAAAAGTTGTCAAGTCCCTATTGAAAAACCCGATAGTAGTAGAATTTTTTTTTATTTGTGCAGGATCAAAACTGTTCAAGATATTTTGCGGGCCCTGGAGCAACTTTTCAAAAACACTTTTTTTAACACGGCCATGCGTCTTTATACATATACAGACATATGGTAGACTTCCTTTTATTAATAATACATTTTTCCCATTCAAAAAAAAAAACCAAGGAAGTAGTGGATCTTAGGTTCTCTACAGTAGCATAAGGTCTTAATAAAGTAAATGCTAAACTTTTGTGAAACAAATGGATAGGAATTTGGCTGAAACCGGACAAACTGTGAAAGGCGAAAATTTGAAGGAGAATTTAGTGATCTTGAAAAATGGACATAGATATGTTTTATAAAAGCTACTTATTGTGCTTGAGTACCGCGCCTGGTTCCTTGCGGCGCAAAGCTGTCTTTTATAAAAAGTCACCTTCAGATTGCTCGGAATAGTCTGATTAAAACACTGTTAAGTTATTACAACTATTCCAATTACACACGCATATATATGAAAGACAACAGCACCGACAGGAATTGAGAAGATAAACATCAGAGCATTAGCTCACCACTTATACAGCGAGTTAAAACAACCTCGTGTACACGCGGTTGCGGTCTGATGCATTGACGTTTTGGTTCTGACCTTTTCTAGCGTGAGTTTGACGTTCTCCACTAATTCGCAATAAAGTATAGCATCATCAAAGAACTTGAGAATCTTGTGTGTACAGAACTTGCAGAAATCATCGCTCAAAAAAATGTAATAGTGTCAACGACTTTTAACTGAACATAAACCGTGGATTGCGATATAAATTTTCGACATACTCATGTGGGCATCGTCAGCGATTTCACCACACCGATATGAAAACTAGTGGCTCCTACGTATGTCAGTGAATTACTAGGACATACAAATTTAACATTCCTAAACATTGCAAAATACGGAAGAAAATTAATGAAAAACTCATGAAATCTTTAATAATCCATATGTTTTTTTTTGTTACATAATAAACCTCCTCATTATATTTACAAAAAAAAAACTTATAAGCTCATATTTGTATTTGGTAATTTTTTTAAGTTTTTTCAAACAATGTTTACAAAAAAGAATTTTCATTCACCCCTGTTATTAACATTATGCTACAATTAAACTAAAATAAATTAATATAATCTAAATAAATAATTAATAATTTAGTCTGTAAAAAATCGGAACATCGAATTTCAATTCGGGTTGATTTTCAAGTCCACTCCGGAGTATAGAACCGACAAAACCAATAAGTTTGGAATAATACAAAATTTTCAACATTTACCTTTCTAAACAGAAATTTCAGCGCCACAAGTTGAAAGGAGTAAATAACATTTTAAATTACTCAATCGTCGTTCTCGTCCACCGCAACCTTACATACTGCGCATATGTGCTTTTCAAGTTGCAAGACTCGATAATATGAGGGGCATATTGTTGTGACGGGATTTATAATGTGACACGACGAATACTATTGTAAATGTTATGAACGCTAACTTTGTGATGCGATCAGTATTTTCTTTTACATTAACTTCTACCAATTCGTGGTAAGTAACCCAAAGTCCACTTACTACTGCTACTGCTGCGATCGTAAAACAATTTTTAGTACACACTTTTTTTTCATACATAACCTACACGCTGGTTAGTTCATAACCCATCTCCTTGGCCTTTGGCACATTTTTCTACCACTTCCAGGTGTGACCTTTTGGGCTTTTGAAATATATGAAAAAAAAAAAACCCAAATCTGCATATCGTCAATATTTAAAGAGCACTTTGCATAACAAAAGCCGAAAATCAAACCAACAGACTTAATGAACTCCGACATTCAACTCGCTACCATATAATGTTCCATGGAACAACCCTTGTCGGGAGACCCTTTGTGTATAAGGTATTCAATCCCTCTCTGACGATTCACCCCTGTGCAGAAAACTAGGTTTACGCATACCTGCCCGCAAAAATCAAAATCACGTGCAAAATCTACTTTCAATTTCGCCAGTTATATTGTCCTAATGTTTGTTATTTTTCATTAATAGGATTTCCGGGATATTAAATTATTATTAGCAAACACATCCCCTCGTCCCGGTACGGATACATTGCAAATGCAAATAACATGTCAATGATGGTATTGTTTGTAAATTATCCAGACAATAGGTTGTTTGTCCTTTGTTTGTGTGTTTACGTGTGCGGTATTGCAACAAGAACACAGGCATAGCGTTTTTACAAAAGGATAATTACGTGTAAAGTGGAACGACAAAAGCCATCCTAACATAATAATACATCTCCAAACCAATGTTCCGCAGTACTCTCTCTTCTGCTGCACTGGACATAAAAAGGTTGATTGTTGCTGAAGCCTTTTGTTGTCTCGGGATGAGAATATGTTGGTCCTGTGGTGACAAAGAGTTTAGGAGTGTGCAAAAATGTCCTTAATTTAGGGAATTTGTAATATGATACGTGTCACAATTGGATTGTTCGATTGCTGGGTGAAAGGGAAACCGAAGAACGCAATAATTACTGTCGGGGCTAAGAAATGGAGGAATTAAGAACATGGACTTTACTGTTCTTTTTAAGATTTGTCAATGTCCTCTAATTCACATGGTTCATCATTTAGGGTCTGTATATGAGCGGTTAGGGTGTGTATATCATAGTTATGGGGCCACACACGAACCGAAGATAGGGGAAATTTGCTTGGTAGTCAATAAAGGCAAGGGTGTCGTCGGCATAGGTCGGTTATTCGCTTGAAATGCAAGTGGTTACGCGACCGATACCAAGCAGTGATCTGAGTTTCCCAGTGACGCAGCAACTTCCACGGTATCACCGCTCGGCCGGGATGTCAAAAACAGCGCCAGGGTGTTCGCATAATCACCTCCAGCATCCGGCACTCGCGTAGGTTCCTCCACGAATTGATTCAAATTGCGACTAACAGCGAACATCTCCGCTAGCCTCCCAGCCGCGTCGATTCTGTTAGAATGCACCAACCAGCCGGAGTTGTGTACATTAAAATCACCAACGATGACCATTTCAGAAGCCGGGTGGTTGATCTGTATCCAGTCGACGGTACGTGAAAGATGTTCAAAGAGTGTCGCTGGTCGATGGTCATTCGGGGAGCGGTAAAGACAACAAAGAATTTTGACAGAATTCCTCAGCACGACCTTCCCCCACATGATGTCGAAGTTATTGGCCTCTAACGCCGCTATACTTTGCAAAGCCAGGTCGGGCCGCGTGAAGACAGAGACTCCACACTTAAAATGGAATTTTGAATGCATGTCGTATCCTAAGTAACGAAGACATGTCGAATCAGTTGATGAATCGACCTGGGTTTCAGTTAGGCCAAGGATAACAGTTTGATGGACGGTGTTTACATTCGTAGGCGGGCGGTTTTTTTTTTACACTAACGCGCGCACAAAAGGGGATTTTGAGGTACCCTTAAATGTCAGAGCACAGTGCGAGCGGAATTCAGTCGACGGTACGTGAAAGATGTTCGAAAAGTGTTGCTGGTCGATTATCATTCGGAGAGCGGTAAAGACAACAAGGAAATTTAACAGAATTCACCAGCATGACCTTCAACCACATTATGTACAAATTATTGGGTTCTAACGCCTCCATTCTTTGGCAAGTCAGATCGGACCGCATGGAGACGCAGACTCCACTCTTAAAACGGAAACGAATGCGAGTCGTATCCTGAGCAACGAAGACATGTCAAATCAGTTAACGAATTGACCTGGGTCTCAGTAAGGGCAGGGGTATCAGGTTTCGCTGTTTGTAAATATTGGTGGGCGACGTTTACATTCGCATTGGTGAAATCGATGCCACTGATGTTACAAAACGCCGTTATCAGTTGAACGTCTAGAGTGTTTCGCGAATGTACCCGATTACGGGGGTTATTTATCAAAGTATTTGCATCATGTTCCGCCTGACATAGTTCCCCCCGGAGATCCGAATAGGAAAATAGTTTACCTCCGGAATTCTTTATCTCAGAAAGTACTGTGGCGTTTCTAACAGATACACACACAATACACAAGCAAATAGTGAAGAACACCGAACGAAAATCGAATAAGAAAAATGCATCAGAGCCGTATACCATAGCGATAACATAACAATTCGGCATCAGTTGAGTGTACTTGAGTTTAGAATTCGAATTCGTACACGCGGCCAGTTGCCCGATGTGTTAAGCATTGGATCAATTTTTGGTGATTCTAACTGTCGAATCACACGTTCTTCATTATCGTAGCAAATGCTATAGTACCATCATGACTTATCTCCGCGTCAGTCAGGACCATCAGTCATACAACCGAAACATAGTCGAAAATTTCTGCCTACGATATCGCGGAATATACGCCGTGGCGGGGTGGTATCTGTGGGGAAGAAGTATGGTGTACAGGCGTACTGCACTGGATTACCTTCTTCCTCCATCATAATACCGCTGTAGATAGTCAACTGTCGCCCACCGATTGTTCCACTGAATACTAAAGGACGATCGCCAGGAAAAAAGGAAGTACAATATAACACACTGATTCTACAGCACAGGAAACGAAATGAAACCCACTGAGTGATTGGTAATCACCGCCTTTTTATTACTTTAATTGTTTGCTTTTTTCACATTTTACACTATTGTATTTAGACCGGGGTCACAAGAAAAATTACTTTTAAATGAATATATTTGCTATTTACTTAATGAGAGTCAATTAGACTTTTCACAATCAAATATAATAAGTGACAAGAAACTCGACACGCGGTTGAATTTCGCGTCCCGCAGCGCTACGGGAACGGAGTTGGAGACCCGACCGATTCGGTTGGGTGATGGAAAAGGGCTTACTGAGGGTTGTAATCCGATGCTTGATCAGTGGTGAGATCGTGTGAGGATAAACGAAACCTAAACAAGGGAAAAAGAACAAAGGGAGAAGCGACCTAAGGCATCGTTCTGTAATGAGGGTCAGCTAAATAAATAAGCTGCAACTCATTAGGTGTGAATGCATTTGGGATACTTCAAACAATTTGGATTGTTTATCGTATCGCCAGAATGCCTGAAGAAGAACCGAATTCTTTTGTTTGCGCACGTGATGCATGTTGAAGAATTTGGTTTTAGCGGCTATTGCGCTGGTTGTTTGCAGCTGCGTCAAGAAGCTGCTTGAAGTTGCATTATGTCGTTAGACAAATAAGTCGCCAAGCAATGTGCATGACAAGGCAATATCTGTATCAATTATTACCTGGGTTTCGCTAAGTGCAAGGATAGTTGGTTTCTGGTTAGAAACGTGGGCAGACACAAAGAAGAAATGAAATATAAACGGTAATTTTACTTTTATATTTAGCAACAAGTTGCTAATTAGATTATCGTGTGCGCGGCTGTTGGGGGGATGGAGCGAACATACAGGCCAAAGTCACTGATTTCTTTCAACCCGGCGAAGGCCAGGACGATGCTTGTCCCTGTTCAATCCAAGTTGACATGCAATCCCCACGTGACACACTGGATAGCTACTTTGGAACCCGCCAAGTAGTGAACCTATGCATGCATCGACATACTGAGAAAGGTTGGCGTAAGGCTAATAACTTTGCCCGAAAAAAAACGAGTATTGTAAATTTATCAAGCCTTGGACATCGGCCCGAAATCGTGACCGGCGGAGAGTCTTGCTAAATAGGCCAAGACCGTATCCCGGTTATAGCGTCGATTTGATGATGATGATATGGGTGGCTGTTCTTTAATTTATGAAGAGTAGGGGAACCGGTTTGGCTGGTGGTCGCGCTAGTTAGCACGCATTATCGGCACCAACTCACCCAATGACTAATATCAGCAGATAACATACTCAACGGAAAAAGCCAACCCAATGACGTAACCAAACTGGCCATCGAGTATAAATATCCGACAAGACAAGTAATCGAGGTGCTTTTTCCTCGATGTTTATAGAACTAATAGCATCACATCCTTGTAACTTGGGCTTAAGAAATATATATAAATAATAATCTGAGTAAATATATTTTTTGAGTATCAATATAAAAAAAGTTAACTCACTCGACTTTGTAGTACAGCTATGAGCGAGGAAGAGGTACATACGTCTGTTCCGCAACGGATTATTATAACATTTTTAACATTTCAATGCGTTAAACCCTCAGACATTTTTTCTCGATTGAAGGTACAGTTTGGTGATGATACACTGTCTCAGAATCGTATGTATACGTGGGCCAGAGAATTTAAAAGTGGGCGAGAGCGTATCGAAAACGAAAGTCATGACCGACGCCCAAAACAAGTCGTACATACGACAAAATCCGTGTCGTTCGAGAGCTTATTGAAAGTGATCGCCCCTTAATTGTTGGAGAAATCTCATCGGTAGTCGGCAAAAGCCGCATATCGAAACAAGAGACGGGGTATGCCCATTCGAGATCTCATCCTTCTTCATGACAATGCCAGGCCTCATACCGCGTCCTTGACAAGGGGTACATTGGAAGAAACGAGCTCGGAACCCCCGGACACCCTTCTAATAACCCAGACTTGTCCTCTGTGACTATTTTTTGTTCGCACACAGGAAGGCATCACCTGGAGGAAAAAAAAATCGAAAATACTGAAGAAGTCGAGGAGCACGTGCGCAATTGGCTAACAACTCGCGCTAAATCTTTCTACGAACAAGGGATATTAAAGCTTACAATTCGGTGGAAAAATTGTGTAGATCACGCTGGAGACTATATTGAAAAATGTTGATAGTATAGTTAGTGTGTAACTTTATTCAATAAATGTGTCGCAGCATCTTTAGTGTAACAGTATGCTTAGTTTTACCAAAATTAGTTTCATTGAAGAATACACACATTTAAGGATTTTCTTTTATTTGTTTCCATGTTTTAACTGTTGTAAATTGTATTCCGTGTATTTCTTCTAGTACTTTCTTCAATATTGCCTTTAGTATGAAATCCCATATTAAATCTATTAACAGCCTGTAAAGTGCTTCGCTGCCATTGCGTTCCGCCGCCATTTTGGGTTTTAATATGTAAACGCTATAAAAGCAATTGTGTTCCTTTTCAAGTCTCTCGTTTTTTCGTAAAATACACGCGTGCGGTAGTTCCAGTTTTTAATCGTGTCTTACTGAGCAAATTGCCGTTTTTAATATGCATTATATCGTTTCGGTCGAGCTGGCGCAAAATTAATCATCCAACTTTGTTTTTGAATTACTTTTTTACTAAATAAAAAAAAATGATTTTGAGTAATGGAAATCTTTATTTGGACTTTTACAATTTTTTCTAGTTCACAAATGTCAAATATGATTGACGTACGACGCCATTTGCAAAAATTATAACATCTTCCGATAGGGTGATTAATTTTGCGCCACCTTGTATAAAAATTATTTTTAATTGTGACAACCCTGATCTTCCAATCGAGTCGGAAATTTTGCTAAATCTCTTGGTATAAAGTTGTTCTAAGTGAACACGGTTTTCGTCTGATACTGAAAAACTCGTGTATTTATAAACACTACAAGTTTGAACAACATTCCTAAAGTCTCACGCCCCATATATTTATTTACGCTTACAAATATTGGCACGTGCCTTGTACTAACAAGGTTATAATAATAGCAGTTATTACTAAACAATGCATTTCACACTTCTAGGGAGTAGTAATTCTTCATATCCGATGGTTGTGGCGATAACAAAGGAGTCCCGTGAACATTTGATTCCATCTTCATTTCTCTTCCCTACTCATTAAATGCATTCAACGCCGGGTCAGCTGCCAGTAACCCTCGCTTTTTCAACTTCCACCTCTGAACACGAACATGACAGGTTTGGCGTTGTACATTGCGCATCTATGCAAATTAAAGAGAATTTTCGTGCCCTTATTTCGTGAGTAATCAAATCCTTTACAAGTCTTTTGGGTAGTCGCGGTTAATCCTCCCTTCTCGAAACACCTGCCTTTGCAACTTCTTATTTATGACTGCGTGCATACTCTTCCAATTCGGCGTATTCATTGCCATGAGCAAGTGATTCATACAGGTAGCTGGCTGGCCTTTCATTTGGTCATCATTTTAACTTTATTTCGGTGGATAATTGCGGTCGTCAATTCACAAGATCGCGTTTTATTGCACCTATGAGCGCTATAAAAATTCGCGAATATTTATAATTTTACAATCGTTGCACTCGTCGTCCAACAGCCGGAGGCTGACGGTCGAAATTTGGGAAAAACTGAGACACCATTGGGACTTTACTTCGAATCCTTTTGTTGGTATTGGTACACCTCGGGGGCATTCATGACGATTAAAGATTTTCGAATCTGTTGTTACGATCAGTCCAAATTTGTGGTTCTAATCGATCATTCGTGAGGAGGGGTGCGCGTGCAGTCGAAGATGTGAAGTTGTTTAACATTCAAATTTATTAGGGCGTGTATCGGACGGAGAATAATTGTAGATCGTCGTGGTTGAGGTTGAGTGTACGTTGAGGATCAAAATCCATGCGTATGTGGAACCAGCATTGGATGAGCAATATGTTTATGATGTGCGAAAGTTCATGGACCAGTTTAAGATTGAATTGAATAAACGGATACGCTTACGACGAAATAGAGGTGCATTTATAGAGGAGTTACGCAGTTCCATGCTCCAAAGAATGAGATAGGTTCACAGTGAGTGCACACATAACTGAGAGAAGATTGGAATCGAGTAAATGCCCTGGGGATTGAGATAAATGATAAATTATAGGAATGACCATATTGAAGTCAAATGAAAGCATTTGACTGTATTGCTGGGTGAGTTATTTCTGATCATCGCTTTGTTTCCATTTTGCCATTTTGATATAAGCGTGTTTTAAACCATGCCGATTTG
This sequence comes from Microdon myrmicae, assembly GCA_963931805.1. Lineage (NCBI taxonomy): Eukaryota > Metazoa > Arthropoda > Insecta > Diptera > Syrphidae > Microdon > Microdon myrmicae. The sequence continues at coordinate 168,261,071 of OZ007498.1, read as the reverse complement.
TAATCTCGGGGATGGGCTCATCAAATTTGGCTTGGACTTGCCTTTCAAAATTGTATGCAACTACCTAAATGAAGATGTTTATTCATCGTATTTGATTCTTTTAAAATTATACACTATAAACTATGAAATAAATGAAGAAGGGCAATAAATTAAATTATGTCTGCAGAATGATCCTGATATAATTATTACGGATAAACGTAATTGACGCTCTTTTAAACCTGGGTTATATTTAAATATGTTTACTCGTTACACCCCTCTATAATTAAAATCTGGAAATAATGCTGAACGACTTCGTAGATAAGCCCCGCGTTCATCAGTTCGATTAGAGATCATTAGCAAGGAAGCATCGAATTCTTAATTTCTCGGATGGTATAATAAGCTAGTTCTGGGGCTCATCGTTGTATTGGGTCATTCAAACCAAGCACCAATTTCCAAATCTGACTCCCAGATGGCAACACTGTAATACGCTTTTTTTTTATTTTTTTTTATTAGACTTCTCTCGGGAGAGGCGAACCTATAACTCCGAGTGGGCGCCCCGAGATACCACCAAATAACTGTTGCAGTTTTTTTTGAACAGTTGCAGGTTGTAACGCTCCGGGAACACTCGCGTGGGAAGGGAGGTCCACAGCTTCCCCGCTCTGTAACGGAACGAGTTCTGATGCAGGGATATTCACGCCGTCGGGAGATGAACCACAAACGGGTGCGATCCATCGGATTGTCTTGTGGAGCGCACATAAGCCGAATTGCGTGGAACAATACCACGAATGTCCGACGAACAGTACCCGTGATAATATCTGTAAAACAGACAGCGGTCGGCCACGCGCCTTCCATGTGATCGAGACTGTAGTCCCGACGTCAGCGCCGAGTCCCCGATCAGGCGGATCGCTTGTTTCTGTATACTCTCAAGTAGGTCGAGGGTGGGTCTAATTTGGGATTTATATAGGAGAAGAAGTTGAGCCGGAGTAAAATATTTCTTGGGTCAGTTTTCCTGACGCTGACCTGGCGATGCTCGACACGTGTTTATGCCATGATACATTCCCACAGACCGTGACGCCGAGCAATTTCAAGCTTTCACCAGATTCGAGGGCCTGGCCATTCATCATCAGCTGTGGAACCGATGATCCACTTTTCTTTGTGAATGTTGTATATTGTGCCTTCGCTGCATTGAAGTCAACGAGATTGGCCCTTCCCCACTGCAGGGGACCCTATCTAGATCCTGATTCAAAGAGTCAATCTGTCTACATCTCAGCTGATGCGACGCAGAAGCACCAATCGGCCGAACACTCGAAAAGGAGGAAATAAGCGTACTACCAACCGCAAAACTGAACACTTTGTTATCCGTTGTCTCCAATAAATCATTTATGTGAAGCAAGAACCAGGTTGGAGCCAAAATAGAACCTTGGGGCACCTCCGAATTAGCAGGATACAGATCCGAACACTCGCCGTCCACAACAACCCGGATCGATCGATTCTCAAGGAAGCTCTTCTTCCAGTCGCAAAGTTGTTGGGAAAGTCCATATGAACGGAGTTTGATAAGCAATGTCCCGTGCCAGACGCGGTCAAAAGCCTTGAAGAAATCCAATGCGACCGCCCTTGACTCACCATGGCGCTCAATCGCAGATGTCCATATATCGGTTATAAGCGCCAAAAGGTCTCCCGTGGACCACCTGCCACGGAATCCGTATTGACGGTCATTCAGAAGTCCGTTGCATTCCAAATACTTAACTAACTCAGTATTGATGACTTTTTCCATCACCTTAGATAAAATAGACAGTAATGCTATCAGACGGTAATTTTGTGGGAGACACTTTTTTCCCGTCTTTGGGATTGGCTGCACTCGAGCGATTTTCCAGCAGACAGGAAAGGTCTTCCGTGCATAAGATAAGCGGTCCTCCGTGCATAAGATAAGTTGCCGGTTGCCTTCCTACAATCCAGTTCACGTAGAATGCGTTGAATAGTGCGCGGACGAAATCTCACATTCCGCATGGAAGACCGTCCCGGCGAGATCACAGGTGGATCCAAAAGGCCGGGATCGAGGTTTGAATTCGCGGAAAATAAATTTCGCGAACACATTAGCTTTATCCTTTGAATTTGTGACTAACGTCCCGCTGTCTATCACCACCGGAGAGAAAGCGGAGGATGCGAAGTTACTGCTGACAGCTTTCGCCATTTACCACAAGGGGCGCGAACCAGTCGGGCACCGAAGGAGCTTATTGATCACCCTGTCGTTGTGAGCTTTCTTCGCGGTATCAATCGGCTGCTTGCACACGTTTCTGATTCTAACAAAATTCGTTCTGTTAACATCGGTGGGATTGGAGCGCTATTGCTTAAAAGCTCTATTTTTTGCCGCTGAAATCTGCTCGCATTGTTTATCAAACCAAGGTTTATCAGACGAATTTCGTTTGATGAAATGTGGAATATACATTTCCATCCCCAGAAGAATAATTTCTGACACCGACTCCCCGCAAGCGTTAACATCGGAGTCTCTGAAGCACACCTCCGACCATGGAAAGGATATGAAGAAATCTCGCAAATCGTCCCAGTTAGCAGCCCCATACTTCCATACATGGCGGAGCTGCCTAGGCCGGTCATTCGCTGGACATGCAAGCGGTTGCGCGACAGATACCAAGCACTGATCTGAGTTTCCTAGTGGCGCAGAAACCTCTGCAGTATAAATACTGCGTTCGGATGTCAAAACAGATCCAGGGTGTTCGCACAATCGCCTCGGGCATCCGGCACTCGCGTCAGTTCCTCCACGAGTTGAGTCAAGTTGTGGGTTGCAGCAAGCATTTCCGCCAGCCTCCCAGCCTCGTCAGTTCTGTTAGAATGTAACAACCAGCCGGAATTGTGCACATTACAATCGCCAAGGACAACAATTTCAGAAGCTGGGCGGTTGATCTATATCCAGTCGAAGGTATGTGAAAGATGTTCGAAAAATGTCGCCGGTCGATCGTCATTCGGGGAGCGGTAAAGGCAACAAAGAAATTTAACGGAATTCCTCAGTACGACCCTCAACCATATGATGTCCATATTATTGGGTTCCAACGCCTCCATCCTCTGGCAAGGTAGATGGGACCGCGCAAAAACGCAGACTCAGCCCTTTAAACGGAATCTCGAATGTAAGTCGTATCCTGAGCAGCGAAAATATGTCGAATCAGTTGACGAATCGACTTGGGTCTCAGTTAGGGCAAGGATATCAGGTTTCGTTGTTTGCAAATATTGGTGGACGGCGTTTACATTCGTAGTGGTGAAACCGATGTCCCTGATGTTACAGAATGCTGTCACCATCGGGCGCGGGCAGAGCCTCGAGAGCGAGCCCGATTATGCGATAACGAACCTCTTAAAGTTCCATTATTTATCATGATATCTGCATTATGTTCCCCCCGACATAGTCCCCCCCGACATAGTCCCCCCCCCCCCGACAGAGATCCGAATGGGAGACTAGTTTACCTCCAAAATTCTTTATATCAGAAGGCACCATCATGACTTATCTCCGTGTCGGTCCGGGCCATCAGCTACACATCCGAAACACCGACAAAATTTCTCTCGGCGATATCGCGGAATGTGCACCTGATGGGGTGGTGTCTCACCTTGGGACCGACTACCACCTAACCAACCTTTTCTCGAGCTGGTCCATCAGCCAAGCCACGAAAGATGACCAGGGATTTCTCCCGACCATTTCACGGAGCCTAAAGCTTGATGGGCTGGTATTTCACCGTGTTACGTACGTCGGCCACCACCATCATTTAATAATTTGCATTTAATAATAATAATAATAATTGAATTTAATACAATTTTGTTTTAACATAGTATGATGGTAAGGTGGTGGAAGAACTGCACGACCCTGAAGTGAGTTTCTGAACCCACCCTGATTCGGGTGTGGATCGTGCAGTTCTTCGAGTTCGAATTTGTTTTTCGAAGTGGACGTGAGTGGAGAGCGAGAGAGATGGAGGGTTAACCTTTTTTCAAAAATACGGTTCGGAATTCCGTTGTTGACGTTTTGACAACGGAAAAAAGCAAAAAAAGAAAACAGTTGAAAGGAGCGGAAGAAAGGCAACGGCCCGACAAACAGAAAAAGTTAATGTAAAAAGAACTAAAAGAAGTTAAAAAGGAAAATGTAAAAACGACAGAAAAAGTTAATGTAAAAGAACTAAAAGAAGTTAAAAAGGAAAATGTAAAAACGACAAAAAAAAAGTTAATGTAAAAGAACTAAAAGAAGTTAAAAAGGAAAGTAAATGTTAAAGAACTAAAGGACAGAAAAAGTTTGCCCCGCGTGTTCTTTTTGGTTGAACAAGTTATAACATTCAAGAATAAACGAAAGGATTGCCAGCATCAAAGAGAGTTTGAGAGGAGGAACCTGCAAAGGGACCAAGGTGGTGAAGCTGCCGCTGGAGAGGAAGAGATTTCCCCATTCCTGGAGAACGACATAATAGACTCTCCACGCTGGAGGAACAGGTAACCCATTCAATTTTTGTATTCACATACACAATTTTATGTGGCAGAGAAACTGTCACTACACTGGCGCTGCGGACAGGATTTGAGGAAGCCTGAGTCAAACTCGTAAGTGCTTGAAAAGCCCAAATCCAGGAGAAACCTGTGCATCTCAAGTCGCAGGACACATCACAAACTGACTGGACAGACCTTCCGGACGGACCGCGGCAGGTTTGCTGCTTTGGCTTAGCGGCTCAGTGAGGCGATCGGAGTTGTGTGTCTGCACAGAATAGTCGATACAGGTGCATATAGAAAAATATTGAGCTGCGAGGTCGCTGTGGATGAAGAGTGCGTCTCCAAAGGTTATGGTTTTGTTCATTTTCGAAACGGAAGAGACAGCCAACGTATCAATTGGAGTGAAATTGCGGAGTTGCAGACAGAGCTGAAACCTATTTGTATATATATGTAGTTAAATTTTTTCTCTCTTTTCTTTATTCTTGATAATTGATTGGTGCTTTTATTTATTTATTTATTTATTTATTTATTTATTTATTTATTTATTTATATATGTGATAACCATTTATTTGTAGCACTGGCTTAATCTGGGATATTTTTTTTTGAAATTGTGATTAAGCTTTTCTTCCTTCTTTTTGGACTGCGCGTTTAGATTTTGTTCTTATACGCGACAAGAGACACGTTTGATTTTTTTTTCTTCTCTTCTTGTGCCTAAATTTTATTTCCTTCCCGCTTTCTCTCTCTCTCTCTTCTCGGTGAGTGTGGTTGCTGTTTGTGTTGTGAGGTTCTTTGCGCGGTCTGTAGTTTTGTGGCTGCGAGAGGAGTGGTTGTCCCCTTTAGGAGTGGTTGTTTGTCTGTTGTGGGGGTTGTGTCCATTGTTGTTTTTCGCGCCCCCTCGTTCCGTGTGTGACCTTTAACGATCGGGGATTTCGGGGTGAAGCACTGATCTGCTCGGACGTTGTGGGCTTGTATCCGATATACAGCCGGCTCGTGTGCGGATTGGTTCTGTCGCGTTCGGGTTGGTTCTCTCGTTGGACGAGTTGTGTTTGTTGTTGTGTTTTTGTTGGATCGTTGTTTTTCCCGGGTTTACTGTTGGCCACAGGGCTTGTCGAGGTTACGAGTTCGGTTCTTAGTGTCGTGAGATTTTAGGTTTAGTTAGACGGCCGGCAGATGCAAACACGGCAGCGTCAAAGAGATGTCCGAGAGGGCACCCCTGCCCGGGCACGACCCGAGGCATTTCCCGAGCCGCCGGTTGACGAGGTGGATCCGGAGGCGTTCCATGATTCGAGGGACGAATTTGTGGACGACCGATCGCCAACACGCCCCCCTCCCACCGTCGGTAAGCAGCCTGTCGGGAGCATGGAGGACACGCCGATGCCCTCGTATTTTAAACTGGGCCCACAACCATGTCCTGTACGGACCATGCTGGGCACAGATAGGGTTTTCGACCTTGTGTCGAAGGCAGTCCCCATGTTTTCGGGACAGGAAGGACCGGATACGGCCGAGAGACTCTCTTCGTTTCTCAAGGGCTGTAGAAGGACCTTGGATGGGCTGGCGGTGGAGGAGGAACATACCTTCCTCCGGTGGCTGCCCTCTAGGCTGAGCGGCGAGGCCTATCGGATGTTCGAGGAGAGACCACCCACTACATTCCTTGAAGCGGAACAGCGTCTTAGAGAGGCCTACGAACCCCGGGTGTCGTATGAGGAGTTGTGTGCGCAACTTTCCAAAATGCGACAACTTCCTTCCGAGGATGCCACAGGCTTCGTTTCCCGAGTGAAGCGGGCCGTGGTACGGTGCGAGGAGGCAGCTGAGCGCTTTTATGGTCGCCAGGGTAGGTCCGTCTTCGCCAGCCAGCTTGAGGGCATGGCCAAACCGGTGTTGGTAAGGGGTCTGAGGGAGGAAGGATTAAAGCACTTCTTTCTCACGTTGGGTAATGTCCCTTTTCGTAGCCTGGTGGACCACCTGACCGGGTTTGAGCGAGCTCGAAAGGAAATGTTGAGGCAGGACGACCTGTTTGTAGATGCGCGGCCCGGAATCGCCGAGCGAGCGTCGGAGACATTGGAGTTAGGACCGGGAAGTTGCTCGACCCTTTTGGAAAGTTCATCCTCCACTTCTAGGGATTGCACCGCGGCGCCGGCGCCGGTTTTATCGAACTTAAATCCCCGGGCGGTGTCATTCGTGTTGCCGGCCGAAGAGCCTGATAGTCGTCGACGGGGGGAGGATAGTTTCGTTCGGGAGCGGTCGTACGGGCCTCTCAATTATCGACGGGATGCTGGTGCCTATGCTCCGGCCTCCTCTGGCGAGGGAGCGTGGTCAAATACCATGCCGAGCCAGAGTGGAGAGTCGCAGAGCTTGGCTCAGGGGACGTATGTGCCACAGGATCGATCGGGTCGGGACAATCCGTTCAGGGATCCGGTTGGTCGATCTGCGCACCCCCTGGAATCCCAGACCATATGCAATTTTTGCCATCTGAGAGGTCACGTATACGACGAGTGCCTACAAAGACGAAACACTCCTTTCTGTCGCGAGTGTTGGCGGTATGGCCACGATATAGTGGACTGCCCGGATCGTCCGACGAGGACGCGCGGTCCCCAGACCACATACAGGGGTAGAGGTCAGCGGGGCGGATTCGCACGGCAGGAACCGCCTCATCAGCGACCACAGTTTCAGCGGAGAGTCCTACCAGAGCCGCAGCCCCCGTCTACGGGCGGCGGGCCGGCGACATCAGGCCCCAGAGTATTCAGCGTCCGGTGCTGTTGCGAGTTTTGTGGCCGCCAAGGTCATAGCTTGCACGGGTGCGAATACTGGCAAAGGTGGGAACAACAACAGAGTTCCCAGGGTTCTCCCCACAAGCGGCACGGCGGAACAGCACCTGTTGCGAGCCGAGAGCAAGACACCCGTGTGGAGACTGGGGCGGGCGCGAGAAATAGGCGCAGAGGGCGTCGGAGGCAGCGTCGGCGAAATCGAAGCGCCGGTAATGGTAGCGCGGAGAGTAGGGATTCCCGGAAAGCAGGTGGAGATGATGGGCGACGATCGTCCGTGTCGAGCGGTGGCGGTAAGCGACCCGACTCCATGGACTCGAAGTCCTCAAAGACGGATGCGAGACATGATGCCGCATCAGGCAGCGCGGGGAGCCGGGAATGGCAGCCCCGGCGCATTGGGCCCAAAGTGGGCAGAAAGAATAGCTCCAGTTCCGCTAGTTCGGTGTCCAGTGGGACTCCCGAGCGGAATATTCCTGAACGGGGGAGCGGAACATTGTGCGAGTTTTGCGGTCGACCCACTCACAAGGCGGCAGAGTGTCGACATAAAGCAAAATGGGAGAGTTCGGGAAACTCCCCAAGGTCGGGTCGGCAAGATCCCACCCGACCGCACTAAAAACGAAACCCAGCTCCAGCTGTTCTCAGTTTTCGCCGACTCGAGTCCCGATTGTCGCTCTCCCTCTAGACATTGGCCGTAGGAACCCTACGCGCCTAATCGTGGACACCGGCGCTGAGATCAGCCTGTTGAAGCTGAAGGCACTCCATCCTAGATATGGCATGGATGTGGATAAATCTACAACGCTCCAAGCGCTGTTCGTCAAAGGCAAGTCGAGGGGATGCTGCACTGGGAATTTCAAGTTGCACCATGGGATTCCCTGCAGTTTCCAAATAGTAGACTCCTTGCCGGGCTTGGAGGAAGACGGATTGTTGGGGTACGACTTCCTGTCTCGGAATTGTAAGGTAGACGGGCCGGGTGGTTGTTTGGTTTTTCCCCGAACGACCGTAAATCCCGTGCCATTCTCCATTCAATTTGTCAACTATGGGACGGGAAGGGTTGAACATGTGGCAGCCAAACGGGGAGACGTGCCAAAGGGACCTGTTAAGGTCGATACTGCGGCAGGTACTCGCCCGGAGACCCTACCCATACAGGGGAGGGCTGCGAAAAGCTGTTCGACCACGTGCTACCCAAAGGGTCATCTGGATGAACCCCGAACAGCGGACGTTGATAACATAGTTATAGACAACACCCTTTATAAAAAACAAATAAGGAAAGGATGAGCCTTCCTGTAACTTGGAGCCCCTGATCCTACCTGGCCAGACTCTGGTTACCCTCCGGAATCTTCGTCCTTGTGACCTTCGTCGAGGGATACCAACTTGAGAGTCTGACGAAAAGTCTTTAAGGCCAGGCCTAATGCTGCAGGCGCAGTCCCAGCGCAGACTGCAGAGGCAAACCCCAGTGCTGGGGGTTGGATCGCAAATATGCAAGTGCGAAAGCGCACTATAATGTCGGGTGATGGTAGGTTTTGCCACCGAAACGGGACAAACCCCCGATCTACCAACCCATGGACCGGGGCAAGTACCGAGTCCAAAAACAGGAGAATTAAAGTAAATATATAGGAGCGGGACGCTTTCGCCGGCCGGGTGACATTTTGGAGTGGTTGAACGAGAGGGGATCACCTCGCCTTGGCGGGGGAGTCCTAACCGGATCGTGTGGGCGGTCGAGCTTTTGGTCGGACCATCGGATTAAGTGTCGGACCCGCCGCGGACGTTTGTGTTGTCCTTGGTTTTGTGGAGTGCTTGTCTGTTGTTCCCCCTCTTATATTAATACCTACGTGTTATTTATTTATTTATTTATTTATTTGTACTAACCCTCATATATAAGTAGTATAATCCCTACTAACATTAGCACTTAAGCATGATTTATTTATTTCCTACTAACAATGATATATAAGTAGTATAATCATTACTAACATTAATACTTAAGCATGTAGACTAATTTATTTATTTATTTATCTATTTATTTATTGGTTGGTTTTTTAATTGTTTGTTTGTTTGCTCTCCGCCGTCCACTCTCCGGCGTGACATTCCTCTCCTAAGAATGCCACGCAGTCTTGTGGGGGGGGAGGTGTGTTACGTACGTCGGCCACCACCATCATTTAATAATTTGCATTTAATAATAATAATACTAATTGAATTTAATACAATTTTGTTTTAACATAGTATGATGGTAAGGTGGTGGAAGAACTGCACGATCCTGAAGTGAGTTTCTGAACCCACCCTGATTCGGGTGTGGATCGTGCAGTTCTTCGAGTTCGAATTTGTTTTTCGAAGTGGACGTGAGTGGAGAGCGAGAGAGATGGAGGGTTAACCTTTTTTCAAAAATACGGTTCGGAATTCCGTTGTTGACGTTTTGACAACGGAAAAAAGCAAAAAAAGAAAACAGTTGAAAGGAGCGGAAGAAAGGCAACGGCCCGACAAACAGAAAAAGTTAATGTAAAAAGAACTAAAAGAAGTTAAAAAGGAAAATGTAAAAACGACAGAAAAAGTTAATGTAAAAGAACTAAAAGAAGTTAAAAAGGAAAATGTAAAAACGACAAAAAAAAGTTAATGTAAAAGAACTAAAAGAAGTTAAAAAGGAAAATGTAAAAACGACAAAAAAAAAGAAAAACAATTTTATGTGGCAGAGAAACTGTCACTACAACCGGGCGCACAGGGCGTTGGGACCCCGGCTACCACTCGGCCTTTAGTCGCCTCTTACGACAAGCCGGCCTAGCTGTGAGTATATTCTAACGCCCTACTCACAGGGCCAGAACTGGATTGTTTTTTTTTTTTTCAAATGATATCGGCCGGTTTTTAGTATTATTTAGGGTTGCCTCTCATGTTTCGGGATTTGGCAACCCTAGTGTTGCAATCCGGCAATTGACAGCTCTGTCGTAAAGTTGGACATTTTTGAGGTTATGCGCACTCAGAACGTTTTGACATACGAGCGCTATTTGTGTTGTTTACAGTAACTTAAAAGATTCATCTCGGCCCAAAAGTGAAATTAAATCGTCAACATTTTCGTGCGATTATTTTTTACAACTTTCGGCGTGGATTAACTCAGCAACACTGCATGAATGAACTTAATTCAATTTTTGGCGGTGAAGCTCCATCAAGGACCAGTGTTTATCGATGGTATGGTGAATTCAATCGTGGTCGTAGTTCACTCCAAGATGAATTTCGTGAAGGTCGTCCAAAATCAGTTGTTGTTCCGAAAACCATTGATGCTGTGCGCGAACTGATATTGGAAGATCGTCATGTGACCTATCGTGAGATTGAGACAATCTTAGGCGTTACATTCAATATTGCATAAACATTTGACTGTCAAAAAAATTTGTTCGCGTTGGATCCCACACAATTTGTCTATCGCCCAAAAAAAGGCTCGTGTCAATTGGTCGAAAGAAATGCTCAAAAAATACGGACGCGGTGCTTCGAAACACGTCTATGACATCGTGACAGGTGATGAATCGTGGATTTACGCGTATGAGCCCGAAAGTAAACAGCAGTCGACTGTCTGGGTGTTTCAAGATGAGCCAAATCCAACAAAAGTTGTTCGCGCACGAAGCACTTCCAAGCAAATGGTCGCCTGTTTTTTCGGAAAAACTGGACATGTCGCAACCGTACCACTAGAACAACGCAGAACAGTCAATTCTGAGTGGTACACAACCATTTGTTTGCCAGTTGTCTTCCAAGAAATCAGGAAAACCAACCGCCGAAGACGGATCACTCTTCACCACCACAATGCGAGCTCTCACACATCGGCTGCGACAACTGCATTTTTGAGCACCCAAAACATCGATTTGATGGGTCATCCGCGTATAGTCCCGACTTGGCACCGAATGACTTCTTTTTATTCTCCGTACGTCAAAAACAAACTGAGAGGTCAACGTTTTTCGACACCTGAAGAAGCGGTTGCTGCATTCAGAATGCTTGTGTTGGAGATACCTCAATCAGAGTGGCAAAAGTGTTTCGACAATTGGTTCAAACGCATGCAAAAGTGTATAGATCTTCATGGGGAATATTTTGAAAAACAATAAAGTTATTTTCGATGATCAATATTTGTTTTTGTTCTCTAATCCCGAAATATAAAAGGCAACCCTCGTAGTAGTAGTACATAGTAGCTTTAACCGAATGGCGTATAACTTTAGAGAGAATATCACGTGTAAACATTAGAAATTTAAGAAAAGTGGGTATCTGTTGATTGTATGTGCAAAGTAAGTCGAAAAATAAATGTCTCATTGCCAATATACTGCACACGGTGAACATAACAATATTCATTATTGCTGGAAAGTATGCCCGTCAATTAGGCAAATTGTGGTCAATATTCCTGTTGTATTCATATATTAATTTTATTACATTTAATCTCCAACGCGTTTTCTCTTCATTATAATGAAATTAACAGCCTCTTTCTTTTGAATGTCTACCAAGTATTAATAGCGACTAACAAGAACGGTCTTCCGTCACTGTCATAAAAAAAAACTGATTTAAACTTTATGGCAATGCATTGTGAAACACTCAATTTCTCGCGTCGTAATTATTTTACAATTTAGGAACTGAATGTGAAAGGTATTACAACAACGATTGACCTTTCTCTGTACGAAAGCTCAAGTTGGGTGCTTCGCAAAAATAGGGTGTCCATAAATTTGGTTATTATTGAAAACTTCGTAATGGGTTCGATTACAACCCAATGAGTTGAGACAATTTAATTTATTTGTAATTTAAGTTTGACCTCGCTTCGATGAGTACGTCTTTTCAAGTTCTAGAAGCCTTCAGTCTCAGCTTACACGAATTTTAACAAATTCCTTCAGAAAGGCTTCGCCATTCAGAAGGGGCTAAATAAAATCATTCTGCAGCGTATTTGTTTATTCAATGAATTAAGGGAAAGAATTCCCACTTAACTTGATCCATATTCAACTTTCAGGTCAATTATAGAACGATTCTCTTATTTTAAAATTTTATAATTGTCTGTTTTGCCTGCTCGACTCTCATAAATCCGTTCACCTGTTTCTATATTAAAGATCACATTCGAACATCGCATTTACGTCGGACGTTATCGCCTTCGCTGAAGTTCATTACTAAAATATTCCTAATCGCAATCGTGAAGGCAAAGAAATGTTATAGAATACTTGTGAAATGGGTGGAACGGTCGAAAGACTCACAGTGTATTTGATGAGAGGAAACTCGTTCCATAATTCCGGAATGAATTAAATGTGACTGGTGAATGGATTCCGCATCGAATGTCAGGCTGAGAATTTGGTATCTTTGTAAATGACTTTTGTCACACTTGGAGAATTCTCAAGAATTTGAATATGAATGATGTTTAATGGCGACCAGCGGATATTTCCATACTCACTGACCACATATTAGTATCGTGGAGAGCCGTGGCTAGATATATAAGTACCGTCATAAATGGGATATATAATCAGATAGATAGATGAATAGCCAGATAGATGGACACGAATATAAATAATGTTCGACTGAGAGAGACAGCGAGATCAATCTAACGCATTTATAAACGTAAATCAATCTATTAAAAGCGTTATTAAGCGAATGGGTACTTCAGTTTGCTACGACAGAACTGCATCTATTGTGTCGGCTAATGTGTATCATTCTTTTTTCTTCTAAGATAACGTTTCATTCTCCATAAGGAAACTAGTTTCAAAAATTACGCCAATCAATAGATACCCTGTCCATGCAAGAGGACATTATATTCTATTATATTACATGATCGTTTCTTGGAAGTTTTTGTTTTCTTTTTTCTCCTTTACTTTTTAATGTCCGAGCAATTTTTAGTTGGTCTCTTCCGTCCTCCTGGCGATCGAACTATTTTTGGAAAACTTGTTCGATTAATTTAAACCATCGACAACATCTTTATGCATTTTATATGAGCAGTAGCTCGCCATCCTTAGAGGTGACACTACCCAATTGCATTATGAAACACTTTGGCGGAATGTGGTAGCGGCGGTGGTGGCTAACGCGACAGCGAGCACTTGTAACCACAGACACCTTTTCAGGTGAATAAGTGTCTTTGGAGTACATTTACGGCAGCGCTACTCATTAACTGCTTTAAGTCGGCGCCTCGACTATGATTTTCCCCATTTAGCGGAAATTTAGTATTTTAGGGAATCATTTGGCAGTACATTACGACAGCATTCGACCGGATTGGGATTCATTCATAATGATGTGGTTTGGCAGATATTTAAAGGATTCGAAGGTAAGGCGGTGTGTAACCACACACGAGTTTGGTGCTTACCACTATTTGGTTATAATGTATACTGAGTGACAAGATGGAACTGAAAATTTCGTATTAGGTTATATATACTGATCAAAACAAATCTATAAGTTGAATAGATTTGCCCATAAGTTTTCGAAAGATCCTTTTCTATAAAGTTACACGGGGGAGGTCATTGAGAAGGATCCTTGTCCCTGTTCAATCCAAGTTGACATGCAGCCTCCACGTGACGCCCCTGGATAGCTACATTGGCACCTGCCAAGTAGTGAATCAATGCATGCGGCGACATCCTGAGAAAGGTCGGCGCAAACCTGCCCGTAAAAACAAAAAATTATGGAAAATTTAACAAGCCTCGGATATGCACCGTATACACGACGACGACCACAGAAACTCAAATGGCTAAACGATTTGAGAATTTTCTCATGGAACGTCCGCTCACTATAGAGAGCCCGAGCTGCACAGCAGCTAGTCGATGCCCTGTCCGAATATAAGTCTGACATAACAGCATACAAGAAATAAGATGGACGGGGAGTGGTGTTGTGGGGGTTCTACTACCTGGAGAACCAACCCACAATTTCAACCACAATTTCCACCTTATTTCGACCGCTTTCAGCGCGTCATATCAACGCGTATCCCACCGTTCAGTTAATTCACCTGCAAAACATATTACCCAAAAGGACGCGAAGCTAAACTCATTATCCTATGCAGATAATGCATAATCGAGTTTAGCTATCTTTTCGCCATATGGAAACTCCATTTCGCTAACCCATGAGATTTCCACCGGAAATCGCATCATGTCGGTTAGCAACGGCATAGTTTGATCAAACGACGCGGTTGCATAATCATCCAATCGCTGGGGATATTATCAAAGCATTTAATTTAGTTCTCACGATCAGATTTCCCTAGCCAATTCGGCGTCCTATTCACTTTACCCAGACACTCCATTCGCCGGGGATCAATGATCTCTTCTTGCAGGTGAATAGCTGCAAAACATTTTCCTCTCCTTCACATTTTTATCTTCCCCGGCTTCAATGCACTCTGAGATCACCACAGCCATCGCACTAGGGCAGTAGGCCATCCTGAGAGGCTGCATTAATACAAGTACACAAGCTAAGGCAACCCCCAAGTTATTGCGCTCTCTCTTTTGTTCTTTTCATCCTTCGCATGCCCAACGATTGTCGAACGATGTGCAAGTATTATTCACCTCGCTGAGACATGCAAATGAAAAGATTGATGAGAAGACCGCGATGATGATTGGCTAATAGCCGTGCGAATGCAAATTAAAATATCATGCCTAATAGAAGTCAGTCTGAACTAACGAATAGATTTAGCATTTTAGAGAATGGAAGCAGTGAGGAAGAGGAAGCTAATAGTGTAGACACTAAATGGACATCGATCAGAGACACAATCAAACAAACAGCTCAAAAGGTATTAGGATTTAAAAAAACAATTAAGTCCAAAGCTTGGTTTGACGATGAGTGCAGGGCGAAGATCGAAGAACGTAAACGCCTCAGAGTGATCCATTTAGAAAGATATGATGAAGCCAACGCAGAAAGATACGCGACGATTCGGAGAGAGACGACGAGACTCTTCAAACGAAAAAAACCCGAATGGGAGAAGACTCGGATCGAAAAAATCTTAGAAAGTTCTAGAGCAAAAAACATCAGAGGTATGTATGCCGGCATAAATTCAGTTAGAAATGGCCACCAAGGAGGAGCCATAATAATCCGAGACACAGACGGCTGTCTGGTCACAGAAACAAACAATATCGTGACAAGATGGAAGCAGTACTTTGAAAACCTGCTCAATGTACGCACCCATCAAACATAAATAAATGTACCAGAAGTACATACAGTCGAGCCTCAGATCCCAGAGCCCTCTCCCAACGAAGTTGTAGACGCAATAAATCGATTGAAAAACAACAAAGTTCCCGGAGTCGACTGCATACCGGCAGAGCTTGTGAAGCATGGAGGAGAGACAACCGCTCGAAAGATCCACCAGCTCATTGAAACAATATGGGATAAGGAAGTCACTCCGGAAGAATGGAAAACCTCAATAGTCATCCCCATTTTCAAAAAAGGCGACAGATCTGACTGCGAAAACTACAGAGGAATATCATTGCTCCCAATCACATACAAAATATTAACAAATGTCATTCTAGCGAGAATCACACCGTACGCAGAAGAGATATTGGGAGACTACCAACGTGGATTCCATAGGAACCGGTCAACAAGCGACCAAATGTTCACAAAGACGGTTCTCCAACTGTTCGTTGACTTCAAAAAAGCCTACGACTCATCGCAAGGCAAAGACTCCACCATATTGTAGTGGAGCTGGGAGTCCCGAAAAAATATGCCGCCCTCATTCAAATTTGCATGAACGAAAACAAAGGGCGAGTTAGAATAGAAAATCACCTCTCAGAGCCATTTGAAATCCGGGACGGACTAAAGCAGGGAGATGGTCTATCATCGTGTCTTTTTAACCTTGTGCTCGAGTATGTCATCAGGAAGGTACAAGACGACAACATGGCCGGATCATCCCTGAACGGGGTCACACAAGTGCTCGCATAGGCGGATGACATCGCCGTTTTGGGCGATAGTCTAGAAACTGTAAGTAAAAACTGTGAAATCATCATGCAAGCGGCAGAAGAGGTGGGCCTAGAAATAAATGACGACAAAACAAAATACATGATTACAGCGAGGGCGGGTGGACCTCAGGGAACACATATAAACGTCAGAGGCAAGATATTTGACGCCGAGCAATTTCAAGCTTTCACCAGATTGGAGGGCCTGGCCATTCATCATCAGCTGTGGAACCGATGATCCACTGTTCTTTGTGAATGTTTTATATTGTGTCTTCGTTGCATTGAAGTCGACAGGATTGGCCTTTCCCCACTGCAGGACCTTGTCCAGATCAAGATTCAGAGAATCGAACTGGCTACATTTCATCTGATGTGATGGTGATGCACTAATCGGCCGATCAGCCGAAAAAGAGGAAACAAGCGTACTATCATTCGCAAAACTGAACACGCCGTTGTCCATTGACTCCAACAAATCATTTATGTTAAGCAAAAACAAGGCTGGAGCCAAAATAGAACCTTGAGGCTCCCCGGAATTAACAGGATACGGATCCAAAGACACAACAACCCGAATCGATCGATTTTCGAGGAAGCTCTTCACCCAGTCGAAAAGCTGCTGGGAAAGTCCGCATGAACGAAGTTTGCTCAGCTATGCTCCGTGCAAGACGCGGTCAATAGCCTTGAGGATATCCAATGCGACCGCTCTTCACTCACCACGCCCCTCAATCGCAGATCCATATTTTTTTTTTTTTTTTTTTTTTATTAGACTTCTCCCGGGAGAGGCGAACCTATAGCGTCGAGTGGGCGCCCCGAGATGCCATCAAATAACTGTTGCAGTTCTTTTTGAACAGTTGCAGGTTGTAACGCTCCGGGAACACTCGCGTGGGAAGGGAGTTCCACAGCTTCCCCGCTCTGTAACGGAACGAGTTCTGATACAGGGATGTTCGCGCTGTCGGGATATGAACCACAAACGGGTGCGATCCGTTGAATTGTCTTGTGGAGCGCATATAAGCCGAATTGCGTGGAATAATACCACTAATCTCCGAAGAACAGTACCCGTGATAATATCTGTAAAACAGACAGAGGTCGGCTACGCGCCTTCGATGTGATAGCGACTGTAGTCCCGACATCAGCGCCGAGTCCCCAATCAGGCGGATCGCTCGTCTTTGTACGCTCTCAAGTAGGTCGAGGGTATGTTTAGGAGCCGAGCTCCAAACATGAGAGCAATATTCGAGCGCGGGTCTAATTTGAGATTTATATAGGAGAAGAAGTTGGGCCGGAGTAAAATATTTCTTGGCTCTAAAAAGATAACTCAGTTTTCCTGAGGCTGATCTGGCGATACCCGATACGTGTTTATGCCATGATACATTCCCACAGACCGTGACGCCGAGCAATCTCAAACTTTCCCCAGCCTCGAGGGCCCGGCCATTCATCATCAGCTGTGGAACCGATGATCCGGTTTTCTTTGTGAATGTTGTATACTGGGTCTTCGTTGCGTTGAAGTCGACAAGATTGGCCTTTCCCCACTGCAGGACTTTATCTAGATCCTGGTTCAGAGAGTCAATCTGGCTACATCTCAACTGGTGCGACGCTGATGCACCAATCGGCCGATCACTCGAAAAGGAGGAAACAAGCGTACTATCATCCGCAAAACTGAACACTTTGTTATCCGTTGTCTCCAACAAATCATTTATGTGAAGCAAGAACAAGGTTGGAGCCAAAATACAGCCCTGGGGCACCCCCGAATTAACAGGATACAGATCCGAACACTCGCCGTCCACAACAACCCGGATCGATCGATTCTCGAGGAAGCTCCTCGTCCAGTCGCAAAGCTGTTGGGAAAGTCCATATGAACGAAATTTGCTCAGCAATGCCCCGTGCCAGACGCGGTCAAAAGCCTTGGAGATATCTAATGCGACCGCCCTTGACTCACCACGCTGTTCAATCGCAGATGTCCATATATCGGTCATAAGTGTCAAAAGGTCTCCTGTGGACCGCCTGCCACGGAATCCGTATTGACGATCATTCAGAAGACCGTTGCACTCCAAATACTTAACCAACTCTGTATTGATGACTTTTTCCATTACCTTAGATAAAATAGACAGTAATGCTATCGGACGGTAATTTTGTGGGAGACACTTTTTTCCCGTCTTTGGGATTGGCTGAACTCGAGCGATTTTCCAGCAGGCAGGCAAGGTCCTCCATGCATAAGATAAGCGGAAGAGTCGGCCAAGAACCGACGATAGTTCTGGAGCACAGTTCTTAAGGACTATTGCTGGTATTCCGTCCGGGCCGGTTGCCTTCCTACAATCCAGTTTACGTAGAATGCGCTGAATAGTGCGCGGACGAAATCTCACATCCCGCATGGAAGACTGTACCGGCGAGATCACGGGTGGCTGCAAAAGGCCGGGATCGAGGTTTGAATTCGCGGAAAATAAATTCGCGAACACATTAGCTTTATCCTTTGAATTCGTGACTAACGTCCCGCTGTCTGTCACCAACGGAGGGAAAGAGGAGGAAGCAAAGTTACTGCTGACAGCCTTTGCCATTGACCAGAAGGAGCGCGAATCAGTTGGGCACCGAAGGAGCTTATTGATCACCCTGTCGTTGTGAGCCTTCTTCGCGGTATCAATCGCCTGGTTGCACACGTTTCTGATTCTAACAAAATTCGTTCTGTTAACATCGGTGGGATTGGAGCGCCATTGCTTAAAAGCTCTATTTTTTTCCGCTGTAATCAGCTCGCATTTTTTGTCAAACCAAGGTTTATCAGATGAACTTCGTTTGATGTAATGTGGAATATACATCTCCATCCCCAGAAGAATAATCTCTGACACCGACTCCGCGCAAGCGTTAACATCGGAGTTTCCGAAGCACATCTCGGACCATGGAAAGGATGCGAAGAAATCTCGCATATCGTCCCAGTTAGCAGCCCCATACTTCCATACATGGCGGAGCTGCCTAGGCCGGTTATTCGCTTGGTATGCAAGTGCTTGCGCGACAGATACCAAGCAGTGATCTGAGTTTCCCAGTGGCGCAGAAACCTCTACGGTATAAATACTCGGTTCGGATGTCAAAAACAGATCCAGGGTGTTCGCATAATCGCCTCGGGCATCCGGTATTCGCGTTGGCTCCCCCACGAGTTGAGTCAAGTTGTGGCTTACAGCAAACATCTCCGCCAGCCTCCCAGCCTCGTCGGTTCTGTTAGAATGTAACAACCAGTCGGAATTGTGCACATTAAAATCGCCAAGGACAATAATTTCAGAAGCTGGGTGGTTGATCTGTATCCAGTCGACGGTATATGAAAGATGTTCGAAAAATGTCGCCGAAAAATGTGTTATAAGGGTTAAACGGTATCACGTGGACCGTTTGCCACACAATTCGCATTGACGATCATTTCGAAATCCGTTGCACTCCAAATAGTTAATTAGCTCGGCATTGATGACATTTTCCATCACCTTAGATAACATAGAGAGGAATGCTATCGGCCGGTAATTTTGTGGGAGACACCTTTTCCCCTTCTTTGGCATTGGATGAACTCGAGCCACTTCCAGCAGGTACGAAATGTCCTCCGTGCCTAAGATAAGCAGGAGATTCCGCCAAGAACTGGCGACAGTTCTGGGACATACAGTTCTTAAGGACGACTGATGGTATTCCGTCCGGGCCGGTTGCCATCCTTCAGTCCATTCCGCGTAGAATGCGTTGAATAATACGCGGGCGGAACCCCACTTCCCACATCGAAGATCGAAGACAGTACCGGTGCGATCACAAGTGGCTACAAAAGACTGGCATCGAGGTTTGAATTCGCGTAAAATAAATTCGCGAAAACATTAACTTTATCTTTTGAATTTGTAACTAGTGTCTCGCTGTCCGTCACTAATGAGGGAAAAGAGAAGAAAGCGACGTTGTTCCTGACAGCTCAGAAGGGACGCGAACCAGTTGGGCACTCAAGGAGTTTATTGGTCACTTTACAGTGGTAGGCCTTCTTTGCGGTATGAATCGACTGGTTGCATACGTTTCTGATTCTAACAAAATTCGTTCTGTTAGCATTGGTGGGATTAGGGCGTCATTGTTTGAAAGCTTTATTTTTTGCATCTGTAATCTGTTTGCATTATTTCACAAACCAAGGTTTATCAGATGAATTTTGTTTGATGAAATGCGGAATGTAAAACTCCATTCCGGGAAGAATAATCTTCGTTACCGGCTCCGCGCATGCGTTAATATCGGAGTTTCCAAAACACACCTCCGATCACGAAAAGGATGCGAAGAAATCTCACAAATCGTCCCAGTTAGCAGCTCCGTACCTCCATACACGGCGAAGTGTCTTAGATCGGTTATTCGCTTGAAATACAAGTGGCTGTGCGACCAATACCAAACAGTGATCTGAGTTTCCCAGTGGTGCAGCAACTTCCACGGTATAAATGCTCGGGACGATGTCAAAAACAGATCCAGGGTGTTTGCATAATTTCCTCCGGACATCCGGCACTCGTGTAGGTACCTCCATAATTTCAGTGATTTTTTTGAAACTAAGACCATCAGTAATAATGGATTGAACACTTCCATAGCTGATGGCCACTTCTGATGAGATTTTTCCAACAGTTAAGCTGCGATCACTTTTAGCAAGCTCTTGAACGACACAGATATTGTCATCTATACGACTTGTCCTTGGGCGTCGATCATGACTTTTGTTTTGGCCAACGTATACACACGATTCTGAGACAGTGTATCATCACCAAACTGTGCCTTCAATTGAGAAAATATGTTCAAGGGTTTAACGCCTTCATTTGTTAAAAATTTTATAACAATCCGTTGCGCAACAGACGTATGTACCGCTTGCTCGCTCATGGCTGTACTGACTATAAAGTCGAGCGTGACCGTTAGCCAAGATGGTTCCCCTACTCTTCATAAACCAAACGACAGCCACGCACAAGATTATCTGGCCCACAACTTGTTGCTAAGCAAAAAAGTAAAGTTACCGTTTATATTTAATTCACCCTCGTACATATTTATATATATCTTCGCACGGACGCGGTCGCGGATTGATGCTTTGGTTGTAACCTTTTCATAGCGTGGTGCTATATGATAAAATGTATTTACTAAGTAATACCTCTCGTTGCTAATCATCCCACCGTCGCCTCCACATGGAGCGACATAATTCCAGTGGTATTGTTCCAGTTACAACTACAATATAGTTTTTCTTATCGACTCTTAATGTTTTTGGAAGAGGTTGACACTTGAAAGGTAACTCAAAGCATATAAGTCGAAAAGAACATCTATGTACATATATATCGAGTAGCATTTCTAGCGTGACCATGAACCAAGTAATTTAAAAAAAGCATTTGACATCGTACGTGAGCTTATACTTGTCCAACTAACCAGACTCCCTTTAATTATATCCCAGCAACCATCCGGTTGAGTGAATTTTCCATTCAACTTCCAAGGTTCTCTAAGCTTAATAAACTGTGAGTATGTGTGATTTTTTAGTCCTTCTTCCACCATAATAATTATTCACCTGTTATTCTGGAGTCGCCAATGTAGACTGGTGGAATTTGTTCTAGGAAATAAATTAAAAACCAACACACATACCATCGTGCCATACTACGAGAAAAGATAAACAGAAAAAAGAACTACAACGAACCTGATTGTATTAATTCAAATTCCCTTCACTTAATACTTAAACGAAAAGATAAACGTTTGAAGGCATAGATGGGGCTAAACAAGATCACAGGAGCACAAGATCACAGGAGTACAAGATTACAGGAGGAAGATTGTAGTGTATCTTCGACATGGTCTTAAATTGTTGGAAGTATGGGGCTAGCCAGTAGCTAGGTATATCTGGATACAATAGGGGTTGGAAGTGGGAGGTTTTCTTGTAGTCAATACAAAACATGTCGTTGCGCATATAAATATCTGTTGGCTGTCCATTCCATCCGTACAGATCAGTAACGACGAAAAAAGAGTAAATATGGTCCTATAACACAACAAGGAGTGTGCAAACACAAGTATACGTCGAGTGTTTGCGTGTTCCCAAGTGCGATGCCAACTAATTTTAAGCTTGTCTTGTTTTTCTGGCTTAGTGGGATTTTGAGAAGGCCACCCGTGCCACCCTGCAGCACCTGCTACCTGGCTATTTGCAGCGCAGTTCTTTCCATTTATTATCGACATTATTATTCGCTTCCAGACGCTGAGCGGAGTAAAGCGATGATGGTATGTATATTTAATTTATCATGATTCAAGTAGTACAAAATAGTTGCTCTATCTATATTGGGTATGGTGTGTGTAGCCTTAGGTACGCTTCATATACACATTGTTCCTACAGATTCTCGTCCTATTAATTTGATCAGAGACTTTTGTTTTTGTATTTATTTGCTTTAGACTTGTTCGTAGGTGCACTGATCGCATAGGTATACAATGATTATTAAACAAGAATCGAGCAATTTGTTTATTTTCCTATTGATTCCATGAGATACTAGATACATAGATAAGTTGCAAGAATTATGAACATGATTAAAATCAAATGAAAGGCCAGGATTAGTCCTGAGTCTGTCGTCGAAGAGAAATAAAACACATCCAGCGAGAAGAACGAAGAAGGAAATTTAATCGTATTCGTATAGTCAATGGTATCTGCCGGGTAGAGTTTCATATGCTAAGTGACGAGTTGTCTGCTGCTAGCCGTACTTGATCTCGCAATTACCTGTTCTGGTCGTCGGGTGTAAAGTAAATAATTGTCAAACATGGAGTTTATGACTTGTCTTGGCGAACGATCCGGAGACCATAGATATAATTGTATCTTAAAATTGCATTTTTACTTCCACTCTTTCTAACCTACCCCGGCTGGGGTACACTTAAGTGAATTTTTATGATGTCATCGATGCCCCAAAGCCAATTTTTTATATCCCCTGTATTCTACGTTCTTTTTTATCCAGTTGATTTTATCTTCAATCAGCAACGTATCGTATTTTTAAGATATTCTATATGGATAGATACTCAATTGGCGTTGGTTGCTTAATGATTTAATCTTAATGAAAGACATGGAGGTGGACATGCAAACACTGCTGCGGCTGTAATTACAGAAGTCTTTTCGTTTTTGCGTTGTCGGTAAATCAAAATTATTGTTGTTACTTTGCCATGCATCAATTAACCGACAAAATGTCGGTGAGCCTTTGTAATATCATAGAAAGGCAAGTGGGAGGTTTCTTGTTTGGCGGGCAGGTATTTAATGATATTAAGTCACTTCATGGGAATGCTCATGGTGCCTTAGAAGGCTTAAGAAAAACATAATAATGGTAAAAATAAATTAATAAATAAATAGATAAATACATAAATAAATAAATAAATAAGTATAAAATAAATAAACAATTAAATAAATAAATAAATAAAACAAGTAAATAAATAAAAGAAACAAATAAATAAATAAATAAAACAAATAAATTAAAAAAATGAAATAAATAAACAAGTAAATAAATAAATAAAACAAATAAATAAATAAATAAATAACAAATAAAAAAATAAATAACAAATAAATAAATAAATAACAAATAATTCAATAAATAACATATAAATAAATAAATAAATATATAAATAAATAGATAAATAAATAGTAATAAATAAATAATTATTAATGAACTAAAGATAAAGTTTGAATGCATGTTTGTCAGTGGCACTTTATGGAAGATAATTTTCGAACGAAATCTATGAAGTGCCGCTTCATTAGAGATAAAATTTGGGTGAAGTTTTTCAAGCAATATTTGATTAAAGATACAATGAATGTCAAGAGATATTTCATTAGACATATCTTTGAAATAAAGTCAGGTTAAATTTTAGTTGAAATAAAGACAAATTTCGAGTGAGTTTTGTGCAACATTACTTTGAAATTTGTTTTCAAAAAAAGTCGCCATTTCATAATGAGATAATCCTACAACTTGACCTCTAGATTACTCATCATTTCAGTTGTAGATAAACTTTTTCTTCGTAGCCATGTTTTCAGTCAAAATGACGTCTAGGATACATTTTTTATATATCTAAATTTGAGTTGATCGTCTGTCACTGTATGAATTGCACATTGTGAGGTTGAAATGCGCAAGCGTGTTACGCACAAAACCTGCCACCTTCAGGTCCGCAATGGGGCCGCCCACAACATTAAACTTTACTTGAAGAACATTAATCGTATTCACTTGATGTGAATTTGAATGTGTTGAATAACTTATGGTTAATCGACAAGCTAAATTATTTGTGGACACGCAATGGTAGGAAGGCATAACACCTAAAAAGAAGAAATAGGCAATGAAATCAGGTGTAGGGTAGGAAGCTGTTGGTTTATTATGGCAGGGTCGCCATGTAAGGTAGGATACTGGGAGGGTCGCCTTCTAAGGATTCGTGCGTCACCAAGCAGGATAATGCAAAAATCTGACGTAAAAGGTTAAGTGCGTATTCTCAAATTTATAGATGTCAACGCAATGTTGTGTCGGGTCCAAGTCACGCGAATAGGCTGTCAAGGGTAGAATGTCCTAAAGGAGAGATTTCAGCTTGTCTAAATCAGGGGGCATTTATTACAGCTGTCATGCAAAACACCATGTGCTCGGGGTAGGCTTTCTCTTCAGCCATAAAATTGAAGCCAGCCATTATCGGCTTTAACGCAATAAACGAAACGCTATGCAGTCTTCGAGTGCGAGGCAAGTTGAAGCGCATAAGCCTCATAAACGTTCACGGACCATACTACGAGAACGTCGAATGGGCCCTCAGTGCCTGCCCAAGATACGATCTGAAAATCGTTCTTGGCGATTTGAATGCGAAAATAGGTTGGGAGCCGGTTTTCAGGCACTACGCAGGTTCCCATAGTTTGCATGAGAACACTAATGACAATGGACTACGAGTCATCGAACAGGCATCATCAAAAAACTTGGTCGTTGCGAGTACCAGGTTTCCGCGTAAAGATATCCCCAAAGATACCTAGGTATCACCTGATGTAGCCACTCGCAACCAAATTGACCACGTGTTGATGGATCGCCGTCACTCCTTGAGCCTGGTGACGGTACGAACGTACCGAGGTGCCAACGTCGACTCGGATCACTATCTTCTTGGTACAGTTTTCCGAGCGCGAATTGCCTTGCGGAGACGTATTGTATTCGCGGATCGCGGAGGTCCACACCAGGCGCGGAAGTTCTACCAAATAATCCGCAGTTTGACCCGGTACACATCGCGCTGCACTTACTGCAAGGATAAAGAGGGTAATCTGATCACCGATCCTGAATGGGAAGTACACTTCAATGAATTTCTTAATGCTCACAGAAGAATTGGCGGCCCCCCCATGCAAATTCAAAACCAAATGCTGCCGCCACCAAGCATTGAGGAAACATTAAAAGCCATAAGACAGCTCAAATTAAATAAAGCCCCCGGAGCTGATGGCATAACAGTTGAGCTGATCAAACAAGGAGGGACAGCTTTACATCACGCAATTCATGAGATCGTGGTGCACGTATGGGAGGAAGAGAAGATCCCGGAAGATTGTCGTCATGGTATAACTAGCCCCATACATAAGAAGGGAGATATCACACTGTGCAGCAAATATAGGGGTATAATATTGCTGAGTGCCGCCTAAAAGATACTCTCCACTATCCTACAAGATCGGATAGCCCCATACGCTAAAGCCATCGTTGGTCAATATCAGTGTAGCTTCATCCCAGGCAAATCAGCGATTGATCAGATATTCACCCTTAGGCAGGCGATAGAAAAATTCAGGAATTTATGATTCCATTATATCATCTGTTTATAGACCTTAAGGCTGCCTACGACAGCATAGCTAGGGTGGAACTATATAACGCCATGACAGAATTCGGAATTCCAAACAAATTGATACGACTTTGTAGGTTGACCATGACCAACGTAACTAGTCAAGTAAAAATATCCAAGCCAATAAACATCTTTAATGGACTCCGACAAGGGGACGGTCTGGCCTGCCTCCTCTGCAAGCTGACATTGGAGAAAGCAATCCGTGACACTGGCGTTACAACAAGAGGGACTATTGTCACCAAGTCCTGCCAGATACTTGCCTACGCAGATGACATCGACATCATCGGTAGAACCGAATCGGCTGTACAGGAATCATTCACCCAGATCGAGAAGGCGGCACAAAAACTGGGACTGCACATTAATGAGGGAAAAAATAAGTACATGGTGGCAACTTCTGTGAAGAGAAGACCTAACGTTGATCAAACTATCAGGGTAGTGGAGCACGAATTTGAAGTAGTGCAATCCTTGAACTACCTTGGGTCAATAGTATCAGCCGATAACAATATGGAAGAAGAAATACGCAGACGGCTGATTAAATCCAACAAACCCTACTATGGTCTATTAAGGCTCTTTAAATCCGTGTAAACCAATAAACATATTTAATGGACTCCGACAAGCGGACAGTCTGGCCTGCCTCCTCTTCAACCTGGCGTTGGAGAAAGCAATCCGTGACTCTGGCATTATAACTAGAGGGAATATTGTCACCAAGTACAGCCAGATACTTGCCTACGCAGATGACATCGGTATCATCGGTAGATCCGATTCGGATTTACAGGTCTCATTCAACCAGATCGAGCAGGCGGCACAAAAACTGGGACTCCCCATTAATGAGGGGAAACCTAAGTACATGGTGGCAACTTCTGCGAAGAAAAGACGGAACGTTGGTCAAACTATCAGGGTGGTGGAGCACGAATTTGGGTCAATAGTATCAACCGATAACAATATGGAAGAAGAAATACGCAGACGGCTGATCAAATCCAACAAAGCCTACTATGGTCTATCTAGACCCTTTAAATCCCGAAATTTATCCAGAACATCCAAGCTACTACTGTACAAGACCATGGTCTTACCAATACTCATGTATGGAACCGAGACCTGGGTGCTCAATAAAAGGCAGTCTGAACTCTTAGCTGCGTTCGAGAGGACGGTTTTAAGGAGAATTGTTGGCCCCGTATGTGAGGGAGGACGATTCCGGAGACGCTACAACCATGAGTTGTACGCAATCTACCTTCAAGCTAATATTGTAAGAAAAATCAATCTCGGTTGACTCCAGTGGGCGGGACACCTAGCTCGAATGAGCAAAGAGGAGCCTCCCCGGACAGTCCTTTGTGGCAGGATGTATGGAGGGAGACAGCGCGGCAGATCTTGTCTGCGATGGAGGGATGGCGTAGACCAGGACGCCCAGAGTCTAGGAGTGCCAAACAGGATGAGAGATTTGTTAAATAAGGCCAAACGGAACCCGGTTGTAGTGCCGATGATGATGATGGTGGTGATGATGATGATGATGATGATGATGATGATGATGATGATGATGATGATGATGATGATGATGATGATGATGATGATGATGATGATGATGATGATGATGATGATGATGATGATGATGATGATGATGATGATGATGATGATGATGATGATGATGATGATGATGATGATGATGATGATGATGATGATGATGATGATGATGATGATGATGATGATGATGATGATGATGATGATGATGATGATGATGATGATGATGATGATGATGATGATGATGATGATGATGATGATGATGATGATGATGATGATGATGATGATGATGATGATGATGATGATAATGATGATGATAATGATGATGATGATGATGATGATGATGATGATGATGATGATGATGATGATGATGATGATGATGATGATGATGATGATGATGATGATGATGATGATGATGATGATTACATAATAATGAGACGCAAGGTTGATTGTAGTTCGCTTGTATCTACTTTATTCTTTCAAAAATCGGTTCTTAAATACTATTTCTCCCACCAACAATTCCGATGAATATCGATACCAAATGCCATCATACTACGGCCCTCCAATCACGACCCGAAGACGATGTTCCTAATGTCAAACACTCATTGCACATTGCATGGTAAATCCACTAAGAGTCACTACTCAGATAAGACGTTAATAGGTGAGTACCATGCACCATGACACATATCTATCGGAACACTTGAGAAACGAGTATTGTTATGTAATACTTTTTGTGAGTATCATGCGCCGTAATATCGTGTGCCATACATGATATACATCTATCGGAACACCTGGGGAATTGAGTATTGTCATGTTATACTTTTTGTCTGACTTCTCATGGTATCAGCACTTTAACATGTGTAACATATGTATTTTTTTGCATGCTAGTGGATTTTGACTTGTGGTCCGGTACATATAATGGGAAATGCGTCTCTTTTTGAATGGGTACACTACACAGGTATCCACATCTGGAAAAACGTCTATGAAGACACCCATAAAATAACTAAATACGTGCCAGTAAGATGTACAAAAATGTGACTGGTTTCGTTGACTACGACTGGACACTTGTGTAAACACAAGTTACTAGGTATCGCGATATATACATACTAAGTATAACTAGTGCCAGTCATCAGTTAGGAATCGCAGAGTACACTTTCGCTCCAAACTTGAGTAAACATATAATACATAAAGAATGCTCAAACTACATCCGCAAATAGTGTAGTCTAATTGAAATGAGCTATTACCAAAAGGGTAAGAAGAATGGAAAATGTATCCATCGATCTCCATGATCATAAACCTATAAGGTCACTTATTGAGACGATCATTTTAAAGGTCGGTTACACTTTGAATATATTTAATTACGTGTCGATATTTCACCGGTGTCGAAGGCGGACTTAATAAAATAAAATAAACTGTACGAAGGTTGGTCGTGTTTAAAACAACTAAAACCAATTCAAAGTCTCGATATATTAATGTTTATTATTAAGTGTAGCCTGTGTGCCAGCGTGTAAAATAAAAAGAAATAAAACAATACGCAATTGTCTTTGTGGCTTTGTTTAGCTGGACCTTTGCGCTAAAATAAAGGAACAAATTATTCTTATTTTGTTTACCCAAGATTTGTGTGCATGTTTGCACTGCGATGTCTACTGGATCGTCGACATTTGTTCACTACGTGTGTATAACGTTCCTAAACAGATTCTGATTACTTAAATGTGCATTTATCATCAACGATACCAAAGATATTTTGTATAAGCTCCGTTTTGCGGAGACGAATTGTTCACCATTTGATTTCTCATTAAATTACTTGGATACCGGTTGTCCCTTATCGCTCCTTCTTCTTTCGCAGTCCCTTTTTCATGCTCAAAACAAAAGTAATGAAAATATGCAGATTATTTGTTAGAAATGGTGTCACCAACGGACCTTCTGGAACAATGCAGGCACTGATGAATGGGTCACATAATATTCAAATGGACTCAATCAAATAGTGAGGACACTGGATGTTCTGTGCTTGTGGGTGCGAGGGAGCATGCTGTAATCCCAAAAAGTTCCATAGAAGGGGATATCATATCCCACAGATTGAATAATAAAATATTTAGCAGGAAATTTGGACAGGAAACAATGATTATGACCTAAGATGCTGTTACAGGGGCTTATTATAATAAAGTTATTTATAAAGAAGTACATTCGTATTTTAATTACTCGTCCTTTTCTTTCGGTATGTTCCGGCGAAACTACGATAGAAGACGAAAATAACTTAAAGAGGTAATACATCGACAAATGATTAGCATTATAACTTAATTCGAAAGTCAACCGATTGACGATAAAATTGTGTCACTAAATGGGAGACATTATTTGTCTGTTTAATTATACAGACCCCCTCCCCAACACGACTAACGAAATGTTTCAATAACACAATGACACAAACCAAATAAGAACAGTTATAGCTTCTAGAATTGAATAACCAACCGGAGAGATGTCATAGATAATTCAAATGCGTTTGCAACCTCACTTCGTTCTAGGAACGATGTCTCTCTGGTACATGTCATGCCGAATTCTACGCCATAAATTATATCCGACGTTAATAACGTGTAATTCCAGTTGAGAGTCGTTATAACCACAAAGGTCGTATTGACCAGATAGCGGCTCCTTTAGCCAACTAGTCCATAAATATTTTAATCATTCCTCTCAATTTCATCGTTACTTTTATTTAAATTTCTCATTTTTTTCTGTTTTTTTTATTTATTTATTTGTTCTGTTTTAATGTCATACTCTCTGATTTGAATCCCGAATGAGATCATAAACGTACCAATACAATAAATAACATTAATAGCAACAGAACAATATCACACAAACAATAAACAAAAATACAAAAATAATTAATTTGCATTCAAACAAAAGCAAGACGCACACACAACTCTCATTCTCGCAATCTCAGAATTTGCGGGATGCCAATTTATACTGGGGATACTGATAAGCGCATGCTGACGAACGCTAGGCGTGATATGTTAATCAACAAAAACAATTAAATATATTTTATTTGATGCAGTTGACTTCTTCTTGTAGTTGCTGGTTGTGGCTGCGATGACGGTCGGTTTAATCGCGACATTTATACTACAGACACTCTAGCAATAATTGCTTGTGATAACTTTGTATTGGTCGATCATAGTCGTTGCAATTCCGCAACACTTGTCGACAACACAAGCTACGACCACACTACACTACAGCAATCCGTGTCCATTAAGCGCAAGATACAGAAGCTAAACTTAAATTTAAAGATACTGCCTCGCAGATTGAGCCAGTGGCAGCTTGTATTTGCTTTACATTGGTAAATATTTATCTGTTTACCGAGCAAAATGGCTGGTATGTTTGACTTTAGATAAACTTTTGAGTATCGCAACTTACAAGGCTTACAGAACTCTCGTTAGAGGAGTGAGATCTGAACTTCTTCCTCGATTTGTGAGAGGTAGCACTATATTAGGTTGTCGAAGTAGGTGATCGATTCGGATTTCCTGGTTTTTGTCTGTAAATGGTTTAGAAAAACCATTCAATATATATAAAGTTCGTTAGACACGGCTGATCTGGTAAATATTAATATAAGGTTTACCAATAGGGACTTGGCAACTTTTTTTCGGTAGTAAATTTTTATAATTCACAGACGTTGTTCGTTCGTGTACTGATGATGTTGAGTTTACTGAATAAATTGACAGTAACAGTTCGATGATTAGTGGAAGGGTGCGTTCACAAATTAAATTCAAGTTGTCAAGTCCCTATTGGAAAACCCGATACTAGCGATAGCTTATAAACTTGGGGGTTGAGTCGGCTAAGGTCTACTTCAGTTCACCGGAGTGTTGAAAGAATGAAGGATATGTTGTAGGGATGCGACACCATAGGGATATATGAAAGTCGCAAACGATTAAGGGGACATTCCGGTTTGTCGGGTCAAAAAATAGGTTATTTTCATGATTTCTTTTAAGAGAAAGTATTAAAGATATAACAGCAATTTTTTTTTTTTTACATTTTATTCAACTTTGGACTACGTTTGTAAATTTTGTCGAGTCAGTCCGGAACCGGAAACCCCTCCTCCAGGTGTTCAAAGTTAGCCATCCGTTCTGTTCGTGTAAGGGTTATTTTCGTAAAAAAATACGAAAAATGCAAAAAGTTTATTGAATTTAAATATATTTCGCCAACAAAATGGCGGACTATTGAAGAAAAAAACGATTTTTCGGCCCTTTTTTACTCTATTTTTTTTAGTTATAACTAAAAAAATAAATAAATAAATAAAAAAGTAATTCACTCACAATTTGCGTGTGCTTGTTAAAAATATGTGTGCGAACATTCATAAGTACCGCATGCACCGTTTTCATATTACCGCTTACACCGCACTCAAAAAAGTCGTTTCGAGAAAAACGCATTCAAAGTTTGGAGATAAATTAGACAAAAGATAAAAGTGATTTTTTTCATGAAATCAGCGGGATTTTTTATACTAACAGCTAGACATCTATTCCTGGACCATAAGCAATTCCTTCCACGACTTTGAATTGGTCCTCCAGTTGCATTTTCGCCTTTTTCCTCGCTGTTCGTGCCTCATGCGAGTTGTATACTAGGCTGCGGTCAGCGTCTTGCAGCCGATCTCTGTCCCTCTCGTTCGCAAACGCTCTCGCAGCGTACCCAATTTTGATGCCCATGACTTGCATTATTAGCAATACGGGTAAAAACCCCTCATTAAACATACAAGCTGCGGTAAGAGCCGCAACTTCAATGATTTTCTTACCACTGTATGTGTGTTTTGGCGCCATTTGCCAGATAGTAGCATTGAAACTTTCGTTGTTATTTTGCGTGAAACCTCCGTCGCATTTTTTTAACAAATCGGGATCTGTCAGTTTTACGTAAACGGGGTAAATAGCTGTTCGTACTTTAGGATCCAAGGGAGTTTTGCCGTGGTGGAATTTTGACAGCTCATTCGCAGCTTCCGCGCGTTTCCATTTGCACCATGACTCCGGGCCCTCTGGACAGTTTTGATGTTGCGGATTTTCATCGGTTGATATTTTGTGGTAGTATGTTGCCCAAATTTCTTTCGCCATTTCTTCAGCAGAGTGAGCATTGCGTCTAACCGCAAGTTCGTAATAAGTCGTCAGTTCTGTTATCATGTTTCCCGTAAGTTTGCCAGGACCATTGGTCTGTTTTTTTTTTTGCCTTTTTTATGACACCGCGTAGTTGCGAACCGATTCGCTTTCCCACGTGATCGATACACTCGGCCTTTACAACATTTGGAAATGATTTCTGCAACGCATACATTATTTTTACATCCTCGTCTCCAACGTACCTTGTCTTGTATAGAATGCGGCCGTGCAGTTCAAAAGCGCGCTCGAACATCTCTAACATTCCGTCAGGCTCCATTTTACCCGAACTTCCATTATGATCCAATGTGCAAACTGGTTCGTGCTCATCCCACCAAGTATCATATTCAGGGGTGCCTTTCTTTGTTTTCATAAGGTTGCGGCATTGGCAATAACGCGATTTGTTGCCGATCAATGTCATAAAGAAAAAACGCCGATACAAGCGGTGTGTGCATTATCGAGAGTGTTATATAATTAAAATTCAATTAATTATCAGTGTTTCGTAAATTCGCCAATATCCATCAGTGAAATGAAACAATGTAATCCATTTAACCCGACACCCAAGATGCGCATTACGAATACTATTCTACATTAATTTCGATGACCCTCTCACCACAGTTGCATGCGACGATCAGTTTGAACCCTAGGCCTTTCTCAGATTCAGTTTATCGAACCGTCACAGTTTTTACACTTTATAATGTTTGAAAGTTCGGAAAAAACTGAAAAAAAGTAACATCACGTATGCTACTGTTACTGTGACCGTTGGAGCGAAGTCGGGCGATGTAGCCCATTTTTGTGCCGATGTAGTCGCATACGCCGTTTCCAGTTCATTTACAGTTCCCATAAATCCTTTTCGTTTTTTATATCGACTCCCTAGACGCACCCCGGACTTACGCGAACCTTTAACGTTTTTAAACATTATGTTAGAAAAATTTACCGTTGAAAAACGTATGAAACGGACGCCTAAACGCGAGCACTGCACGCTCTGAGACCACGTTTACACTAAATACTTTTTCCTCCTCATGAAAAAGAAACAAAGAAACATCAAAGATACCTACCCCGCGACGTCACCGGTAGGAACATCTTCCATAGTCACCAAACAAGAAAAAACCACCAGCACCGCACAGCGGGCATGTTAGTTTCATATATATGAAACTAACTAAAACTTAGGCAATCGTAGGTCACCCGCAGTACGCTCGAATGTAAAAACAACATACTCAGGAGCGACTATCCATTACCGCTTATGAACATGTTGTTCAGTCGCACACGATTGCGACATATTCAAAGAAGTGGCAGTTGGCCCAAGCCAACAGCGAAGCAAATTAATGCCCATAAATGGATAGTCTGCATCTTTCTAAATACACGGTAGTTGCCACCTATGATACGAATTTGTGTCCGCGGGAGACCGGACCCTTTAATGACCTATAACTTTGGAACCGCCTAAGGTTTCGTTTCCAAATTTTAACATATTATTTTTGAAGGATAAAACTATCGATTAAGCAAAAAAAATTGATTTTTTGAACCGAACAAACCGGAATGTCCCCTTAAATAAAACATTTCACACTGGCAGAAGGAATATCGTAAATAACAGTTCTATCTATGTTTGTTATGATCATGTTCCGGCTTCCAAAGATGCTATTTATTTGGTTATACACGATTGCCGTGAACCGTTATAATAGATGGTCGTCACATACTCTCGTTATTAGTGGCCTTGTATAGAGTGCGTCGCCAACATCCGGACGAAATTCAATTTAAAATGCCTCTCCTTCTATATCACGCATTTACTAAACCATCATAATCTTGAAGTAATCACAGTATTGAAGCTAAACCCGGAGTATAACCGTATAGCCGCGATCATCGAAAGTGTTCACACGCCCTCGGTAACAGAATTCATTCGGTTCTTTGAGGTGGATTGTGGATGATGTCCTTGTAAGGCACTGTCGAGTAGGAGAAGCCCGATGAAGGTTTTCTAACACCGGTGTGGAAAATCGACTCAATTTGGGGCATTTACACCAGCAATAACATCGGTAGTTGATTTTTGAGAAAACAGGCCAGTCATTACGAAAATTGCCGTCGCTTGTCGGTGAGCGAGAAATGTATGCGTTGAATCGTCGAAGAGGATCTAACAACAAGCCTTATACAATTGAAGTGAGATAGATGGTTGTGGGGGTTCTTTTAAGCTTACCCGAAGAACCCCCCACAATTGCAACCCAACTCCCATTATTTTTCGCTAATGCAATTGCATTAGCACCTGAAAGCATTTCTTTTCCTAAGACAATTAATGCTTCCAACGCATTACCTAGAAATTCCTGAAAAGAATTTCTCCCACGAGGGCATTCTCCATGCATCAACGCATCGGCAGAAAATTTTCTAAAAGGATTCTCAAGCATTCATAATTCATATGCATTTTCCTAGAAGAATTCCTTAAGGGTCAAGCATTATGCCCGAAAGAAAACAATTCGGTTACCGTACCATGTAACCATCACAATCAGGGATGATTTTCTTTGCGTCACCTATTCCCAGCATCACCATGTGTACAACAATGTTCCCCACATACATATTGGCTGGCGACTCTTTTGTCCAACGACAATGCAACTCCAAGCAGCTTATTAACGGAGCTCCAGACAATTAGCGTAATAGGCGCTAAAACCAAATTCTTCAGCACGCACCATGTGCAAACAAAAGAATTCTGTTCTTCCGCAGGCATTCTGGCGATACGATAAACAATCCATATTGTTTGAAGTATCCCAAATGCATGTAGCATCTAATGAGTTGCAATTTGTTTATTTAGTTGAACTCTCGGCTCATAAATTCCTTTATGCCTTTTAATATCTTTGAATTCGTTTCTCATGATCCCGCGGCATGAGCAAACAGTGAAACATTAGCACATTGCTAAGATCATCTCACGCACACCAAGAGGATCTTCACTACGAGATCCGGTTCGCTACTCCATAAAGAGAGGCTTCACGTCTCTTTTGTAATAGGAAGCTCACCCCT
This sequence comes from Microdon myrmicae, assembly GCA_963931805.1. Taxonomy (NCBI): domain Eukaryota; kingdom Metazoa; phylum Arthropoda; class Insecta; order Diptera; family Syrphidae; genus Microdon; species Microdon myrmicae. The sequence goes on along the minus strand of OZ007498.1, from coordinate 168,225,605 downwards.
TAGCTGGGAGAGTTTCACCACGGGCCAAATTTCAGCCACCAGCGAATACACATCGCTGAGTCGTAATTCAGCCACTTAAGAGGTCGGTCGCGTTTCAGATACACCAGCGTACGCCCGGGGGTGAGAAACCTTTAGTTGTGTCGAGTTAGAGCGGGGTTCTTTAATTTTCTAAACAAAATCCTTTTTGCAAAAGGGCAGATAAAGTAAAGTCAAAGACATTTTCCGATACCATTCGTGTGTGCTGTAGTTCAGTTGATTTGCAATCATTGTTAAGTTTGAAATGACAATCAATGTACAACCTAGTGTTAATATAAATATCCTTACATAAAAGTGAATAACAAACAATAACCACCATGACATTTTAAATCTCGGATGTAAAAACCTATGAATAATAAATAATAATAAATAGAGCTTGTGAACTACCAAAACAATCGGTGTTTTATTTTACTTCTTGTTTCCTGGTGATTGTTGCAGCATTATTAAGTTTGTTCGAACAGCGGAGTGTTAGTGGGGTCGTAGTAGAATCAGCCACGGCTTCGCCCCCCACATGGTTTCCTAAATTACCAGGACAAAACGACTTGAAGGCTGCAACCTGATTTTATGTTCTTTCCGGCCTCCCTACAATCCAGATTTGAATACTTTGGACTTCTATTAAAAGACTCTAGTTGAAAGGATTGCGAACATCCGGATGTCGTATGAAAGACACTATTGAAGCGACAACCACGGATTTGAACCTTGATACAATAAACTACACCTGCGCTTTCTGCAGATCGACAATAAGAGTGGTCAGTAGGTGCATATTTAGTAAATGTGTTTGTGGGGGTTCGAGGTAGGTGCGCCAGCATGGGCGCTGAGCTCTACCACGACCCCACAAACTGTTCACTAATCGGCGCACTCAGTCAATGGCAAACAAACTTCGGATAAAATTTGCAATAAATGCTGAAGCACACCGTGGATACCAGGATAGCGTCTCTTCGACGAGCACACAGTTGATTAACGATTTCGGATTGTTTTTATTTATTGATTGATATGAATGTGAACGGTGCACGGCGAACCACAATCTTTACGTACAGCGATGCATTCCGTAGTCATATTGCTTAGTGCAACTATTCGCCCAGAGAAAAATAAAACACAATTTCCACGAGTTTAAACTTTTATTTGATGATTTTTTTGCACTTTGGAATAAAGATTATTTGTATGCACTATACTGTTCATTGATTTACTATTGATATTTGAAGGCCTTCTTAAATTTAATAATGCTTACAAATTTGCGGAAAAGGATTACGTTAGTACTTAATTACAAACTCGACATTCGTACACAAAACGGCTTCGGGATGTACGAATCCCCAGCGCGCTGCGGGGAGCGTGGTGAAGAACCGACCGGCTCGGCCGGTGGTTGGAAAACGACAACAAGGGATGATTAACGGTTCGACTTATCCGTTCTGTGGTTGTAATACGACTCAGCGATGTGCATTCGCTGGTGGTAGGAGGTTGGCGCGGTGGTGAATACACTCGCGGCTAAGGGTGCGTTTTACTTACCACAAGAGAAACGTTAAGTCTCTCTTTGTGGAATAGGGAACCGGCTCTCGGTGTGTAGATCTTTGTGGTGTGCGTGAGTTGATCGTATAGATCACATTGTTTATCGATGCATTTCAGCAAAGAATAAACGAAACCTAAACAAGGGTGAAGCGACCTAGGGGATCGTTCCGTAATGAGAGTTCAGCTGAGTAAATACGCTGCAACTCATTAGGTGCTAATGTATTTGGGATACTACATACAATTTGGATTGTATATCGTAACGCTAGAAAGCCTGCGAGAGAACCGAATTCTTTTGTTGCGCACGTGATGCATGCTGGGGAATTCGGTTTCGGCGATAATGCGCGAGATGCGGTAATTGTTTGCCGATTGGACAAAGGATCGCGGGTCAGTATATTGCAGCTGAATCAATAGTTGCAAGTCATTAGAAGCAATTTAGATGGTTACAGAATGACGGTTGGTTATAACATCTATGCCGATTGTATATGGCATCTATGGCGACTCAAGGGTCGAATTCCAGTGTGACTATTTACACTAATAGAGAATTCGGTTCTTGGTTGCCAATGCTGAGATGCATTGATGCATGCGAGAATGGCCTTGTGGGAGAAATTCTTTTCAGGAATTTTCAGGTAATGCGTTGAATGCATTAATTGTCATTGAGAAAGGAAATGTTTTTGATGCGGGGAATGTTTGCAGGTGCTAATGCAGTTGCATTAGCGCAAACAATGGGGTTTGTAGCTTCAGGACAGGAAGCTTGGAGTAATTGGGAAGATAGGTAGTGGCGTTTAGTGGAACCGTCACAGTACGCCCCCCCCCCCCCCCCACCCAGTGGCATAGCCACGGAAAAAAAGGTCGGGCTGAAGGGCTACGCGGGTAGTTGGTGCGGTGCTAGGAGGAGGGTTGGGCGCTTGGAAGACAAGGTGGCCCTGCATACTTCGAGCGGCGCTGTGGTTAGGTTAGGGGAACTGTCGCGTTGACGAGTTCCTGGGTCATGGTGTGCCTGGGTCGATAATCGGGGTGGACTTGGTTGTTACCGGGTTGATGCGTGCAGCGTGGTCCATTGGCCTGTTGTGGGTCGCTTGGACCAACAGGTTTATCGCCCGAGTAGGTCGGGACCAATCGAAAGTCTGCTCGCATCCGCAGTGACGAAGTGACGTGTGCGGGATGGAGGAGATTCACACCAGGATTATTCGCATCCGCAGCGACGGGGTGTCGTGTGCGGAATGGAAGGGAGACCGGAGTCCAGAGTCGGTGTCTTTCGTCCATACGTTAGTATAGCGAATTGTTTGCTGCTATGTATTCACATATACGTGGGCCCTATGTCCCGAACAAATTCCTTTTGCCTGCACGGCGATCGAAGGACACGACCTGTGTGGAAAATGTGTACCAATCCATTAGCTGGCTAAAGACAAGTGGTTGGCTGCGCCAAATGTCGACAAACATCAAATCACCGGCGATAAGCAAAGTGTCGTAAAACAATCCGCCGGCTAAACCGTTGAACCTGCCGCAATACGGCTCGCCTAAGCAAAGGCCATTGGAGAGAAACAGCAATAAACTAAAACACTGTTCCCATAAGGCAAAGCAAATACGATAATCACAACCAACAATAATTACCACGATCTCAAGATCGCCAAGAAGAATAAACAACACCCCCGAATATATTCAAAAGAGATTCCAGAGAAGGTGTGAAAATTCTGGCGATCCCAGGTAGATCTACGGCCACGCAGGCGGCAACCTGGGTGCATCCGCACATCTGGCCTGGTGGATAGATTCTCGATTAAGAGAAAAGCGAAAAAGAGAACGGTGGGGTGAGTAAAATCATCCCCAAAACGATTTTTTAGTTCAGTTATATTTAGGATCTCAACGAGTAAGTTAACTAGGAAGAGGTAACGAGAACGTCGCGCGTGTGTTATTTTACGACTGTAACCAACAAAAAAAAAATTAAATGGAATTAGAAAAACGTGACGTGTGAGATTCGAATTCGAAAGATATTCGTTTTCGGCTATTTATAGTAACAATAGAAACAAAACAAGAATTAAGTGTAATTGTTTGTAAACCCGATTCAAGTCATTTACCAAATAAATTCGAAAGCAAAAAAAAACAAAATTTAAAAACCATTGCGTTATGTTTCTTTTGTGAACGGCACACCTCAGCCATCAACAAACGACTCTTTATAATCCGCCAAACTCCTGTAATAGTTTTTCCTTTTTGAAGATAACTGATTAAGATAACTCCATGACTATCAAAAAACAGTCGCCATTACTTTCCCAGCCGAAAAACTGTTTTTGCGTTTTTTGGAATCGATTCCCCATTTGCAGTCCACTCTTTTGACAGTATTTTTGTTTCGGACGTATAATGGTGTATCCAAGTTTAATCGACAGTAATTAATCGGCGCCAAATCTCGGATTTATTGTGCCTAAACTGCGTCAACACAGCATTGCAAATGTTCATTCGAATGCGTTTTTGGTCTAACGTGAGCAAACGCGGCACCCAACGCCCGGACAGCTTTCTCATGCCTAAATCTTGATTTAATATGTGACAAACACGTTCTTTGGACATTTTTATAGCCTCTGCTATCTCTCTCACTTTAATTCGGCGGTCGTCTAGCACCATTTGGTGAACTTTAGCGATGTTATCCTTAGTTGTTGCAGTTTTTGGACGTCCCGAACGTTCATGGTCTCCCAAGCTCTCACGGCCACGTTTAAATTCAGCTGCCCAACATTTCACTGTGGTAAATGATGGTGCAGAGTCCCCATACACAGAGTCCAACTCATTTTTTTGCGTAGGCGTATTGCCTTTCAAAAACAAAAGTTTAACAACAGCTGGATACTCAATTTTGTCCAATTTCACAAAAAAACTCACATCGACTCAATTAAGCGACTGTCAAATAAAAACTACGCGTCCAAAATGGCTGAAATTTTGATGAGTAACTGTCAAAAGATGCACAACTACATTCACTAGCTTTTATTGACGAGTGCTGCTATCTTCACGTCGAGGTGAAACTTTTCAGTCCACCGTATTTATACATACTTTAGTTTATTTTGTGTGAAGAAAAAATGCAATCCGATTTGATTTGCAATACAATATCATATTTCTAATTGATCGTATAGCAATAATCTCCTTTCGTTTGAACAACTCAGAATTTCTTGGAACGTCATATAGTTATATTCAATGACTTGATGAATGAAAAATAATTCAAATGCTGTTTAGAGAAAAACACTCAAAATGACAACGAAAGTTTCAAGGCGATCGTGAGGTATTCTGCGCGGAGAAGATTGAATAGAAGGCCGGAACAATCTTATGTTTATAATTTTGCCGTCGACAATGAATGAACGGTGTAACCCTTTGACTCGCCATAAGCGGAGCGAACCATGTTATGGATTAACTAATAACATTTTTATTAACTATTAATATCATTGAATTATTTCGCCATCCATCGCATTTAACAGATCTAGTCCTCATCGAGTATGATCTTTGTTCCAAATCTCACACGACAAACATTTTTTATCAAATGAAGAAATTAAATTGGAAGCGATGCGTATTTTGAAGATTTGGACAAATTGTGCTATAAAAAAGGTATATATGACTGCAAAATCGCTGGACTAAGGGTATTGGAAAAAAATTTAGTTTTTCTTCGTTAGGCCAAAGACTTATTGATCAATCTGATACAAATGATGATGCATATATTTGTACAGTCCTCAAAGGCTCTTTAAATTACAGATTTTCGAAGACAAAACTGAATACAAGAGAGCAGAGCGTATGATGATATTCCAACTTCTACCCAACTTCAAAGTCTAATGAATAGCCAGATAAGGCTGAGACCGCACCAATCGTTGTTGCACTGGATTTCTAGCCGAATGGCTATTTTTTCAATCGTATGTCATATACTATATATCACACGTAATATCCCGAAAGGTTTTTAATTCTCCCGACCACCAAGCGACACTCACCTGTTTTGCATTCTCCGTTAATCCACTCGGAATTTCGATTCTCATATCTGGAAAGAGGGAAAAACATACAAATTGTTTAATAAACGAGATTCCATATGCTGGGTATCAAAAGCAACCTTATACCTATATTTAAGTATTTAACCGAGCGATTCGGTTGTACAATAAACTTTACCGAAAAAGAAATGTAGCTTAAAACCGCAGTAGAACGGAAGCTCCATTTAAATTCAGAAGAAGCTACTTAATAGTAATTAGTATGCCTTATGACTATCAAATGTTAGCCACTCTTTCGAACCAATATTGTGGCAGTTAGAAAGGCTGTTCTGTTATTTCGGCTGTTTAATAGGCTTCTCTTTCGACAGAGTATCTATTGTGTCTTAATGCTATTTGCATAGGATTTTAGATAAATCGAATTTATTCTCAGAAAACGTATCGCCATCCTATCGAATTTTGGTTTAAAATTCCAGTCAAAGTATGAGGAACGAATTAAAATGTCCATTCGGCGAGAATGGTCGTCTCAATATTCAACACTTGGAATTCGTAGTCATAACCAAACGATTTATTTATTGTTAATGTACTCTACAGAGTGCACATTGACCAAAGTAATAAATGTGCACAGGCAGTCAAGTGCCAATTAAAAGATTTTATGCCTAGCAATGATGTGCGTTGTGAAGTTAACAAATTTCGCCGACATCTCAAAAGATGAACACTTATCTGTGTTAATTTAGGAAGCCAAAATCATGACAGATTTTTATGATCAACACTGCGGTTGGACATTTTGATATTTTATTCGATGATAAAGGTAATAAAATAAGAGTTAAGGTATTGCTCTTAAGTGGTAGCCCTGAGGCACATTGCATATCTTATTTCCGCCCTTCCGATACTTTATTGCGATAAGTTTAAAGTTGTTCAATCTCTAAAAATATATTGTAATATATCGCAATAGATGGCCGTTTTTGGCTGCTTGGAAATTATGGATGAAAAGTTTATTACGGGAATTGTGATTTTCATTTATTGTCGGGTGTTATCCGAAACTGATAGCAAAGTGTTTACTTTGTAGGAAGGGCGAACCTAGTGCTTGAAGAAATTTTCGGTTTAAGCGGAGTTGGTTTAATGTTGTACGGCACACTTAGAGGGCGCCTTGGACGCATGTAAATTGCAGATGTTGGGTGATCTGTAAGGTGAACGGTCAAGTCCGTTTAAGACGAGTATGCTATGAAAGTGACCAAAAGAGTGTGCGGACAGTCAAATAAGATTTTTAAGATATTGATATTATGAAATGATGATATTATAAATAACATAATAGAATCACAGCTAAACAATAGTAATGAAATTAGCCGACTGTCAAGTGAAAATACGCACAGTTTACAATCGGTGAACCAACTGCTTCACTGAAATGTGTTATCTAAGAACGCCATAAGAAATGTTGAACTATAGGAACCTAAATAGCATAGTTCATCATCATGATTATCGGCACTACAACCGGGAACCGCTCTTGGGCATATTTAGCAAGTCCTGAGGCTTGTTAAATTTTCCATAATGATTTGTTTTTTAGTATAGCATAGTTAGTATAGATTAAAACGGTAGGAAGCCTAAATGCTTCTAATTGTGAATATATGAATGCGCCCTGTGAGTAGGGCGTTAGAATATACTCACAGCTAGGCCGGATTCTCGTAAGAGGCGACTAAAGGCCGAGTGGTAGCCAGGGTCCCAACGCCCTAGTCGCCCGGTGAAATACCACCCCATCAAGCTTTAGGCACCGTGAAATAGTCGAAGAAATCCCTGGCCATCTTTCGGAGCTTGGCTGATGGACCGGTTCGAGAAAAGGTTGGTTAGGTGGTAGTCGGTCCCAAGGTGAGATACCACCCGGTCAGGCTGTACATTCTGCGATATCGCCCAGAGAAATCTTCGACGGTGTTTCGGATGTGTAGCTGATGGCCCGGACTGACACGGAGATAAGTCATGATGGTACCTTCCCATATAAAGAATTCCGGAGGTAAACTAGTCTTGTGGTGGTTCCGCCAAACCCCATTGCCTACTTATCCGAAGAACCCCCGTAACTACAACCCAACCTTCATAGTTTTCCGCTAATGCAATCGCATTAGCCCGTCAAATGTATTTAGCTAAAAGGTCCTGGAAGAGAATTCTTACCTTCATTCATTTATTAGAATCCAAAATTCCCTATAAGAATTCTGTTCCAAACATCATAAATCCCAAGGCCAATTCGGCACCTTCGGTTGCCAGGCAAATCCCAATCTTACATACGCATTTTCCCTAATCTAATTCCTGAAAAGGAAACAATTTGGTTTACATATAATGTAACCATCATAACAGGGATCATAAATATTGCGTCGCCTATTCCCAGCCTCACCATGTGTATAATAAATTCCTTTACATACACATTGGCTGGCCACCTATACCCAAGGGACAAAAGCAAATATACGCATCTTTCGCTTTAAGGCATAAATTAAATCCTATGGCATAGGCAAATGCAAATAGGTATTGTAAACTTACCCTTGGCAGCGATGCCATCAACACCAATCCTCATCAAATAAGCTAAAAACAATTAGCACCATGCTCATGATGCATTGCGGCTATCAATACAGCTGCAATGCACATCATAGACAATCATCCACGTGATCTCTTTGTCCTCCATATTTCTGGATCTGCTTCTCATGACCTAGCGGCATGAACAAACAGAAACCCAATTAGCACCCCATGAGATTCGCTTGTTTACTTAGCCGAACTCACATCTCATTGATGCACATTATTCCCTTTCTTTGTTTTCAGATTCGTTCTCATGGCTTTGTCCCATGAAAGAACCAATGTTCACACATACATATGTACCATCATAGATCTTCTCTATGAGATCTGGTTACCTTCCCCCAAAGAGAGACTTTACGTCTCTCTTGGAATAGAAAATGAGTAGTAGGGATATAGCGGTTCTGGGACAATTTTCTGGCTCAAAGCTCTTTTCTGTGTGAAAGCTCTACGTCAAGGTTGAGATATGATTGGTGTGTGGTGAGTGTTGATAGTGGTATGTGATTCATGGGTGGTGGGTTCTTATGTGAGGTGTAAATAGTAGTATTTAGTGTATTTCTTATCAGTGTTGGTATTAATTGGGTATAGTTTGTAGTATTCTTATCGCTGGTTGTTGGTTGATGTCGTAATCGAATGGGGATGTAGTTGTTGGATTTTGTGCTTTTGATGCTCTTGGGTTTTTGCAGGTGGTGGTGATGAATGCTTTTGTTGACTATTGGGCTTTTTGTAGGTGGTGGTGAGTATTGGGGCTTGTGGTGATATCGGTGCTTTTTGTTATGGGTTTATGTTTTTGCTAATGGATTTGTGCTTAGGTGGTGATATCGGGGCTTTTTGTGATTCATGGGTGGTGTGTCTTAACTGAGGTGGAAATAGTAGTATTTAGTATATTTCTTATGAGTATTGGTATTAATTGGGTATAGTTTGTAGTATTCTTATCGCAGTAGTTGTTTGTTTGGGTAGTGATTAATCGTTATCAGCGTGGTGGATCCGTGGATTTTGTGCTTTTGATGCTCTTGGGTTTTTGCAGGTGGTGGTGATGAATGCTTTTATTGACTATTGGGCTTTTTCTATGTGGTGGTGAGTATTGGGGCTTGTGATGATATCGGTGCTTTTTTTTGTTATGGGTTTATGTTTTTGCTAATGGATTTATGCTTAGGTGGTGATATCGGGGCTGAATGGGTAGTGCTTTAGGCTTTTGTCTCGGTTGTAAGCTGTTAATTGTGGTAGAAATAAAAAACGTTGTCTGGGTTGTGCTTTTGGCTTTTGTCTCAGTTGTAAGCTGTTAATTGTGGTAGAAATAAAAAAAACGTTGTCTGGGTAGTGCTTTAGGCTTTTGTCTCAGTTGTAAGCTGTTAATTGTGGTAGAAATAAAAAAACGTTGTCTTTGGTGTGCTTTTTAATCTTATTGTCATTAAGCTGAGTAATATAAACGGGGATTTTGTTGTTTGTGGGTTTGTATGGGAAATGGATTGTTTTTTAATCTTATTGTCATTAAGCTGAGTAATATATAAACGGGAATTTTGTTGTTTGTGGATTTGTATGGGAAATGGGGTGTTTTTGCTGGAACTTAAACTGACTTCCCCTAAGACGCAGAGCTAAGCTAGTTGAATTCACCTAAGACGCAGAGCTAAGCTAGTTGACTTCACCTAAGACGCAGACCTAAGCCATGATGATGAATGGGTTGTGCTTTAGGCTTTTTGTCTCGGTTGTAAGCTGTTAATTGTGGTAGAAATAAAAAACGTTGTCTGGGTTGTGCTTTTGGCTTTTGTCTCAGTTGTAAGCTGTTAATTGTGGTAGAAATAAAAAAACGCTGTCTTTGTTGTACTTTTTAATCTTATTGTCATTAAACTGAGTAATATATACGAGAATTTTGTTGTTTGTGGTTTTGTATGGGAAATGGGTTGTTTTTGCTGGAACTTAAAACTGACTTCACCTAAGACGCAGACCTAAGCCAGTATTCAAACAGATGCATTAACAAGGCGGGGGCTTTTTGCTGTATGATGTTGATGAATGGGTTGGGCTTTTGGCTTTTTGTCTCGGTTGTAAGATTTCTATATGTTGTTATCAAAAAAAAAAACCAAACATGACTATGCTTGTCCGATCTTATGAGCTTGGATGCTATAGTAAACTCTTTTTTTTATTTCTAAGTGTATTTATGAGAACCAATTATTCTTATCATAGTTTCCATATTGAAGAAAGAATTCATTGCTTCCGCTCCCCACATACTAATGTTGATTTCTATATGTTGTTATCAAAAAAAACCAAACATGACTGTGCTTGTCCGATCTTATGAGCTTGGATGCTATAGTAAACTCTTTTTTTATTTCTAAGTGTATTTATGAGAGCCAATTATTCCTTATCTTATTTTCCATATTGAGCAAAGAATGTCTCGTTTCCGGTATTAGAAGGGGATTTCTTGTATAAAAGGTCGAGTTTTTAATCCAGTATGTATCAGTTTACTTTAAAAATTAAACCTAGTAAAACAGCTCTGCCTATATATAATAATGGAGGGTTTGAATCAATTGGGTAAAATTAAACCACTAGAGAGTTTAAAAACTCTAATACTAAATAGGAAATATAAAATACTTCGAGCGATAAGGTGCCAAACCAAGTATGGACCGAGGATACTGGTTGAACTGGAGAACAATAAGGTGTTCCTGCCGATTCGCTTCAACATGATGGATGAGGACACCATGAAGATGCTTACCTCGAGTGAGATGGAGGTGCTCCAAGCAGTAGGAAATACCTTCGAATTGACGTTTCATTCCACAACATCGGAAACGGACGAATCAGAATTTTTATATTCGCAGCCATTTTTTTACAATTCAAATAAGAAATAAATAAAAAATATATTTAAACAGTAAAATTAATTGATGTTTTTCACTTTGGCTAATTTTGTGAGAAAATTATTCGAATACTGGTCATTCATTTTTTCCCTCCATGAGTCTTAGAGTATCAAATATAGGCTCATCATAACATCATATGATAAGATTGAAGAAGCAGTCTGTTTGGACCAGCCCTGTTTGGAATCGTTCTGTATTATTCGAATATTGAGCAGTTATTTTTTCCCCCCAGGAGTCTTAGAATATCAAATATAGTCCACCATAACATCATATGACAAGCCCTGCTTACAGCATTGAAGAGTTATCAGAGAGGGGTGGTACATAATACAGCCTGTTTGGAATCGCCCTGTTTAAAGAAACCGCCTGTTTGGAATCGACCTGTTTGGAATCGCCCTGCTTGAAGAAACCGCCTGTTTGGAATCGCCCTGTTTAAAGAAACCGCCTGTTTGGAATCGCCCTGTTTAAAGAACCCGCCTGTTTGGAACCGCCCTGTTTAAAGAAACCGCCTGTTTGGAATCGACCTGTTTGGAACCGCCCTGTTTAAAGAAACCGCCTGTTTGGAATCGCCCTGTTTAAAGAAACCGCCTGTTTGGAACCGCCCTGTTTAAAGAAACCGCCTGTTTGGAATCGACCTGTTTGGAACCGCCCTGTTTAAAGAAACCGCCTGTTTGGAATCGCCCTGTTTGAAGCCACCCTTTTTTGTTATACATCCGATCCATAGAGACCTGTTTACTGATTTGAATTCTCATAGATCTTGGATGAGGAGATGTTTTTCTAAGAATAAATCAAAAAAAAAAATATGCTTAAACATTAAAATTAACTGATGTTCTCTTATCAAAAATATGAATACTTACCCAGTCCAATGACCTCATATTTAACCACAAAAATTGTTTGAGCTCTAAGAAAATATTAATCGAATCCCATAGTTCTCTTATCAAAAAATATGAATACTTACCCAGTCCAATGACCTCATATTTAACCACAAAAATTGTTTGAGCTCTAAGAAAATATTAATCGAGTCCTACAGTTCTATTATCAAAAATATGAATACTTACCCGATCCAATGACCTCATATTTAATCATAAAAAATTGTTTGAGCTCTAAGAAAATATTAATCGAGTCCCACAGTTCTCTTATCAAAAAATGTGAATGCTTACCCAGTCCAATAATCTCATATTTAACCATAAAAAATTGTTTGAATTCTAAGAAAATATTAATTGAATCCCATAGTTCTCTTATCAAAAATATGAATACTTACCCGATCCAATGACCTCATATTTAATCATAAAAAATTGTTTGAGCTCTAAGAAATATTAATTGAATCCCATAGTTCTCTTATCAAAAATATGAATGCTTACCCAGTCCAATAATCTCATATTTAACCATAAAAAAATGTTTGAATTCTGAGAAATATTAATTAAGACGCCTAGTTCTCTTATCTTATTTTTTCTTTTTTTTCATTATATTGTTCAAAAATGTTTTACTGGTCTGGTGATATGACTAAATAATGATTTCTATGTCGCTGGTCATTATTCCTTATCTTATTTTCCATATTGAGCAAAGAATGTCTCGTTTCCGGTATTAGAAGGGATTTCTTCTATAAAATGTCGAATGTTAAAACCAGTGCGTATCAGTTTACTTTGACGAAGCAAAGCTTCATATTCATTTTGTTTTTGATATATATTTAGTGAGTCAAAAAAGTGTGTGTAAAAAAAGATAAAAATCAACAACAACATCATCATCATCATACCAAAATAGGAAAAAGGTAAGTTATCTTATATTTATATTAATTATGGAAAAAAATTTTTTAGGTAACAATTACGTGGACGGTTCTAGTTTTTTTTTTTGCGGTTAAATTTTTAGGTAACAGTTACGCGGCTTCTAGTGTTTTTTGCGAATAAATTATTAGTTAACAATTCGGCGGTGCTAGATTAAATTTTTAGTTAACAATTACGTGGTGATATAGATAACAATTACGCGCTTTCTAGTGTTTTTGCGAATAAATTACTAGTTAACAATTAGGCGGTGCTAGATTAAATTTTTAGTTAACAATTACGTGGTGATAATGTTTCGCGGGTAAATTTTACTTAATAATTACGCGGTTCTAGTGTTTTTGCAAATAAATTATTAGTTAACAATTAGGCGGTGCTAGATTAAATTTTTAGTTAACAATTACGTGGTGATATAGATAACAATTACGCGGTTTCTAGTGTTTTTGCGAATAAATTATTAGTTAACAATTACGTGGTGCTAGATTAAATTTTTTAGTTAACAATTACGTGGCGATAATGTTTCGCGGGTAAATTTTACTTAATAATTACGCGGTTCTAGTGTTTTTGCGAATAAATTATTAGTTAACAATTAGGCGGTGCTAGATTAAATTTTTAGTTAACAATTACGTGGTGATAATGTTTCGCGTTTAAATTTTTAGTTAACAATTACGCAGTTTCTAGTGTTTTGCTATTGGAATTTGTTTATCCTTTTTTTTTTGAATATTGTTTTAATGAAGTTTTTTTATCCATATAGATATTCAACAACAACAAAATAAAAAAATTCGACGGGGGAATTAGTGATAAAAATCATCACCAAAAAACGGTAAGTTATCTTATATATTAATTATTATTTCTTTTTTTTTGATGCGGTGTTAGTATTTATTTTGTTCTGGGTTTTAAATGTATAGAGCGCAATATTTAATGAAAATTGTTTTGTTCTTAACAATAATACGGTGTTATCGTTTTAGAGAGAGAGAGGAAGTAAATATTAATATGAAATTTATAGTGAAAAAAATATATAGCAAAAATTATCACTTTTTAATAGACAATCGCGGTCTATCGTAGTGATGTTTTGTAATAGCGATTTTTTTCTGCTTTTTTATTGGTTCCTATTGCTAAAATGACATCGCCTAATACCTACTCAACCTCTCTTCTAAACAAAAAAAACAAAACTGTAGTAGTAACAATAAAATTTTATTCATTCCTTTTTAGATAAAAAACACCAACCAAAAAAATAAAAAAAATTTAATTTAATAATATAACCAAATATTTAATAATATGAAGCGATCAGGACAACAACAACAACAACCAACAATGTCAGGAGAACAACCTGCAAAAAAATCTAAGCAGTCGACATACAAAAGATGCTTGTTTTGCTATGAGAATGTTGAAGAGCAGCTTTGGGTTCAACATCAAAGAAAAAATACCCATAAAGCAAACGCTCAACAATCTCTAAATGAAAATGTTTCCTTGATAGCAAACGCGTTCAAAAATCGTGTAAAAACATTCTCCATCACCAACAAAGATGAGAGTATGATAAATGTGAATAATCTGTTTGAAAAAAATATTCCATTGATTAATGAATTATTGAAAAATCAATTGGAAATTTTGAGCACCTTTAAATTTAGCATGGAGCTTTTTGCTAAGTTTGCGAAATTCACCAAAGAATGTGATGAGTTAATGCAAATAGATATAAAAAGCATGCAAACTAAAATGTACACGATTGAGAACGAGGAAGACATAAGGGAACATTTGAGCACGGCAATTGAAAATATCAAAACAAAATTGGAAGAGTTTCAAGAAAAAGAGAGCGGATGGACGTTGTTAACATTTCAGAGCATTGAAATTAATATCAACAAATACGATCCACTTCGAGCTTCTTCCCATTTTAGCCTGCCTAAGCAAATATTGACCAAAAAAGCCTGTATCAATGTGAAAAACAACGATGATTACTGTTTTAAATGGGCTATTATATCGGCTTTCGCGAATGATACAACTAATGCTGATAGACCATCTCATTATAAAATTGCCAACATAGCAAGCGAAACAATAGTATACAATAATCAAGTACTTTGTTTCAAGAATATGCAATTTCCTCTAGCAGTCGAAGACACGAGCATATTCGAAACAAATAATCCAGCCATTAGCATAAATGTTTTTGGTTATGAGATTAATGATAAAGGGCAATATCAGATAATTGGACCCTACTATCATACTCGTGAGGAAAAAGCAAAGCATATTAACTTGCTTTATTGCATAAGTAGTGATGATGTGAATAAAACGCATTATGTATACATTAAAAACATCTCGCGTTTATTGAAAAGCCAGATCATCAAAGATACCAAACGATTGCATCTATGTAACGGCTGCTTACAACACTTCACCACTGAATCTGGACTGCAAAAACACAAGAGTGAATGCCGCAAATTAATTACAACCATGGCCGAGGGAAAAAATAGAATACAGGAATTTCCGGATCATAGTCGGAATGAATACGCCCCACATTTTAATTTGCCCGAACAAATAACAACCAAAAAAGCCTGTATCAATGTTCAAAATAACGATGAATATTGTTTTAAATGGGCCATTATATCGGCTTTCGCGAATGATCCAGTTCATACAGAAAGACCATCGTACTATAATATTGCCAACATTGCAAGCGAAACAATAGTATACAATGAACAAGTACTTTGTTTCAAGAATATGCAATTTCCTCTAGCAGTCGAAGACACGAGCATATTCGAAGCAAATAATCCAACCATTAGCATAAATGTTTTTGGTTATGAGATTAATGATAAAGGGCAATATAAGATAATTGGACCCTACTATCATACTCGTGAGGAAAAAGCAAAGCATATTAACTTGCTTTATTGCATAAGTAGTGATGATGTGAATAAAACGCATTATGTATACATTAAAAACATCTCACGTTTGTTGAGACCTCAGATCACCAAATATGAACATCGAATGCATCTATGCAACGGCTGCTTGCTGCGGTTCGCTTCAGAATCTATCCTACAAATGCATAAGAGCGAATGCAAAAAAATAATAACAATTATGCCTGATGAAGGTAATAAAATACTTAAATTTAAAAAGCATAATCGCAAATTAATTGTTCCTTTTGTGGTGTATGCGGATTTTGAATCCATTCTACGCCCCATTAGCCAATGTGCACCGAATCCGGAAATTTCTTCAACGACAGACGTTCAACAACATATCCCGTGTGCTTTTTCATATCATATCAAATGCTCTTTTGATGATGATTTAAGCAAGCACCGCATATTTGTTGGTAAGTCAAAACATGTTTAATAAGAAAAAATCATAAAACTAATAAAACATTTTTTTTCTTTTTTTTGCAGGAGAAGACACACCAAACCGGTTTGTGCAGATGCTATTCAACGATTTAATACATATTCACAAGGAAGTCATTGGTCGACCAAAGCCAATGGCTCCTTTAACAAAACAACAGAAGCAGCATCAAACAACATCGCCAGTCTGCAGTATTTGTAAGGTTAGATTTAATGAATTAGATGTAAGAGTAAGGGACCATTGCCATTTCACTGGTGTCTATAGAGGACCAGCCCATTCTCAGTGTAATTTAGATTTTCGCGTTCCAACCTTTTTCCCAGTCTTTTTCCATAATTTGACGGGTTATGATTCTCATCTATTTATGAAAAGTCTGGGTTGTATTAAGGGGGAAATACGTATAATTCCACTAAATAAGGAAAATTATATATCAATATCCAAACGCATATATTTAGATGAGCACAATTCATTTGAGATTAGGTTTTTAGATTCATGTCGATTTCTACAGTCTAGCATAGATTCGCTAACTAAAAATTTATCCGAAGACGATTTCATAATTAATAGGGGATTTTACAAAAACGATTCCTCTTTGAAGTTAATGATGAGGAAGGGGGTATTTCCCTATGAATATGTTAATTGTTGGGCTCGTTTAGATGATTGTTCTCTTCCTCCAATTACAGAATTCTTTAATAGACTAACGAATGAAGATTGTTTAGTTGAAGATTACGATCATGCTCAAAAAGTGTGGAAGCATTTCAATTGTAAAACATTAAAAGAGTACATGCTTTTATATCTGCAGAGCGATGTCTTATTGCTGGCAGATGTATTTGAGAATTTTCGTAAGGTTTGTCTAGATATATATGAGTTAGATCCATGTCATTACTATACATCTCCCGGCTTATCTTGGGATGCAATGTTGAAAACAACAGAAATCAATCTGGAACTTCTAACAGATGTTGAGATGCTTAATTTCTTTAAGAATGGCATCCGTGGCGGATTATGTCAGTGTAGTCATCGACATACCGTTGCGAATAACAAATATTTGAAAAATTTCGATGCTAGCAAGCCAAATAAATATCTTATGTATTTAGATGCAAATAACCTGTACGGTTGGGCAATGTCGCAACATCTTCCAGATGGAAATTTTCAATGGAGTGATCCACAAATCTTCACAGCCGATTATATTTTAAATTGTGATGGAAACGATAAAATCGGCTATGTATTGGAAGTAGATTTAACTTATCCAATTGATCTTCACGATCAGCACAATGATCTTCCATTTTGCCCAGAAAATATGATAACGCCTGGGTGCAAAACTCCTAAGCTTGTCGCTAGTCTACATTCAAAGACAAAGTATATAATTCATCTAAAGAATTTACAACAATGTCTGAAACATGGGCTGATTCTCACTAGAGTTCATAGAGTGTTGTCTTTTACACAATCTGAGTGGTTGCAAAAATATATAACCCTCAACACGGAGTATAGAAAAAAGGCGAAAAATAAGTTTGAAAAAGACTTTTTTAAATTAATGAACAATAGTGTGTATGGCAAAACCATGGAGAATGTTGAGAAGCGACGAGATGTAAAAATTGTCTCTCAATGGGAAGGAGAAAGAAATTCACACAGCGCCAGAAAACTGATTGCTCGTCCCAATTTCCATAGCCTCTCAATATTTACACCTCAGATGTGTGCTATTGAACTGAGCAAGGCGCGAATAGTATTTGATAAACCCATTTATTTAGGATTCGTAGTATTAGAACTATCAAAATGGCTCATGTATGACTTTCACTATGATTACATGAGAAAAAAGTTTGATACGGCGATTCAGCTGAATTACATGGATACAGACTCTTTTATCTATACAATATCAACTAATGATTTTTATTCGGATATATATAGCGATATTGTTGATCCCGAAAAATCTAGGTTTGATACATCGGAATATCCAATAGATAACATTCATAATTTCCCTCAAATAAATGGAAAAGTTCTCGGAAAATTCAAAGATGAGAACAACGGTAAAAACATGACTGAATTCATTGGGTTAAGAGCTAAAATGTATTCTTTTGCTTTAGACACCAGTGAAGTAACAAAAAAGGCCAAGGGGGTAAAGAAGTCTGTTACCAATAGTTTAGATATAAGAGATTATAGAAATTGTTTATTAAGACGTAAGTTATTATATAAGCCTATGTTAATATTTAGAAGTAAGTTACACAATATTTATACACAGTCTGTAAATAAGTTAGCATTAAGCGATAGCGACACAAAAAGGTATATTTGTGAAGATCGCGTAAGCACATATGCTTGGGGGCATAATAGATTAAGTAATGTTTAAGTTAAAAAATTATGACTCATATTTATATTTAATAATAGGATTGTTATATATTTTTTTAAATAATGTAAATAATTTTTTTGTAGCTAATAGGTTAGATATAAGAGATATTTGTAGTAAAAAAATAAAAAAAGTAATAAATTATAACGTTATGAGAAAAAAAAATTAACTATTGTTTTCTTTATTGATTCGCTTGTGTGTTCATGGAATGAATGTTTTAGACTAACTGGATACATTCGATAGTATATCATTATAAATAGGACTTTATTACTCGCGATGATTACTGTGGAAAAACTAATGTTGATGTCAATGGTTAAAAAAATGAACCCAAACAATGATATGGAGAACAATGTACCTGTTAATAATAGAAAAAATAAGATTGCTTTTTTAATTTGACGTTTTTTATTTTAATTTTTTATTTTATATAATTATAAAAAAAGATCATTGATGGTAGATTCCTCTACCTCGAAATTTATTAAGCTTTGTTGTAACAACTCGTCAGTGAGTAGACGATCGTTGTTGTTTAAATTGAGATAATCATTGGTATATATAATATCCCCGGAATAGCTATTAACCATATCGTAATCTGCTATAAAAACATCGTCTTGAAGATAATTGAGGTCCAGGAATATATCATCATCGATGTTAGGTTCATCAATCGGATGGCCTGAACCTAGCGGTCTGATGTCATCGTCCTCGTCATCATGAATAAAATAATCCTCAGTAGGAATATAATTTGATGTTTCTACATGGGGTTTTACTATGCAGATGGGTTTTGGCTTCCTATATTTGGCAAAATATCGGTCAATTGCTTTCTCCTGAGCAATAGTTGGTTCCATCTTTAATAAAAAAATTAATCAAAAAATGAAGAAAAAAAAAGTATCAATAGGACGACTTACCTTGAGATTCGTCTTCGTAGTCGGTTTTATTGTTTTGAGTAGATGTGAATTTCTTCTAGTCAAGTCTTCTAATAGTGAATGTAAATTTAACACCCGACCTTTTTATACAAGAAATCCCCTTCTAATATCAAAACGAGACATTCTTTGTACATTATGGAAACTATGATAAGAATAATTGGTTCTCATAAATACACTTAGAAATAAAAAAGAGTTTACTATAGCATCCAAGCTCATAAGATCGGACAAGCATAGTCATGTTTGGTTTTTTTTTGATAACAGCATATATAAATCAACATTAGTCTGTGGAGAGCGGAAGCAATGAATTCTTTCTTCAATATGGAAACTATGATAAGAATAATTGGTTCTCATAAATACACTTAGAAATAAAAAAAAGAGTTTACTATAGCATCCAAGCTCATAAGATCGGACAAGCATAGTCATGTTTGGTTTTTTTGATAACAGCATATATAAATCAACATTAGTCTGTGGAGAGCGGAAGCAATGAATTCTTTCTTCAATATGGAAACTATGATAAGAATAATTGGTTCTCATAAATACACTTAGACATCAAGAATTTGATATAGCATCCAAGGTCATGGGATCGGGCAAGCACCCCCACATGTTTTTTTTTGATAACAGATCATTTTTTATGTTCTATGTGGACTTGAATATTCATTTGTACTTAGAAAATTGTTCTATAGAAGTCAAAACAAGAACCATTAGGGTTCAAAAACACAAACCATTAGCAGAAAGCGATGAAAGTTTAGAGATCAAAGACACAAACCAGTAGCAAAAGCACAAACCATGTCAAGTATTGAGACATAAGGCAAAAGCAGATAGAATCAACAAAACATTTCCCATACAAACCCACAAACAACAAAATTCTCGTATATATTACTCAGTTTAATGACAATAAGATTAAAAAAGTACAACAAAGACAGTGTTTTTTTTATTTCTACCACAATTAACAGCTTACAACTGAGACAAAAGCCAAAAGCACAACCCAGACAACGTTTTTTATTTCTACCACAATTAACAGCTTACAACCGAGACAAAAGCCTAAAGCACAACCCATTCATCATCATGGCTTAGGTCTGCGTCTTAGGTGAAGTCAACTAGCTTAGCTCTGCGTCTTAGGTGAATTCAACTAGCTTAACTCTGCGTCTTAGGGGAAGTCAGTTTAAGTTCCAGCAAAAACACCCCATTTCCCATACAAATCCACAAACAACAAAATTCCCGTTTATATATTACTCAGCTTAATGACAATAAGATTAAAAAACAACCCATTTCCCATACAAACCCACAAACAACAAAATCCCCGTTTATATTACTCAGCTTAATGATAATAAGATTAAAAAGCACACCAAAGACAACGTTTTTTTATTTCTACCACAATTAACAGCTTACAACTGAGACAAAAGCCTAAAGCACTACCCAGACAACGTTTTTTTTTTTTATTTCTACCACAATTAACAGCTTACAACTGAGACAAAAGCCAAAAGCACAACCCAGACAACGTTTTTTATTTCTACCACAATTAACAGCTTACAACCGAGACAAAAGCCTAAAGCACTACCCATTCAGCCCCGATATCACCACCTAAGCATAAATCCATTAGCAAAAACATAAACCCATAACAAAAAAAAGCACCGATATCATCACAAGCCCCAATACTCACCACCACATAGAAAAAGCCCAATAGTCAATAAAAGCATTCATCACCACCACCTGCAAAAACCCAAGAGCATCAAAAGCACAAAATCCACGGATCCACCACGCTGATAACGATTAATCACTACCCAAACAAACAACTACTGCGATAAGAATACTACAAACTATACCCAATTAATACCAATACTCATAAGAAATATACTAAATACTACTATTTCCACCTCAGTTAAGACACACCACCCATGAATCACAAAAAGCCCCGATATCACCACCTAAGCACAAATCCATTAGCAAAAACATAAACCCATAACAAAAAGCACCGATATCACCACAAGCCCCAATACTCACCACCACCTACAAAAAGCCCAATAGTCAACAAAAGCATTCATCACCACCACCTGCAAAAACCCAAGAGCATCAAAAGCACAAAATCCAACAACTACATCCCCATTCGATTACGACATCAACCAACAACCAGCGATAAGAATACTACAAACTATACCCAATTAATACCAACACTGATAAGAAATACACTAAATACTACCATTTCCACCTCAGTTAAGACACACCACCCATGAATCACATACCACTATCACCACTCACCACACACCAATCATATCTCAACCTTGACGTAGAGCTTTGAGGCAGAAAAAGAGCTTTGAGCCAGAAAATTGTCCCAGAACCGCTATATCCCTACTACTAAAATGCATCCTTAAATTAAGAGACCTAGTTTCAATGGCCGAATTTTCTTAGCCAGCGAATTGATATCCCTGAGTCGTTTTACATCACCCGCCCGAGCCGGTCGGTCGCTCCATCTCCCGCTCCCCGTTTTGCGTACGGGGACGTAGTTATCACCAGTCGAGTCGAGTAAGCACGCGAGTCATATAAATAATCCGAATCTGTGTTCTGACACCTAATTTAGTGTTGCGGCATATAAATAAGACTTATGGATTAATTAGAGTAATAAAATTAAAGAACAAACTTCGAATAACTAAACCAGTGTTTCATTGTTACTTTTGTCGACGTTGGGTTTTCTCCCAGCGCGTACGTTTTATCCTTGGTGTGATTGCTTGTCTGGTGGACACAGTTGCTGCGGCTGAACTTTCGATTAGTGATGGGGAGTGAAGTGAATCAGCACCGTACGCCGGTGCAACATACTTCCTACCCCACAGTCTCCCATTCGGATCTCCAGGGGGACTATGTCAGGGGGAACATCATGCAGATATCATGATAAATAACGGACTTTGAGAGGTTCGTCATCGCATAACCGGGCTCGCTCTCGAGGCTCGGCCCACGCTCGACTGGTGACGGCATATTGTAACATCGGGGGCATCGGTTTCACCAATACCAATGTAAACGCCGTCCACCAATATTTGCAAACAACGAAACCTGATATCCTTGCCCTAACTGAGACCCAGGTCGATTCGTCAACTGATTCGACATATCCTCGTTGCTCAGGATACGTCTTACATTCGAGATTCCGTTTTAAGGGCGGAATCTGCGTCTTCGAGCGGTCCGATCTGGCTTGCCAGAGGCTGGAGGCGTTGGAACCGGGTGGTTCCGGACAGGATGATCAATAAGCTCCTTCACTGCCCAACTAGTTCGCGCTCCTTTTGGTCGATGGCAAGCGCTGTCAGCAGTAACTTCGCATCCCCTGCTCTGCCTCCATTGGTGATAAACAGCGGGACATTAGTCATGAATTCAAAGGATAAATCTAATATGTTCGCCAATTTATTTTCCGCGAATTCAAACTTCGATCCCGTTCTTTTGGATCCACCTGTGATCGCGCCGGTACGGTCTTCCATGCGGGATGTGAGCTTTCGTCCGCGCACTATTCAATGCATTCGACGTGAACTGGATTATAGGAAGGCAACCGGCCCGGACGGAATACCAGCAATAGTCCTTAAGAACTGTGCTCCAGAACTATCGCCGGTTCTTGGCAGACTTTTCCGCTTATCTTATGCACGGAGGACCTTTCCTGCCTGCGGGAAAATCGCTCGAGTTCAGCCAATACCAAAGACGGGAAAAAAGTGTCTCCCACAAAAGTACCGTCCAATAGCATTACTGTCTATATTATCTAATGTGATGGAAAGAGTCATCAATACTGAGTTAGTTAAGTATTTGGAGTGCAACGGACTTCTGAATGATCGTCAATACGGATTCCGTGGTAGGCGGTCCACGGGAGACCTTTTGACACTTATAACCGTTATATGGACATCTGCGATTGAACGGCATGGTGAGTCAAGGGTGGTCGCATTGGATTCCTCCAAGGCTTTCGACCGCGTCTGGCACGGGGCATTGCTGAGCAAACTTCGTTCATATGGACTTTCCAACAGCTTTGCGACTGGACGAGGTGCTTCCTTGAGAATCGATCGATCCGGTTGTTGTGGACGGCGTGTGTTCGTACGTGTATCCTGTTAATTTCGGGGTGCCCCAGGGTTCTATTTTGGCTCCAACCTTGTTTTTGCTTCACATAAAGGATTTGTTGGAGACAACGGATAACAAAGTGTTCAGTTTTGTGGATGGTAGTACGCTTTGTTCCTCCTTTTCGAGTGTTCGGCCGACTGGTGCTTCTGCGTCGCATCAGCTGAGATGTAGCCAGATTGACTCTCTGAATCAGGATCTAGATAGGATTTTGCACTGGGGAAGGGCCAATCTCATCGACTTCAATGCAACGAAGACACAATATACAACATTCACAAAGAAAAGTGGATCATCGATTCCACAGCTGATGATGAATGGCCAGGCCCTCGAGGCTGGCGAAAGTTTGAAATTGCTGGGCGTCACGGTCTGTGCGAATGTATCATGGCATAAACACGTGTCGAGTATCGCCAGGTCAGCCTCAGAAAAACTGAGCTATCTTTTAGAGCCAAGAAATATTTTACTCCGGCCCAACTTCTTCTGCTATATAAATCCCAAATTAGACCCGCGCTCGAATATTGCTCTCTTGTTTGGAGCTCGGCTCCTAAACATACCTTCGACCTACTTGAGAGACGACCGATCCGCCTGATTGGGGACTCGGCGCTGACGTCGGGACTACAGTAGCTATCACATCGAAGGCACGGAGTCGACCTCTGTCTGTTTTACAGATATTATCACGGATACTGTTCTTCGGCGATTAGTGGCATTGTTCCACGCAATTCGGTTTATATGTGCTCTGCAAGACAATCCGACGGATCGCACCAATTTGCGATTCATCTCACAACGGCGCGAACACGCCTGCATCAGAACTCGTTCTGTTAAAAAGCGGTTTTTGGAAAACCCCGACGTTTGCTTACTATAATAATTTTCGGCATCAAAGCTTACCTGACGAGTGAGAAATGCAAACATCAAGACAATTTATTTGAAACTTCACTACAGAAACACACACTTGTGTTTCGCACTTAAAAGATGAATAAAAGCGGTCTACATTTTTTAAAGGAAACAGTTAATGCGATTAACTATTTGTATCATCATCATCATCGGCACTACAGCCGGGATCCGGTCTTGGGCTTATTTAGCAACTCCTGAGACTTGTTAAATTTTCCAAAATGATTTGTTTTTTCCGGGCAAGGTCATTAGTCTTGCGCCAGAGGCTCTCCGACGGGGAATCAAACCCCGGTCTCCCACGTGACAGGTAGGTATACTAACCACTATACTATCGCGGAGCCAACTATTTGTATAACGTTGTTAAAAAATGTGAGTAACTATTTGTATAACGGAAGATACGATTTGGACTAAATAAATACAATAAAATGTCAATAATTTGTAATGTAAGGACGGTATCTACCGGATACGTGGGCGGTATTCAAGTATAGTTTCCAACATAATCAACCACGCGAAGAATGTGTTGAATAGGTAACAAAGCTGCAAGATTTTAAACGGCCTTAGGAAGAATCTCGTAAAGTTATTCATTAATTCTTTTCCATTTTTTTTTTTGAGAAGGAAAGATTCCTGTTATAAGCGTTCAAAACCTTTTCAAAACTATTGCAAAGCAGAGCCTGGCTGAGAAGAAATTCTTTTCAAGGTTGAATACATGATGAGCAGCGATTAGAAACGAAACAGCATCTTTTACAACTAGTGGACTTTGAAGAACAGGATATATATAACAAATATTTGTCACGAGGAATTTGACAAAAAACAGCTACTAAACACTTCCGTGTACATGTGCTCGTTATGAATCAAAAGTGAATAGCATAACCAGTTCCACTTAATACATTTGAAATTACTCAAGTAAAAGATGTCTTACTGGACTTCGAAAAAATCCAGACACTCTAAACCACTGCTGAGTCTTCGTGTCAGTCTCCCTTAAACACTGCTCGTTATCCCATTGACCTGTGAATGCTATCAAATAGGCTTAACGATAATTTGATTTATTTTAAATGGACGTTCACCTGCATGTGTTCACAACTCCATACGTTGTATCGGAATGAGGTAAGAAAGTAAGGGCAAAGTGAAACTTATTTCCAACCAAATTATCGGTAACCGATCATCATTCCAAGAAATTAAGTATGAATTAAAACTGGGATAACAAAAAACAGGTTGCGTTTAAATCCTTGCGGGGCAGAGGCATCTGATGGTAAAAACACTCACTGGCATGTGGACCTCCGGTCTCGGAGTGAAGACGAAGACAGTGATCATTTTCCTTATCTTATGGGACAAGAAACAGGTGCAAATGATTTTTCATCCCTTATCCCTCGTATCCGTATAATGGATATCTATTTCCATTAAAATTATATAACTTCCCTCTTCTTGTGATTCCAGATATGCATCTTCCTTGCCAGTATGTGCTCTGCAAGCGCATCATCGGACCTGCTAAGTGGGCTCTAGGTCTATCTTTTATACATTAAACGTTATTATATTGCCTAGGATGCTTGCCTTCCACTCTCCCCCTTCACTGACTACGCACATGTCAATCTTACTGTCTGCACTGAGTCGCAATTCATCAGATAATGACGCTAAATGTCAGGAGAACAAACAGGGGACCGGAAGAACATCAAAAACACACGAGAGAGGGAGCACAACAGTAAAATACACTTCAAGGTTATGCAGGAGGCATCTCCGGATTTGTATCTACAGGTCTAATTTGCATGAGGCCCACAAAAGCGTCACGCCAAGGCGCCCAATGACCGTGGAGGAGACGTTCTCACATGCAGACAGGGATGCCAACGAGGTAATAGCAGAATAGAATTCACTTCAGTAGTGTAATTGAAAGAAGATCGTTAGTGTCGAGATAAGCGTTTTGATGGATGGCACTTGGCCATAGCGAGCCCGAGAATGCGGAGGAGGATTGCAAGAGCGCAGCAAGAGGACGTCATGGCGGGAGAGAAACAGTGGCCTCACCTGTACAATGTCTTCCACTTTGCAGACATCATGTGGTAAGTCCTTCTTTAAAATGAATCGTCCACCACTACTTGTACTGTTTGGTCTTTGGCCGCCTGTCTGGAAAGCTGGAGGTGGTAGTTCTTTTTGTCTTGTGACAAAAGTATCTTCTCTTTGTGCCGAACGTAGTGATAAAGTTGTAAAGTTGTGATCATAAATTGTAGCTAGAAGTGCAAGGTGTAGTTTTAGATGTCAGAATCTGTCTTGTCCTGCTCTTCAACGGGTTTGCTCCTTTTTGTCTGCAGTGTGGAAATAAGAACACAACTGGAATAAGAAGATTTACTTGTACATGTAGATGGGCCAAAATGGCGCCACAACAAGGATTGCTTTCCTGCTACGAGTTGGTTTCAAATAGATAATTGATTTGAAGGAAACGTGGATTAATGAAGGAATTCATGTGATAAGGATTTATGAGACGCCACAGTGTTGGACAACAGTTGGTACTAGACATTTGCGTCAAAGATGCTGGAAGATGGTATCTTAAGTAAGATGAATGCTGTGTAATTGGATATGAAATACCCACGTCAACCATAACTAACATATTACGGAAGTGATACAGTTTCGTTGTTGATAATTATGTCAATGTTGAACTTATCGTTTGTGGTTGATATTTTGCTGTTATTTATTTGAAAAATTTGCAACATATTAGTGGGGGGGAGAAAGAAATCCATTATTTTTTCGATAGGTGGGTGTAATGATATATATATATATATATATATATATATATATATATATATTCCTAAAAGTATTAAAAAAAAAAATTTTACTTTGTTCTCGTATGGTGACAATCCATACTGAAAAAGGACTTCCTTGACACTTCTTTGATTGCTCGATGCAATTGTCAGTTACAGGTTGTAAAATATGCATATTGACAGGAAGAAAATACGGGATATTTTATAATTTTGCTTTGATAACGACGAATAAGCAACCAGTCGGCGGATATTGTACTATCACAGCGTACAATTTTGTTTCGTGGCTTCCTTTCCAATATCTTCAATGTAAAAGTTGCAGGTCGCGCAAGTAAGGTTGTCGGCGAAAATGTCGATAAAATCTTGGAAACGATTGAAGTAGGTTTGCATTTTAGTAGTCGTAGCACCAAACCGGGGGTAGCACACCAAATAAGCGTTCACAAAAAATTTCGGATTTACGAGTAACTTTGTTCAGCAAGAGAGCTCTGAAATTCGGCATAAAATTATTGTATATGACTTTAGAATTTAAAGGCAGCCTAAGTTAAGGCCACCATAATCATTTTGATCCACTTTTGACTCCTTAATTTGACTGCTTCTGGCAGCGGTTAAATTTCGATTCTTGAAAATGGCCGTCTTAGTCAAGGATTTGTTCGTGCAGTTGTTGATCTTACCCTTTTCTAGTGGATCAACATGTAAACGGCAGATTGGTACTGTTTATTTTATCTTTAGTATGCATAAGCTAGGATTCGTTTTAGGGATATCTCTTTTTACCCGACAGACGTGTGGCGGTTCCGCCAAACCCCACTGTCTACCCACCCGAAGAACCCCCATAACTCCAACCCAACCGTCATAGTTTACTGCTAATGTAATCGCATGAGCACCTGTAAATGCTTCACGCATTAAGTTCATCAAATGTATTTCGCTAAAAGCTCCTGGAAGAGAATTCTTACCTTCATTCATTTATTCGAATTCAAACTTCGCTATAAGAATTCTGTTCCAAACATCATAACTATCTTCTGAAAGGAATTCACCAAGGCCAGACACAATATCCCTGAAAAGGAAACTTATCTGATCACATATAATGTAACCGCATAATCAGGAAATCTTAACCTTGAGTTGGCTATTCCCGGCCTTACGTGTGTACAACAATGTCTTACATACACATTGGCTGATGATTCCATTGTCCAACGGCCAAAGCAGCGTCGGGCAGCTTGTTTGTTCAGCTGGAATATACCCGACCACGATCCTTCGTCTAAACGAATAAACAATCACTAATTTCGTTCTTTGCCACAAACAAATTACCCTGCATATACAAATGCAAGCAAGGGATTCGTTTCGGCCACCAACCCAAGATACGATATACAATTTTCATTGTATAAAGTATTGTAATCTATTAGCACCTCCTTCTAATGGATATTCGGCTATTTACACAAGGGCATTATAGCGTTTGAAATAATTGTGAAGAAGATCGTGTGATTCGAACTGACGCTATGACAGCTCGAATCACGAAAAAAAATTTACCTAAGCGTTACACACCAGGCTACTGACCGTGTTTAGAATTTGATTTCCACGGTTCTGATGTATTTTTCTTATTCGATTTTTCGTTCGTGTTCTTCACTATTTCGCTTGTGAATCGTGTGTATCTGTTAGAATCGCTACACCACTCCCACCGCAGTAACTTCGTTACGATCAGATTCGTATGCGGACGACGGACGAACGAGAGAGAGAAACGAGAAAACGTCGGAGGCTGTACTCTATGCGGAAGTCGTGACCGTGTGTGAAGTTTTGCTTTACTATGGGAAGTGTATGCTATGCTGTGTGTACAGATCACGTCGTAGTCACCAATTATAGCGTTTGCAATAATAGTGAAGAAGATCGTGTGATTCGAACTGACGCTATGACATTTCGAATCACGGACAAATTTTTACCTAAGCGTTACACACCAGGCTACTGACCGTGTTTAGAATTTGATTTCCAAACTCGACTATATTCCACTGGTGTGAATTATTTTTTTGTTATTTATCGCTTGGTATACGGTTCTGATGTATTTTTCTTATTCGATTTTTCGTTCCTGTTCTTCACTATTTCGCTTGTGAATCGTGTGTATCTGTTAGAATCGCTACAGCATCATAAAAGTCTTATCTGAGTGATGCATCCCATCTTTTCTTTTAACACCATTTCTTCGATGCATCGTCGTATATTTATTTAGCCGCGATGCACATCCTAGACAACGATCTATACGGTCCCTTTGTCTTTTAATTTGCCTGGATCCGTTCCTCATGACCTCGAGGCATGAGCAAACAAAGACCCAATTAGCATCCAATGAGATTCGGCTTGTTTGCTTAGCCGAACTCACATCGTATGGATGCACATTATGCCCTTTCTTTGTTTTAGAGTCGTTTCGTCCCACGAATGAACCAATGCTCACACATACATGTGTACCTTAATTTGAGAGAGCCGGTTTCACTGACCTAATTTCTATTGATAGCGATTTATTATCGCTGAGTCTGTTCCCAACCACCGGTCCGGTCGAGTCGTCCCACATCCTTCAGTGCGCGCACAAGTATTCGTTTTATCATCCCCCGTAGGGTGTGCATCGGAGTCTGCACCCCTGCCGGACGTGTCCTTTACGTCGTCGTGTTTCGTTCGGTCATCTAATTCCGGTATTAAAGCGCGTTTGTGTTGGCGGGCAGTGAGTCGGATATCATTTAAGAACAAAAATGTATTCAGTGGATAGTTACGTAAGATAAAACTCCGTTGCACTTAAGTTGACTTGACATTATAATAAAATAATTGTGAACATTCCCCGAATTTTAAACAGTTTTAAATAAATTAAAGATCATCCATCACAATAGACCAAACCGTGTTTCATTTTTACTTACTCCTTGTGGGCAGTGTGTTGTGGAGATTTGTTTTGTGTTTCCAGTGAATAGGTTTCTTTTTGGGGTTCGGCGGAACTGTATGGAAATTGTGTGGACGGAGTAGAACCCCGCGCCCCCACCGGCACCATGACCCCCCACGGACGCAATATTTTATAGAATTATTTCTTTATTTTACCATGCGTCAATAATGACAAAATGAGCATATTATGTTTAAGAGTAATGTTTAACAGATGTTACATTTACCCTTCATTTGTAATTAGTAGTTAGTGGTCTCAAAGAGTCTATCTTAATAGCATCATTGTCACACGCTTGTTTATTCATGGACTGCACCGTTTGTACCATGCAGGACATTTTCTCTGAAACATGATGCAAGCTATGCCACCTGAGCTCTATGATGTAATTGGCCTAAACTAATTAGTGAATAATTTTGACGAAGGATTCTCTTAAATATTTCTTGTACCTCTTATGGAATCCCACACATCCGGTCAGTGATCAAATATGTGGTCTGCAGCAGTAGACGCTAGAATCATTGAATTTTAGTGTCTAAATTTGGTGAGGGTAGAACCCTCATACATTTAGCACAATACAAGCTATAAATAAATTTAACAACCACCCTAAAACTAAAGTACAATAAAACTTCTGAATTATTATAACAAAATTGAACTAACTCAAGAGAAAGAGGAGAGAGCGAGAGAGAGGAGAGAGCGAGAGAGAGGAGAGAGCGAGAGAGAGGAGAGAGCGAGAGAGAGGTAGTGAGAGAGTGAGAGGGTGAGAGAGAGTGCGGGAGAGAGAGCGAGAGAGAGAAGAAGAGAGAGAGAGAGAAGGAGAAAGAGAGAGAGGGAGAGAAAAGAGAAGGAGTAGGGTTAGGGACTTCTAATAAAAATACAGAGGTTGAAAGCAGAAATGGTGAGTTTAAAGTCAAAGGATATAAGTGGAAGGGGGCAGTGGAGGGTTAGAGATTTATAATAAAAATACAGAGGTTGAAAGCAGAAATGGTGAGTTTAAAGTCAAAGGAAATGAGGTAACAGTAGGCATTCCGTGGTATTCGCGGATGGGTTTGTTAGACCCATAAGAGGTCTGATACCCAGGGAAG
This sequence comes from Microdon myrmicae, assembly GCA_963931805.1. Classification (NCBI taxonomy): domain Eukaryota; kingdom Metazoa; phylum Arthropoda; class Insecta; order Diptera; family Syrphidae; genus Microdon; species Microdon myrmicae. Next base: position 168,194,733 of record OZ007498.1, on the reverse strand, counting down.
CAGACTTAAAAACGTTTCCGCAAGTTGTGGGGATTGGTATGAATCGGGAGAGAACTTGGGAATTGAGCGACCGTGAGTGGAGGCGGTGAAAAAAGGGAATGTTGGCATGAATTCTTCGCTCTTCAAATATGTTAAGGTTAATTAGTTTGAGACAACTTGTATATGGGGGCAGGATTAGAGGATTTTTCCAATTCAATTCTCGGAGCCAACACGTACAAAGCGACACTAAATACTTTCGATACCACGAATGTAACACGTATGAGAAGGGGACCAGACCCAACTAACATATTCTAGCCGAGGGTGGACAAACTTAGAGAATTCTTTCGACTAGCATTTCACAAAACCGAGAACAGAATTGACCTTAAGTATTATGTCATCAAGAGTAAGTTTAGTGCATTGTCATGTAAATTGTCGTGCAGAATTTATCAGTTTATTATGTGGGAAATAAGGATGCAGCGAAGAAAGGGTGCGTTTCCAGGTAATTTAGTAGCGCTTGATGTTTAGTTCGAAACTGTTATTTTTAGAGAAAGAGAAGAGGAAACTAATGGATACCTGATCATATTGTAAAGTTTAGGATCGTCAGCACAAAGAGAGATAGAGGAATACTTGATTTTAGTGTCTACCGAAAAAATATCGAGGCGTGTTTGAAGAAGTGAGAAATCGAGTGGAGAGCTGCCGTTTTGTAAAGTTTAGTGTCGTCCGTGTAAAGTGAGATAGACGGGTGCTTAATATTAAGGGTACTAACCGAAGTAGGGAAACTTAAATGACTGCACTGGGAAACCCTTCAGCTGGAGAGAAAAGAATTGGAAAGAATAGATATAAGTCTCACTCGGTAGGTTCGATTATCCAGGTAGGAAGAAATCCATTTGTGGCGCAAGGCTAATAACATTGCCCGGAAAAACAAATTGTTATGGAAAATTTAATAAGCCTCAGACTTGTTAAATAACGCCAAGACCGGATCCCGGTTGTAGTGCCGATGATGATGATGATGATAAAGAAATCCATTTGATCGAGGGACGATAACTTAAATACTATGAGTATGTGGGAAATTTTATCGAAGGCCCTACTTAAATTGGTTATGACAACATCGAATTCGCTGTCGTTCCCTAACATATCGGAAATGTGGGATGAGAATTCTACTAGTTTGATGGTGGTAAACTAACCGGTAAAGAAGCCTTGTAGGTTGGGTGAGATGAGGGATTTATAGCAGAAACATAACGCCATAATGCCCTTGAACAGTTATGAATGTAGTATAATTTAGCAATAGGACAGGATAGGTAGAAACATCACCTTTAGGTCCCCCTTTATGAACGGGGGTGACAAAAGAGGTTCCAAGTGCTCGGGAATTCTCCTTATGAAAGGGATAGATTTAGATCATTGAGATGGGGAGAGAGATTTTTTTTTAACGACAGCAGCAAGTCCTTCTAGGCCGGGGCGGACTTATCTTTAAGATTCGTTAAATTATCTTCAACTTGGTGCTGTTGAACATGTTGAGAAATGAAAGGGCCGAAAGCAAAATAATCTGGCAGGTCTTTGAAGTAGTAAAGGTGAGACCCAAAAGAGTTGCTTGTGAAGGATTGTTTGAAGAATGAAGCGTAATCGAGTTATAGGAAAGAGAGGTGAAAAGAGGAAAGAGAGGTGGGATATTCATCAAATTTGCGTTTGTAATAAATAAATGGAAAACAGTAAGATAATAAGATAATTGTGACAAAAGGAGTTACGAGGTTAGGTCAATAAGTCCTTAGAGGCGCCTATGATGGCGCTCGTAGCATCGCTAATGGTCTGTTTTTAGTAAGCATCATTCCTCACTAGGTATCTGTCAATTTTCAATTTGTTTCATGTTTCATTTTGCATGATAAATTGGGAATGAAAAAAATATCTGCGAGATGGGTGCCGCATTTGCTCGCAGCTGTCAGCAGCTATGGCTACTGTGTTTTGGGATACACATGGTATTATCTTCATTGACTATTTAAAGAGACAGACGATAACTGGACAATATTATGCGTAATTATTAGGTCAGCTTAATGAGAAAATCGTCCTCATTTTCTAGACTTATTGACCTGCCCTGGTTTAAAATTCGGTGAAATGAAAAAAGGAACCGAGACAGATGGACTAGTCATGGGGAGAACACATTTTAACGCAAATGTTTAACAATTTATTTCTCTTATTTTGAAGAACGTGGAGTTTTCAGTAATACCAAGATGGCGATGAAACCGATATTTTGTGTAGAGAATAAAGAATATATGGGGGCATAGCTATAAAAAATTTCATTATAGAGAATGGTGGCAGCGTATTCTATCGCTACTCGGTACTCTATAAGGCGGAAATTGGCTTTGGGGAAGTTATAGGAAAAATAGTCACCGGGTGAGGAGGGGTGAGCTGGAGAACCACAATAAAGGGATCAGAGAAGAGGGGATGATGTGTTAGCTATTAGGAGGATGTGAGGACTGAATGCAACTGAGGAATCAATGGGGTTAGTTGTGAAGACAAGTTCAAATTGCCTGTCCATATGATTTGGGACATCACCAACTCGACAGATGCTTGAGCCGACGAGGTGATCTATAAACACACATTCCTTGGCACTAGAGGATTATGAGATTTAAAAGGATTGACTATCTGAAAGCCGTCCATTGGAGTTGCGGGAGGTTAAATTCGCCAAGGACTATGATATCATCTTGGGAAGTACTTATCTCAATTAAGTGGGTTATTGCAGTTGTTGCGAGTTAATGTGACTCGATGGATTGCAATGGTAATATATAGAACCAAATGACGTATATGGCTTTTAGGGGTAACCTTGTTTTTTATTGAGACCTAGTCGAGTTTGGGAGAAGAAGAGATGACAGTAAGTGATGAGACTAGTGTATTTTGGATGACTAGGAAGCTGGCCATTGAGGCCGTGCTCTTCACTACCAGATCTTTTGACGCTGCGAACGTGGTAATTCGAATACCATTATCATTTGAAACGTCATGTAGGCTTTCTTTACCTATTGTTGGTTGGAAGATATCTTCCTTTCCAATTTTCGCATTGAGGTCGCCGAGGAGGATTTTAACATCGAATGATGAGATCCCATCAAATACTTCCTCTAGGGTCTCGTAGAATGTGTCCTTCGTTTCTTCGTCCGCAGATTCTGTTGGGGCGTGTACGTTTATAAATACATAATTGTACCATGGGCCCTGTATTTTTAGCACCGACATTCGGTCATTAATAAATTGTACATCTTTTACATGGGACGTAATCTTCTTGCTTGTGATGAAGCCAGTTCCGAGGTTATATGTATCGGTACCTCCACACACCAGTGTAAACCCGTTGGTTTCGATTACTTGATGTGGGAGTCGAACTTCCTGAGGCGCGACGATGTCCATTTAATATTGTTGCGTGTTTTCTGCGACCGTCTGTATCGCGCCTGGTTTATATAACGTTCGAACATTCCACGTGCCCACACGTATATCACGCTTTTTCTGTTTTTCCCTACGTCTTCTTTTTGCCGAATCGGTGTTTTCTTGATGATTTTTTCCCTTATGGTAGTGTCGGCTCATCATACCTACGCCTACCGGGTTTTTCGTGGGATTGTTTTTTGTATATTGGTTATTCATTTTTGATCCCACGAGACTTGGGGTTTCAAATAGTCCTCCACATCAGAGCCCCGTTTTGATGTGGTAAGGTCTGCTTACTGCTCTGATTCGACCCGGTGTCAGAGAGGCGCCGTTATAATACAGCCGGTATACCCCTGGCTGCAAACCATCCAACGGGAACGGTGACACGTAGCACCTTGGATTAGGGGTGGTAGATCTTTGTGTGTTACTCCTCGCTAGCCTGTCTGACATGGGTGATCCTACTGGAAGCATATGCTTCCGTCAGCATAGCCTGAGTGATTCATTGTACTTTAGGCCCCCGCACCACGTCAAGGTTTCTACTAAGCGGGGGTTTTCTTGTATGTGTATAAGAGAACTAATAAGCTCTTTACCTCAAATTACTAAACCCAAACGCTTTAAAGTTCGCCTACGCAAGTGATATTTCAGGTAACCTAGAATTTTCCGATTCTAAGAGAATATATACTCAATAAGAGGGGAATCTCATCTTCGACGAATTTGGATCTGTCAGATTAAAATTATAATGATTAGGTGTTGTTCGTCTTACAAGCTCTGTGATTCCATATTAACGTCAGCTTTTACACAAATATACGGCGCTTGCCGTTAGCAACGGATACATGATTTACATAATCAGTCTTTTTTGCTTTCTTACAAGCAAACTAGATACCCCCAACGAAATAGGGTACACATCGCCTAAATCTTCTTTTTATCATATATTTACAGCTTAGTAGACTTTCTGACTTGATTGATGATATCAAATGCACAAGTTTTCCAACAACATCAACTAAGTATAAAAACGAAAAAAAAGAGGAAATGAAAAACAGTCCATCGACTCGAGTTGAGTATAGATTTCAAAGCTCTTGCATCAGCTTTAGAATACAAAATATATGCCATTATAGCCTTTGTTGCAATACATCTAGGTAGATCGACATTTGTAGTTCATGTCCATAAAAGTATCTGTCAAGGTTTAATGCTGTCACTAAGCCAACACTCACTTGGAACCCCAACCCCCAGTGAGTCCACCTCTCAACCAGTGCCAGCTCGCTACAGTGGCAGTACAATCAGAGATCGTTGTATCATTGTATCTCGCTATTGTGTAGAACGACTGTATGGATACTTTTCGATTTAGTCATACATGATGAATTGAACAAAACGTTAAATCGACTTAATGAGTATCTTATGATTCGTTCGCTGTACACTTGCTAGAAAAAAACTTCTTTCGTATTGCATTGTAGGTAGGATTAGAGGAATGCAAGAAACGTCGAGCAAGTATCTGGCTGTGCAACCGATAGAAGAACATGCGCGGCATAAGACTAAGTCAATAAGTTAAAATTATACAAAACAAAAAAGAGTTGGAGAGAAAAAAGTTAGGCACACCCACATAAACATACATACGCCAAGAGTAGAATAAAGCAAAGCATTGCAGACATCAGCTAACAAAAATGCAAACTAGCAATTTTATTATGAATCCATTCAAGCAGGTTCCTCAGTTGTGGATTGTGATTAGTATGCAAGGTACACATGTGATGTGTACAATAAAATGCCAGTCTCTAACAGGGGGATATGTGGGGCTCGTATTAGCTCAGATACGTACTCCTCTCAAATAGGTACCTACTCCCCTTTGGTTGGGTTTTATTTGCTTTCAAAACTACGTATTTATGTTGGTTGCGCAATTTACTTCGTTCCGCAACATGTACACTGCATTTTGCTAGGGAGAGAGTTTTTAAGCCGCGCTGCAAACAGCGAATTGTCTGAATGAGATACTCTAGATTATTTTCCTCAAATCAAATTCCGGCTACTGCACTATCATCATCGCCGTTACCACCATTATCATCATCAAATGACGAACAAGTGCAACAATTCAAAGGCCAATACTTTACAATAGCGAACTGGCGGCTGTTCAAGTGCCCGCGCTACATAGGGTCTGAGAAGTCCAAAGAGAATGGAATTGAATGAAAAAAATTGGCTGTCCCTTGTCCCTGACATGGCTGTCCTTACTTAGCTACCCTCCTATTCTCGTGTGAATAAATAAAATTCATAGCATTTTCAAACTCTTTTTTTTACGCGCCGCCTGTCTTTTACAATTGCGTTCATTTATTCCAAGCCTTGTGCTTTTGCTGTTGAAAACAAATTCTGATTCTATTTTCTGTCCTACTCGACCCGAAAGCATTCTAGCCACAATCTACAGCATCTCTATAACACCTTTCTACTTCATCCATCAAAGTTCTATGTATCTAAGGCCGATGGTATAAATGTATTTTAATCCGAACATGCTGTTCGATACTGTGCCCGTTTGATTGCCTAATAAAAATTAAGGAAAATAAAAAATAATAATAATTTAGTATAAATCAACTAAATAAATAACTTAACAGTAAATTCAATCAGGCGTGATACAAGTGAATGGAAATGTTATCTTCTGGCCATTTTAATCAAGTGGATTAAGAATTGAATTGATTCGAACGCCACAGTGCTGAAGAAACCAGTGTCACGCTAACTGTTGAAAAAAGATACAAATTTATACCCGTGCCTGATCTGCAAATTAATATAAGTCAGTTATCAAATCACCTCTTGTACCTGCCTCCTCCATGGTTGCACTTGTTAGTGGTTTGATTCTATTGCTTTTGACTTTGATTTGGTTTTTATTCAAATGGCGTCGCTGTAACCTTGCTTAAAGACAGTTCTAAATTTAGTTAATTTAACGGTCTGGACGCAGCCGGTGCCACAGTGACGGCAGCAGTTGTTTTGGACATATAATTAATTCGAATTAATATCGGCGGTGAAAAGTTCGACCAGTTCGAGTGGGAGAGACTGGCGCACAACAGGATCCTTATTTGAAAAGTGACAAGACTTGGTGGGCGAGATGGTGCCAGCACATATTAGAATAGACCACGCAAGACTAACAGATAATACGAAAACACAAGTCAGTGTCAGCTACAACATCTATGGGATCTTGGCTATTTGACGTTTGAATTTCTTATTACTGCCTAATTAATCGTTTCCAAACTCTCCACGTTGCAACAATTGTTTTCTGTATTCAAGCTGTTGTCGTTTTCTTTCTACTTTCGGCACTTGTTTTGAATTCGAATACTTCCAGTGGGCAAGACAATAAATAAAATGACAGCACGTGTTTCAATAGTGAACCGATGAATTCCTTCAAATGAAAAATTGACGACACTATATGAAAGATGTCCCAAAATTCACGCAAGAATTGAATTTTGCAACATTTTGCGATGTTGCCAGCAAAACAAAAAAAAAAAAAAGAAAGAACTGCTCTCGGTTTAGAATTATTTATAAATTAAAATTGCAATGGGCTTTTTATTCTTGAACAGCATTTTAAAAGTAATGAAAGTTTGATGGACATTTTCGTACTAAATAAAGTCGAATTAATGGGTTTAGTTCATCAACTGTGAAGAGATTAATTCGAAAGTTCAGGGCATCTGGGTAAATTTGTTAATTTCAATGCGTAAGTAGCGATTCCGCAAGCAAAGGGGTCATATCGTTTGCATCGATATATCGAGACACATGGCCCATCCCTATTCACAGCTTCCATGACACTTACTTCGCAAACCAACAATTATCTGGCGACCCGATGGCGGGGTAAGTACAATTAGCCAAAAGCAATAGCTAGACGAATCATCATGAAATGTTGGTTACCGCAGTTGGGTATCCAAGGTAATAAGAGCACCGACAAAAATACATCAAACGAACGCAAATATCCCGATTCTAGTTTGAATGTCGCGCCGTCTGGGTTTCATTCAACGAAAATCTTCCGATAGAAATTGGTGTTGTCCGGAAATCAATAACTCTCTGTCGTGCCTCTCTCAGAATGTAGCGGGCGTCAGAATGTTTTTGTATTGTATCGAGGAGAATGGTGAGGGGGTTATGAGTAAGTAAAAATACTTTGTATTATATAGGGCGCACCCTGCAACATCAACAATTGGTCCTTCGATTCAGAGTTCAGCAACAGTTGGTCGTTAGAGACGAATCTTGGTAATAACGAGGGTGTCTGTCATCCAATCAGCTAAACCCAGGAAAATCCTGGCACACTCGAAAAGGGACATCTAACCAGCCCCAGTATAACGCATCGACCAGCCGCTTGCACAGAAGGAGGAGTATCTGCCACCCGCCTATTGGGTGGTTCCACTACACCTATCATATCGCTATGAACACCGGAAGAGAGAATCAGCACGCGTTGACGTCACCAAGAAACTTATCATGCCCTACGCACCCATAACCATGTATCGCCAGGATCAACTATTGAGCCGTATCGTCGAAGGGGAGTGAGCCCGTATTGTGCGGGGATAGGCGCACGATCCACAGCCTCCACTACCGAGTTAAGGGAACTGTCAATCCTATCTTCAAGAAATGTCGAGACCAAGGTAAAATTGATTCTCAGCAGCCAAGAATTGGTTATCTCGTAGGCAGAGTAGACCGAGCAGGACTCGAATTATTTGAAACAAGTTCAAAAATTAAAAAAGAACGAAGTCGAAGAAGAAAAGTGCCAACGTGATTTAATCGGCTCTTGGATAAATCAATGGAAGGCGGTTGAGAAGAAGAGATGTCGTATTACGAAGACAAAATGAGTAGTGACACCCAGGAGCCTAAGCGAAGGTAAGGCTTCCTCAAAGAGTAGAGCGACCTAATTCAAGACACATGGTCGAGCCCCCATACTTGAATGCTGCCAGTAAAGAATAACTGGCATTCCGAAGGGCGTGTGGTGGTATGGGCGACTTCACCAACGCACAGAATATGATAGGTTTGCAAAGAGCATTCCCGACGAGAGCAAGAGCGGCCGTAAGACGTCTGCTATTCATAGCCGGGGACCCGAAGGAGGTGATAAAGGATTTGAAGCACGCTTTGGAAGGCCGGAAACATTGGTATTGGCAGAATTGAGAAAACTCAAGAATCTACCTCGACTTACACAAGATTCAGTTGATGTCTGCACATTGGCTAGCCAAGTGAGAAACTCTATCGCCAGTACCAGGCCACTAGGAAAGGCGAAGTATTTGAACTCACCGGAAGCAATGAAGGAAGTGATTACCAAGACGCCGTCGGACATGATGTACAGGCGATTCCTTTACCACCACAGCCACGAATGGGAAGAACAACCAGCACTTTTGGTTTTTAACGACTTCATGGAGATAGAAGCATACCTGTGTGGTGACTTTGCCCTGCCAGACATAACCTTGGAACCGAGGAGGACCTACCTGGAAGACACTTCATATGAAAGGAAACACAGTTCAATAAGGGAAGTGGGCCATACTGCACAAGGAAGCAGAAGGAAGTTAAACGGAGTGTTCGGTATGTCATGAGGGACATGACACCTTTGAATACCCCATATTCAAGGTAGCTGAAGTCAGAGAAAAGCTCGACGAAGGACCTCCATCTTCCCCGTTTGATCCATTAATCACCAATAAGATTGGTGGAAGGCCGACCAGAAGCGCTTATCCTGGAGACATTCGGCAGACAAAGCATTAGGAAAGGTGTCACAGAATATCCTAGTGAAAATCAAAGGGACTCAGGGGAAGGAAAAACGTTAGTTGAAGTAATAGCTATTGACCGCTTAAACTTCTCCAAACAAGAAGTAAAGAAGGAGAGAATCAAGTGATGCAGACACCTGCGGAACATTGAGGACCACGCAATCTGCACTCAGCAGGGACCGTCAATACTTATAGGATAAGACAATTGAGGGCTTAGAGTAACAAGAAGATTAAAGAAGGGATCGAGCCTCGACCCGCTCGCTTCCCTCACAAGTTTAAGTTGGGTTTTGTATGAGTGCGATGCCAGCGACACTGTACCAATGAAGTTTGTCAACTATAGTAAATTGAAAGAAGATGAAACGGAAGCACTCAGTCGAAGCCATCTTGAAGTCGGAGCCACGCCGAAAGAGGAAGGCGAAATAGTATCGTTTAACTTCCGTGATATTTGAGGTATCATCGACGGTGAGTTATTAATGAACGAAAACGCTGAGGAAGTAGAAATGGAACATCTAGTATAAGCCAAATGCGAAAATCAATACAGGTACGACAACGTGCAAAGTTCCTCAAAGTAGGAGAAGCCAGAAACTTGGAAAAAATGGCGCAAAGGATCCATGCCCACGTCAGATTTCGCTTAAGCGAATGGGGCAGTGGTACAACAGAAATACTCAGAGAGTTTCAAGAACAGCCCCCAACAGATGTGCTGGAATTAGCTAGAGAAAAAAAGACCCTTCGACTCAGATGGCTGGCAACTGAAGAAATTTCCCAGGTGTCCTCATTGGAAAGAAAACTCCTGTCAAAAGGGAAGTTACCAGCGTATATTTACCGTCGACCCATTAGGACTCGGAGCACCAATGTTCATTTAAGGGAAAAAGCTGAGACAAGACGTCTGGTGCACCACAATCGGATGGGATGAGAGATTATATCCAAATGAAATATACACGAAATGCAAAAAATCAATGGGGTTGCAAGGAACCTTATTTGGGACCTGGGCTGAAAACTACATTCAAGCTTTTGAGACTGACACAAAAAGGATTAGATCCAAATGAAATATAGACGAAATGAAAAGATCGATGGAGTTGGATGGAACTTTATTGGGAAGTGGGCTGAAAACTACATTCAAGCTTTAGAGAAAGAGACACAAAAAGGTTTAGATCCAAATGAAATATAGACGAAATGCAAAAGATCGATGGAGTTGCATGGAACCTTATTGGGAACTACATTCAAGCTTTCGAGAGAGACACAAAAAGGATTAGATCTAAATGATATATAGACGAACTGAAAAGATCGATGGAGTTACATGGAACCTTATTGGGAACTGCATTCAAGCTTTCGAGAGGGACACAAAAAGGATTAGATCCAAATGAAATATAGACGAAATGAAAAGATCGATGGAGTTGCATGGAACCTTATTGGGAAGTGGGCTGAGAACTACATTCAAGCTTTTGAGAGAGACACACAAAGGATTAGATCCGAATGAAATATTGACGAAATTCAAAAGAGGAGCATGTGAAAATTGCAGAACTATAATGCACAAAAATAAGGATCGCCTAAAACGGTAAAGAGCAGAATACTCTGCAACTGTTAGAGTGTTGGGCGGACATACTACCACTATTTATTGGCCTATTGGAACCCGAAACCTTACTGACTCGGCTACTACATCGTGCCTTGTCCTGTGTCTTGTTACTGACTCGGCTACGACATCGTTCCTTGTCTGATCTGACCCCCTCAAGGTCACGCCATACATTGTACTCCCATCTTAGTCCCGACCTCCCACCGGACTTTCTCGTGGGTCTTCTGTCAAGAATTCTACGTACGGTTCTATCGTAGCCCATTCTCGCTACCTACTCAGTCCATTTTAATCTTCGCGACCTGATAATTATCACTATTGTAGGTTTAAGGTATAGATCTTCCAATTCGCGGGTGTGGAGTTTTCTCCATTGTTCTGCCTCTTCATCATACTGGCCGCCAACGATACTCCTTAAGACTTTATTCTCGAATACGCGGAATCTTTTCTCTTCTTGTTTTGTAAGCGGTCATGTCTCGCATCCGTATACGGCAATCGGAATGATTATGGTTCTATAAATACGGAGTGAATATATGATGGAAAACGATGCCGAGAAATGCGATAAAAAGTGACCGGTGGAGTGCATATGTCCTGCTTCGACCAAGGATATCGTGGATGAATATCAGAAAGTCAGAAAGGCAGACAAATTAGAGCAGTCTCTGTACTGAAATCTCAGATGAGCAGAACGATGAGTATAAATACGTTGACATTGATGAAGTAGATATGCCGGAGACAAAGGATATGTGAAAATACGGCTAAATATTTCAGAAGTTCGGCGTATTGTGATCCAAAAACGAGTTCGATGGCGGGCAACCAAAACTCTCACCTCAAAGTAGATGAAGCAAAATACAGGAGAGAAAAAAAGTGTCCATTACATGTGTGACTGTTGTAAACATGCAACGGTTCAACATTTTGCCTGGGAGGCACACAGAAAGGGTTTAGATGCCCTACTCGCGGAAACGACAAAGCTTGAATTTCTGCAAAGGGAAAAAGATTTTCAAGTGTCACGAGCTCATCTGGGAGGAGAGTTAGGCACAGACCAATAGTCAATGAGCCACATTTAGGAAACATGGATCAGAAAACATATATTCATGAAGGACAAGTCAATACCAAGCCCACTTCGCCCTTGACGGACATGCAAACAGTGCACTCGGGACCAGAAAACTAAAATGGATAACGTCGTTGTCTAGAAGACGTCACCAACCACAGAGCGTCAGTTCCTGGAAAAAGGAATAATCATAGTGTGTTAAGTTGTTAGAACACACTACAACCCACAGCATGTTGAATTGTAAGGAAATTTCTGGAAAATGCCAGAAGCCAGAGTGACGAACATATAAAGTGGGATTTATAACGTTTTAAGTTTTCCATGTTTGTTCTAAATAATTTGATCCATTGGTCTAAGCACGGTTTCACCAAAAGAGTCTATTTACGCTAAAGCTCAAATTGCCATTGGAACCGGTGATTCCATTGTTTTGGTTGATAACACTGAACAAGTGATGGCGCAACTTAAGGGTGAGATTGAATCTCGAAACTCGTTTTGGAATGTCGTTAAATTACTTTGCACCACTCTTATGCGCCTTAGTTATTGTTTTAATGAAATTCTCACGGGTTATTAATGCTCGAACGATATTGGAAGATACGGCACAGAGAGTTATCTGATCTAGGCAGTGACTGGAGGAATGCCGATAAGCACGTTCGTGACATTAAACTTCCTGTTTGATTTAGCCAATCATCGATATTGTCATTTGGGATGAAAATTAATTTTTCGCATGGCTTGCTGTTTAACCGTAAATTCTAACGACACATTAAACTGATTTTAGGTAAATTTTAAGTTGATGGCCCAATAATAATTGCTAGACAAGGGAGATTTGGTGAAGTTGATGGTATACCAAGATTGTATCTCACCCGGCGTGGGTTGTTCACTTACGGTCCGGTACATCGTATTTGAGGATTGGATATAGATTTTATTTCTTTATTTAATCTCAGGTTTATTTATATACCTGATTGCCTGATATTATTTGCTATTTAAATAGTCATAACATCCACAGGCGCTGCTGATGTCGAAGGTGTTGCACTAAATGACCATGAATTCCACGTACTTAAAATAAATACGCTCCCAGGTGATTTTGCGGTGATGGCGCGCCTTCCGGTCAAATTCTATGTTATTGCCATTTGATGGTAGGTCTAATAGCTATGAATTAAAAGGAACATATTTGTTAATCCATCGCTGCGTGAAACTAATTTATGCTTAAAGGGGGAAAGGTTTCAGAAATCAGCATCGGTGATTTTCATGGTAAGTTCTTTTCTTTTTGAAAGTTTCCTGTTGTTCTTTGACTTTTTTAATGCTCTGGAGATGTAAATGCAAATTAGTTATTTGATTCTCCAACCTGAAGACACATTTTTTATCTTTTAGATGTTGTTGCTGGTTTTATCTGTTAATGGCTAGACAGATTGAGAGAAAAATAGATTTTAATGTGGATTTGATTACTGTCGTGAGATGTGGTTGTTTGATGTTTAGATTAAAAATCACTTTGTATCTGCTCTTCCTTTTTGTTGTGTTTTCTAATTTTGTTTTTTTTTTTAGTTTTTGTGCTTAATTGAGAGGTTCTAAGTTTGGTCTGGCGCAACAGAGATGACAAAGATTTATAGGCTTCTGGAAGAATCGCATGTTGCTATTTATCACGATTTAAAAAGGAGAGTGGGCTGGTCGGAAATTAAATACTTGTGTTTTCGTTTGGTTAATTTCTAAAACAAGGTATAGGGAATCAAATTTTTATTCAAAACTAGTTGAAATTCCGGAAAGGGGGGTGAATGGACTGGCGGGTAAAGTTTGCTTTAAGAGTATTTCGTGAAGTGAAGCAGTTTATGTGAAATAAATTGGTGAGGTACTTTGAAAGTTCATAGAAAACAATCGATGATAACACAACTGACGTAACGCTAACATGTAATATGCTAACATTTTACAGGAGTAGATAGTAAGTTTGGCGCAGGGCTAATGACCTTGCCCGGAAAAACAAATTATTATGGACAATTTAACTTGTTAAAATTGACTTCTCAGATATAGACCGGATACCGCTGGAGAGACTTGCTATATAAGGCCAAGACCGAATCCCGATCGTAGTGCCGATGATGATGACATAGTAAGTTGATCGCCCAATGGCTAAAACAGCCCAAGCTCTTCAGTTGAATGGCGTATGGTAACTTCTTGCCATTAAGGCATTGAATCAGAGGTCATTATAAAAACCGAAGAACCAAGCCGTGATAGGCAACGAGTACCCCAAGAACCGTTGGAACGAGCATGTGACCTCTTAATTCTTGGGAAACTGCCCCGTTTCTGAACGGCGACATGTGTAAACCCATTCCCGGGTAAAACTTATCCAATGAGACAATAATATCTTTATATTGTTCCCTATAAGATTTCTTTCCTAACTTATCATGAATTCCAAAACCAATTCGGCACCTTCGGTGCCAGGCAAATCCCAATCTCACCAAATGCAATTCCCCCTAGACGAATTCCTGAGAACAAAATGATTTGGTTTACATACAATGTAACCATCATAACAGGGATCATAAACATTGCGTCACCTATTTCCCGGCCTCACCATGTGTATAAAAAATCTCCTTACATACACATTGGCTGGCGACCTATACCCAAGAGACAAAAACTAATATACGCATCTTGCGTCTTAAGACATCAATTAAATCCTACAGCGTAGGCAAATGCAAATATGAATTGAATACCTACCCGTACCAGCGAAGCAATGAACACCATTTCCCTGTAAACAAGCTAAAACCAATTAGCACAATGTTCATGAAGCATTGCGGCCGCCAATACAGCTGCTATGCATATTGTAGACAACGATCATCAACGGTCTCTTTGTCTTACATATTCCTGGATCCGTTTCCCAGCAACCTTCTCACATAAACAAAGATCGTCACGATCCCTTTTCCCTTTTTTTGTTTTAGATTCGTTCCCATGGCTTTGATCCATGTAAGAACCAATGTACACATATACATATGTACCGTGACGATCTTCTCTATGAGATCTGTTTGGTTACCCCAAAGAGAGACTTTACGTCTCTCTTGGAATAGGAAAATGCACCCGCTAATTAAGAGAGCCAGTTACACTGGCCTAATTTCTTTTGATAGCAAATGAATATCCCTGAGTCCTTTACCATCAGCCGACCGAGCCGATCGATCGGTCTCCCGCTCCTCGTCGCGCGCCGAGGATGCGTATAGACTTTCTAATTAGTAGTTTCTACCAAGTCGTGTGTCAGTGCGTTGAATTAATCGAGTGAAATAGAAAGTCGTTTTTAATAAGCATTTCTAGAACGTGTTAGCGTCCAACAATGTATACGATACAATGCTGATTCAAGTAAAATAAAACCGGAACTTAGATTAAATAGTATAGCAGTGTGTTTTACTTCCTGTGTTGGTGTTTCCTTTGCTTCGGCGGAATCGTTTAGTGCTCGTCGGAACTACTAATTTATGCTGGAGGAAGGACGTGATCCTAGTGCCCGTTTACGGTACATACTCCTTCCCCACAAGATCACAATTAGAATTTGTTAAATGACATAGAGCTGCGCCAACGGATTGAACAAACCGGTTCCAGCTGCATCGTATCTCCCGGCGAATTCCGGCAACTTACCCTTCCCTTTTGTTTTCTCTACTGAATTTTACACTGCACCATCTAATGAAGTACCAGTTGCTTGTTTCTGTATTGAGGTCTGAGACTACGTTCACGTTCTGCTAGAATTGAATTGTTATGTGTTTATATTAAAATAAAGTTCTTGTAAGCAATCGGGCCGTTGTATGTTCTGATTCACCAAAAGCAACCAGCCAGTAGCTCCCGGTCCGCTGCTCATGGATATATTCAGCCACCTGCGGTTCATCGGTTGTTGGACTGATGCTCCATCCCTTATGATCTGTGCACCAAGAACCATTCAAAGATGAATCCACACGTGTGTCGTCAAAGTAAATGCTTGCTAAACGGTGAGTTTTCTTTCTCGTTAATGTGATTTCTGACTGTGGGGTCAGTCGTCAGTCAATGTGTCGGAACGTGGTTTTTAAAACAACGATTTGCCCTTGTGAAAATTGGTAGAAATGTCCAATCAAGTGTGTGACCTCTCGCTGACTTGCATTACACACCGGGATACACTGTTCAGCGGTGACCAAGCGGTGCATATCGAGTGAAAAGTTGAATATCACAAGAAATAATTTTGTACCTAGTCATCAGTGACTAAACGGTGCATATCGTGTGAAAGATTGATAAATAGGTACCCAATGATCTGTGATTGGTGACCGATATTCCGGGTTTAGTAACTAGCCTATGGCTGGGGAGTTGGAGATTCCACACAAGATCATACATCGAGGACTATCACCTCGCCCATAACCTCACGATCTCAAGAGAAACTCTAATGTTATGTCCCAGGTAGACGTTGTCCGTCTTCGACCTGTGGGGTTATATATTGGTGTGCCAGCACGGGCACGGGTTCACTGCCTTCCCCCAACACGTTCACTGCTTAAAAAAAACTGAGCGCTGCCACAAACCGCCCACATGAAGGAAAATAAAACACTAGATTATTGTTGAAAAATTTGTCTTTATTGATAATGTTACTTTCGTACTTTCCACTCTGGTAATTAGCACTAGTGAATGAGGGTTATTTAGTAAATTTCACGTTAATGTATATTACAACCAAATATGTATCACACCGCGAATGCAGATCTCGCATACTATTCTAAACGCACCCTCTCGACTACTCTCGACTTGGCGTAGGAACTCGACTTGCTTTTTTCCACTTTTCACGCTATTCAATTTCGACTCGCTGGAGTGCGCACTCCCATGCGCACTCTACGGTGGATGGAAAACAACTCGTCGTGCTCTATGATTAACCTCGAGAGACTCGCGGTGAGTCCCTCTCAGCTAAGGGTAAGTTTTCTTTCCTCGAGAGAAACATGAAGTTTCTCTTCGTGGTGGTGAATTGGAGAGAATCTCTCTCGGTCAATCTTAGTTAGTGTGCTAATTGATTCATTGTTTACTCATGCAACAAGATCATGGGAAAACGAAACTGAGAAAAGGGGATGAACAAAGGACATCATAGGAGACATGGTGCAGCTGCGTAAATAGTCTGCAAGCCATTAGGAATATTCGTGCTAAAAGCAATTCAGATACACAATGGTGATTGTGCACTGTATTTTTGCTGGCGGAGAGGGTCGAATTCTTTGTATACATGTTTATATGCTGGAGCAATCGATTCTTGGCGGTTAGACGCTAGATGCGCAAACTGCTTTTGTCGATTGGACAAAAGAGCGCCGAGACTGTGTATAACCCAGGAAATGTGCTGCTGTGTAAAGAATTCTTTTCCGGAATTTCGGTTGATGCATTGAATGCATGAATGTTAGAGAATTCGTTACAGGGAATTTTGGGTAAAGCATTGGATGTCCTTGTGGAGGAAATGTTTGCAGGTAACTGCAGGTTCAAAGGGAGTTGGGGTTGGAATTGTGGGTGGTTCATTGCGTAGTTTTAAAGAACCTCCACATATCTACTCCAAACTCTGCAACGCATCGGGGTTCATCTCCTGGTTGAGTGCCAGAAATCTGCGATAACCCGTCCCTGTGACAGTACACCTGCGTAATCAAATAGAGATTCTGGAGTTAATTGGCTCATGACTACGTCATTGGTTCTCCCACTGCCCCATTTCATAAAACTGGTATTCAGGCGTGTGCCACGGCTGCGTTGCCTGCTTCTGTATCTTTTGCCTACTTCAAATCAGTTTGGACTTCTTGTTTCGGTTCGCTTCCCGAGGGCTAGGATGGGGAAACCCCTTCATTCTTCACCAGTACTATATCCACCTCAAATTAATCACATTCAGAACCCTTGAGGAGCGCCGGGTCGTGACTGACATATTATTCATTCATCCTCTCCGGCTCGGTCCTTAATTCAATTCCTCTGAACACAAACCCCCGAAATACGCGTAATCCCCACCTTCTTTACATTTCCTCTCACAGCACCTCTTATGGTCTCAACGAACCCCTTTCGCGGATGCTGAGAAATGCCAGCTCCAAATTCCACCCTGCTTGATATTGACCTCTCTACCCATACTCTCAAGCACCGCCTCCTAAGCCATTCTCACCACCAATCTTAAGCGGCGCTTCTACATTGTACTATAAGCTCCCTCACCTGTCGACCCCACTACTGCTTTCTTAGTTTGACCTGGTTACCTTAGGTTAAGCCTAATTAAGATAGTTCTTAAGCTCTTTAGCTTGTAACTTATATATACTTTAGTTGTAGGTAATAATGTTGCTTGAATTAGGCCAATGAATGGGGTGGTAACCGCACTAAACTTTGCCTTCTTTGGAGAAAGAAATAAAAATTGTCAGCGAGGGTGAACTATTAACCACCGGACGCGAAAGTGGCTCGGAATCACTTGAACGAAAATAACATTCCATTGTCCTTTCCTCCTAATTGGCATCGTGTACTTAGATAGTCCTGTCCCGATAGCACATGGAAGTTAGTCTGTGGCGTTTCTAGCAGATGCACATACATTACACAAGCAAATAGTGAAGAACACGGAACGAAAATCGAATAAGAAAAATGCATCAGAGCCGTATACCATAGCGATAACATAACAATTCGGCATCAGTTGAGTGTACTCGAGTTTGGAAATCGAATTGGTACATGCGGCCAGTAGCCTGATGTGATATGCATTGGTTCAATTTTTGGTGATTCTAACTGTCATAGCGTCAGTTCGCATCACACGTTATTCACTATGATTGCAAACGCTATAATTGATGACCCCGACGTGATCTGTACACACCGCGCACACTTTCCCATAGTAAACCGAACTTCACGACACGATCACGACTTCCGCACAGAGCACCGGCACACTCGCCTGCTCAGGCGTTCTCTCGTTCGCTCACTCTTCAGTCCGTCGTTTGCACGTGAAGTTGGTCGTAACAAAGTTACTGAGGAGGGAGTAGTGTGGCGTTTCTAACAGATACCCACATATTACACAAGCAAATAGTGAAGAACACCGAACGAAAATCGAATAAGAAAAATGCATCAGAGCCATACACCATGGCGATAACATAACAATTCCACATTAGTTGAGTGTACTTGAGTTTAGAAATCGATTCGTACACGCACCCAGTAGCCTGATGTGTTAAGCATTGGTTCAATTTTTGGTGATTCTGGTCATAGCGTCAGTTCGAATCACACGTTCTTCACTATCATCGCAAACGCTATAAGTCCTTTACGGATTGACGTCATCTAACGTCCCCTCCCCGCAATGGTGTGCGAACTTTTGGCGGAATTGTTTGGTGTAGATTGACACTTTGCCGAATGGTTACTTCGCTTTGGCGGAATTGCGATTTGTTGATGATCTGACTCCTGTTGGTTTTATAATTGTCCTTCGACAAGTATTGATGACTGCGATGTTCCGCCGAACACATCCACAGTAGAGAAGGATTAACACACCGGAACAGGGAGACGCTCACACAAATACAAACATGGCAACAAATTCTGTGTATAAATCTGATTTTATTGTACTTGCTCTTGTTTTAATTTAGATTATTTACTTACACGTAGACATTACAAGTTCCTATTTCAATAGAATAAAGTTAGTGCTGACGATATTACAAGTTTTCTATTTCACTTTGATAAAGTTAATGCTGTCGATATTACAAGTTGCTATTTCCCTCTGATAAAGTTAGTGCACGCACGACTTTCTTAATCACCACGGAATCGCTATTCGAAAAGTTATTATTTAAGCACACGACGATTTTCTTCCGACACGAAGAGTTTGTTCCCACGACGTGAACTCACACACCTCACCCATTCGCGCTAACTCAATTTATTCTCTTTCTCCACTTTAGTAATACCTCCACGATGGGGTTCCTCAGGCTCTACTTCGGATGGATGTTAAATTTCGACCTCCTAGTTCGACGGTATTCGTAAGACTCTTCGATAAAGACTGTATCTATCCTAAAAATATCCCGTTCCAAGTCCCAATCCTCGCATCTGCACAAAGAAATTTCTCATCCTGTCTGCTAACAGATTTTCCCCATTGTATCTGTTAACAGCCTAATATTTCCCTTGGCATCTCAAAGGGAGAATTTCCCATCGGATCTGGAAAAGGAGAAATCTTACTCATGATCTTTATCATCATCGTTCGTTGCCGGTGGTCGGAATCTTTTTTTCTTTTGTTTACGGATCGGATGCCGCCGCTTATTCTCCGATCTTTCCGTGGTTTATTTGAACTGCACATCTGGCATGCGGCAAAGGATCGCCTGCATTTCGGATGTGTACACGGACTATGGGATGTAAGGCTTTGTTTGCCTTTTCCATCATAAACATCTATCAGGGATAGTGTTATTCGTTTAAGATTGTTCGCCTGCTAATCAGCGGCGCAACGAATCGTTTGTTTGCGCAAGTGTGCCTTAGCATTAGGTCATGCAAGGGATTTAGGTGCTAATTGCTTTTAGCTACCCGAGAATGCATCCCTTGTTCGGTTTACTTACCGACAATAGTATTTCGTGGGAAAACATCGCGTTGCTGCTCAGGCTGGGTGATGGATTTACATGCGATGCTTTCCTGCATTTTTGGATTGGTTTTGCATACGATGTATGGATGCGTTGAACTCGATATTGGAAGTTTTTGAACGTTCAGTTCCTTGGTTTTTGATATCGGGTTCAACGTTGTTGCACTTTCATATGACCTTTGTTACAGGTATGATTAAGGACTTTGGGACACGTGTAATGAATAAAGGTAAGTATGTTCCTTGGCGGAAAGGACATCTCAACCTATAGTTGGTTGTGTGGTTCGTAGAACCGCCACAAACTCATGGATGCTACGACTACGATAACCGTCATATTTCACCTAGTTCCTCCTAAGGTCATCCTCGTATAGTGTTGCCTCTAAATCTATCAAACAACGTTGCTCGGTCGATTGAATTCACCTACTCCCACGGTATCTCTTTCTGTTGCTGGTCAGCTACTTATTACAGCGCTACTTCGACCTTTCTCGAATATCTCACTGTTAGAGTTCGATGGAATGTCACTTGACATCTACACCAATGGTGAGTCTCTACTCCTATCCAGTGATCATACTCTGCAAACAGACCATGATTATACTATGCGAACAGTATGATCACGATGGGATCTTTTCGGCGCTTACTCTTCTCGCTGATGCCTCGTCTCCTCTGTTCGAATCTCCTTTACAGAAGCTCATCTGATACACCTTATTTTTAGAGTCGTCGCTGAGTCGTTCGCCACAGTCGAACCCTTCTCCGTCGTGTAACAGAATTCTATGGTTAAAATTTACAGAATGCGATCCCTGCCGCGGAACTCAGTCGTTCAAATTATAACCACAATTATATGAGGAGCGGTTGAAAAGTACTGATACTGATTTTTTTGTAACAATGAATTTTATCAAGATTGCCTCCTTCAACACAATTTACTTCCACTGTTACACAGTCACCAAAGGGTTGTTTCCAGCCTTCGAAGCATTTCTAAAAAGATTTTTCTGGAATACACTCTTCTCAATACCAACCACAATACCAAAGTGACATTATTTCAAGAGGTTTTTGAGGTAGGGGAGTAAGAAGAAGTCGCGGGGATCGAGATCTACCCAATATGGAGGCTGAGGAACCACAGGAATATTATTATAGCCAAAAATTCACTGGTGGAGAATACATCAGGATGCACGGACGCATTGTCGTGGAGCAGTATCTAAATGTATCGTTAGTCGTAACGCATTTCATAAACACAATTTTCTCAAAATGCTCATAGCATCACACCTCCTCTTTCGACCCGCCTCCCACTCTTCTTCCTAAATATTGTTCATTGAAATTTAGTGGTTTCAAAAACACCTTTCTGTGCACGCAGCTTATAAAGGGAAAGACTAACGATCAATAACTCTTCTTGCGACATGCTACAACTTCGAGTGCTAATTAAATGTTTTAAATTACTTGCTGTTATGGAAACAAATTACAAACTCCTCAATTGATGATGTCAAACATTCATTCTTATGCCACTCTGCAACTCCCTTTGTCAAATTCGTGTCGTGTTACAAAAAGCCAGAAATTATTGAAATCCATAGAAATGGATCTCATTTAAATACCGATAATGATCGTAATTACCGTTCGTGTACTCCATTCCTTCAGGTGTAATCAGAGTTCTACTTTGCTGTGATAGAGGAACCACGTCGTTGAATGCGATTACTGAGTCTAGCTCCCTATCGAAATGCATCCCGATAGACCAAACTCATTAACAGCACATCCTATGGATACCTTCCTAATTAAATGCCGCTTCCTCCAACAATATCTACAAGAACAAAGAGAGTTTCATTGGGAACAATTTATACCATCGCATGGCAACACTACATTCCCCATATAAATCCTGTGTAAGGACCTTTGCTTCTTTTTTTTACATTTGTTTTTGTTGGTTGCTTTAAAACACAAAACTTCAAGAAAATTACATTAAATTGCCTTCAATTATTGTGTTAAGTTTTTTATTCGCCGTTTGGGTTTTAGCTATCGGATTTTATGCCAATTCCCAAAGTGTTGTTGTGTTGTTTTCTTTTACGTTTTGTTTTTAGGTCCTTCTTGGATCTAAGTTCATTTCGTGTGCGCGCCTTTTATTTCCGCTTATACTATTAACGCCCTCGTATGATGAAGGAAGCTAAAGTGAAGTAAGGCAGATAATTGATGAACGTTGGGTTGGGTCACGGGAGTTGATAAAAAAAGGATACAGAAAATTAAGAAAACGGGGAATTTCCAAGGAATACAGTGGCTTGTTAGGAAAACCAGGAGGCAAAGGCAGGCCAGTTAAAAAATATGAATACA
This sequence comes from Microdon myrmicae, assembly GCA_963931805.1. Lineage (NCBI taxonomy): Eukaryota > Metazoa > Arthropoda > Insecta > Diptera > Syrphidae > Microdon > Microdon myrmicae. Next base: position 168,172,255 of record OZ007498.1, on the reverse strand, counting down.
TATTTATCTATTAGTTACCAAGCTGCGTAGCAGTTAAATGGTGGGACTAATATTGACGACGGAGTTTGGACTGTAGGACCATCGATATTAAAGTAGCCTTGAAAAACTACATTAGTTGACACCATGTAAACAGAATTGGTTAAAGTTGTTTTATTATTAAGCGTTACAAAGGTATACAAATTATGCGAGCGGATGGAGAGGAAGTGGATAAGGGAAGGAGGTGTCGATGTATACTGGTCTTGAATATCTGGAAATCACAACGACGATGAAATATACATGATCAAATAGAGCATTCCACATTCGTGCGGTTCGGCTAAAGAATGGCTCTCTATGTTTATTTGTGCGCCTGAAGTCCACTTTCAACGTGAACTGATGGGCATTCACAGATTGACGGGTATCGCGGGAAATGTCTGAAGGGGCGGGACACATTCAGCAAGATCAGTTGAGCAACGACCATCGTAATACCTATAGAAAAGAGATAGGCATGATACGATACGCCTGTGTTTTAACGACGGAATTGGTCGACTTACGGCTGAGTGCCCAATAAATTTCACTGCTCGTTTTTGCATCCTATCGAGCACGTGTAGTGCAGTTTTGGATGCCCCTGACCAAATAAGGGTGTTGAACTCAATTTTTGGACGAATATATGCCTTGTAAATAGTGGCCAGGTTGGATAGAGTGAAGTATCTTTTGCATATCTTAAGGAACCCCATGCATTTGGGTGCACTTTTCACAGCTTCAAATATGTGGTCATTGCAATTAAGAGTCGAATTAATTCGAGTGCCGAGAATTGATTGTTTCTTGGCTTCGCCGATGCAAGTGCCGTTCATCGATAGTATATTTACTTTGGGGCTCGTCTTTGACGACAAGGGGCAGCACCGAGTTTTTAGGGCATTGGATTCTGCTCGGTTAGTTAATTCCCATTGGTATATCCTGTTGAGGTCTGAATTCAATTTATCAAACACAAGTTGTTGGTTGGTAATGACGTTCGAAGAGTTTGGACGGGTGTGTTCGTATGGGTATAAGATACTCAACGTGCTATCATCAGCAAACGAGTGAATTGGGTTGTGGGTAATTGACAAGAGATCATTTATAAAGATCAGGAAGAGAGTGGGTGAGAGTACCGAACCCTGGGGAACACCTGTATTAATTTGATGGGAAGCAGATTTGAAACCATCAAGAACTACTTGAATTGAACGGCCAGAAAGATAGTCTTTTATCCATTGGATCAGGGAATTGTCCACTCCATATGAATGCAATTTTGACAAAAGGGGTGGATGCCAAACTCTGTCGAATGCTTTTGAAATATCCAATGCGACTACCTTGCTATCATCGAGCTCCACTTTTCGGTAAGGACGCCATCAAATCTCCTGTGGACCGGTTGCTACGAAAGCCATATTGGCGGTCATTGAGGAGGTCATATGATTCCAGATATTTCGAAAGTTGACGATTAATAAGTGATTCCATTACCTTCGAGAGAATAGAAGGTAGTGCTATGGGTCGATTAAAAGAAAAGGATGATTTGTCACGCTGTTTGGAAATTGGCTGAATGTTCGCTGACTTCCATCTATTTGGGAAACGGCTAGTCATCAGCATCATCATCATCATCGGCACTACAACGGGGATCTGGTTTTGGCATTATTTAACAAATCTCTCCACCGGTCCAGATTTCGAGCCGATGTCATCTAGTTGGGCACTCCCAGGCTCTGGGCGTCCTGGTCTACGCCATCCCACCATCACAGACAAGGTCTGCTGCGCTGTCTCCTTCCATACATCCTGCCACAAAGGACTTTCCGGACAGGCTTCTCTGCGCTCATTCGAGCTAGGTGTCCCGCCCACCGGAGTCGACCAAGCTTGATTTTTCTTACATTAGCTTCAAAGTAGATTGCGTACAACTCATGGTTGTAGCGTCTCCGGAATCGTCCTCCCTCACATACGGGGCCAACAATTCTCCTTAAGACCTTCCTCTCGAACGCGGCTAAGAGTTCAGAGTGCCTTTTATTGAGCACCCAGGTCTCGGATCCATACATGAGTACTGGTAAGACAATGGTCTTTTACAGTAGTAGCTTGGATATTCTGGATAAATTTCGGGATTTGAAGAGCCTTGATAGACCATAGTAGGCTTTGTTGGATTTGATCAGCCGTTCGCGTATTTCTTCTTCTATATTGTTATCGGCTGATACTATTGACCCAAGGTAGTTTAAGGATTGCACTACCTCAAATTCGTTCTCCACTAACCTGATAGTTTGACCAACGTTAGATATTCTCTTCGCAAAAGTTGCCAACATGTACTTAGTTTTTCCCTCATTAATGTGCAGTCCCAGGTTTTGTGCCGCCTGCTCGATCTGGGTGAAGGATTCCTGTACAGCCGATTCGGCTCTACCGATGATGTCGATGTCATCTGCGTAGGCAAGCATCTGGCTGGACTTGGTGACAATAGTGCCTCTTGTTGTATCGCCAGAGTCACGGATTGCTTCCTCCAACGCCAGCTTGAAGAGGAGGCAGGCCAGACCGTCCCCTTGTCGCAGTCCATTAAAGATGTTTATTGGTTTGGACAGCAATCCCGCTATTTTTACTTGACTAGTTACGTTGGTCATGGCCAACCTAATTTTTATACTAACCACAAACAAAATTGATAGGGTCCTCAAGCACCCCTGTGTGTCTTCTGTTAAAATGGATTTCTTCCTACCTATAAGATGGAATCCACAGTGTTCATTTCAGATCCACGATATCTAATCCCCTTCGAGCTACCTCCGGGGTCCCTCAAGACAGATCACCTAGGCCCTCTACTTTTTATACTAACTACAAATAACATTGATAGGGTCATCAAGCACTCCTGTGTGTCTCTCTATGTTGACGATACAAAATTCTATATGACTGTTTTGACACCACTTGATTATGAACCGCTTCAAACAGATCTCGACAACTTCTCGGTTTAGTGTCAAAATTGCTTGAAGCTTAATATCGCCAAATGCCAATCCATAACTTTTTTAGTGAACGCGAAAACCTTCTCCTCCCCGTCCCTACTCCCTTCATAAACAAGCCTACACCATCGTCCAAGCGATCCGCGACCTTGGTATTTTAACTTAATTGCCTTCCACATATTGACGAGATGATCGTTAAGGCCACCTCAACCCCGGGGTTTGTGTGTCCTAACGAATTCTCCAATCCTTATGTCACTCGATCTCTCTGTACATTTCCTATCTACGTCTACTGCTCGAACAGTCAAATATGATCCCTCTACCAGCAAACTGATATTCGCAGAATCGAGAGCATTCAACGGCGTTTCTTATGTTTCGCTCTCCGCGGATTGGGGTGGGAAAACCCTGAGAGATGCCATCAAATAACTGTTGCAAGTCTTTTTGAACAGTTGCAGGTTGGAACGATCCGGAAACACTTGCGTGGGAATGGAGTTCCACAGTTTCCCCGCTCTGTAACGGAACGAGTTCTGATGCAGGGATGTTCGCGTCGTCGGGAGATGAATCGCAAACGGGTGCGATCCGTCGGATTGTCTTGTGGAGCGCACATAAGCCGAATTGCGTGGAAGAATACCACGAATCTCCGTCGAACAGTACCCGTGATAATATCTGTAAAACAGACAGAGGTCGGCTACGCGCCTTCGATGTGATAGCGACTGTAGTCACGACGTCAGTGCCGAGTCCTCGATCAGGCGGATCGCTCGTTTCTGTATGCTGTCAAGTAGGTCGAGGGTATGTTTAGGAGCCGAGCTCCAAACATAGGACCCGAGCTCCAAACATGAGAGCAATATTCGAACGCGGGTCTAATTTGGGATTTATATAGGAGAAGAAGTTGCGCCAGAGTAAAATATTTCTTGGCTCTATAAAGGTAGCTCAGTTTTCCTGAGGCTGACCTGGCGATGCTCGACACGTGTTTATGCCATGATACATTCTCACAGACCGTGACGCCCCGCAATTTCAAACTTTCTCCAGCCTCGAGGGCCCGACCATTCATCATCAGCTGTGGAACCGATGATCCAGTTTTCTTTGTGAATGTTGTATATTGTGTCTTCGCTGCATTGAAGTCGACGAGATTGGCCCTTGCCCACTGCAGGACTCTCTCTAGATCCTGATTCAGAGTCGATCTGTCTGCATCTTAGCTGATGCCACGCAGATGCACCAATCGGCCGAACACTCGAAAAGGAGGAAACAAGCGTACTATCATCCGCAAAACTGAACACTTTGTTATCCGTTGTCTCCAACAAATCATTTATGTGAAGCAAGAACAAGGTTGGAGCCAAAATAGAACCTTGGGGAACCCCCGAATTAACAGGATACAGATCCGAACACTCGCCGTCCACAACAACCCGGATCGATCGATTCTCAAGGAAGCTCCTCATCCAGTCGCAAAGCTGTTGGGAAAGTCCATATGAACGAAGTTTGCTCAGCAATGCGCCGTGCCAGGCGCGGGCAAAAGCCTTGGAGATATCCAATGCGACCGCCCTTGACTCACCATGCCGTTCAATCGCAGATGTCCATATATCGGTTATAAGTGTCAAAAGGTCTCCCGTGGATCGCTTGCCACGGAATCCGTATTGACGATCATTCAGAAGTCCGTTGCACTCCAAATACTTAGCTAACTCAGTATTGATGACTTTTTCCATTACCTTAGATAAAATAGACAGTAATGCTATCAAATAGACAGTCTTAGCTCCTCAATAGTATACTGGTTAGTATACCCGCCTGTCACGCGGGAAACCGGGGTTCGATTCCCCGTCGGGGAGCCTCTGGCGCAAGACTAATGACCTTGCCCGGAAAAAACAGATCATTATGGAAAGTTTGACAAGCCCCAGGACTTGCTAAATAAGGCCAAGACCGGTTCCAGGTTGTAGTGCCGATGATGATGATGAATGCTATCAGACGGTACTTTTGTGGGAGACACTTTTTGTCCGTCTTTGGGATTGGCTGAAGGAGAAGGCAGCAGGCAGGAAAGGTATAGAGTTTGGGATAATAGCGAAGAACGTGTGATTCGAACTGACGCTATAACAGTCAGAATCACCAAAAATTGAACAATGCGTAACACATCAAGATACTGGCCGTGCTTAGAATTCGATTTTTAACCGCAAGTATATTCCACTGATGTGAATTGTTATTTTATCGCTATGGTATATGGATCTGATGCATTATCTTATTCGATTTTCGTTCGGTGTTCCTCACTATTTGCTTGTGTATTGTGTGTGTATCTGTTAGAGACGCCACAAAGGTCCTCCGTGCATAAGATAAGCGGAAGAGTCTGCCAAGAACCGGCGATAGTTCTGGAGCACAGTTCTTAAGGACTATTGCTCGTATTCTGTCAGGGCCGGTTGCCTTCCTACAATCCAGTTTGCGTAGAATACGTTGAATAGTGCGCGGACGAAAGCTCACATCCCGCAAGGAAGACCATACCGGCGCGATCACAGGTGGCTCCAAAAGGCCGGGACCGAGGTTTGAATTCGCGGGAAATAAATCCGCGAACACATTAGCTTTATCTCTTGAATTCGTGACTAACGTCCCGGTGTCTGTCACCAACGGGGGGAAAGAGGAGGATGCGAAGTTACTGCTGACAGCTCTTGCGATCGACCAGAAGGAGCGCGAACCAGTTAGACACCGAAGGAGCTTATTGATTACCCTGTCGTTGTGTGCCTTCTTCGCGGTATCAATCGCGAGGTTGCACGCGTTTCTGAATCTAACAAAATTCGTTCTGTTAGCATCGGTGGGATTGGAGCGCCATTGCTTAAAAGCTCTATTTTTTGCCGGTGTAATCAGCTCGCATTTTCTGTCAAACCAAAGTTTATCAGACGAACTTCGTTTGATGGAATGTGGAATATACATCTCCATCCCCAGAAGAATAATCTCTGATACCGAGTCCGCGCAAGCGTTAACATCGGAGTTTCCGAAGCACACCTCGGACCATGAAAGGGATCCGAAGAAATCTCGCAAATCGTCCCAGTTAGCGGTCCCATACTTCCATACATGGTGAAGCTGCCTAGGCCGTTTAGGAAACGTATCCTTACAAAGGATTAAGAAAACCTGTGCCGCCATAGAGTTTTGTTCTCAGTACGTCTGGACTCTATAATTTTATTCTTCAGCGATGCCGGTAAAGATTTTTTCTTAGTGGATTGATACATTAATCAACCCGAAGGGATTCTAACAAAATTCGTTCTGTTAGCATCGGTGGGATTGGAGCGCCATTGCTTAAAAGCTCTATTTTTTGCCGCTGTAATCAGCTCACAGCACTAACCTGAAAACCCTGGAAGAACGCAGAATTCTGTCCGATAGTCTATTCATTCGTCGACTTCCCTCTGGCTCCATCGACTGTGCAAATCTACTCAACTCAACACTATTCAACACGAACCCAACCGTCTCAAATTAACTAACCTGAAAACCACGAAAGAACGCAGAATCCTGTCCGATATTCTATTCATTGTCGACTTCACTTTGGCTCCATGGACTGTGCAAATCTTCTCAACTCAACTCTATTCATCGCAAACCTAACCGTCTCAAGTTAACTATTCTGAAAACCCTGGAAGAACGCAGAATTCTGTCCGATAGTCTATTCGTTCGTCGATTTCCCTCTGGCTCCATCGACTGTGCAATTTTTCTCAACTCAACTCTATTCAACAAGAACCCAACTGTCTCAAATTAACTAACCTGAAAACCCCGAAAGAACGCAGAATCCTGTCCGATATTCTATTCATTGTCGACTTCGCTTTGGCTCCATCAACTGTGCCAATCTTTTCAATTCAACTCTATTCAACACAAACCCACATAACACAAGTAACCCTCGGTCGCACTACATTTTCGACACCACACCGCTTACGGCTCCAAATAGCCCATCTCCAAATCATCCATTTTTGACTTCATATTAGTACCCTTACTTTAAAACTTCATATTTGCTTTCTAAATGTAAGAATCTTTTCGTAAGCTAATAAGTAGGGTGCTAGCCCCACTAAACTTCCGAAAAGTTATCCTCTGTCCCTTCTTCCTCCCATATTACGCTTTGGCATTAAAGGGTACATCAAAACCCAATTTTGTGGGTGCTTGGACATAAACAAAAGTAAAAAAAAAAAATCTATCTATTCTATAAAAAAATATTTTCTCCGGGCGAGAAAAAACTGAGTACTCAACGACAGAGTTGGCGCAAGGCATTACTGAGACATTTGTCATTTTTATCAACCAACTGCAAATTGGAAAACACATTGCCGGAACATATTACGAAAACAATCACAACTGCTGCTATATGTGGGAAACAAATAGAGAAATGTGCGCAGGTCCTTGCAAGCTCGATTAGTTTAGTTAAAAAGTTTTGAAATTTGAATAAAGATTATTAAAAATGATATAGCAATGAGATGAAAAAAGAGATTAGACCGGGCGTTGGAGAACGGTAGCCCACAGGGGTCAGCCCTTCCTGGTAAGTGTATAAAAAAATAAATAGAATTTAATTTAAAAAAAAGAAGGGGGTTTCACCTTTACAATAAAAAGCCAAAACATCATAAAGATGATGTGTATTTTTTTGTTTTTTAAATAATTTATTTTACTTATATCTTGAATAAGTTCTCGCGTATCCAACGAATGACACCAGCTAAACTTTCAATGTCATTAGGAGTTAATCACACCAGTTTCGTAAGTATTGGGAACGATCGAAAGCATTGGGAGCTTTACGAGTAAAAGCGAGAATTTATTCAAGGTCTTTATAAAATAAAAGAAGGAAAAGCAATAAGAAACAAATTAACTAAATCATTTTCCGAGTAACCCAAAGTATATCTTTTGACGACTTGTATAAAGCGAAAAATCTTTCGCGTAGCTTACGAATTATTGACTGACCTGTAGAATTGAGGGGCAATTTGAAATCTCTATAAAATTCTTACATTAAGGGTATCAATCGTTACAGGTAAAAAAAATTAAGATATTCTAGAATCTTTTCATGAAGTTCTTTCACAAAAAAATATCCTTCCGCCCCTCAACCAAAGGTGACTGTAAAAGTCACAAGCAATTAACCTATAGATTGAAACGTATATATGGAGCAAATCTGATTATGGAATCACTGAATTACGAACTATCACAGGTTCCTAAGTATGCAGAATCGAATATTTATTATGCAGACTATATATCTTTCTTACAGCGCACCTGACAGCATAGGGTGTTGCACAACCTACTGCTACCTTTAATTATTATAATTTGTTTCTTACTTTAAAAAACCGATATAAATTAATTAGAAACAAAATAAAAAACTTAGAACGTGGTTAGATTCTTAATACTTGCCATTAGATACGGCTACTTAAAGCCTCGACAGTTAATAGAGTTTCGCTGGAAGAGCCGATAAAAACGGAACAGAGATACGTATCAGAGGTCCGATCTCACCTTTGGCTGATTAACGGGAATGCTTTCCAAGTCTCTTTTGGCACGTTTATCTCACTTTCTAGGTTTATACTTGTGGGAACAGAAGATGACTCCGGTGCAGTCTCACTTTATGTTGTATATCGTTGCAGGCACACTAGAATGCTTTTCCCAAATTGACACGTCACACAATCATGAGTATCTGTAGATGTTACGGTACTTGTTCGCGAATCGCAATTTGCTTCCATTGAACCGCCTTTTAATCGGTGACTCTGTAATTAGGTAGCGAACGTTGCTCTGACTAAGGCTACTCTCTGGACGTGGATTATTCTTATAAGCCTTCGAATCGATCACAAACTGAGTAAACTTCACAGAACGTCGTTATAGCACTTTATCGTAGGTTTTGTTTGATTTGTTCGCAACCAGAGAACAACGGTTCAGAGAACGAGCAGGAGAGATTTGAGAGAGCGAGAGAGCGACAGTAAATGTATCTGGAGCGAAAATGCACAGAACGGCAGAGTTGATTGTTACACCGTACACAGAGAAGCACCACAGAAAAGAGACTGCGACACTTGGAATGAGTGGATTGAAATTGAATTGTATCTTTGAGATACACTGTATCTACCGGACGATATTGCGATGTAGTTGCTGTTGCGGCAACGGCGGCAACGTTTCTGTTCTCAGACGTAATGCTGCTCGAACCATGAACCCGACAAGCGAGGTGGTCCCTTCATAAATTGCATGAAAAAAGTTGACGCAAAAAAAGTATCTAAAGCAGAATTATGTTTTTGCATTGGCACTGAGTATCGCCAGCGGTCTGTTTTTGAACTCTACTGTGCGGCATAACCGCGGCGGGCTGCTGCAAGTAGTACTCTTTTATTTTATTCCTTCTTTGCCTTATGCCTAGTACTGTGCGAAGTATTGAAAGATTGAAGGCAAGTTGATAGACACGGGCGTATGTTTTGTGTATTGACTGTACAGGGGACTTTCGTGATCCTTCTCCTCCCATATTGAGTCGCGTGGTCGTTGAGAAGACACGAGTTTAGAAGAGAGGAGAAAATACGAATGCAACGCCCCGCCATTAAAATTCACCACTCAACATTTAACGGACGATTCAAAGGTTTCTGCGCAGTCATTCATTAGCTAAGGTGTGTACGAGCACGTATAGAAGGTTCCCCTTCTGATGCTCTGTGCTGTCGGTGGGGGTTAATTCGCCAACTTTCGATATTCAATTCGCATGAAGAGGTAGAAGCGTAAGCCAGTACATTTGCCCAGGTTTGCAGTATGAGATGCAACAAACCGGAACCAGCTACATTCACTGGTTGTAGAGGAATACACGAATTCACCACAGCAGAACTCGCAACTGGGGTGTGTTCAACCCTCGTATCATTGGAGTCCCAGAAGAAACAATTCGAGTCGGTATCGGTGTAGGGGTTGATACCTGAGTGTTTTTTTCCGTTTCCACGGGGAGATTCTTATGTCAAGAAACTGTGTACATCTCAATATTCACCATACTTGGGTGAAATGAGTACGGAGAATATTTCGTCAACGGCATGTCGCTCTTCCATCCCCTCCCGGAAACCAACTGCTGTTTAACTTGTTCTAAATACAATGTTAGGCAGAATAAAAAAGAGTTTCCAACCACACGTTTATACAGTTACGGGTAGAATGGAAGTATCTTTCGTGGGTGTTACACGTATGGGCTATTTATATCACATGAGTTAAGCACATGACGTAGTTTTAGGGGTGGAGTAGTGGCTCGCACCAATGCCATTGGAGGAAAATTTCGCGCCAATTAACTGAAGGTGGCATAGGAAAAGATAATATAACATATTTTATTGACAGTCATCTGTGAGCCTCCCAGTGCTGGTGCAAAAGGTCAGGGTTAATAGCCTTTTAATTCAAATTTTAGACAGGCATCTCAAAACACGAAGGGATGAAGCACAGATTGCAACGAGAGATGGAAAAACAGTGAGAGAGAACCTACGAGAGAAAGATGAGCGTAAATTAATTGTGTTGAAACTTGTATCCCCATTACCCACAGATATATTCGCCCGTGGACGCAATTCTTTAAATTGATTAATTATGGGGTAGAAATGTTGGGGAGGAGTCAACAGGCTAATGCCGTTTTACGTTTGTTTACATACAGGACACCAGAGAAGAAGTTGCGAAAGTACATGTGCAATTTATAGCAAACATTAACAGTTTTGTTCTAATGTATCTGCTTTTGCCCATTGAATTAAAAAAGTATCTCATGCACAACATTCAGTGTATATGTTTACCATACGGCCATCTGTAATATTATTATTACGTTGACGAAAAAGAGTTACAAGTTTTGCTGCTTGCCTGATTTTAAGGTGTCGGTTGCATAGTTATCTAGAGCAAATGTGTCACTTACCACAACTTTATAGGGATAAAACCAGTAAGTTCATTGTCCAACTGTCACTTTAGCATAAGCAGCTGGATTACGAGTACTTTATAATTTCTTGTCGTTAAGGCTACTGCGACGGTACTCTTTTAGTCGGTTGTGTTGACTATTTCGTTCTATATCTGATGCTTGTATAGGTTTTTGAAATATCGCGGTTTTCAATAGCGACGTAACAATTTTGTATTTAAATAATTGAACTATTGGGCTGAAATCTATTCCAGGTGCGGTACAAAAATTACATTTAAGTAGAGACGGTCTTACGTAAAATTCCCAGCAATGTGGTTTGAAAAAATCCCAATTTTTGTGAACGACGTGGAATCGATTGATTTGACTTATTTTAAAATGAAGCACACACGGCTACGATATTTCCGGTACTTTGACTTAAACTACAAAATTGTTTTGTCCCTTTGGAAAAACCCTTTAGAACGCTTAATCATAGATATGTGAATGTTGAGTGAGAGGAAGTGGATAGGGAAAGGAGGTATCGATGTACATTGGTCTTAGATGCCTGGACATGACAACGACGAGGTAGAGCATTCCATATTCGCGTGGTTCGGCTAAAGAATGACTCTCTGTGTTTATTTGTGCGCCTGGAGTTGACTTTCAATGTGTATTGATGCGTATTCTCAGATTGACGGGTATCCCGGGAAAATGTCTGAGGTGGCGGAACACATTGAGCAAGTTCAGTTGAGCAATGACTGTGATAATACCTATACCAAATTGTGATTCTGCCGCAGCTTTATTTTGCGCTTTATGGCCGCCTCAATGGCTGAGTTGGAAAGGAGGTTTTGTGGGGAGGAAGTATTGTGCCAAACGCGGACACTCCGTTCATCTTCCTCCTCCATCATAATGTTCCTCCACGAAATTGTTGAAACGCCGCCACGTTTGTCCACAACTCTGCGTAAAACACCAGGAGAACAACGATTAGGGAAACACATCTAGGATGCAGAGATGCATTGATACATGTATGAATGCCCTTGTAGGAAAAATTCTTTGCAGGCATTTCCAGGTAATGCATTGAAAGCATTAATTATCCTTGGGAAGGAAATGTTTTTGCTGCGGGGAGATTGCGGTGCAGGTGTGGGAAGGTTGGAATTTGCCGGACAACCGAAGGCACCGAATAGGTTTTGGTTTAATGCTCCTGTACAATGGAAAGAATTCTTGTAGGGAATTTGTATGCGAAGAGATGCATGAAAGGTAAGGATTCTTTACAGGGACTTTTAGTTAAATAATTTTGATCTATTTGATGCGTGAAGCATTTAAGGTGCTAATGCGATCGCATTAGCGAACTTATAAGATTGGGTCGAAGTTATGGGGGTTCTTCAGGTAAGTAACAGTGGGGTTTGGCGGAACCGCCACCGTTTTGTCATGCGTTTGATTGTGCAAATGCAGGTTCAAGTGACGACTCTTGCTATTGTTCAGTTCGGCAAAACTACTGAGTGGCCTTTTGGGTCCTTAAACCCAGCCGCCCATCGAAAACCCATCCCATTAAGTTATAAGGTTCACGAAACGATCGGAAAAGTCCTTGACCATCTTCGGAGTTTGGCTAATGGGCCTGGTCGAAAAAACAAATGGCATAGCATCTCAGGGCACCGACTCAGTGGTGTACGTTCGCCTTTCTTGAGAGAAGTGAAATAAAATTAAAAAAAAATACTTTACTCTATTACGTATGTATATATCGGAACGTCCTTTGATGAAAAATATTACAGCTGTCTGTGAAAGTGTAGCTGAAGACACACATTTACAGATTCCTCGCGTTCTCAGTCTCTGGGTTTGTCTTACGACGCAATATGGCGTATTTTACACATCGACGTACAACATCATTTTTCCAAAGTCCCACTAATGCAAGAAATGAAGTCCGCCGACCATGGAATGTGAAAAATTGACGTCAATTGGGAACATACGCCTGGCACAAGGCTAATAACTTCGCCCAGAAAAACAAATTATTATGGAAAATTTAACAAGCCTCATACTTGTTAAATAAGGTCAAGACCGGATCTCGCTTGTAGTGCCAATGATGATGAAGATGATGGGAACATACGCACTACCAATTTATTTTTGAAACAAAATTAAAAAAAAAAAAAAAAAAAAAAAAAATTGGTGGCGAGAGGGCTGACTTTAGCGAGATAAGGACAGATGTGTCCTTCATTTTTTCTTTGACTTCTGGTCATCTTGCGATAGCCAGAATCACCCACATCCGTTAGGATGTTGGGCTCGGTCTCGCGATATCTGAAAAGAAAAGAAAAAAAAGGGGGGGGGGGGGGGGGGGTATCCAAGGCGCAAGACTAATGACCTTGCCCAGAAAAAATAAATCATTATGGAAAATTTAACAAGCCTCAGGACTTGCTAAATAAGGCCAAGACCGGTTCCCGGTTGTAGTGCCGATGATGATGATGATGATCCAAGGATAGTGTGGACAGTGTTAGTCCAGGTGTTCTCTAACTACTTTTATAGAGGGATGGTGGGAAAGAAATCATACAAGACCGGCAGGTCTTGGGTGCGGTAGTAAACGCAGATCACGTCTTTGGTGTCTAGTTTGAAACAAAATTTTTTTCGGAGGGTCATTTTCTTCATTTTCTCGTTCGACAGATACGCGAATAGGCTGCTTCATTGGTTGAGTTGGTAAGGAGGTTGTGTCATGCGCTTGCTTGTGTATACGTTGGTTCAATCGACGAGTCTTGCTCTTGTGTTAGTTCGGTACAATAATTGAGTGATAGGTTGAGCCCAGTACCCAGCTACTCGGTTCCGTGAAATGGTGGTGATTGATCCTTGATCATTTTTCGGAGTTCGGCTAACGAACTTGGTCGTCGACTCATCGCTGTAGATTTACTTTTTCTGAGAGAAGTAAAATAAACAAATCTACAAGCGATTGTTATGAAGCCGTTCTATCCACTGAAAGTGACTTTTTTGTGTGGCCTGCACTTCTTCGAAAATGGACTGATTCTTAGTGCCTACTGACTTTATGGGCAGGAATAAAAAAAGTGAATCGGAGTGATGTGTGATTTTAACAGTGCACTGTCACAGGCCACACAACACGAGCCAATTTTGGCATTTTGTGATGCTGAGATCATGTGATTGGTGGGCCTACACAAAATAGTGTGATTACGCGGGCAATCTGCAAACGCTAAGAGCAATCTAGCGCTGTGTTAGCGACGCGTCACTCCATGTCCAGGAGAGACGTCGCCTCGAAAGATCGTGCAAGTGACCCTGAGAAGACGCCGCATCGAGGACAACAGCAACCAATTACCTGGAAGACGCTGCTTTAAAACAACATTGTGTCGATTCCCAGGAAGACACTAATTGCTTGAGCACCAATTACTCGATTCCTGAGAAGACGCGACCGGTACAATAGCAGTATAAAGGGTAGGAAAATTTGTAAATCGTTGAGTAAATCGGCTCAACCGTCACCTGAACGAACGGTATCAGTATTACACTCTATGGAACATTCTACTTAACCCATCCAAAGCCATAGCCATAATTCTGAGTAGTAAACACTCCCAACCTACTTCTTGATATTCACAGAATATTCAAATAGAAATGTGAGATACTACGATTAGACCACAGGATAGGATGAAATATCTTGGGGTCACTTATACCCCAAAAATGAATTTCATCAAACATGTGACTCACATTCTTCAAAGGATCGTGTCTAAGTAGTATAAAAGGACAGGAAAATTTGTAAATCGTTGAGCAAATCGAATCAACCATCTCCTGGGCGAACTGTATCAGTTTTACAGTCGATACTTAATCCCTCCAAAGCCATAGCCATAATTCTGAGTAATAAACACTCCCAACCTACTTCTCGATATTCACAGAATATTCGAATACAAATGGAAGATACTACGATTACACCACCCCGCGATGGAATATCTAAAAGAAAGTTCCGCGGGGATCAACGGGGATATGAGCCTGGCGGGAGGCGGTTTTAGTCAGTAAAACTCGGCATGCCTCTGGATCGACCCAGAGGTATCTTTTGAAGATTTCTACCTTCCTACGGAAACCAAAAAAAAAAAAAAAAAAACCGAACAAGGCGCAGATTATCAGACGCTCAAGACGTAATCTGCGTTTACCTCGCACTCAAGACCCACTGGTATGGTATGATTTCTATACTACCATCCCTCCATCCAAGTAGTTAAAGATCGTTGAACTAACCCTGTAGAAACTATCCTTAAATACGAAATGTGCGACAGGTCATCGAATATTACATTAAAAAGTATCTACTAGTGCATGGGGTCACATGGTGGACCTGTAGCGTTTCTACTGACGCCACTGCTACCTTTTCAACCTACCTCCAAATCTTCCTTCCTAAAGCTCCACTAATTTCATCATTTTTGCGTATGCAAGCGCAATAACTTCCCCAAGCATTCTCCCACCGATTGCATTACCTTTCGATCATGCAAATCACATCCAAACATCAAGCATCTGCCCATCAAGGACATTCACGCAATTAACGCGTTATATAAATTTTCCCAAGAAGAAGTTCGGTACGCCAGTACCGCATACATCAATGCATCTCAGCATTGTTCTAAAAAGAAAACATTTCGGTTGCCATACTAGATAACCGAAGCGGATTATGAAAACAATCAGCAGAACCCCTGTCTGCCTGCATTTACTGTCCCGCACGTGCGCAACAGATTTTCATGTTGCACCAGTACTCACGGCGGCTTTTATGCAATCTTCAAAGCACCGCGCAATTCGCGCCTAGCTGCCAAGAGCCGAATTCAATGCCAGTGTAAATACTCACACTGGAATTTGACCCATGACTCCCTAGTAATGCAATATGCAATTAACATGGTTGTAAACACAACCACCATTGTGTAATTATCTCAAATGGATCCTGATCCCTAGCGTAGTATTTGGACAACTGCAAATACATATCCCAAAGATGCTTTTTCATTCCCGGATGGCCACCCAGTCGAGTAGGAGACCCGAGCCAGTGTATCGAAATAAAAGCAAAAACTTCGATAAACGCTATAACCTCGGTGCGTAGTTGAAAACATATTCGGGAACTGTTCGGTAGCTAGAACTACGACGGACTTGCTATTCTATTTTCGTATTTAGTTAGCGGAATTTATTACGGCGGTGTTAGCTCTTAACTTCGAAGAAGCGTCAACATCGACTGCAAAGCCTGATCGGTTCGGAAAAAAGACAATGCTCTATGTTTGGTGGGACTGCCGGGAGGAAGTATTGTACCTAACACGGACACTCCGTTCACTTCCTCCTCCACCATCAATTGTTCGCCGCGTAAAACACCGAACCAAAAGAACCATTAAATAAACACACCCAGGAACGCCGGACATAACAATCACGATCACTGGTGGAAACTGCAAGACAGGGAAGTAAAAAATTAAAACTCACTGTCTAGTGGTGATCACCGTTTTTATTATTTTAATAACTTAATTCTTTTCACTTTTTATACAGTTTAATTTGGACCGCGGTCACTAGAGAAAATGGTGTTTATTTTTTTACTTGACTTCACACACACGACTCAGGGGTATATTGCGTCCACAGCACTACGGACAGCGCGAGTCGCACGACCAGCGTGGCCGGCGGATGTAATTTGACTCCCCGATATTCAATCGTTTGGGGTGAGTTTTCCAGAGAGAGAAAGTGTTTCTCTCGTGGTGAAAACAAGGAAGAAAGACTTGGCAATGTATGTGTCTGTGTGAGTGAAGATCACATTGTTTTTTTTTCATATACAAGGCCATGGGAACGAACCTGAAACAAAGAGAGGGAAAATGTGCATCCATGAGAAGTGAATTCGGCTAAGCAAACGAGCCGAATCTCATTGGATGCTAATTGGGTTTGTGTTTGCTCATACTGCGGCTGATGAGAAGCAGATCCCGAAATTTGAAATGACAAAGGGAATTTATGATCTGAGAGTTCAGCTGAGTAAACAAGTTGTAACTCATTAGATGCTAGATGCATTTGGGATACTTGAAACAACTTGAATTGTTTGTCGTATCGCCAGAATGCCTGCGGAAGAACGGCGTTGTTTTGTTTGCACATGATGCGTGCTAAGGAAATTTGTTTAAGCGTCTATGGCGCTTATTATATGCAGCTGTTTGGGTTGTTTATTGTTGGGAGAAAAGGTCGCCAACCAATGTGTATGAAAAGGGATTTGTTGTACACATGATGAAGCTGGGAATAGGCGACGCAATGATCATTATCCCTGGTTGGGATGGCTACATGATATGCGAACAGAAATGTTTTCTTTCAGGGATATGCTGTTTATTCCATAAAGAACTCTTTGTTGGGAAAATTTTGCCGATGCGTTAATGCATTGGAAAATGCGCCTGTAGATGCAATTCTTTTTAGGATTTTTAGGTAATGTTTGTATGCATTAATGTCCTTGGAAAAAGAAAATGTCTTCAGGTGCCAATACAAATGCGTTGGCGGGAAACAATGGGAGTTGGGTTGTAATAATGGGGGTTCTGCCTGATAGGTTAAGAAAGAAATCTTACGGAGAATTGTATGCGAAGGGATGCATGAAAGATAAGTTTTCTTTTCCAGGGACTTTTAGATTAAAGATGTGATCTATTTTGCTCCTCGATGGTATAGCTGTTAGTATACCCGTCTGTCACTCGGGAGACCGGGGTTCGATTCCCCGTCGGGGAGCCTCTGGCGCAAGACTAATGACCTTGCCCGGAAAAAAAAAAAAGCAAATCATTATGGGAAATTTAACAAGGCCAAGACCGGTTCCTGGTTGTAGTGCCGATGATGATGATGTGATCTATTTAATGCGTGAAACATTTAAGGTGCTAAATGCGATTGCATTAGCGGAAAGTTGATACAGACTGGGTTGTAGGGATGGGGGTTATTTAGGTAAGTAGTCAGTGGGGTTTGGCGGAATCGCTACAGGACCAGAAGGGGGTGCATCATGAAGTCTAAAACCTGGCGAAACTGTTGATGGGCAACGCTACCGACAACAAATGATCAATTTGAACCATGCATTGATCGAAAAACGACCAGAATGGGCCACAAGACACGGAAAGGTAATTTTGTTACATAATAATGCTCCGAGTCATACAGCAAAACCCGTCAAAAAAACAATAAAAGCTCTCGGCTAGGAAGTGTTACCCCCCCCTCGTATTCTTCAGACTTGGCTCCTTCCGACAACCATTTGTTTTCATCGATGGGACACGCATTGACTGAGCAGCATTTCCATTCCTACGAAGAAGTCGAAAATTGGGTCTCCGAATGGTTTGCCTCAAAAGACGACCGGTTTTATTGACATGGTATCCACAAATTGCCAGAAAGGTGGTCGAAATGTGTAGAAAGCAATGGCTGATTCTTCGAATAAAATGTTTTTTACTTTCCCATTTAAAATTAGTGTTTCATTTATAAAAAACTTCACACCGGTACACCAGTAGCCAAGGAAGACATCTCAGGAGCAGAGTGGTTGATCTGTATCCGGTGGTACGTGAAAGATGTTCGAAAAGTATCGCTGGTAGATCGTCATTCGTGGAGCCAGAAAGAAAACAAAGAAATTTAACATAATTCCTCAGCACGACCCTCAACCACAGGATGTTCAAATTATTGGGTTCCAGCGCCTCCGTCCTCTGGCAAGCCAGATCGAATCGCGTGAAAACGCAGAGTCCACCCTTAAAACAGAACATCGAATGCAAGTCGTATCCTCAGGAACGAAGCTATGTCGAATCAGTTGACGAATCGACCTGAGTCTAAGTTACGGCAGGGATATCAGGTTTCGCTGTTTAGAAATATTGCTGGACGGCGTTTACATTTGTATTGGTGAAACCGATGCCTCTGATGTTACAAAACGTCGTTATCAGTTGAGCGTCTACAGTGTTTCGCAAACGAACCCGATTTCGCGATGGCGAATTTCTTAAAGATCGGTTATTTATCAGAAATAGCTCCTCAATAGTATACTGGTTAGTATACCCGCCTGTCACGCGGGAGACCGGGGTTCGATTCCTCGTCGGGGAGCCTCTGGCGCAAGACTAATGACCTTGCCCGGAAAAAAAACAAATCATTATGGAAAATTTAACAAGCCTCAGGACTTGCTAAATAAGGCCAAGACCGGTTCTAGGTTGTAGTGCCGATGATGATGATGATTTATCAGAATATTTGCATCATGTTTCTCTTGACATATGTCCCCGGAGATCCGAATGGGAACTAGTTTACCTCCTGCCCATCAGCCATACATCTAATAAATAGTCAACGATTTTTTCCTACGGTATCGTGAAATGTAAGCGTGACGGGATTGTATCTCACTTTGGGACCGACTTACCACCTAAACTAACCTTTTGTCGAATCAGTCCATCTGGCAAGCTCCGAATGGTGGCCAGGGATTTCTCCCGATCATTTCACGGAGCCTGTAACCTGATGGGGTGGTATTTCACCGGGCGACAAGGCGTTGGGACCCTACCTACCACTCGACCTTTAGTCGCCTCTTACAACAAGCCGCCCTAGCTGTGAATATATTCTAATGCCCTAGTCACAATGACGACATATTGGTGACGTGGTGGTTGGGAAATAAACATACTACTTATTCCTATGAACAAGATAAGGCATATTTGTTGTCTAGTACATTTTGAATCACTTTCGGGTATTAATTGCTCTTATTTTGCTTAGATGTATTCATGCACCAACTGGCGCAAGGCTAATAACCTTGCCCGGAAAAAACAAATTATTATGGAAAATTTAACAACCCTCAGACTTGTTAAACAAGGCCAAGACCGGATCCCGGTTGTAGTGCCGATGATGATACATGCACCAAATTTCACCTTGGATACTTGTAGATTCCTGTTATATTTGGCTCTTATCGGGTTAACTTTTTTAATTTAGAATAATATGGATAATATACCTCCTCTAAAGGTAATACCAGTACAGTCATTGAAATATAGCTTTCAATCCGGCGTTATTCGATACCTTCGAAGTTGTAGTCTTTAAGTGGTTTTTACCATTCAAAATTATTTATTATCTGTTGCTCGCGATTTTCAGTCCAACAGGTTCACTTTTAAATTTAAAAGACCCAATTCCCTGGCGTGTAGAACACGCAATAAAATTTAGCAAATTACTGCGAAACTAGTTTTCACGGTTGACAATTTGTTGCGATTTGTTGTACAACGCTCCATTTTAAATTTCTCCTAGAGTCACAAATCTCAACCATGGATAAAATGGAGAAGATGTGCGACGAGCCAGCAGCCGTATAAAATTGACAAAATATGAGATAGAGAAACGGTCGGACTTTGGAACTTTACGACCATAGATAATTCGCTAGTGACTTTTCTGACTATCTGTGAACTAATTAATAATCTGAAGTAATTGAGAATATGTCAGCAACCTGCCGAGTATTCCTACGCATTTAGCAATATTTTATTTAAATGAATCAGTAAAAAATTGTAACTAGATATTTAAAGCAATAATTGTCGTATGGTCGACATTAGGCGATCGCACTTAACTACAGGTGAATGGATTTAGTTACTTTTCCGATGTGATCTGGATGCCCAAATGGAGATGCGTACTCGGTGGTAGGGACAGAAAACATGATTGTAAAATTGGTAAATGAAGCAGCCTTGACGTTTTATGACATATATTCACAAGACTAAAGGAGTTTTAGATATTGAGAGAGAAAGAGGTTATAGCAGTTTTGAAGAAAAGGTGTTCGGTTATTTTTTTCGCTGGATGTAGATAGCATTATATGTCTACTGGAGTATTGATAAAAAAAAGACTTATTCTTGTTGGAAAAGTCACATTCGGTACTAAAAATGTACCTTGACTGTTATTTGATTGCTTGACTCAATTGTCAGATGTAATAGGCGAAATATGGAAGTTAACAAAGAGAAAATTTGGGGTATATTTTTCAAGTTTGCTTTGATAAAGGCAAAAATTCAAGCCAGAGAAATGACATTGTATATGTTGTTTCAGGCCCCGATATTGTTACAACCAATTATGCGTAATTTTGGTTTCATCAATTCCGATCGACGTTAAATTTGCACTCCAGTCGTCGGATATGTCGATAAAATAATGAGCATTATCGAAGTAGTTAACAGTTGACAACACAGACTACATTTGGAGTTTTGCTGTCAACAATTGGACCCTTTCAAGCTAACTAATTTGGAGCAGGTGATCCTTTATTGGCCTAGGTAAATACTCTCATAAATATTAAACGAAAATGTAATGTAACAAATTTTTTCTTGCATTCCAATCCACAACATTCCTTAAAAATTGGTTTGAAACTTCTTCTTTGCCCTTCAATTGCATGAAAATGAAATAACAAAAAAAAAAAAAAAAACGACACGTAATGTGCAACCTCATTCCTTTTCCAAATAAGTACTATCTCTCTGAAAGTCCATCATGCGGTGGTTTGGTTCTGCCATAGCAATTCGTAGCGTCCCCATTAAAACGCATAATTTACGTAAACTAAATCATTTTCTCAATCAAAAAGAAAATAAATGCAACGGAATTACACATAATTGCCATTTGTTGGACAGGCTCACGCAGCAAGATTCCATCCAAAATACACAAGAAACCCCATTAAAGGGTCGCATATGCCAGACCATCATCAGTCAGCAGTCAGTCAATGTTCCCTAGATCTGTAGTTGAAGGAAGGGAAATACAGGACTTTCTCTTTCAGAGCAAAACAATTGCTGTTGACAATGTCCATTCAAGTGGCCCAGTTTGGAGATGCAAGACAAGGGAAAAGATACTTCTTTTTTTTTTTTTTTTTGTAGTCCAAAAAGAAAAAGATACATCATTCGGTTAATCATTATGATTATTTCAAGTGGGACCTGCAGGGCAAGATTCTGCGATTTCTTTTCTGCACTTGTACCGTTGTTGGTCTGGTTGTTGGGTTTTGGGGAATAACACAGGAAACCTGTTTATCTGGACTGTAGCGTTGTTCTTTAGGGGTCAAGAAATTGTTTTCGTTGAATTCCATTAATCAATCAAGATTCTGGACCACATTTTCTGTGCGATCAGGTTTTGTTATTCAACTGATCATAAACAGGCTTGTCACCGGGAAGAATTTTTACGAGTTCAGAAATCTTATTTAGAATGTTGGCGAAATAGCATGTGTTTTGGTTCTAGGCAAACAAAGAGTGGCGTTTTATTTGTTTTTATTGGCGGTTGGCAGAAAGTACTATCCTTACGTAGTAAAGGAGGTCAGCTAATGGTATATTTGTCAATTATGCACTACATGCTCTCTGAATAAATAGCAGTCCATTCTAGGGTTGAGCGCGTATAATAGTTATTTAATTTTTTTTTTTTTTTGGGATGTCGATATGATTAACATGAGGGTCGTCTGAAAAGTGATGCACACGAGCTTGCAGAACTCGAATGAAACGACCTTCAGTAGCGGACCTGGTGATAAATGGAATTATCATGCTCTCTTAATACGCATGAGCAAGCCTGAGGTCAAGCATTCATCAAGTGTCCTTCGAGAGCGGGAAGCACGGGATGGTGATCAGGTGGTATCTCAAAGCGAGTTAAACAGTGTTTTTATCGAATTTCTAACAGCTGAAAAGTGACCCTTACTGAAGCTCATCGTCGTTTAAAGTGTTACGTACCAAGACCACCCACCCGGACATTCATACCGGGCCAAGCCCCATTCAGTTTCGGATTACATAAGGTGAATTCCAATCGGGTTGATTAATGTATCAATCTACTGAGAAAAATTCTATGCCGGCATCGCTAGAGAATTGTGGGTAGTTTTTGCTTGTGCACCTGCACGGGTGCGGATTCAGCAAAACACCACAGACATCGAGATACCGAGCAGACAGACAACCAAAACAAATCAACTCCAGAAATAATTTGCAAATCTTTTATTATTCAAACTTCCATTATTTAATTACACATTAATCGATACATTTATGTCCACAGACGTTGTTCTTAACTTGGTTGTTATTTAACACATTAATCGAAAGATTTATTATAAAATACTGTTCTTAGCTTGATTGTAGAACGCCCGGTTAGTGATAGAACTCGATCAAAAACTGTACTCTGACGACACTGGCTCGATTAAGCTGGACACGATTAAAACTGATCACGATTAAACGTCGGAAAGAAACCGACCGTCGCCACTCTTTTGTATTAAGTCCCAGAACTCCCGACTCCCATGGATGGTGAAACTCGATTAAAATGGGACTCCGTGGCACATGCGCACTCTCCAAATGTTAAAATCTGACTTCGATGCAATTCACATCCATCAGATTCAATGGCCGTGAATTGCATCGATAGAGGAGGAGCAAAACGGATCCACTTGACTGTAGCCAATGGTGATCGCGTTAAAAGGGTATATATGACAATTTCCATTGCTGTGTAGGGCAGGTTCGATGCCCTGCGATGAAGACGATGATCGGCGGACACCTGATTACACAAATGCACGATCATCAGCGGCTGCGGCGATGTACCCATACATCGTTGATGATGTATGCCAGGGAACGAAATAGATTTTTGTTTCAAAGTAAACAAAATCGCTATTTTACAGGTCAAATGGTGGCACGCATAATATACATGATGTGCCTATGTTACAAAGGGGTCGTCATTGTATTTGCTTAAGATTCCGGGGAAATACCGATGTAGGCAATATCTATTGGTGTCAACAGCCCGACCAGAGATTGGGAATCTGTTTACTTTAGCCAAATGGCATTGAAGCAGAATAGGGGAAATTGGTCCTGGACATTAAGTCCACAGAAAACTTGACGACGGTGGCTATGGATTGTTTGTTCGGGTTGGATGATGGGTCTTCATGGGACATGAACGTGAGTAAATAAACGATAACGTTCATGCTCAAATCAAATGCATGGCTGGGTAATGGTTAGGGAATTGGTCGCACTAAAGCGGACCTTAGGTATATGATTATGTACGTATATCGATTGCAGCTCTGTCCGCAACACGTTGGCCAGCGTTTGTTTATCGGTAATTGAAGACAAGCTGAGCCGATAGGAGAGGAATATGAACCAGAAAAGTTCAGAATGTATGTATGCCGTCGGGTAGGTTTCCTTTCAGGTATGGAAAATGCTGCTGGGAGCTTACGCTGCCCAAAATTAAACGTAAGTACCATGACTTTGTATGGGAAGAGGAAGGTGGTTAATTTAAAGAGGATGGGTGGTTCTTTGGGAATGCATTAAAGAACCGCCACAGAATAATACTATAGAGTCCAGACGTACGTCTGAGAACAAAACTCTATGGCGGGACAGTTTTTCTTAATCCTTTGTAAGGATACATTTCCTAAACGGAACAAAGGACGTTGCCTGTGAATAAATTCGCCGGACAACAATACCATTAAGATATACAAAATATCTTTAGCACCGTTGTCCATTAAAATACAAATATCAATCCTAAACATTACTGAAAATTCCGCGTAATGTTTAATGGTTGATGGTAATTGTCGATCCTAGGTAAATTGCCGAAGGGTAAAACAAAAGATCGCTGACACGCAATAAAGATGTGAATACAAAGGATTATATGTGATGTCAGAGAAATAAAAGAAATAGCACGCTGCCTGGAAAAAACACGAGAAGATCTTCCTTCGATCGGCGGATTGAAGTGAATTTGGTTCTAGACTATTGACCGAGACGGTCGGGTATAAGTTTGTGGCGTTTCTAACAGATGCACACACAGTACACAAGCCAATAGTAAAAGAATACCGAAGGAAATTCCAATGAGCAAAGCATCAGAGCGATAACGTAACAATTATAGGTCAGTTGGGTGTACTTATGGCGCAAGGCTAATAACCTTGCCCTGATAAACAGATTATTATGGTAAATTTAACAAGCCTCGGGAATCGCTAAAAAGGCCAAGACCGGATCCCGGTTATAGTGCCGATGATGATGATGATGGGGTACATGAGTTTAGAAATCTAACTCGTACACGCGGCAGTGGTCTGATGCGTTGAGCTTTGGTTCTATCTCTTAGTGACTCTAACCGCGATAGCGTCGGTTCGAATCACACGCTCTTCACTATCGTCGCAAACGCTATAACTTCGCGTGCGTCGAGGTACCGGGTTAAGTTGGTAATTTTCCAAAGTCGGGTTTTTATTTCAATTTAGTTTTTTTTAAATAATTCAATCCGTCTCCCTGGGGAATTGTGGAAAATAGTCGAGTTGTAAGTCATCGAATATATAACATTAAAGATTAGTTAAAAAAAAAAAAGAGTGTTTGTTTTAAATGTGAGTCAAGTGTGTGTGGTGTTCGAAGGTATAACAAAAGACTGTTTATGGTGACAATGCTGTTGATAGTGTGGGGTACGAAGTATTGTACCAAACACGCGCACTAGGTTCTACTTCACCCTCACCGACGTCACTATAAGTTCATCGAAGGTTCAGCCGCCGCAATTGTGTCCCCCCAAAAAAAGCAATCACACCAAGGGCAAAATAGGCGCACTGAGAGGGAAACACAAACGAATCTCCGAAACACCAACACAGGGAGGAAGTGATTAAAACGCACATTTGTAGAGATAAATGGTCCCTTTATTTTTATTTATTTAAACACTGATTGAAAAGGAGACAACAATATATAATTTAAACTACATTTTATGCAACGTTCACATATGGATTATATAATCTTAATTTAATGGTGATTAGTCCGCTTAATTTGAAGGCACACGAAAACTTAAGGCTCATGACCGCCGTTACTCGACTATATTCGACGGTGTATTCGCGTCACCGTGCGCACCGGGGAGCGGGGGATTAACCGACCGGCGCGGTTGGATGTTGAAATATGACTCAACGATATTAAATCGCTATCAATAGAAATTCGGCCAGTGAAACCGGCTCTCTCAGATTAAGGTACACATGTATGTGTGAGCATTAGTTCATTCATGGGACGAAACCGTGAGAACGAATCTAAAACAAAGAAAGGGCATAATGTGCATCCATACGATGTGAGTTCGGCTAAGCAAACAAGCCGCATCTCATTGGATGCTAATTATGTCTTTGTTTGCTCATGCCTCGAGGTCATGAAGAACGGATACAGGGAAATTAAAAGACAAAGGGCCCGTATAGATCGTTGTCTAGGATGTGCATCGCGGCTAAATAAATAGACGACGATGCATCAAAGATATGGTGTTAAGAGAAAAGATGGGACGAGGGCATCATAAAAGTCTTAGCTGAGTGATGCCCTTGTGTAAATAGCTGAATAGCCATTAGAAGGAGGTGCTAATGGATCGCAATACTTTATACAATGAGAATTGTATATCGTATCTTGGGTCGGTGGCCGGAACGAATCCCTTGTTTGCATTTGTATATGCAGGGAAATTCGTTTGTGGCAATGAACGAAATTTGTGATTATTTATTCCTTTAGACGAGGGTTCATGGTCGGGTAAATGCCAGCTGAACAAACATGCTGCCCGACGCTGCTTTGGTAGTTGGACAATGAATCGCCAACCAATGTGTATGTAAGACATTGTTGTACACATGTGAGGCTGGGAATAGCCAACTCAAGCTTAAGGTTCCCTGATTATGCGGTTACATTGTATGTGAACCGATAAGCTTTCTTTTCAGGGATATGCTGTTTGGAACAGAATTCTTAAAAGGAATTTCGAATTCGAATAAATGGATGCAGGTAAGAATTCTCTTCCAGAAGCTTTTAGCTAAATACATTTGGTCATTTGTTGCGTGAAGCAATTACGGGTGCTTATGCGATTGCATTAGCGAAAACTTAATGAAGGTTGGGTCGTAGTTATGGGGGTTCTTCAGGTAAGTAACAGTGGGGTTTGGCGGAACCGCCACAATAGCTCTACTATAAGCCGATGGTCAATAAAATCCTGGCTGCGAGTCTGGAAAAGTCATAATTGTTGAGGGAGCATGCAGCGGACGATAATCATTCCAAAGTAGCCAACGATTTGATTCCAAATGACCGACGAATCACCCAAAACCGTATCGCAAACCAAATGTAAAAGGAAGATGTCGGCTTTATTATTAAACAATTGAGATACCGCAAAATCCGTGCACGATGGGTTCCACGCCGTCTCACAGACGAGAACAAACGGCGTCGATTGGAATCCTACGAGAAGTTTAAAACGATTCCTCCTTATTCCCCTGATCTCACGCCATGATATTCTTGTTTCTTTTCCTCTACTTAAGGGTTATCATTACATCTCGGACGAAGAGGTGAGAACCGCTGTCAAATTCTGGATTCGAAAAGATCTAAGGAATTTTTCAGTGACGGAATAAAAAAAAATTGTTACACGTTGGTGGAAATATATTACATTCAACGACGACTATGTTGAAAAGTAAATATATGATTTTGAAGCTTAGGAACTGTACATTAATATACTTCTTGCCCGATTTTGCTATTTCGTTTTTCTTTCCACTCCACAAGCACGTGTGCAATACTTTTCAGCCTACTTACGTCTTTTAAAATTATTCTCATTTGCAGTTACAAACACCTAATTGTCTGAAGAATGTTTACGAAATATATGCAATTAGCCGATCAAAAGCAACACCTTGTAAATACGAGGGTGAATCAAATATGAACGGTAATTTCCTTTTTATACATTTATTGAATAATGTTACACACTAACTATACTATCAACATTTTTCAATATAGTCTCCTGCGTGATCTATACACTTTTGCCACCGATTTGGAAGCATTAAGATCCCTTATTCGTCGTAAGATTTAGGGCGAGTTAGCCGGTTGCGCACGTACTCCTCGAGTTCTTCATTACTTTTGAATTTCTTTTCTCTAAGCGATTATTTCAGGCGTGCGAAGAAAACATAGTCATAGAGAAACAAGTCTGGAATATAAGGAGGATGTTAGAGGGTTTTCCAGCCTATTTCTTCCAATTTATCCCTTATGAGAGACGCGATGTGAGGCCCGGCGTTGCCATGAAAAAGGATGACATCTCGAATGGGCATACCTCATTTTTTGTTTCGATATGCGGCCTTTTCCATAGATGATATCCACTTCTGATGAAATTTCTCCAACAGTTTAGCGGAGATCACTTTCAAGAAGCTCTCGAACACCACGGATGTTGTCATCTGTACGACTTGTCCTTGGGCGTCGATTATGACTTTCGTTTTCGATACGTTCTCGGCCACTTTAAAATTCTCTGCACCACCTATACATACGATTCTGAGACAGTCTACCATCACCAAACGGTGCCTTCAATCGAAAAAAAAAATGTCCGAGGGGTTAACACCTTCATGCCACCGATTTGGAAGTTTTAATATCCCTTGTTTGTCATAAGATTTAAGGCGAGTTAGACGACTGCGCACGTACTCCTCGATATCATTACTTACTTTTTTCTCTAAGTGATTCCTTCAAGGGTGCGAACAAACAATAGTCACAGGGAGACAAGGAGGGTGTTCGGGGGTTCCCAGCCCATTTCTTCCAAAGTATCCCTTGTGAAGGAGGCGGTGTGGGCATGGCGTTGTCAGGAAGAAGGATGACACCTGGAATGGACATACCTAGTCATTTGTTTCGATATGCGGCTTTTTCCACTGCTGATACCCATATCTGATGAGATTTCTCCAACTGTTAAGCGGCGATCACTTTCAAGAAGCTTTCGAACGGCACGGAGTTGTCATCTGTACGACTTGTCCTTGGGCGTCGATCATGACTTTCGTTTTCGATAGGTTCTCGCCCACTTCAAAATTCTCTTTGGCCACATATACACATGATTCATGATTTTGAGACAGTATATTATCATCAAACTGTGGCTTCAGTCGAGAAAAAATTTCCGAGAGTTTAACGCCTTCATTTGTTAATAATTTTATAATAATCCGTTGCGGAACAGACGTATGTACCTCTTGCTTGTTTATGGCTGTACTACAGAGTCGAGTGAGTTAACTTTTTTTTATACTGATACTCAAAAAATATATTTACTCAAACCTATGGTCCTTTAATATTTATATATATTTCTTAAGCCTAAGTTACAAGGATGTGATGCTATTGGTTCTATGAACATCGAGGAAAAAGCATTTTGACTACTCGTCGTGTCGGGTATATACTAGTCAAGCCGGTCCCCTACTCCTCATAAACCAAAAAACAGTCACGCACAAGATTATCTACCTCGCAACTTGTTGCTAAGGAAAAAAGTAAAATTACAGTTTATATTTGATTCACCCTCGTATATTATATGATTCTCGCTTATGAAATTTAAAACTTAATAATCGTTATGATAAGCCAATGCTATAGATATGTCGCGAGAGTCCTCTTTCTAAACTTCATTATACCATGCCACTGCCCTTTGTTATGAGATAACTTCCTAAACACCCTGAGCCGCATTCGTTCTACATGTCATATGCTTGGTATGTATATAAGGTGGAGTTTCGCTGTTGTCACATGAGTATTACATGTAGAATATAGCGTACCTCAATCAGCCTTCACAACATATGATTGGGTACTATTGAGGGAAAATCTAAAGGGAATTTTGCAATTGGACACGTACTAGTCTTACTGATGAATCCACACAGGCTCACCGCTAGCTGTTTGAACGCCCGAGTGCATACTGATAATGATTAGGACAATGAGTTTATCTTCGACATTAACTTTAACTATGACAATGATTTTAACTACAATGGCTGAACATTACACGATCCTTTTATTTTCCGCCTCCCTGAATATACGCTTCGCACGCCTAGTACGCTCACTTACAACGGGCCTAACGCCAAGTCACTGTTTTCTTTGACACGAGTGCTCTTTACAGACTTTGTGGCATTCATAATTTCAAAGTTTTAGCCGATAATTTCAAGCCCTCGTAAAATTCAAAAGTTCATTCTCTGAACGGAGCCATTCGTAGATCTCAAAAATTTACAAATATTCATGAGCCAAGAGAGAAATCAACAACAGAGCCACGTCAATTATTTATTTCCTT
The DNA here is from genome assembly GCA_963931805.1 of Microdon myrmicae. Classification (NCBI taxonomy): domain Eukaryota; kingdom Metazoa; phylum Arthropoda; class Insecta; order Diptera; family Syrphidae; genus Microdon; species Microdon myrmicae. The sequence continues at coordinate 168,142,711 of OZ007498.1, read as the reverse complement.
GAATTTACGATAGCGTCGGTTTCTGTGTTGTTATCTGTGTATGAGCTCTGTATGAGTGTTGTTATCTGTATACGAGAGTTGTTATCTGTATACGAGTGCGGTTATCTCTGTATGAGTGTTTTTAAATTGAATATTTAATTTTTTCCAGAAATTTCGTTGGCGTCGTTTTTTGTTTGCTTTGTCTAGGTAGGAGTCAGACGACTTAGATCACTCATACGGAATGGTGGTTTTGTCTTTCGTCTTACGATAATTATAATATATATTTGTAATGTTTGTCTTGATGCAAGTTGTGCTTAAATTGTGAATATATTCCCTAAAGTTAATGGCTCCAATTTGGTTGTTAACTCAGATGTATTGTAAAACTAGGCAGAATGGACGTTTTTTAGTGCAAAAGATGAAATAAATAAATGGCTTATAAATAGGCGACTTCTTATTACGAGCTCAGCGGTGGCCATACAAAGGAACCGCAAAATCTTCACTGTTCCTGAGTCATACTGCATGACTTGGGTTTAGTGTGGTCTCGACCTGTAATGGCTGAAGCATGCGATTCAAAGTGTAGGTCAAGGAGATTTTCTTTTTTGGCTCATTTCGTACTGAAATCATAACACGTTTGGAAAACTATATATAATTTTCACATGCCCCATTTGGTTAGTTTTGTTGAACTAATGACTTATGTATCTGTTTGCTGTGGTTTGATGGGTAACTACATTTAGTTTGTAAGTCATTATGGCTTCTCGCGTATAAACTCAACTGCCCCAAGAATAGAAGCCGAACGACCCATTGAAAGTCATATTCCCTGGGAAATTCATATCACGAATAGGGGACATCGAATGCTCCTCCACCGCGCTCTGATATTACTCTGAGTAATTATTTTCTGTGGGCTCCTCTATAGTATAGTGGTTAGTATACCCGCCTGTCACATGGGAGACCGGGGTTCAATTCCCCGTCGGGGAGCCTCCGCGCCGGCGCAAAACTAATGACCTTGCTCGGAAAAAAACAAATCATTATGGCAAATTTAACAAGCCTCAGGACTTGCTAAATAATGCCAAGACCGGTTCCCGGTTGTAGTGCCGATGATGATGAACTATTTTCTGTGGGGATACTTAAACTGAAGAGACAATAATAAACCAGTAACAACAAATATTTTGCAGAAAATCAACGTTATTCCAAGAGCAACTTGGCAATGTACTCTCTAGAATTTGCGAATTCGACTTGAACAATGTCAATAAACTGGTGGAAGTCACTTGGGTAATATAATCTTTAAAAATTAGGTGCGTTTAAAAGTTCATTTTTTTGTAGTGTTTAAAAATATAAATAACACGTTTTTAAGTTCCATAATTCATTATTTTATGGTATATTGTAACTGGGAATGTGGCTGAGGCCCAGTCTGTATACGCTATAGGACCGGGGACAGGTGGGATCCTGCCTGTGGCTTACTAGCCTATAGCGTTTGAAATAATAGTGAAGAAGATCGTGTGATTCGAACTGACGCTATAACAGCTCGAATCACGAAAAAAATTTTACCTAAGCGTTACACACCAGGCTACTGACCGTGTTTAGAATTTGATTTCCAAACTCGACTATATTCCACTGGTGTGAATTATTTTTATTTATCGCTTGGTATACGGTTCTGATGTATTTTTCTTATTCGATTTTTCGTTCGGTGTTCTTCACTATTTTTGCTTGTGAATTGTGTGTGTATCTGTTAGAATCGCTACAAGCCCATTGCCATTCATTTAATGACGGTTTTATTTTCTGCGTTAGAAGTTTCACAGAAATTATGTTATATCGAATGGGACGAAAATTTGACCTTCCCTTCGTTATTTAGGTTAAGACCTCTTGAAATACCAGGCCGTGAACAATCCACATTTTTAATGAAATAAATAAATTCTGTTCACGAGGGACATATATGGGTTAGGTTGGAGGTCGAAGCGTTCAATTTTGTTCACTTTTTCCGACTTTTGTGAAGTTGAAGCATTGACATGGGCAGCGTTTGGAGCGAGATACGGCCGACAAAACGTTAAAATAGTGCAAACCTTTGGTGGATATATGTCTCCAAAAAAGGAAAACACCACGTTACGCGCACGACGTGATTCTTTCGCCCCGCTGATCTTATGATTTGGACAATCACGGAGATAGTCAAAAACTCACGCTTTAAGTACCATCAAGAATATAGTTGCAAACGATCGTGCGGTCGAGCATATGGCTACCAATTCGTCATCTTGGTCAGTAATGGAATCTTCCACCGACCACGTTCTTAAGAATTTTGAAATATAAGATCAAATCGATACAGGAACTGCCGATCATATGCAGTATCGCCAGAATGCTTCGTGAATGCAAACGATCGTGCGGTCAAACATACGGATACCGATGCGTCATCGTGTTCAGGAATGGAATCTTCCACCGACCACGTTCTTAGAGATTTTGAAGTACAAGGCCAGATTGATAGAAGAATTGCTGACCACTAGCAGTGTCGTCAGAATGCTTGGTCGTTACATGAGATGGTGACAGTGAATAGTTACTTTTCGGGTAAAATTGTCTTTAGCGGCGAGTCTCGCGTATATCTTAGTGGATTCGTCAACAAGCAGAATTTGGCATCTGGGCGGATGAAAATCCAAGAGCGGTCCTTAGGAAACTCATGCATACATAAGAGTCACTGTATGGTGAGGTTTTTGGGGTAGCGGCGTTACCGACCTGTACTTTCTCGAAGGCAACCCCGAATCCAGGCTCGGCGAACGCAACCGCGACAAATTAAGAGAGTTTTCGTGGCCGCAACTGAATGACATGGATATGGACGACATATGGTTCAACAGGACTGTGTCGCATGTCACACGGCGAAAGAAACGATGGGCGATATGATATGGACGAAAAGTTCGCTGGACCGATAATCCCCCGAAATCGCAATCACAACTGGCCACTAAGATGATTCTATCTGACCTCGTTGAACTTTTTCCCTTGGGATTATTTGAAACCAAAAGAGTGTGGGGGTAGGCCTGACAACATTTAAGAGCTGAGCGTGATCTTTATTGTATGTATTAATGTCGTGGGTGAACACTTTACCCCCAGGTCATCGAAAATGTAAGCAAGCGGAACGAGGTTTGTCTCCGAAGCCCCGGCTTTCATGGTATTTTTACATCTTTAAACGGAAGAACACTGTCCGGGCAGTCGACTTATTAAATTATTGTGACATCGAAAGTTGTGGAGAGGAATAAAAGGTTCGTTAAACAACTTTCTGTCTAGTGGACAGAAACACTAATGGGATCTCGGTCCGTGTAGGACCAGAGCCTTTTCAAATTTTAGGTAACTTATTTTCTCAGAAAAGAATGTTTTACACCACTAAATGTCAAACCACCGCGTGGGTGGTCGACTAATTAAATTATTGTAAGTAAATGGCGCCAAAAAGGATGGAGAGAAGTAGAAGACAATTTAAATGAATAGAAACAACGATGAGAAAGATTACAATTAATGTAGCATCAAAATCTGATCAAATATCTGGTTCTGGTTAACTTGCCCAAAAAGAGTTCGCTTTCTACATAACAAATTAGTTACATTATTGTGATTCAGTGCCAGTGAAAATTGAAATAGGTAGCATGGGCCTGAAAAGGGCATAATCACAAACGAATGGTAATCTAGTTCATAGTTCAGGATTCAAAATTGACCAGAAAACAAATTGTCTATCCCATTAAACGTAAAACTACTCTGCGGGCGGATTACTTGAATTATTCTGATTCAGTGCTATCGAACATTGTTTTTGCTTTGTTTAGTAGTAGTTGTTTTTATTTCTTATATATTCATATACATTCAAGTTTTCAATAAAATGAGAGATACTATTTGTTCTAACAGGTCGACTGAAAAGTTCGTAGGCTGACACATAGATGGTGTTACTAGAATTAAATCAATATACAATGCTATAGAAGACGTTCAGTGTGTTTAATAATTTAAAAAATCATTTTGGACAATTAAAAAAAACATGGAGACATGAAGAAAACACAATTTAAATTGATAGCAATACCAACGAATGGTATCCCACTTCAGGGTCCAAAATTGACTAGATAATAAGTTTCTTATCGCCTAAAACGTTGAACTGTTCGATCACTTGAATTATTGTGACTCAATGCCATCGAAAATTGTGGCGAGACGAATAAAAGACAAGTTAAATGAACAACAACACAAACTACTAATATCCCAACTCAAATTTCAGGATCCAAAACTGACCAGAAAACAGAGTTTTTATTCCCTTAAACGACAAACTGTTTCACTACTTGAATTATTGTGACTCAGTCCCATCGAAAATTGTGGCGAGACAAATCAAAGACAAGTTAAATGAGCAGCAACACAAATTACTGATATCCTAACTCAGATTTCAGGATCCAAAACTGACCAGAAAACAGAGTTTTTATTCCCTTAAACGACAAACTGTTTCACTACTTGAATTATTGTGACTTAGTGCCATCGAAAATTGTGGCGAGACAAATCAAAGACAAGTTAAATGAGCAGCAACACAAATTACTGATATCCCAACTCAGATTTCAGGATCCAAAACTGACGAGAAAACAGAGTTTTTATTCTCTTAAACGACAAACTGTTTCACTACTTGAATTATTGTGACTTAGTGCCATCGAAAATTGTGGCGAGACGAATAAAAGACAAAGTAAATGAGCAGCAACACAAATTACTGATGTCCCAACTCAGATTTCAGGATCCAAAACTGACCAGAAAACAGAGTTTTTATTCTCTTAAACGACAAACTGTTTCACTACTTGAATTATTGTGACTTAGTGCCATTGAAAATTGTGGTGACATGAATAAAAGGCAAATGAATTGGACAACAATACAAACTAATGATATCCCAACTCAGATGTCAGGCCAGAAAACACATTTTTTATACCCTTAAACGACAAACTGTTCGATTACATGGATTACTGTGATTCGGTGCCATCGTAAATTCTGGCAACACGAAAAACGACAAGTTAAAGGGATAACACAAACCATTAATACCCTTGCTCAGACTTCAGGATCCAAAATTGACCAGAATGTTTTTTGTCCCCTTAAATATCAAACTGTTCATTCACTTGAATTACTATGATTTCGTGGTATCGAAGATTATGTAGAGACTAATAAATTACAAATTACATTTTTTTGTTGTAATTAATGGACAAAATACCGACCAATGCGATTTCAGACCATGCCAAGCCTCTGTGTCACAACTTTAGCGATAGAACAAACTCATAAGTTGATATGTAGGGGACATACAACAACAATCAAACCCACTGTGTTTGTGGGGCGGACTTTGATAAAGAAACTCACGGCCCATTTAAATCAAAAGGGGAAATCCCAAATTATATTAATAAGAAAATTGTCCCAAAACCAAAACAATCCTGATTAGTGTGTTGAACCTACCTAGCGACAACCGCACATTCTTTACTACTTATTATTATTATTATTATTATTATTATTATTATTATTATTATTATTATTTATTGGCCTGTAAGAACTCGGAAGTTCATGACCTCACCGACTCGGCTTCGCCATCGTTCCCTGTCCCGGGCACTCTCGTTCCACGCTTGACCATTCGATCCGATCTCCACATTCTTTACTACGGGGGAAGAAATTCTGACTCTCTGCAAAATAGTCGTAACTGCGTTCACAATTTATCTTACTTTTCCTGGTTTCAACTGATTAGAAAACTGTTCAGATATTGTATGTATAACAAATGTACCGGTCTGAAGTGAGCGTCAAGATACAAATGTATCGATAGGGAACGTTTGTTGTGAACAAGTCGTTATATATTGTTTTATTTGGTTGCTATGACATCTGTCAAACATATTTAGTATGCATCAAGTAATTGTACAAACATCTTTTTTTTTTTTTTTTAATCCCATTAAAAATGTCGAATTTTGTACCCGAAAATGATGATTTGCGGAAAGCATTAATATTTTGTTTTCATTTGAAGAAAAGTGCTGCAGAGTTGCATGCTTGTCGAGGCTTATGGTGATCATGCTCTATCGGAAGCAACATGCAAAAGATGGTTTAAGCGGTTCAGAGATAATGATTTTGATGTGCGAAATGAAGAACGTGGAAGACCACCAAAAAAGTTTGCTAGCAATATTGGATCAAGATGACACTTTAAGTCAAAAACAAATGGCACAAATGTTAAATGTTGCACAACAAACATTTTCTGACCGTTTAAAAGCTATGGGAAAGATCCAAAAGTGTGGAAATTATGTGCCACATGAATTGAATGACAGGCAGATGGAAAAGCGAAACGCCAAATGTGAAACGTTGCTTCTACGACACGAAAGGAAGTCAGTATTGCCTCGAACTGTGACTGCTGATGAAAAATGGATTTATTTTAATAATCCTAAACGCAAAAAATCATGGGTACATCCAGGAGAAGCGTCAACATCGACTGCAAAGCCTGATCGGTTCCGAAAAAAGACAATGCCCTGTGTTTGGTGGTACCAGAAGGGGGTGGTGTATCATGAACTTCTAAAACCTGGAGAAACTGTTGATGCGCAACGCTACCGACAAGAAATGATCAATCTGAACCATGTATTGATCGAAAAACTACCAGAATGGGCCACAAGACACGGAAAGGTAATTTTGTTGCATGATAATGCTCCGAGTCATACAGCAAAATCCGTCAAAGAAACAATAAAAGCTCTCAGCTGGGAAGTGTTACCCCCCCCCCCCCCGCGCCATATTCACCAGAATTGGCTCCTTCCGACTACCATTTGTTTTCATCGATGGGACACGCATTGACTGAGCAGCATTTCCATTCCTACGAAGAAGTCGAAAATTGGGTCTCCGAATGGTTTGCCTCAAAAGACGACCGGTTTTATTGGCGTGGTATCCACAAATTGCCAGAAAGGTGGTCGAAATGTGTAGAAAGCAATGGCTTCGAATAAAATGTTTTTTACTTTAAACAAAAAAATGTTTTTACTTTTAAAACTTACTTTTCACTTCATACCGGTACATATAAATACATAAATATATATATGTATACTAGACGAAAGCCTTAGTTGCTAGCGCTATTAGATTTAAGTTATTATGTAATTTACTTACATTGTAATAAATAAATAAATAAAAAAAAAATAAATATATATGAATTTATATATATACATATGTATATATGCATATTTTATTTATATATTTGTATACATATATATATATATATATATATATATATATATATATATAAATATATTAAATTATATATATATATATATATATATATATACATTTGTACATTTTATTTATATCGTTATACATATATGTATATATATATATATATTTATATATATATATAGCTCTACTGCTGTATTTTGCCCCAATGTCGCCTTTCAAATATCTCATTCTTTTTTCATGTTTAACAATTTGTTCTTACATTTGAAAACTTCTAAACCAAACTCCAGTTAATTGATACTAGTTGAAACAGAGGCACGCCCTCCTTTATTTTCATATTGCCTATATTCGGGGTGCTGTCAGAAGCATTACATTATATTGTATTTTATAGTTGACAGCTAGTTGATTCTAAGTATGTAGCAATGATGGGACTGCTCCAACTTTGTCATAGATTATAGAATTTTTTGTTGCCCGGAGAAAATTTTTTATAAAAACCGCAAGAAACCCACCATTACAATTTGTGGCATAACAGTGCCCATCAGCTCAAAAACGTCTGAGTGTCAATACGCCTATAATTGACTAAATGATATGAGTTATTACGTACGAAGCTATGGAAAGACAAAATACCTTAATCGCACTTTTTGATCTGAGGGCCGATTCTCCATCAAAAATGTTTGTACGAATGAATACTATAGATCTGTCTCGTCTCTGGAATGGTCACCCACCATTTAGAGTTGTATGTACCATAACACAATATATTTCCCTGAATTCAAATCTATCCTTATAATATTATTTCAGAAGATAGTAGGGGTCTTGGAGCTGATATACCACCAGAAATAATGTGTGCGCTTAGTAAAAGTATGTATCATGTGCTAGAACATCAACCTGATGCCATACTACTACAATATAATAACACTGAGGGAAAATACAGAACCCCTAAGTACTGCCTACTGTAATGATTATAAAAACTTTTCAAACCTAATCTTTAGAAAAAAAAACAACTATTCATTTGTCAGTCTGTCACCCCGGATCGCAATATTATAGATCCACGAACGGTCACACACAATTGAATATTTCCTGCGTTCTCATATTCATATGCAAGAACACCAATAAATCCAGTAACAGTAAACGAGGCAAACTTCCTTAGAAGTTAGACAAGCTAAATGGCCAACAATTGTCTAAGAGTCAGATCCCTTTGCCGTTTTCAATATTGCCTTTATTTACTCGTATTTCTTTGTGGCGACTTGCCGTGATACCTGTTCCTACCCACCTTGTGTCTACTCCTTTTCGAAACACACACATATATTTTTTCCTGCTTCATTTTCATCTCCACGTTTTGATAGAGAACCAGAAATCACGATCGGGATGATCACGGAGCCATAGGTGACTCGGACGAGTCACGATAAATGGGTCACCAGAGGCACGAACGAAATCTTATTTGGTCTCTAGGGATCTGGGGATCTTCTGTTCGTTCTTGTTCTGCTTATTTCGTTTTTTATGATTACAGGTTGATGGCAAGGAACCAGTTTGTTTCCGTTTCAGATTTATGACAAATAGAGGGTAATACAGCAAAGGTCCTTTCGTGTTTTATGTTTTTGTGGGTTTTTTCTTTTAATTTAACAAAACTTACAATTCTTTAAAGGGCGACCGATGTGCGTCCGGATGATAGCTGTCGCATTCACTGTCACTTTTCTTAGATCCGATATGACCGGGAACCGAAAATTATGTCACCACTTGTTTACAGGTATCTCGAACAGGACATCAGGAATGTTTCAATCAAAGTCGCGCAGTCGAACGGGAATATGCTAGATAAGCATTTGTGAAGAATGACAGGAAAACATGTTTCTTAACAGAAAAAAAAAACAACCAACTTGCTTAGGGATGCCATAAATAAGCGTATCACGTAGTCCTTTGTCTGTTCATTATAAATTACAATGTCTTGTTTCGATGGAACTACAATTTCTGGCTGAAGGCATTTCGGGATGAATTAAACACGCGCTGCGTTCCAAATACACAACAACACAAACAGTACCAAGTTGGTAATGTAATGAATGTGCCACCCAGTGGAGGCCTTTTTCGTACGGAGGAAAAGCTACTGCATGCACCGGCCGCCAAATAGTAACTGGCTGAGAATCGACAACAGGATAACCCAAGGAGTCTCTTGCATTGATAAATCACTAACGAAAGTCCCACGCACACACAGATAACATGCCACCAATACACTTCCATAGACCGCCCGTTCGCCTCAGCTACATAGAACTGCCTTCATCATCATCGTCATCATCTCCACCGTCGTCATAATTACCAATGTGCTTCTGCACAGAAGGCCATCTTCGCTGGGTAAATGCAAATGCATACTCCCGGGTGGCAGGGCAGGTTGGCTTGTGGAAGGAGTGCAATTGCACCCAACGTATTGCTAAGGACTCTCCTGCGATGGGCGAACGAGTAACAGAGAGGACTACACACCGCCTGTTAGTGCAGACATTCAATTTTCCACCCTCGTTCCACTTGTAACACCAACCCCCGTACTCCGTGCTTATTCGTTCCTTTCACTATACCACGCTTTACTTTCTTGTTGGTTTTCTTTTTACGTTTTTTATTTTTCCTTCCCCCTGTCAAGGGTTGATCACCGAAAAAAAACCTCCAATATGGCCTAAGTTAAGGGAAGACTCTTCGTAGTGTTATTATTTGTACTGAGTTTTGCTTTTTTTGTGCCACAAAACAACTTAAAAAAACTCCGCCTCTTGGAGGCGCTTGCGTATCGTGCACCCATTGCCGGTGTTGGTAGTTCCATATACCCACCTCACGATGTGTAGTGTGAGCGGAAAACCGCGCCAATTTCACCCCCTCCACTATGCGATGCCATTTTTATTTTCTACATTCTTCCCACCGCCTCCCCACGACGGTGTACCATACATTCAACACACTAGCTCACACGTTTTGTTGCTTGGAAAATCGTTTGGTAGAAAGGTATCCAACAAACGGCACATATCTCCGTTGAGACCCACTCACAACTTGGTAAATACTCGGCCCATTCACTCAAGCGCGACTCCCCTTTCAAGGCATCACCGGCAGCGGCAATCGGTTGATCGTCGTTATTCGCGCCACGCTCGGCCGACGTAATTTATTCGCCGATAACTTGTGTCACATGGCGGAGTAGAACACATCGTCAATACAAGACGAATCTCTCAAGGAAACTGAGTGGAATCCATGTGTGTATGAATTCTCCTGCGATGATTTGGAACATTTGAAGTGAATTGGTTTTGACTGTTACTCCTGCCGTCCAGGGTAGGTTTGTTAGGGGTAGAAAAACAGGCTAGTGTGATTGGAAAGTCGTCACGCGTATCGCAGATGTTCGCTTTCAGTTCTATGTTTTGCGATGTTTCCACTCGGCTGTGGACTCCGCCTAATTTTTAGTTTATAATATTTTTCTTAGGGATGTGTCATTGACAGCAGCGACATCTGGCAACAGATAGACGGCATTGGAATACGTGTTTGTGAGGAGAAATGGAATTAGTACTAAACATAGAAACATCGCATGAGTGATTAATCGTCGTTTCGGTAAGAGGGGATTACGTTGTTTTAGATACAATTGCAGATGATTTTGTGTCCGGAAATTTGAATTTGAGAACAGTTATGTAGGCGAAAATTGAGAACGTTTAATTTTATAAGGGTTGGTAACGGAGTCAGTTCAAGCAAAAATTCATTTGGAGGGTAATAGTTCTGCCGCTAAAAAGGGAAATTAATACTATTTCTATGCACCGGTTAACTGTAGTTATTAACATTTAATGCTAATGCTATAATCGAATGCAGTTGCGTTTTTGATTACTTTTGGTAAACGGTGATTACAGACTGAAGACGGACTTGTATCGGCCTCCTAAGCTGTTAGTTGCTGAAGTCTTTTAGTTTATTTACCATATTCCTGGATTGCTTCACACTAGTGGATTCCGGCGGCCGAATGGGATGTCGCTCTAGCAGACTGCGTTGGCCGTGTGAGAATCCATCTAGTGGATTATATGGATCTAACGTATTTTGCTGCTATAATGGATTACGTCCTGTTAGGGGATTTAGTAGCGTTACTGCATTCCGTGTCCTTAGTGGATTTTGTTACATTAGAAGATTCTGTGTCACTAGTGGATTTCTTCACTTTACTGGATTTTGTCGCTTTAGGCGATTTCGTGTCTTTAGTGGATTTTGTGACCTTAGTGGATTCTGTGTCATTAGTGGATTTTTTCACTTTAGTGGGTTTTGTCACTTTAGGCGATTTCGTGTCTTTAGTGGATTTTTCCCCATTAGTGGATTTTGTCACTTCAGTGGATTTTGTCACTTTAGGGGATTTCGTGTCTGTAGTGGATCTTATTACCTTAGGAAATTCTGTGTCGTTAGTGGATTTTGTGACCTTAGGAGATTCTGTGTCACTAGTGGATTTCTTCACTTTAGTGGATTTCGTCGCTTTAGACGATTTCGTGTCTTTAGTGGATTTTGTGACCTTAGTGGATTTTGTGACCTTAGTGGATTCTGTGTCACTAGTGGATTTTTTCACTTTAGTGGGTTTTGTCACTTTAGGCGATTTCGTGTCTTTAGTGGATTTTGTTGCCTTAGAAGATTCTTTGTCATTAGTGGATTTCTTCACTTTTGTGGGATTTGTCACTTTAGGCGATTTCGTGTCTTTAGTGGATTTTTTCACATTAGTGGATTTTGGCACTTCAGTGGATTTTATCACTTTAGTGGATTTTGTCACTTCAGTGGATTTTGTCACTTTAGGGGATTTCGTGTCTGTAGTGGATCTTATTACCTTAGGAAATTCTGTGTCGTTAGTGGATTTTGTGACCTTAGGAGATTCTGTGTCACTAGTGGATTTCTTCACTTTAGTGGATTTCGTCGCTTTAGGCGATTTCGTGTCTTTAGTGGATTTTGTGACCTTAGTGGATTTTGTGACCTTAGTGGATTCTGTGTCACTAGTGGATTTTTTCACTTTAGTGGGTTTTGTCACTTTAGGCGATTTCGTGTCTTTAGTGGATTTTGTTGCCTTAGAAGATTCTTTGTCATTAGAGGATTTCTTCACTTTTGTGGGATTTGTCACTTTAGGCGATTTCGTGTCTTTAGTGGATTTTTTCACATTAGTGGATTTTGGCACTTCAGTGGATTTTATCACTTTAGTGGATTTTGTCACTTCAGTGGATTTTGTCACTTTAGGGGATTTCGTGTCAGTAGTGGATCTTATTACCATAGGAAATTCTGTGTCGTTAGTGGATTTTGTGACCTTAGGAGATTCTGTGTCACTAGTGGATTTCTTCACTTTAGTGGATTTCGTCGCTTTAGGCGATTTCGTGTCTTTAGTGGATTTTGTGACCTTAGTGGATTTTGTGAGCTTAGTGGATTCTGTGTCACTAGTGGATTTTTTCACTTTAGTGGGTTTTGTCACTTTAGGCGATTTCGTGTCTTTAGTGGATTTTGTTGCCTTAGAAGATTCTTTGTCATTAGTGGATTTCTTCACTTTTGTGGGATTTGTCACTTTAGGCGATTTCGTGTCTTTAGTGGATTTTTTCACATTAGTGGATTTTGTCACTTCAGTGGATTTTGTCACTTTAGGGGATTTCGTGTCTGTAGTGGATCTTATTACCTTAGGAAATTCTGTGTCGTTAGTGGATTTTGTGACCTTAGGAGATTCTGTGTCACTAGTGGATTTCTTCACTTTAGTGGATTTCGTCGCTTTAGGCGATTTCGTGTCTTTAGTGGATTTTGTGACCTTAGTGGATTCTGTGTCACTAGTGGATTTTTTCACTTTAGTGGGTTTTGTCACTTTAGGCGATTTCGTGTCTTTAGTGGATTTTGTTGCCTTAGAAGATTCTTTGTCATTAGTGGATTTCTTCACTTTTGTGGGATTTGTCACTTTAGGCGTTTTCGTGTCTTTAGTGGATTTTTTCACATTAGTGGATTTTGGCACTTCAGTGGATTTTATCACTTTAGTGGATTTTGTCACTTCAGTGGATTTTGTCACTTTAGGGGATATCTTATTACCTTAGGAAATTCTGTGTCGTTAGTGGATTTTGTGACCTTAGGAGATTCTGTGTCACTAGTGGATTTCTTCACTTTAGTGGATTTCGTCGCTTTAGGCGATTTCGTGTCTTTAGTGGATTTTGTGACCTTAGTGGATTTTGTGACCTTAGTGGATTCTGTGTCACTAGTGGATTTTTTCACTTTAGTGGGTTTTGCCACTTTAGGCGATTTCGTGTCTTTAGTGGATTTTGTTGCCTTAGAAGATTCTCTGTCATTAGTGGATTTCTTCACTTTTGTGGGATTTGTCACTTTAGGCGATTTCGTGTCTTTAGTGGATTTTTTCACATTAGTGGATTTTGGCACTTCAGTGGATTTTATCACTTTAGTGGATTTTGTCACTTCAGTGGATTTTGTCACTTTAGGGGATTTCGTGTCAGTAGTGGATCTTATTACCTTAGGAAATTCTGTGTCGTTAGTGGATTTTGTGACCTTAGGAGATTCTGTGTCATCAGTGAAGTTCTTCACTTTAGCGTATTTTGTCACTTTATAGAATTTCGTGTCTGTAGTGGATCTTATTACCTTAGGAAATTCTGTGTCGTTAGTGGATTTTGTGACCTTAGTGGATTCTGAGTCATTTGTGCGTTTTGTCACTTTAGGCGATTTCGTGTCTTTAGTGCATGCTGTGTCCTTAGTGGATTTTGTTGCCTTAGAAGATTCTTTGTCATTAGTGGATTTCTTCACTTTTGTGGGATTTGTCACTTTAGGCGATTTGGTGTCTTTAGTGGATTTTGTGACCTTCGTGGATTTTGTGACCTTAGTGGATTTTGTCATTTTAGGCAATTTCGTGTCATTAGTGGATTTTTTCACTTTAGTGGATTTTGTCACTTTAGGGGATTTCGTGTCTGTAGTGGATTTTATTACCTTAGGAAATTCTGTGTCGTTAGTGGATTTTGTGACCTTAGCGGATTTTGTCACTTTATGCGATTTCATTTCTGTAGTGGATTTAACACCATCGGGGAGATCCTTACATTTAGTGAATGTTGTGACCTTAGTGGATTGTGTCATCTTAGGAAATTCTGTCTTTTTAGTGGATTTTTTACTTTAGTGGTTTTTGTCACTTCAGTGGATTTTGTCACTTTAGGGAATTTCGTGTCTGTAGTGGATTTTATTACCTTAGGACATTCTATGTCGTTAGTGGATTTTGTGACTTTAGTGGATTTTGTCACTTTATGCGATTTCATGTCTATAGTGGATTTCACACCATAGGAGATTCTGTCTTTAGTGGATTTTGTCACCTTTGGAAATTCTGTGTTTTTAGTGAATTTTGTCACTTCAGTGGATTTTGTCACTTCATTGGATTTTGTCACTTTAGGCGATTTCGTGTCCGCCGCTTGGTGGAAACCTTGACGTGGTGCGGGGGCTTAAACTACAATGAAGCACTCAGGCTATGCTGACGGAAGCGTACGCTTCCACTAGGGCCACCTATATCAGACGGGCTAGCGAGGAGTAACAACTAAGATCTACCACCCCTAATCCAGGGTGTTAGCGTCACCGTGCCTATTGGATGGTTTTCAGCCAGGGGTATACCGGCTGTATTATAACGGCGCCTCTCTGACACCGGGTCGAATCAGAGCAGTAAGCAGACCTTCCCATATCAAAGAGGGGCTCTGATGTGGAGGACTATTTGAAACCCCAAGCTTCGTGGGATCAAAAATGAAGAATCAATATACAAAAAACAAACCCACGAAAAACCCGGTAGGCGTAGGTGTGATGAGCCGACACTACCATAAGGGAACAAATTATCAAGAAAACACCGACTCGGCAAAAAGAAGACGTAGGGAAAAACAGAAAAAGCGGGATATACGTGTCGGCACATGGAATGTTCGAACGTTATATAAACCATGCGCGATACAGACGATCGTAGAAAACGCGAAACAATATAAAATGGACATCGTTGCGCTTCCGACTCCAACATCAAGTAATCCAACCCAACGGGTTTACACTGGCGTGTGGAGTGTTACGATCCGGGACGCCGTGCTTCCTCTATCGAGGGAAGAGCGTGGACCTTTTATTTTTCCTTTACTTCTTTTTCTTTCATCAGTCGCGTTTCAATGTTTATTCGCTCCGATTGATAATCAATAGTCAAAGAAAAACTTTTCCTTCCCTTTGATATTAGTTAATTATTTATTTTAAACTCTCAAATCAACTCAACTTAACTTAACTGCTTTTACAATTCTCAATTTAAAACTTTACTTAACTTTATTTTTCTTTTCTCAATTATTAAAAACTTCTTCTTTCAATATTCCAACTTCTACTCAACTGCTAACTCGAACTTCTACTTCAAACTTCTTAACTCAAACTGAAAGTCAACTCACAATTCAATTGCTAACTCAAAACTGATTTTACAATTCAATTTTCCCTCTTCTTATAGAACATTGTGTTCTAATTTACTGTAACTTATAATATGAACAAAATTAATTTTCTCAAAGTATTACTATTACTCTCTGAGACTTTTAAATTTTGAATAAACTTTGAACGAAAATCAAAGAGCTATGTTTTGAATGAAAAAAGGTGCATGTTATGAAAAGGGGCATGTTATTAAATGTGCTGTAACTGGCTTGATATAGAATATTGTGAATGTTTATTAATGATATGTATTAAGTGAGAATATAAGATATGTTAAGAGGAAGTTTTAAGGATGTGTTAGAAAAGTAATGAGATTCAGTGTTAAAGCTAATAAGGGTAGTATTCTGGAATACTACAGGAGGTACGGATACACATAAACTCGGGACTGGCTTCATCATAAGCAAGATTACGCCCCATGTAAAAGATGTGCAATTTATTAATGACCGAATGTCGGTGCTAAAAATACAGGGACCATCGTACAATTATGTATTTATAAACGTACACGCTCCAACAGAATCTACGGACGAAGAAACGAAGGACACGTTCTACGAGACCCTAGAGGAAGTATTTGATGGGATCTCATCATCGATGTTAAAATCCTACTCGGGGACCTCAATGCAAAAATTGGAAAGGAAGACATCTTCCAACCAACTATAGGTAAAGAAAGCCTACACGATGTTTCAAATGATAATGGAATTGGAATTATGACGTTCGCAGGGTCAAAAGATCTGGTAGTGAAAAGCACGATGTTCAAGCAGAAGCAAATCCATAAAGCCACCTGGATATCACCCGACGGCGTAACGCGTAACCAAATAGACCACTTCCTCATAGGCAAAAGACGCCACCCGAATATCTTTGACGTAAGATCATACAGAGGAGCAGATTGCGACTCCGATCATCTTCTAGTGATGGGCAAAATTAGAAATTGGCTCGCAGCAAACCCACATGGGCAGTCACGGGAGACGAGCAAAAACTTCGACATTGATAAACTAAAAGACCTGCAAAAACGGGCTGATTATCAGGACGAACTAACGAATAGATTTAGCATTCTAGAGAATGGGAGTGTGGGGCTTTTCAGGGCCCGAAGAGCCATACATCGCTCGATCCCCACCTTTCCAGGCGAACGACTTACCTCTCGGTCGAACTTCAGCAAGGTTGCGTAACCTTGCTACGGCATTTACCCTCAGCCAAATCGCCGGAATTAATACGGTTACCCAATCGGATAACCGTTTTGAATTTATGTTAGGCAGCTTACCTATTCTGTAGGGGATTTCCTTCCAAACCCCTTTTTCTCCAGCATCACCACTGAAAACATTAAATCCACGGCAAAGCTTATCACCTTGCCGTGGCATCGAAAACTCACCCTCGGCCAGACCATATTCCCTAAACAACATTAAGCCCACGGCAAAGCTTATCACCTTGCCGTGGCATCGAAAATTTACCCCCGAGGCGTACATCATTTCCTGAAAAGAACATAAGTCCATGGCAAAATCATCACATTGCCATGGCATCTGAAATCTTATCTTTAGGCATACATTCTGCCAGGGCATCTCGTTTCCATAGCCTTAAGCTATGGAAACAACAATCAACAAGAGTTCCTTGTGACTCGTTGTATTTGTTTACCCCCGGCATAACATGCATACGGCTATTGCCCCTATTGATTTACTACCGCCGACAAGGTTTCTGTTGACGCAAATCAAACATGTCCCTGTTTACCAGCAATCGCTGGCTTCTAATTAGCGGTCCCCATGTTCAGAGACCGTAATCGCGCAACGACCAGGATGCAGCCAGAAAATGTTTACTTTCAACATCTGGCAACGGCTGCATCCTATGTTCGTTGCAATGTAATCATCGGCAACCGAAATGAAGATTTATGGCCTTCCATTAGGATGACCAAATTATCGGTTTCAGTTTTTCACACCCCACATGCTAGTGTTTGCATTCTTAGAAAATGCACTAGCGATGTTGCCCTCCATCCACGGTCGCCGAACGATCGTATGCATGGCATACGCACACATGCGTAATGTATGCCTATTCCGTCAGGTCCAATCACGATTAACTACATCAAGTTAATCGTGTAACTCCGCCTTCCTTCCAGTTTCTTTCGGGATTCTTTCACTTTAATGATTTCCAATGGGATTAGTCAGTCAGATATTATACACCGAGGTGTTCTCACAGATGAGTCGTTGAGGTCGAATTGTGCCACAGTCGCGTAGCGTGATTCAATAAAGGCGCGACAAGCGTATATTAATAATCTAAAAGTAGAACCCAAAAATTTCGTGACTTAAATAACATTCTTTAATCGGTTTAATAAGTGCAAATATAATAATGTATTAAAGATTAAACAATATTTCTCCACTCTGTGACCTAATAGTGCATGCTGTGAAAATTAATTTAAATAAACATTGTTCCAGTCGGAATAACATTTGTTCGTGTTGTTTAATAATGATTCAAAGAAAAAACAACCCCATCGTTTTATTTTACTGGAGTTGGCGATCGTGTATTGTTTTTGTGTCACCAGGTGTGCGGCCGTAGAGAACAATTACGTCGGAACAACGTCGGGGTGTTTAGCCAGTTCTGTGTCCTACGTGGACACCCTTTAGTTAAACACTTCCACATTGGTGAACCCGTAAAAACGCGCAACCTTCGAACATTAATGACCGGAGAATGAACCAATTCCGTGTGAAATCCGGCAAAGATATTATATTCGAAAGTGAAGTAACACAGCCAATACGGTTATTGGGCTTCGGTCGATTTTGTTTACCATCATCTCTCATTGGACAATAAAATTGAAAACATCAAAAACAGCACGTGCACATAACCGTTTCAATGCACATCAACCCAATTAAAAAGACAATTAAAGGGTACGCCCCAACGCCAGCCCAACAACAGCACCTGGCATAACATCACCGGAAGCAGTCGAGGACTACCGAGACCGGAACAACACAGCTGTATCTAACAACACCTGGGCTAGGAGCAACAGCCCCAACACCACATCACCAGGCACCCCATACGAGGACAAGGTTTATTTTCTTCTTTCTTTACTTTATGTTCTTTTAATATTTTTCAAAATTTGTTAATTCCTTTTCGGCGAGCTCCTTCTGAGCCACCATATATAAATTTAAAAACAAACACTCGTTTTCCTTTATTATTCACGTTTACTATTTTTACAATTACATAAACAGTTTTAAGTACCGTAAGCCAAAATTAAATATTCAAAATAATTAACAAATAACACCTAAAACAACAAGACCCATAGTTAATAGACAACTGACAGAACAAGGTCAATTAATTATTAAGTAAAGCTAAAACAAAATAGATATACTCTTTCACTTAGCACCTAATAGTAACACATCCAATTTGGCAGGCATAGAATGTTAAGAACCCGAATCAGATCGCAATTCGCGGTTCAGTGTAAAACAACACGGAACTAATTAATTCTAAAGAACTACACTTACGATCATGTACAAGTTATGCATAAACACCAAATTACAAAATTTACATATTTAACCGGAAATTATCGCCCAACAAACATATGCAATTAACATTCCAAAAATAGTACATAACATTCCCTTTAAAACAAAGCAAACGTTTGCACCTCATACACTAAGTCATAATCACATTAGGATTGTTTCGAATGTACTCGACCAAATAAATTTTTAACTCCAAACCAACTTGAATAGAGACGAATGTTGCCAAATGCTATAAAGTATAAAAACAAAATTAAACTAAAACCATTTGTAAGCCCCTTCTGGGCACATTTGAACGCACAAGACTCCTCACACTCATATCACGACTCCACACGACCACTTATTCGCGACTCAAAGTAAGCCCACGGCTCGATTCCCTTTTGGCTCCTCTTGACTCCACTTCCGACCTTCGCTCGACTCACTTTAATTAGTAAAACCTTGTTCCGGGATTCTCGTGATTCTCTCGACGCCCTGCGACTTCTTTTGACCAATTGGCCCCCCTTCACCTTTCTTCGCGTTCTCTTACGCCTTTGACTCCCGTTTCGCGGCACATACAACCCATAATGGTCAACACGAGAAACACCATGGCCAAAAAGGCTCAGGAACAATCCGAGCCCCTGGAATTTCACGACGCCTCCAGCGTCGATTTCCCCACTGAGCAAGTCGATGCTGACCTAGACTTGCCCGGACAAGCTACTCCCCTGGCACCACCCGTTGCCCCCAGCGTCGTGAACCGACCCCAGCCTACTTACACAGACACACCCCCGACTGCTCCTAACGCCCCTGGTACCGGCCCTTTGGTAAATTCCGGCATTTTAATGCCCACAACTAGTGCCGGTACTTCCAAACAAGCCCATAGGCAACCAGAGCCCCAAGAATTCCACGATGCTTCCAGCCTCGGGAACGGGACTCGTCACCCTAATATAGGACTTCCCCCCTTCGATGAGGAGGACCCAGACCTTTGGTTTGCAGTGGCAGACCGCATCTTCCAGGCCTCAGCCTTGCACGACGAACAACTTCGTGCAGTTGAGCTGTTGAAAGTGCTTGACCGCACTCAACGACCGCATGTTGCACACTTAATAAGGTCGTCCGGCCGCAACCCATATAGCAACATGCGTGAAGCTCTGCTCGACGCTTTGGACCAACCTGGAAGTATGCGGCAACAACGTTTAGCCGCTGTAACCAACCTTTCTGGGATGAGACCATCTCTTTTCCTGACCCATTTACGCTCTATAGCGGGGACCAGGATTGGGGACGACCTAATAAAGCCTCACTTTTTGAGGTGTCTTCCCCAGCATGCCCGTTCGGCACTTATAGCCCAACCCAATCAGAGTTTGGGCTATTTATCCAAAATTGCGGACGCAATTATGGAAAGCTCAGATCAGTATTCTGAGCCTCCTGCGTACCAGGTAGCGGCGGTTTCTCAACACGCCGCCCAGCCTGCACGGCACCCTCGTCTGCCTTTCTCAGCCCATCAATTGGTCTCAACTCCCAATTCTCCTCAAGCTCAATTGCCTCATAGAAGGCCCGCCTCAACCAATTTCCCTCAGGGGAATCCAGAGGCAGGCCCCAACCTTAACCAAAGAAATTCGCCACCTCAATTAACCACTGCTGACCTTCGGGCGCTTCAAACCTCACTCCTCCGCGAGATAACGCAATTGCGCGCGGAGGTGAGGAACAATCCTCGAAGCGCCCAGAACCGAGCCATGCCGAGCCGTCCTCTCAATCGGCAGAATTCCTACCAAACTGCCCCTCAGAGGACCTATATGCCTCAAAACGCCCCACAGAGGGCCAATTCCTCTCAAAATGGCCCTCACCGGGCCAACTCCCAGCGAGCTCCGGCTCGACCTCCCCGTAACGGCAATGCCAATAGGCAGAATATACCAGATAATGCCGTTACTCTACCTTGGTGCGCCAATCACCAACGATATGGTGATCGCGCATTTAACTGCAAAGCGCCTTGTGGTTGGACACAACCTTCCACCAACCAAAGGCGCTCTTTAAACTAATTTTGCCGACCGACACCCTCGCGCAATCGGCCGGCACCCCTACGATAAGCCGCTTAACCATCCGGGATTCGAAACTGAATATCGCTTTTACTGTCGATACCGGCGCCGATATTTCAGTCCTCCCGCGATCGTTTGCTCCGCGTAACCGCGTGCCAGCCGCACTTAAATTGTCAGCCGCAAATAATACGCCGATACTTACGTACGGACGTAAAAAGTTGACACTTCACTTGGGTCTTTGTCGTCCGATCACTTGGCGTTTCGTCATTGCGGACGTGAATGAACCCCTGATAGGTTCCGACCTATTAGGTGCACATAATCTGTTGGTCGATTCGACCCATAACAGACTTGTGGCTCCAACCGCACCCCCCTTGCCCATGACGGCATCACCAGCGGCTACTTCAGGGGCCACAGAGTGCTTAGACCCATTCCAGGTTATGGTACAGGAATTTGTGAGTACAACAATTCCTCTACCTAACCAACGCCGACATAAAGCCACGGTGTTTCATCATATAGAAACACGTGGTCCCCCTGTGAGCCAGCGTCCACGTCGACTGGCTCCGGAAAAATTACGTGCGGCGCGCGCGGAGTTCGAGCATATGATCGAACTAGGTATCTGCCAACCGTCGGACAGTCCCTGGGCAAGCCCACTCCACTTAGTGAAGAAACGTTCTGGTGAGTGGCGCCCATGTGGCGATTATAGGCTGTTGAACGCAGCAACTGTCCCGGACAGATACCCAATTGCACACCTCTACGATTTTTCGTACAAGTTACGAGGGTGCAATGTCTTCACTACCCTGGATCTCACCAGGGCATACCACCAAATTCCGGTGGCACCTGAAGACATCCCCAAGACCGCAGTCATTACACCTTTCGGACTCTTCGAGTTCAAAGTGATGACTTTCGGCCTCAGGAATGCCGCACAGACATTCCAGCGGTATATCGACACGGCTTTACGTGGTCTTAATTGCTGCCATGCTTATCTTGATGATATTCTCATCGCCTCCAAAGACCACGCCGAACATAAGCGCCACTTACGTCAGGTCCTAGAGCGCCTCCGCGAATTCGGTCTTGTCATCAACCCAGATAAGTGTCAATACGCCAAGGAGCAAATCACCTATCTGGGTTATGTCGTTGACAACCAGGGCATTCGCCCACTTCCAGACCGTGTGGAGGCCCTCATGAAGTACCCCCGGCCTACTAACGTGAGTGAGCTGCGTCGATTTTTGGGCATGCTTAACTTCTACCGCCCAACCCTGAAGAATGCTGCCCAGATTCAAGCTCCGCTCAATGAATTTTTAAAAGGAGCTAAGCGCAATGATAAGCGCCCCATTAATTGGACAGAAGTCTCAGATCGAGCATTCCAACTGTCCAAAGAACAATTGGCAAATGCCACCTTACTCCGATACCCTCTCGAGGGAGCGGCACTTTCTATCCAATGCGACGCATCGGATACCGCAATCGGAGCCGTCCTCGAACAGGACATTGAAGGCCGTCCGGAACCACTTGGTTTCTTTTCAAGGAAACTGAGTCCCACTGAGCGACGTTACAGCGCCTACGACCGTGAATTGCTCGCGATCTACAGCGCTGTTAAGTACTTCCGTCATATGATAGAAGGTCGCTCACTCTCCATCTTAACAGACCACAAGCCATTGGTCTATGCGTTCCGGAAGAAGTCGGGAAATGCCTCCCCCCGACAAGAGCGTCAATTAGACCTCATTGGGCAATATTCTACGGAGATCAAGCATATCTCCGGTAAACAGAACGTCACGGCGGACGCCCTTTCTCGAATCGATACGATTCATTTGCGTACCGCCTTGAATAACGCTGATCTTGCCCTAGCTCAAGAGGAGGACGAACAGCTCAAGTCCCTCCTAACTGCCGATACGGCACTAGAGCTTAAGAAAATTACCCTTCGCGACCCCTTGGGCGAAATCTGGTGTGATGTCTCCACTGGAACCGCTAGACCTTACATTCCCGAGAAACTTCGTAAGGGCGTGTTCCAGGTTTACCACAACCCTGCCCACCCCAGCGGCCGAGCAACAGCCGCTGCTGTCCGTCGCAAATTTATTTGGCCCCGGATGAACAAAGACCTCACCGGTTGGGCCCGTGCTTGTCTCCAGTGCCAGCGCTGCAAGGTAGCGCGACATAATGTACTGGAGCCAGCGCAATTCAAGCTTCCCACGGCACGCTTCGCCCATGTCCACATAGACATAGTGGGACCGCTTACTCCATCAAGAGGATTTTCCTATATCCTCACTATGATGGATCGCTGCACGCGATGGCCAGAGGCGACACCTCTCCGGGCAGTTACTGCCGAATCAGTCGCCAAGGCCTTTTACTCAACTTGGGTCACACGTTTCGGTGTACCAACAACCATAACTTCGGACCGAGGTCCACAATTTGAGGCGACGATTTTTAGGCAGCTAACAAATCTTCTCGGCTGCCAAAGGAGTCGTACCACTGCCTACCACCCGCAATCAAATGGGATGATAGAGCGCTGGCACAGATCTCTTAAAGCCTCACTCATGTGTCATAATGACACACAATGGTTTGACGCCCTTCCAACCGTCCTCCTCGGCCTGAGGACAAGTATTAAGGAGGACCTGGGTGCTTCGGCAGCAGAGCTTACCTACGGTACCAACCTCCTTCTTCCAGGAGAACTTTTCCTGAATGGCGAAACACCGCGTGACCAACTTCGCGAATTGGGACATCTCCGTGACCTGCTACGTAAGGTTAGGGCAACCCCTGTAACCAGGCACGGTTCCAAAAAACTTTTCGTCCACCCTGAACTGCACAGCTGCACGCACGTCTTTGTCAGGGTGGATAAGGTCAAAAAACCCCTCGACCCACCTTATGATGGCCCATTCAAAGTCTTCCGCCGCATCAGTGACCGCGTCTTCGAGATCGACATCAGAGGCAAGCGATCTACGGTCAGCGTCGAAAGGCTTAAGCCCTGTTTTCTGGAAGCTTCCGCTCCAGAACCACCCCCATCTGCTGATACCACTCCTACACCACCGGCACAACCTCCCCGTACTCGCGCTCAAGCGCGCGCCCATAATCAACTTACCACCCCCTAACCTGCCTTACCTGTTTCGTGACTACGTCACTGGGGAGGGAGTGATGTGGGGCTTTTCAGGGCCCGAAGAGCCATACATCGCTCGATCCCCACCTTTCCAGGCGAACGACTTACCTCTCGGTCGAACTTCAGCAAGGTTGCGTAACCTTGCTACGGCATTTACCCTCAGCCAAATCGCCGGAATTAATACGGTTACCCAATCGGATAACCGTTTTGAATTTATGTTAGGCAGCTTACCTATTCTGTAGGGGATTTCCTTCCAAACCCCTTTTTCTCCAGCATCACCACTGAAAACATTAAATCCACGGCAAAGCTTATCACCTTGCCGTGGCATCGAAAACTCACCCTCGGCCAGACCATATTCCCTAAACAACATTAAGCCCACGGCAAAGCTTATCACCTTGCCGTGGCATCGAAAATTTACCCCCGAGGCGTACATCATTTCCTGAAAAGAACATAAGTCCATGGCAAAATCATCACATTGCCATGGCATCTGAAATCTTATCTTTAGGCATACATTCTGCCAGGGCATCTCGTTTCCATAGCCTTAAGCTATGGAAACAACAATCAACAAGAGTTCCTTGTGACTCGTTGTATTTGTTTACCCCCGGCATAACATGCATACGGCTATTGCCCCTATTGATTTACTACCGCCGACAAGGTTTCTGTTGACGCAAATCAAACATGTCCCTGTTTACCAGCAATCGCTGGCTTCTAATTAGCGGTCCCCATGTTCAGAGACCGTAATCGCGCAACGACCAGGATGCAGCCAGAAAATGTTTACTTTCAACATCTGGCAACGGCTGCATCCTATGTTCGTTGCAATGTAATCATCGGCAACCGAAATGAAGATTTATGGCCTTCCATTAGGATGACCAAATTATCGGTTTCAGTTTTTCACACCCCACATGCTAGTGTTTGCATTCTTAGAAAATGCACTAGCGATGTTGCCCTCCATCCACGGTCGCCGAACGATCGTATGCATGGCATACGCACACATGCGTAATGTATGCCTATTCCGTCAGGTCCAATCACGATTAACTACATCAAGTTAATCGTGTAACTCCGCCTTCCTTCCAGTTTCTTTCGGGATTCTTTCACTTTAATGATTTCCAATGGGATTAGTCAGTCAGATATTATACACCGAGGTGTTCTCACAGATGAGTCGTTGAGGTCGAATTGTGCCACAGTCGCGTAGCGTGATTCAATAAAGGCGCGACAAGCGTATATTAATAATCTAAAAGTAGAACCCAAAAATTTCGTGACTTAAATAACATTCTTTAATCGGTTTAATAAGTGCAAATATAATAATGTATTAAAGATTAAACAATATTTCTCCACTCTGTGACCTAATAGTGCATGCTGTGAAAATTAATTTAAATAAACATTGTTCCAGTCGGAATAACATTTGTTCGTGTTGTTTAATAATGATTCAAAGAAAAAACAACCCCATCGTTTTATTTTACTGGAGTTGGCGATCGTGTATTGTTTTTGTGTCACCAGGTGTGCGGCCGTAGAGAACAATTACGTCGGAACAACGTCGGGGTGTTTAGCCAGTTCTGTGTCCTACGTGGACACCCTTTAGTTAAACACTTCCACAGGAGTAGTGAGGAAGAGGAAACCAATAATCTGGGCACTAAATGGGCATCGATCACAGACACAATTAAACAAACAGCCGAAAAGGTATTACGACTTAAGAAAACAGTTAAGTCCAAGCCTTGGTTTGACGATGAGTGCAGGGGAAAGATCGAACAACGTAAACGTCTCAGAGTGATCAACTTAGAAGGATATGATGAAGTCAACGCAGAAAGATACGCGACAATTCGGAAAGAGACAACGAGACTTTTCAATTGCAAAACGCGAAAAAAACCTAGAAAATTCCAGAGCAAAGAACAGAGGTATGTATGCCGGCATAAATTCAATTAGAAATGGTTACGTAGGGAGAGCCAAAATAATCCGAGACACAAACGGCTGTCTGGTGACAGAAACAAAAAATATCGTGACAAGATGGAAGCAGTACTTTGAAAACCTGCTCAATGTGCGCAACCATCAACCACAAACAAACGCACCAGACGTACATACAGCCGAGCCTCGCATCCAAATAGCAATGAAATCAAAACAATCAAGTCCTTGATTAAAAATCTTCAAAAATTGATCCGGGATAATTACCGAGCGGTAATAAATGAGGAGTGGAGCAATAGAATTCGAGCTGTTCAAGCAAACGGACCGAACATGTTCTCACAAATCAAGAATTAGACTCCCGAGAATTGTCAGATAATGCTGAACGCAGGACTCACCCTAGAGCACATTGTGGCGGTGCCGCCAAACCCCACGGTACACTTACCTAAAATCCCCATTACCTCATCCCAAGACGCATAAGTTTTCGCCAATGCAATCGCATTAGGTACCCGAAAATGCTTCACGCATTAAAGAGATCAAATCTATGATCTTTAAGTCCCTGTTGAGAAAACTAACCTTTCATGCATTCTCTTTGCGTACCAATCATCTGTAAGATTTTTTTATTGGCTTATCAGGAATTCGAAACAATTCTACGTTGCCAAGTAAATCTCCCTAAAGGAATTCCTGAAAACAAAAGGATTTGAACACATACTTTGTAACCTTCAGCAGGGATCATAAATATTGCGCCGTCTATTTTCCAACTTCGTCATGTGCACGGTAATTTTCTTTATGTACACATTGGCGGCGACGTTTTTCTTCCAGCAATAAAATTCTCTGACTCGCACAATGTGCAAACCAAAGCAAATACGCATTCCGCGTCTCTTGGCATCAATTGCATTCAAAGCATAAACAATGCAAAGATAGAATCCGTTTGCCACAAACGAATTTCCCTAACTAGGGATTTGTTTCGTCCACCAACCAATTAGCACATTTTCACATCGGATCGTCGTCTCTTTGTTTAGCCGCACATGTTCCACCAAAGATCACCATTAGCATCCGACGATTTCGGTTTTATTTGCTTTACCGAAATCGTATCCTAGGAATGCACTTATGCCCTTTTTTGTTCTAGGCACATACACCACTGCACTGAAAGAGTGTATCTCTGTGGCGGCCACACCCTTAAGAGAAAAGTTTTTCTCTCTCTTCCCTTTCCTTAACTCTAACCTAGGATGGAATTCATGTCAGAGTTCTATCCTCGGGGAGTCGTCTTCCATCCGTTGACCACGCAGGTCACACGCGATCTCCCACTCACCGGTGCGGACGGTGACGCGAATCTGGTCGAGTGCGTCGTTGAAATCTATCGTGTTTTATTCTATTTTCCGAGGCATTGTGTTGACATCTGCCCAATGTAATACGTTTATGAATGTTATTATTTTACAATGAAGTGCACCTAGTTCATTTCGAAATATACCGCGGTCTGAATAAACGAATTAAATATATTACAAGCGTGTTTTAATTCTACCAATCCTTTGGATCTCCTTGGTGAATAGTTTGCTGCGGCGAAACAATCGACGAGTGGAATGTGACAGTGATTTGTGGGGACGAGGTAGAACTCTCACCCGCGCGGCGTCGCGATCTCGTACCCCCCACAACATCAACTCCAATGATGAAGCAATAATAGTCGAAGATCCGCAAAAGAAAGCGAATTCAATTGGCGCCTGTTTCGAAGTAGTGTACAGAGTTAACGAATCAGGTCATGCTAACACTGAAATTGAAAGCAGTGCCCGTCACAACTGGCGTTCCGAAAACCGTAGTTTCATCACATTCGGCGAAAATAATAGAGTGTTTTCTCCCGTCAGAAATGAAAATACAAAGATGTTTGTGCGCAAGGATGAACATAGAAACATACTTATATTAATAAAAAAATAGGAATTCATCTGGAACAGATAGCATTCTAAATGTGGTTCTAAGGCACTTGCCTCGCGAAGCAGTGACCATATACACTACTTTGTTTAACAACGCTCTAAACAATGCACACTATCCAACCCATTGCTTCCCAACATTAGCAAGGTATTCGAAAAAATTATAAACAAAGCACTGATAGGTTCGTGTGATGAAAACGTTATCATCCCCAACTGCCAGTTTGGCTTTCGAGCGCGACATGATACAGTTCATTCAGCGACGAAACTTGTTTCCGATATACAGTGGAACAAGGCAAAACGACAATGTACAGGCGCCTGCTTGGTTGACTTGAAAAGGCTTTCGACGCCGTATAGTTAGAATTACTTGTCTATAAGTTAACAAACCTGGGTATGCCGCAATATCTGCTATACATTATTTATGATATTGTGACGCATATGACAATCAGTACTAGAATATTCGAGAAAGTCCGAAACAAAGTACTAGAATATTCTAGAATGTACTAGAAAACTGGAGACTATGAACAGTAGAACATTCAAGGCTATGGAACGGACGGAACCGAAACGCCGAATCAGAATAAGGAAACGGCATAAATACGTCGCACACAGATCATGGAGATAAGTAAAGTAATAAAGAAGTAAGCAGAGTCAAAGACGCGATAAGTAAGGAAGCGAAAAGTCAAGAAATCGTCAAGTGTACGGTAAAAGTAACGGCTGTTATTAACGGACAAATAAAGTGTTACATTAATTCAAAATCGATTTAACGCCTCTTATTTATTAAAAATAATTAATTTAGCGAACCCTAAGCTCGCTACAATATGATAATGGACAAACATTTTGTGGTGAAATGCGGGGATATACTTGTGGCATTTCTAACAGATACACACACAATACACAAGCAAATAGTGAAGAACACCGAACGAAAATCCAATAAGAAAGTGCATTAGAGGCGTATACCATAGCGATAACATAACAGTTCCACATCAGTTGAGTGTATTTGAGTTTACAAATCGAATTAGTACGTTAACGCAACAACAAAAAAAAAAGGCTAAATCGAATCGCGAACGGCGCTTTCTTCAGCGACTTCCCGGGACTGGCCGGCCAACGATGATTTTTTACTCAGGGGGATTGTACCCCCAGAGCCGGCATCTTCTCTGGATTGGCGGGCGTTTTTGTCTTGCCTAGTGCGGATCCCTGATAAACAAAGGTGAATACGACGCGACCAATGAAGAAGACAAGCCAAATACACGAATACCCTTAGCTGCTTATTTTCCTATCGTTTATTTTCTTTTATAATGTTTTATTTATTAATTTTTAATTCCTGATCTCTCTGCTGGTCTTGAACAAGACCTTTTTGTTGGGAGTTCCTTCGACGATTCCTGCTGCTTCAAAAAAAAAAAAAAAATGGGTGGCGAGAGGGCCGACTTTGGCGAGACAAGGACAGATGTGTCCTTCATCTTGTCTCTGGCTTCTGGTCATCTTGCGATAACCAGAATCACCCACATCCGTGAGCATGTTGGGCTCGGTCTCGAGATATCTGAAAAAGAAAAAAGGAGGGAGGGGGTATCTAAGGATAGTGTGGACAGGGTTAGTTCGGATGTTCTCTAACTACTTGGATGGAGGGATGGTGGGAAAGAATTCTTACAAGCCCGGTAGGACTTGAGTGGGGCAGTAAAAGCAGATCACGTCTTTGGCGTCTGATAATCTGCGCTTTGGTCGGTGTGTGTGTGTGTGTGCTTATGCTGTCTTGTACTGTGCGTGCGTGTTTGTGGTTTGTCAGCAGTAGACCCTATGGGATGGGTCCAGGAATCCTCTATTATAGAGGAGAATGTTGTTGTGAAGGGTGCTTTCTTCAGTTTTGTACTGAAGAAGAAATTGTGGTGGTCTGATCCGAAGAGATTGAGAGAGAGAAGGGTCAAGAACGCAAGATTTCCGTACAAGTGGGTTCTCGCTGTTCTGAATGCTTTCGAGGTACTTATATGCTAATTCTAGCAAGTACTCGTCGATAGGGATAATGGAGGCACCTTCGTATAGGTGAGAATTCGGGTGGTGGCGTCCGTCAGGCCTTCTTTAGTGGTTGGTGCATCTGTTGTGGTCCGTCTCTCAGGGAGCGTGTCTGGTCCTGAAAAGGACGAGGGAGCTCTTTAAGATAGCTCCTGAGGGGACCCGTTGCGGTGCCGCCGTGCTTCCTCAAACCTTGAGGGAAGAGCAGCCACCGATCGAATATGGTCTTGGGAATCGGCCAGGATCAATTAAAAATACTTTTTATATACTTTAAAATTTATTTCATTAGTAAATTCATTTTCTGGCGTCCTTACACCTCGAACGCCAATTGAGATTGATCCCCGAATTTAAAATGCATCGCCCTTTTACACAAATTTTCATCGAGATTTGTATGTGCAAAATTGGAGAAAAGGAAATGGAATATCTATTTTTAGAATATACACATCTGGCTGCAATCCAGATGGAGATAAGGATTTTAGAATTGAGTGTATGGGAACGAAATGGATATCTTTTAATGTGTGTTTATTTGCATATGAAGATATGCATTATGCTGTGTAGTTTTTAGGAAGGATTTGGAAATATGAGTGTGGTGATTGAACAATTCAATTTGACTAACATTGGATTGAATGTTAGTTTGGGGATATGGATTAGTGATAAGGTAGGTGGGTAGAAATGTATGTGGGAGGAAAATGGTAGGGCTTCTTGGAGCACTATACATCTTCTGAGGAGTTTTCTTTCGAAAACTCGCAGTCTTTCCATTTGGGCCGAAGATGTGCAGGACCATATGGGAAAGGCGTACGATATTCCAGATCGGATTAGCTGCTTATAGCAGAGAAGCTTAACTTTGGTGTCAACTTTGTTGCTCCACTTTAAGATGTTGTGCAGTTGCTTAGACCGACCGAGGCCCCTTTGAAGAATGTGGGTCACATGTATGATGAAATTCATTATTGGGGTATAGATGACCCTAAGATATTTCATCCTATCCTGTGGTCTAGTCGTAGTACCTCCCATTTGTATTCGGATATTCTGTGAATATCGAGGAGTAGGTTGGGAGTGTTTACTACTCAGAATTATAGCTACTGCTTAAGATGGGTTAAGTCGAATTTTCCATCGAATGTAGTACTGATACAGTTCGTCCAGATGACGGTTGAGTCGGTTTGTTGCGAGTTTAGGGCTTTTAGATGACGTATACACTAGGACGTCATCCGCATAGCAAATCTGGTTTACTCTACCATCCACAGGGCGAGGAATATCTGAGGTGTAGATATTAAATAAGATGGGACCTAGAATGGAGCCCTGTGGTAGGCCTGCAGCGGCGTTGAAAGTTCGGGAAAGCTCTCCATTCACTCGAACTTGGAAGGTTCTGTTTAAAACGAACTGGTAGATGATACTACACAGCGTTTTACGGAGGCCAGTATTCAGTAATTTAAAAACGAGACCTTCGATCCAGGTTGTGTCCAAAGCCTTTTCAATGTCCAGGCTCACCGCAATGGTGGGTTCCTTATTAAAGAGACGCACGCAAACGTGGTTTTGAAATATGTTGAGAGCCATGGTGGTGCTGTGCGCTCTTCTAAATCCAAATTGGAAATCAGGTATTAGGTTCCTGATACTGACAAATTTATTTAGCTTCTCGTATATGAACTGTCCATATATTTTGCTGATGCAGGTGAGGAGCGAAATAGGACGAAAGCTTGAGGGGTGATAATTTGGTTTTCCAGCTTTTGCTATTGGACAGACAACAGCATGCTTCCAAGCTTGGGGAAATCACCCCATGTTGTAGGCATGGTTGAGCAGAATGGAGAGCTTTGTAAAGAATAAAGCAGAAAGCCTTCGCAATGAGTGGTAGGACATGTTGTCGATACCGGGTGACTTCTTGGGGTTTCGAGATTTGACTAGGTTCTGTAGGGTATTTGGTGTGACGAAGCCGTGACCATTATCACGTGTGTCGTCGAAGTATGCACTGTGAGTTGAAAACAACTATCGGCTCGTTAAAGTTGTCTAATTTATTGTGAACCTCTGAACTAATTATTGCATTCGTTTCCGGGTCGCCATCCTCGAGAGTGAGCTTGTGATTATTTTCAAAGGTCTCTCCGATGATGTTGGCTTTATTGGCATCATTATTGACAACCGTTGTGCATGATTGGTTCAGTGATACGAGAAGTGCCACATATCTTTTTAACATTTTTCTAAATGTCCTGGTCCATCTGAATACCCTTCAGTTTGTCTTCCAATTGTCGGGTACGATTGTCTTGGATTCTTTGCTTTATCAGTGTACCTATATTGTGAATAATGAATCGCAATAATGGCTCCCTCTGCGTGAAGCGGTGACGATATCTCATTCTGCAGAGCTTTTTACGCGAGAGAAGTCGTCATGGGGAATCTGATAAGTCTTTTCAAGTGTGTACTTCGCGACATGGGTCTCCGAAGTTTCAACTAGAATCTTGTGAAGTCGAGTTGCAGCGTTATTTATCTCAACCGTCGGTAGGTTCCTGTCAGTGGGAAGAGAGAGTTGGTGGAGTTTTTCGTTCAATGTAATATTGAAGTTGTCCCAATTTGTGCGCCCATAATCGGGTATGTATCTGATATGAGCCCGCGATGCTCGATAACTGTGAATGAACGTGGTCACTGCGTTGTGGTCAGATACACCCGGCGACACTTGGGGAGGAGTGATTTGGGGAAGTAACTCCTGCTGCTTCACCGATGTGGCCGCCTTACATAGGCCCGCAGTTGTCCCCTCCTTCGCTCGTTTCCTGGGATCTGCTTTTTTAGTGGCTTCCTGGAATCGGTGCGCCGCTGATTGTCGTTTCCATGGAAATGGTATGGAAGCGCTTGCCTTGCCTTTCCTAGGAATTCGTGATGCATCGCCAACAGGCACTTTCAAGATGGCTTCAACAAACTAAAACATTTTTGTGACTACTGGAAATTAAAGATTAATTTCCAGAAAACCGAGACTATCCTTTTCAGATCGCCCATATACAGGGCCTCGAGGGATACAAAATACAACTGGGAACACTTTTCTAGTGTAGGTAACAATAGCCTTCCACTCCAAGTGAAAACTGTAGTTAGATACCTTGGAATCTGGCTAGACCAGTATTTATATTTTGTAAGCACATAGCAGCGTCCCTCTCCGCAGCTAAAGAAGTGACAAGAAGTCTATTCCGGAGTAGTCTTCTTGACACCAGAGTCAACATAATTTCGTACTCGGCATTCATCCGACGAGTTTTGGGTTATGGCTGCCCAGTATGGTATAATATATCTCCACTTTATATGGAGAAGTTTCGTGTGTTCGAACGGCAGTGTTTGCGTTCCTGCCTCGGACTTTATAGAACACCAGAGTCGCAATACAAAAAATTCTATCCCAACAAAATCCTGTATAACAAATCAGGGTTAAGTGGGATAGACAATTTCATAATTAAAATTATTCGTGGTCACACAGCAAGGGCAATGTGCAGTGACAATAATCTTATTTCATGAGCATGCTATCCCAACGATATGTATCTGGAGAATACGCTCCAGAATGGGTTTATTCCTTCGGAAGGGTTCCCTTTCTTGGATCAAAAAGGCCTTATTTAAGACGTGCATGGAGTCTCGATTATTTGCCACGCTCTCCGTGGTGCCAGGGACAAACGAATTCTCCATGATAGTGATATCTCCAATGCACCAGACCGCCTGCGTTTTAGCACGGCGATCAGTGAAAGAGATAAATCAGCCGAAGATCGTGTTACGTCTCCAGCGCCGTGCTTCCTCTTTCGAGGGAAGAGCGTGGGGGTTATAATATCTTTTCTTATTTGAAACAATTATAGTTCTTACTTATTAAATTAATTATAGGTTTTATTTATTTTTATATTTTATTGAACTCAGCTATCTGAAGCTGAGCTCTCTTCTGAACTACTTTTACAATAAAAAAAAAAAAAAAAAAAATGTGGCGAGAAGGCCGAATTTAGCGAGACAAGGACATATGTGTCCTTCATCTTGTCTCTGACTTCTGGTCATCTTGTGATAACCAGAATCACCCACATCCGTGAGGATGTTGGGCTCGGTCTCGCGATCTCTGAAAAGAAAAGAGGAAAAGGGGGGGGTATCCAAGGATAGTGTGGACAGTGTTAGTCCGGGTGTTCTCTAACTACTTTTATAGAGGGATGGTGGGAAAGAAATCGTACAAGACCGGTAGTGCGGTGTTTTAGTGGGTGCGGTAGTGAACGCAGATCACGTCTTTGGCGTCTGATAATCTGCGCTTTGGTCGGTGTGTATGTTTGTGTTTGTGCCGTCTTGTACTGTGCATTCGTGTGTGTGGTTTGTTAATAGTAGACCCTATGGGATGGGTCCAGGAATCCTCTATTATAGAGGGGAATGTTGTTGGGAAGGGTGCTTTCTTCAGTTTTGTACTGAAGAAGAAATTGTGTGGGTTTGATCCGAAGAGATCGAGAGAGAGAAGGGTCAAGAACGCAGGAGTCCCGTACAAGTAGGTTCTCGCTGTTCTGAATGTTTTCGAGGTACTTATATGCTAATTGAAGCAAGTACTCGTCGATAGGGGTAATGGAGGCGCCTTCGTATAGGCGAGAGTTGGGGTAATGACGACCGTCAGGCCTTCTAGAATGATTGGTGCATCTTCTGAGAAGTTTTCTTTCGAAAACCCGAAGTCTTTCCATTTGGGCCGAAGATATGCAGGACCATATGGGAAAGGCGTACGATATTCCAGATCGGATTAGCTGCTTATAGCAGAGAAGCTTAACTTTGGTGTCAACTTTGTTGCTCCACTTCAAGATGTTGTGCAGTTGCTTAGACCGACCGAGGCCCCTTTGGAGAATGTGGGTCACATGTTTGATGAAATTCATTTTTGGGGTATAAATGACCCCAAGATATTTCATCCTGTCCTGTGGTCTAATCGTAGTATCTCCCATTTTTATTCGAATATTCTGTGAATATCGAGAAGTAGGTTGGGAGTGTTTACTACTCAGAATTATAGCTACTGCTTTAGATACTACTTTTACAATATAAATTTTCCTGTTTTTATAGAACATTTTGTTCCAACTAACTGTGTCGTATAAATTGAACAAAACAATCCAGAAGTCTCTGTTTATAATTTTGAATAAACTTTGAACGAAAATCAAAGTGGCTATGTTTTGAAATGAAAAATGTGCTTGTTATGAAAAGGGGCATGTTTTTAAATGTGCTGTAAGTGACTGGATATAGAATATTGTGTCTGTTTATTTATGAATTGTATTAATTGAGAATGTAAGATATGTGCGGATGTAGTTTTAAAGGTTGTGTTAGAAAGGACATGAGATTAGTGTTAAAGCGAATAAGGGTAGTATTCTGGAATACAACAATCGCACATCTCCCAAATGGTGGCGGCTTCTCAACGAGGAGTGGACTTTATGGGGTAGGAAGTATGTGAGCCGTCGTTGGCACGGGTTATACTCTTATCCCACGAAGTTACCCCGTAATTGTCACCAATGTGGGGTAAAAGTTCCGGTTTCGGCTTTGTTATTAATGGAGCTGACGATCGAATTGTGGAATGCACGGCCGTGGATGATGTCCTACCGTTTGAAACATTTTACTTCTGTAAACGATCGCTGCTTCGAGACACAGTGATTTTATTGGGCATCTTGTCGATGGGCTTTTCTATATCACTATAATCGCGTCTATCGTAATGCAATGAAACGACACATCATTAATAAAGGCGGATCAATTGACGGAGAGGTAGAAAAAGGATAGACGTCAAGGAATTTCCATGGTGAGCAATGCACTTCCCGGTTGTGGTCAGTCCAAAACTAGTCGAATGAGAATAAAACACACTTATCACTCCTTTCAATACAACACATCGGTTCCATTTTGATTTATTCGTGGATAATTAAGTCATTAAAATAAATTCACAGTAAATTGTAAGACAAAACATCGCATTGATAAATAATGTGAATGATATTCATAGTCAGTCTTAAAACAAAAGCACATTGAAAATTAATATGAAGAAAACTTCTTATCTGTTACTTGCGACTATTACTTATAATATGTCTTCCTTGCACTACATAAAACATATCAAAAACCCGACGATTCGCGTCGGCGCACCACAGTGGTTTATACTCGACTCTTTGTTTATTTACCGTTTTACGTGGAGGCCCGACTTACCTCCACGGAAACAGTTTAACGATTGGCTAAGTCACCGAAGACGACAGCACAGCAAATTTCGTTCATTGCTTCGGTAGCCGACAAGGGATGATTTTCCTTGCATTGGTCCAGCAAAAGGCCGCGAAACACACACACGATGATCGCTTCTGTTACTCATGGTGTGTGTCCACGAGTATGCGGACCGTGGGTCAACCGAATCCATAAGGGGAACATTAGCTGGCATGGTTGCAGCTGGTGCAACTATCTCGATATAGATATTTTGTGTTTACACGACCAGCAACTGCGTACAGCATTTATGCTGATCGTGCCCATCTTGGCGGCATCTCCAAGTAGTCGAATTCTCGGTGGCAATTTTCCATTTAGGAGAACTCGACTTCCTTGGGCGGCCAGCCGTATGCCATGATGTATTTGTCGATCGGATGACCGACCGATTTGGGCATAGGGAATAGGTAAAAGAAAAGAAAAGAAGAAATATCTCCTGCACGTGTGTGGCAGACTCATCAGGAGATATTTCATCGATGTGGTTCGAGTAATGTTGGTTGCATGATGTTGCAACCAAATTGCTTTTAAGGCACATGATGCATTTTTCGCTACCATGCCCTTTTGGAAAAATACCTATTATTGCTGATGGAAGTTTACATCAGCGAGAATTATTGATTCAAAGTATTTCTGAAGATAGTTGGTACAACTATGGAAGGTAAGTACATGTTTTTATGTGTTTTAGGAAACTGTTTCTTCATCATAGGTTGTAAGGTAAGTAGTGGGGTTCAATGGAAGTGCCACAATACTTGTTTTATATCGTTTTTGGATGCTCTATGTTGGAAGTTTTCGCATGGTTAATGGGAAGGTGAGCAGTGGCGTTCAAGGGAACCGCTAATTCACTTCCGCAGATATAGTATGGCTCTCAAGCGCAACGCTCTCCTTCTTCTTGCCCCCCCCCCCGTCTACCTTCCCCCCATTACGTTTATTACTAATTTTGTTGCTGTTTATTTTTATTTACCTTTTCGTTTCGTTTTGAAATTTTTGTTTGTTACTTAATAAAAAAAAAAAAAAATTATAATAATAATGTATACATATAGATGTAAACGACCTATTTAGTGTTCATATATATGTAAGAAAAAAGAAATGTACGCCGAAAGGCATATTTAAAAAATCAATTTATACTATGTAATTTAGAGAGCTCGCATAGAGCCAGTAAGTTAATTTAAGGACTGTAATTGTAAAAGGGGGTTTAACATTTACTCCTAATTTTATATATAATATGTAAAAAGAATTAGGGAAATAAATGTGGTTTAAAAACTAAAAAAAGCTCCTCGAAAGTATAGTGGTTAGTATACCCGCCTGTAACGCGGGAGACCGGGGATCGATTCCCCACCGGGGAGCCTCTGGCGCAAGACTAATGACCTTGCCCGGAAAAAACAAATCATTATGGACAATTTAACAAGCCTTAGGACTGGCTAAAAAAGGCCAAGATCGGTTCCCGGTTGTAGCACTGATGATGATGATGAAAAACTAAAAAAAAAACTTCCGGGTTCCTATATGCGACAAAACTTGATATACAAACAAGGAACTAGACTTGTACCGAACTAGACCGGTACTTTTAACATCCGTTGCAATCGCAGTTTTAACGGTACTCGTAGTGTTTTTCTTTATTACCGTATAACCCGTTGTGAGTAATAAAAAAATCTTAATAAAATTGTTAAAATATACTTAAAACAAATTGAAAATGTATAAACATGTGTGTCAAATATGAATGCGATATCTGGCTAAAATAATTACTAATATTAACTTAAATTATTCCTGCCATCATGGGTATGTTCCTGCCGGAGTATTTCACAAGCACATCTTTTGATTAGGAAATCCTATTCAGGTATACACAAGACGACCAACTATCGTTTACTCGTAAGCGCAAAAATTAAGTGTGGCCAGAATGCTATTACCTGTTTTTCATAGCACCTCTTATCATAAAACTTAAATACGTTTCCAAGATTGGTAACGAAAATTATTGACAAGAAAAACTAGACTCCAAACAGGTGTTAAGCCAAACCTAGACCTCATATCACTGATGAAATCTAAACAGACCAATCAGCCGCAGGCAATCACGAAATTAGCCGCCACAAAATAATCTTCAGTGTTATGTTAACACCTTCGTGAATGCTCAGGTGATTCACACTCAACACACTTCCACTCTTCGAATGGAGCACTTTAAAAGCAGCCCATACCACAGATGACACCAATGAGACTTTATGGCTAATATATTAGCTAAGATGACTAGAAAATGGACGTTCGAATATGTAAATGGTTGTAGTCTTTCAACAACTAACATTTCAGGGGGGCGAAACCGGTTGGAGAACGTAGTGGTATTAGACCGTTGCCGAATTATTCAGTTCATGAGGAAGTTAGTCGAATCGAGAGTTTTAACTGATTCCAATCTCATCCCGCGGGGAAGCTAAAGTAAATCAATTACATAGAAAACAAATAATTATAGAGAAACGACAGCCGTGAATCTATAAATTTTGTTGTGGTCCCTTAATCAATAAAACACAATCCTGTGATATTCATCCCTGCCATCAATCGTCGGTGCCACCTGTGGCGATTCTCTATTCTAAGTTCTGTTAGTCATCAAATGCACCCAAATCCCCTGCTTCAGCCCCTAAGCTGCGAGTCTTTAATTATGCACCCCCCATTACGACGTCCAACTGCTGACGACTGGCAAATTGTTGCTTTGTTTGCACGACGAAATTTAAATTTAATGAATGACTTTGCAACTTTAAAACAAAAACAACCTTTTACTTACACATTTGTTTTTTCCTTTTTACATTGATAAAAATTCCTCGCTAGTGAAGTAATCACTTTGGTGCTGCGGAAAGGTCTATGGGGTACCATGAAAATCTCCCCATGATACCGCGGCCGGGGGACACCAGTGATGTCAGGAAGAAAAATGTACAAAGACGGCACGGAACCGGCCCAGATGCGGGAGGGCGGAAAGGCGCGAAGCACCGATTTAATTGGGAAATTAACGAGTGGCACATCAAATTTAAAATGTTAATGATGGCGAGTGGAAAATCATGACAATTAGTTGGCGAAGATAATTGGGGTTGTAAACACCTGAAAATAAATATCGACTCTAGCCGGCGGATATTTCGATTTTATAGGCAACCAGCTAACAAGTCAAACAAGTGATTCTAAAATAAATAAGTTAATTAGTGTGTTTACTTTAAGAAATGCAGGTGATAACATAAGCGGGGAGTATTTAAAAGTATGGGGTCCGTTGAATATTTTGCCAGTTGTTGTCGTTAAGTCACTGAAGGTATTATTTGAAAATGACGGGGTTCGACGCCTGTGGTACTCACAGGTATGTAGTGCTCATATAAGCGCCTTTAGAAGGATAGCTCTATGGGGTAATAAACTCGAATCAATTGGTATTTGTAAACGGGCGTATGGGCGTGATTTGCACAATTTTACAAATTTAGCCATAAACTTTTATATTGAAAAGTATAATTATAGCCAACTCATTTATGGGGTAGACAGCGACGGAGTGCTATCTACAAAAGATTCTTTTGAATAGTTTTTTATGGCTGTTGCACCACACTAGCCAAGGAGTCAGCCAATGCGGTACCGCAGCGTCGATATTTATGTCTCAGAAGAGTACTAAAATATTGTTTTGCGGCCAAATTATTATTATAATTGTTATTTATATTTATTCACTATTGTTGTATTATTAAAAACTATTGTTATTATTATGTAATATTATTATCATTATCCTGTTATAGACTAGGACTAACTCTCAGCCCCTTTTGAAAGCCATTTGTGTTTATGATTCACATTTAATAAAGTACGATCCTTTGGCATTTGCTTCATAAAAATTATTTAGATTAAATATGCATGGTTATTTGGCTGGCACTCTTCTCAACGGATTGGAAAATTCTATTCTACACATATTCTCTGTTATTGCTGCCATTTCTGCTCGGGTATTTAATTTTACTTGAAACAGAGAGTGCTAGAGATTTTGCAAAGGGGAACCATAATTGAAGTCAGACAAATCGAGTTGTATGTTCAAGGAATATCATCATCATCATCGACACTACAACCGGTATCCGGTCTTGGCCTTATTTAACAAATCTCTCCACCGGTCCCGATTTCGAGCCGATATCATCCAGTTTAGCACTCCCAGGCTCTGGGCGTCCTGGTCTACGCCATCCCTCCATCGCAGACAAGGTCTGCCGCGCTGTCTCCTTCCATACATCCTGCCACAAAGGACTTTCCGGGCAGGCTCCTCTTCGCTCATTCGAGCTAGGTGTCCCGCCCACCGGAGTCTACCGAGCTTGATTTTTCTTACAATATGAGCTTCAAGGTAGATTGCGTACAACTCATGGTTGTAGTGTCTCCGGAATCGTCCTCCCTCACATACGGGGCCAACAATTCTCCTTAAGACCTTTCTCTCGAACGCGGCCAAGAGTTCAGAGTGCCTTTTATTAAGCACCCAGGTCTCGGATCCATACATGAGTACTGGTAAGACCATGGTCTTGTACAGTAGTAGCTTGGATGTTCTGGATAAATTTCGGGATTTAAAGTGCCTTGATAGACCATAGTAGGCTTTGTTGGATTTAATCAGCCGTTCGCGTATTTCTCATTTTTCATTTTTTTTTTTTTTTTTTCATTTTTTTAAACATTTTTTTATTTTCTTTTTATATTCTTATTTTCTAAATTAAAGGCTAGACAAAAAATGCTTAAATTCTAGCTTAAATATCTTATATAATAACTTACTGGTCCTTCGCAGACGCTCTAAGCTAAACATTACTTAATATTTGTATGATTTGCCTTTCGGCGACAGAACTTTGTGGCATAACTTATAATTATTTGAAAGACAAAGAAAAATTTGAAAAACTTTGTAAATTTTTTTTTTTTTTTTTTTTTCTTAAAATTTAACTTACTTAACTTACCTAAACTTATCTACTTTTTTTTTTTTTTTTTTTTTTTTTTTTTTTTTTTTTTTTTTTTTTATGTAAAATCATTTAGCCTAACTTAACTTAAATCTTATACTACCCTAATTCTAGAAAAGCTAAGTCTATGTAAGCTAGCTGATGATAGTGTGAATCTATACCGACTTTGGTATCCAGGTCTTTATATGCCATTCAACCACCAGAACTGTTGACGCTGTCTAATACTATCGTCCCGGTCTCTGCGGGAGATAGCCCTACTGAAGCGCAGGAGCTCTTCTTCGGTGCGCGCTACTTCCCGGTCATAGCACAATCGCCCGTCTACAGATGATCTACTTACATGATAGATCAGCGGAATTCCGGATCTATCCTGTATAAGCCCTTTCGCGTATTTCTTCTTCCATATTGTTATCGGCTGATACTATTGACCCAAGGTAGTTAAAGGATTGCACTACTTCAAATTCGTGCTCCACTACCCTGATAGTTTGACCAACGTTAGGTCTTCTCTTCGCAGAAGTTGCCACCATGTACTTGGTTTTTCCCTCATTAATGTGCAGTCCCAGTTTTTGTGCCGCCTGCTCGATCTGGGTGAAGGATTCCTGTACCGCCGATTCGGTTCCACCGGCTGGACTTGGTGACAATAGTCGCTCTTGTTGTAACGCCAGAGTCACGGATCGCTTTCTCCAACGCCAGGTTGAAGAGGAGGCAGGCCAGACCGCCCCCTTGTCGGAGTCCATTATAGATGTTTATTGGTTTGGACAGCAATCCCGCTACTTTTACTTGACTAGTTACGTTGGTCATGGTCAACCTACAAAGTCGTATCAATTTATTTGGAATGCCGAATTCTCTCATGGCATTATATAGTTCTACCCTGGCTATGCTGTCGTAGGCGGCCTTGAAGTCTATAAACAGATGATATAGTGGAATCTTAAATTCCAGACATTTTTCCATCGCCTGCCTAATGGTGAATATCTGATCAATTGCTGATTTGCCGGGGATGAAGCCACACTGATATTGACCAATTATGGCTTTAGCGTATGGGGATATCCGGTCTTGTAGGATAGTGGAGAGTATCTTATAGGCGGTACTCAGCAATGTTATACCCCTATAGTTGCTGCACAGTGTGATATCTCCTTTCTTATGTATGGGGCAAATTATACCACGACGCCAATCTTCCGGCATCTCCTCTTGCTCCCATACGTGCACCACGATCTCGTGAATTGGGTGATGTAACGCTGTCCCTCCTTGTTTGATCAGCTCAGCTGGTATGCCATCAGCTCCAGGGGCTTTATTTGATTTTAGCTGTCTAATGGCTTTTAATGTTTCCTCAATGCTTGGTGGCGGTCTTGGTCTTGCATTGGTGGAGCCTCCAATTCTTCTGTGAGCTGACCATTTAGCAATTCATTAAAGTGCACTTCCCATCGCTCCAGAATGCCTTCAGGATCGGTGATCAGATTACCCTCTTTATCCTTGCAGTAAGTGCAGCGTGGTGTGTACCGCGTCATACTGCGGATTATTTGGTAGAACTTCCGCGCCTGGTGCGGACCTCGCTCTCTACTTTTCTCTATTTCACAGACAAGGTTTTTTTCCCAGGCACTTTTCTTTTGTCTGTGAAGTCTTTTTTCAGATCTTCTGAGCTCTTTGTATTTCTCCTCGCGTACCCGCGTCCTATGAGACTGCTGCATTGCCCGGTATGCAGCATTCTTACGTTCAGTCGTTAGTTTGCACTCATCATCAAACCAGTCGTTCCGATCTCTACGACTACTGCCTAAGATGGAGTTGGCAGTACTAATGACAGTATTCTTAAGGCGTGTCTTTGGCGGTTTAAATAGCCGGGGTATAACTGGTGCAGTGCTCCGCCGAACACTGTTCGCAGGTGAAAGGAATTAGAACAATCGGAAACGGAGACGATCACACCAATAAAACAAGTCGAAAGTTTCGTGTATAAATCTGATTTATTATTGGACTTTTTATTTGGTCCAACTTATATTTTTACTGAACATCATGAAGCAATTTCGGTTTTACTGTTCAATTGCGCACACACGACTTTCTTATTCCACGCGATATTATCGATCATTTAATACAAGGGTTACTGTTGGTACACCCAGCGATCTTTCTACCCGACACTACTCCGGATTAACGTTACCAGCACACGCCAAAAAGTCAGCGGTATTCGCTCTAAACCAAACCTCGATATTCACTAGGCGTCTCGTCGCGTTGACGATCAAAATCTCTCTTCGTTGCTCGAAATATACCACCCGATATGGTTATCGAAATCAGACTGTCTGTCTGCCCACACAGATATCCAGATTCCAAACTGGTATCTGTATCTACATGGACAAATTTTCCTACTTGCTCTGCTAACAGAACTTCCGAATTTCTGTTAGCAGCATGTTATCACGTCCCAGGGGTGATTTTTCATTCCTGAAAGAAGAAACTCGCTCATCATCGAACATCATTATCACCATCCGTGGTGGTGGTCGAAATTCAGTTCGACGGTTGTCAATTGTATGCCGCCTTATTTACATAACACATCTGGCGCGAAGGCCGAAAGATATCCTGCAATTTGCATGGATGCATGGTTCATGGGTTTTGTTTGACTTTTGTCAATACACCCGAAATCCATTAGATCTTTCTAATGGGTGTTAAATACAAACAGACACCGTGGGATCGGAGTAGTTTCCTTGTAGGTTTTCAACCTCATACAATTTGAATTATCTCGTTGAGATAATTACGGTTGCCCTTTTTTTTTGTTTGCCGATAGATTTGGTGGTCTTTATGGCAGCTACCCGCACGTGCATCGTTGGTCGGCTAATTTGCATTGCATAGACGTTTGAAATTGCCGATTCAATGGAATGTTCCTGGGCGCAGGCGGATTGAATGTTTCTTTTTTGTTTCAGGTATGATGACTTACGAATGTTGAGCTTGGCATTAAAAGCTTTGGGGACGTTCAGTTCCTTGCTTTTTGGTGTCGGTCTCAATGTTGGCTGCGAGTTGCAGGCCCTACGGTGGGACTTTGGGGCACGCGTCTGT
Source organism: Microdon myrmicae (assembly GCA_963931805.1). Taxonomy (NCBI): domain Eukaryota; kingdom Metazoa; phylum Arthropoda; class Insecta; order Diptera; family Syrphidae; genus Microdon; species Microdon myrmicae. The sequence continues at coordinate 168,098,701 of OZ007498.1, read as the reverse complement.
GGGCGCGTGCAACGCTCTCAGGTAAGTAAGTTCTTTGAAGGTGGGAACCTTACCTGCGCGGAATTGTGCGTTCGTAGAACGCTACATGTCCATTTCTCTTCTACGCCCGGCATTATGCCCCCAGGACTTACTCTCCCCCCGTCGAGCTCTTCGAGGGCGAGTCTTAACGCATGACCAAAGGTGTTGCTGGTGTTCTCATTGCGTAAGGCAGCCGTGTTGATTCGAACCTGATCCGTGGATGCAATACGTCTCCGTAAGGCAATCCGCACTCGGAAAACTGTACCAACAAGATATTGATCCGAGTCGACGTTGGCACCTCGGTACGTTCGTACCGTCATCAGGCTCGAAGAGTGGCGGCGATCTATCAACACGTAGTCAATTTGGTTGCGAGTGGCACCATCAGGTGATACCCAGGTGGCTTTGTAGATATCTTTACGCTGAAACCTGGTACTCCCAACGACCACGTTTTTCGATGCTGCCAGTTCGATGACTCGTAGTCCATTGTCATTAGTGTTCTCATGCAAACTATGGGAACCTGCGTAGTGCCTGAAAACCGGCTCCCGACCTATTTTCGTATTCAAATCCCCAAGAACGATTTTCACATCGTATCTTGGGCAGGCATTCAGGGCCCGTTCGACGTTCTCATAGTATTCTTCTTTTTCGTCGCCAGGGACTCCTCTGTAGGTCCGTGAACGTTTATGAGGCTTATGTTCTTAAATTTGCCTCGCACGCGAAGAGTGCATAGCCTTTCATTTACTGCATTAAAGCCGATGATGGCAGGCTTCAGTTTTTGGCTGACTAGAAAGCCTACCCCGAGCACATGGTGTTTTGCGTGACAGCTGTAATAAATGTCATACTCTTTTCTTTGAAAAACACCACTCCCCGTCCATCTTATTTCTTGTAATGCTGTTATGTCAGCCTTATATTCGGACAGGGCATCGGCTAGTTGCTGTGCAGCTCGAGCTCTGTATAGTGAGCGTATGTTCCATGAAAAAATCCTTAAATCATTTAGCCGTTTTCGTTTCCGTGGTCGTCGTCGTGTATCCGGTCCATATCCGAGGCTTGTTAAATTTTCCATAATAATTCATTTTTACGGGCCTGGTTATTAGCCTTGCGCCAACCTTTCTCAGGATGTCGCTGCATGCATTGGTGTCAAAGTAGCTATCCAGGGGTTTCACGTGGAGACTGCATGTCAACTTCGGATTGAACAGGGACAAGGATCGTCCTGGCCTTCGCCGGGTTGAAGGCAATCAGAGACTTTGCCCTGTATGTTCGCACCCATCCCCCATCCCGTTCAAGGAATATCGAAGTTTATTAAATCGAGTTATAAATCGGCCATTGTCGTGGTTTACATTCATAGAATCGGTTGACTTATTCTTGGCGTTGAAAGGAATCTCGCAGATAATGTGGGGATTAGAAGTATTGTGCCAAACACGGACACTCGGTTCACTCCTAACCCCATCCGACTGTCACTACGGTTCCAAAAACTGTTCCGCCGAAAATTGCTTTCCAAAAAAATATCGGTGTGTGGGGAGGAAGTATTGTGCCAATACACGGGCACTCCGTTCACTTCCTCCTCCATCATAAATTGTTCGCGCGGACACTGCTCACTAGGCAAGGATGAAGCAAACGATGGTCGAACTTCGCAATCGAGCGGACACAACACAGAAACAAAACACTCCGGTTTGAGCAACAATAATACTTTATTTGTTACCTTTAATACTTTCACTTAGATTTATTTTTAGTTTTGAAAGTATATCAAAATCGAACAACACATAAAATGACAGATTTTAACCAATATTTTCACCGACTTTAACTAAAGTTACTTGTACAACGCGAACACGACTCCAGTATATATTTGTTTAAGCCTCTCCGCTGCCAGCGGAGAGCGGGGGTGTCGCATGACCGTGGCGGTCAGCGGACGGGATAAGACTCCGATAATGAGGGTCAGCTAAATAAGTAGCAGCTGCTCATTAAATGAAAAAAAATGTTTTTCGGATACCACAAACGATATGAATTGTTTATGGTATCGCAGGAAACCTATGTAGGAACAGCGTTCTTCTGTTTGCACTGGTGCGGGTTAGAGAATTTTATTGCTGGGAGAAAAAGGCCGCCGGCCAATGTGTACGTAAAGAAATTTATCGTACACATGGCGAAGTTGGAAAATAGACGGCGCAATATTTATGGTCCCTGTCATGACGGTTACATTGTCTGGTACCGAAGGTGCCGAATTGGTTTGGAATTCCAGATAAGCAAAGAAAGAAATCTTACGGGAAATTGTATGCGAAGTGGTGCATGAAAAGGTAAGTTTTCTTTACAGGGACTTTAAGATTATAGATTTGATCTAATTAATGCGTGAAGCATTTTCAGGTGCTTAATGCGATTGCAATAGCAAAACTTATGCGACTTGGGATGAGGTTATGGTGGTTTTTAGGTAAGTGTACCGTGGGGTTTGGCGGCACCGCCACAGGTTCACCAGGATAACAAACGAATAATTTTCGCTAACACAAGTCATTCAACAGGAGGAAGGAAGTAAAACACAGTTTGGTCTATTGTAGTGGATAATCTCTAATTTATTTAATGGGTATTGTTTGTCCTTTTCACAATTTTCACTATTGTATTTAATTCCTTTTGGCTCCTCGATAGTATAGTGGTTAGTATACCCTGTCTACTACGCGGGAGACCGGGGTTCGATTCCCCGTCTGGGAGCCTCTGGCGCAAGACTAATGACCTTGCCCAAAAAAAAAAAACAAATCATTATGGACAATTTAACAAGCCTCACGACTTGCTAAATAAGGCCAAGACGCAATAAGGCCAAGACCGGTTCCCGGTTGTAATGCCGATGATGATGATGATTTAATTACTCTTAATTGTTTATTTTTGTTATTTACTTAATTACGCGACAAGAAAACTCGACTTGGTTACAATTGTTTCTCACGCGACTTTGGATGACAAAATTTACACTTAGTGACAAGGAACCTCGACTCGCGGTTGAAATTCGCGTGTCCACAGCGCTACGGACAGCGGGAGTGATCTGACCTGTTCTGTCGGTGGATGGAAAACGACTCTGCGATAATCATCTCGTGCAGAGATGATTGCGGTGCAGGTGTGGGAAATTGAAATTTCCCTGGGAACTGAAGGTACCGAATAGATTTTGGGATTCCTGAAAACGTAGAAGAGAAATCTTACAGGAAATTATATGCGAAGAGATGCATGAAGGTAAGTTTTCTTTTACAGGGACTTTTTAGATTATACCTTAGATAATTCTAGATGCGTAAACCATTTAAGGTGCTAATGCGATGGCATTAGCGAAATTATATGATTGAATGGAAGATATGGGGGGTTTTAAAGAAAGCGAACCGTGGGGTTTGGCGGAACCGTCACAACAACGCTGTCGTGTGGGGCTGACCATCTCTATATAAATTACCCATTCTCGTCACGGATTAGTAAAATGATAGATCTAGTCAGCAAGGCCGTTGTTGTAGGCCTTCAAGATGGATAATGACTGTTGTCGTAGGTCAGAGGAGTCGCAATACTCGACACGAAGCAAGCAGAATTTGGAATCACCATAAACAATACGAATGGTCTTAGTAGGATGAAAAGTATTCCTATCAAAAGCAGAAAGAGTGAATGAAAAGGGATAATATAGTAGCTGATGACGAGACAGGACCTACATGTCGGCAAGGAACCAAGAATAACAATAGGTACACAACAATTCAACAGATATTTAGCGCTATTGCTCCAGTGTATATTGCCTTTCTGCTGAATGAGAAAACTTTGCCAACTTGCCGCAGTAAAGGACAGTTATAGAAACTGTCCCAAATACAAAGAGATAGCTTCCCAATGTCTGGCGGCATGGGACTGTGCCGGTTCCACGAACCGCACAAATCACCATAGGCTGAGATATTTTTGTTCCACCACCGCACATACTCACCTATAACATAACTTCACGTGCCCACAGACAAGAGTCCCCAAAGTCCACCTTTTCACCTGACCAAAGGTGACATCCATACTGGTGTCAACAACCCCACGTATCCACAGATATGTGGGCTCCAAGTCCCGAACAATTTCCATACGCCTGCACGGCGATCGAAGGACAGGAACCAGCATAGAAATCGTGTATCGATCCATTAGCTAGATAAACACAAGTGGTTGGCACGGCTGCGCCAGATGTCGACAAACATCAAATCCCCGGCAATAAGCCAATTGCCGTAAAACAATCCGTCGGCAAAACCTTTGCTCCTGCCGCAATGCACTTCGTCTAAACAAAGGCCATTGCGGAGAAACAGCAATAAACGAAAACGCTGTTCCCATAGGGCAAAGCAAATGCGATAATTACCACGATCCCAGGATCACCAAGAATAAACAACACACCCGAATGTTTGCATAAGCATCACAACAGAAGTGTGAAAATTCTGGCGAACCCATACACGGCAACCTTCGCGTCTGTAGGTGTAAGTGCGATCTTTCCTGGTGGAGAGATTCTCGATTGAGAGAGAATCACCAGGACAAGGAAAGCGAAAGGGAAAAGAAAACTATGGGGTGAATAGAATCATCCCCAGAAGAAAAATGAATCAGTCGACACAGAGAACACTAAGTAGTTGGAACTGCGCAACGCAATAAAACGAGAAAGTAACCGTTCGACCCGAAGTTAAACCTTTTAAAATACGCGAGTTAACCGAGTACATTGACCGAACTGCCACCAAAGGCAAACACCATAAACGTATATATACGACGTTCAACCCACAGCAATTCAACGCGCGCAGGCCTGTGATCCTCACTAGGGACATGGGAAATATGTCTATTGGTTAATTACATTGTACAATAAAATAATTAAAGGAAGTGCGGACAGTAAATACGGAGACCGAGACGGTTATCCTCATAGTGACACTTTCATTGCATCCTAACGTGTGCAGTTGCTATTGTGTATTTTAATCCACCATTTGTTCCTTTGTTGTAAATAAAAACGAAAAGTAATATATTGTAAACTCTTACCGAACTATAGTGTAGACAAAATATACGAGAGTTAATAAAACGTGTCTGAAAACAATCTCCCAGCATTTTATTTGTAGCTACATTCGCTCCGTGTTCGGTTTGTGGACAGTGCTCGGGGGAACACATTCGATCAAAGACAAAATTCGCCAAAGGACTGCTAACTGGGGCGATTTGGGAGACTTCTTCGCAATCATTCCGTGGTCAGAGGTGTACTTTGGAGACTGCGATGTTAACACATGCGCGGAGTCGGTCTCGGAGATTATTCTGTTCAGGATGAAGATGTAGATTCCGCATTCCATCAAACGACATTCGTTTCATAAACCTTGGTTTGATAAAACATGTGAGCAGATTACAGCAGCAAGAAATAGAGCTAGAAATATTTTCCGTGATTTCAAACCTAGATGCCGGTCATTTGAAGCTACCTGTGATCGCGCCAGTACGGTGTTCGGTAGGATGTAAGGTTCCGCCCGCGTGCTATTCAACGCATTTTACGTGGAGTGGACTATAAGAGGACAACTGGCCCGGGCTGAATACCAACAGTAGTCCTTAAGAACTGTGCACCGGAACTGTCGCCGGTTCTTGCCAGGCTCTTATGCGGAGGATATTTCCTACCTGATAGAAAGTGGCTCGAGTTCAGCCAATTTCAAAGAAGGGGAAAAGTGTCCCCCACAAAATTACCAGCCGATATAATTATTGTCTATGTTATCTAAGGTGATGGAAAATATCATCAATGCCGAGTTAATTAAGAATGTGGAGTGTAACAGACTTCTGAATGAATGTCAATACGGATTCCATGGCCGGTGGTCCACCTTTTAGCCCTTATAACCGATATATGGACATCTGTGATTGAGAGACATGGTGAGTCAAGAGCGGTCGCTTTGGTTATCTTAACCGCGACTGGTAGGGAGCATTGCTGAGCAAGCTCCGTTTATACGGACTTTCCCAGCAGCTTTGTGTTTATATTTTTTTTTTTCTTCACACTAACGGGCACACAAAAGGGAATTTTGAAGTACCCTTAAATGTCAAAACACAGTGCGAGCGGATGGAGAGGAAGTGGATAAGGAAAGGAGGTGTCGATGTATATTGGTCTTGAATGTCTAGACATCACAGCGGCCGGGAAACACATGCTCAGGCAGAAGATTCCACATTCGTGTGGTTCGGCTAAAGAATGATTCTCTATGTTTATTTGTGCGCCTAAAGTCCACTATCACCGTACACTGATGCGCATTCACAGATTAACGGGTATCGCGGGAAAATGTCTGAAGGGGCTGAACACATTCAGCAAGTTCAGTTGAGTAACGACCATGGTAATACATATAGAAAAGAGATAGGCATGATACGTTGCGCCAGTGTTCTAATGACGAAATTGATCGACTTACGGCTTGCTCCCCAATAAGTTTCACTGATCGTTTTCGATACCCCCGGTTAGATATCCCCACTGATATATCTTGTTGAGGTCTGAATTCAATGTATCAAGGATAAGTTGCTGGTTGGTAGTGACGTTCGAAGAGTTTGGACGGGTGTGTTAGTATGAGTATGAGAAACTCAACGTGCTATTATCACCAAATGTGTGAATTGGGTTGTGAGTAATTGACAAGAGATCATTTATAAAGATGGGGAAGAGAGTGGACGAGAGTACCGAACCCTGGGGAACACCTGCATTAATTTGATGGGAAACAGATTTGACACCATCAAGAACCACTTGGATTGAACGGCCAGAAAGATAGTCTCTTATCCATTGGATCAGGGAATTGTCCACTCTATATTAATGCAATTTTGACAAAAGGGCTGGATGCCAAACTCTGTCGAAGGCTTTTGAAATATCCAATACGACTACCTTGCTTTCACCGAGGTAGTGGATGGAGTGGCTCCACTTTTCGGTAAGGTACGCCATCAGATCTCCTGTGGACCTGTTGCTACGAAAGCCATATTGGCGGTCATTCAGCAGGTCATTTGATTCCAGATATTTCGAAAGTTGACGGTTGATAAGTGGTTCTGTGGGGGTTCTTTAAAGCATTCCCAAAGAACCATCCATTTCCTTAAACCAACCTGCTTTTTCCGCACTCCACAAACCACTTTACTTATCTGCATTCGAGCAGCGTAAGCTGTCTTTCAATAGCTTTCACCTGAAAGTTAAACCTCACCGATGGCATTCATAACATGGAATTCTTCTGATTCATCTGATTTGTGCTCCGCTGTTCAGCTTGTTGTTCTTGTTTCCTAATTCTTCTGGCAGTCTGGTTTAGCGAGTCCTGTGCGATCTGTTCGTAGTTTTACGTCGAATGTCGAATATCTTTTTTTGTTTTCGCTGTTGACGTTTATTTTTTATTCGGCGCCAACGCCGTTTTTTATTATTTTTCTGCCAAGTAGAATTTGCACAGAGTAGTTTATGCAAATTAGCTACTTGACGATTTGTCTTCCCTTTACAGACCATGGCCTCGTTTTTAAATTCGATCGTTATTCTCAAGTCCATTTAACTGATGAGGAATTGCTATGTTATCGTAATGGTATACGGCTCTGATGCTTTGCTTATTCGAACTTCTTTCGGTGTTCTTCACTATTAGCTTGTATATTGTGTGTATATCTGTTAGAAACGCCACACTACTCCTTCCCCAGTAAATTTGTTACTATCAACTTCATGTGCGAACGACGGAGCAAAAATCGAGCGAGAGAGAAAATGTCGGGGCAGGAGAGCGGGACGGTGCTTTGTGCAGAAGTCGTGATCGTAGTACTAAAGTCCTGTTTACTATGGGAAAGTGTGTACTGTGTGTACAGATCACGTCGGGGTCACCCATTATAGCGTTTGCGACAATAGTGAAGAACATATGGTTCGAACCGTCCATATGACGGTTAAAATCACTAAAAGATAGAACCAGTGCTCAACAGACCACTGCCCCGTTTTCGAATTCGATCGTTATTCCCAAATACACTCAACTGATGTAGAATTGATATGCTATTGCTATGGTATTCGGCTCTGATGCTTCGGTTATTCGAATTTCTTTCGGCGTTCGTCACTATTAGCTTGTATATTGTGTGTGTATCTGTTAGAAACGCCACATACTAAAGAATTTGTCAAGCATTAAGGATTGCCCTTTTGGAGGATTCGGTCCCACCGGTTGGATTCATGGCATTGTGGTGGCCTGTAATCAGATCGTTTAAGGATTTGAATATGTTTTTGGGGGATATGCGTTGGGAGACTTTTCATATGCTTCGTCTGCCTCCATTTAAGCTCATCCGCGAACATGAATTTATTTCGGATGAAACTCGGTGCAGTCTGTTTACCAAGGTTTGACTTGACTATTTGCTTAGCTCGAGGTTCCTTAGATCGTTGGACTATTTTATAAATAATGTATATAAACCGATTTTCGCGGAACAATGCTACGAATCTCCGAAGAACCGTAGTCCTGATAGTATCTGTAAAACAGACAGAGGTCAGCTACGCGCCTTCGATGTGATCGCGATTTTAGTTCCGATGTCAGCGCCGTGTCCCCGATCAGGCGGATCGTTCGTCTGTATATGTTTTCAAGTAGGTTGAGGGTATGCTAAGGAGCAGAGCTCCTAACATGAGAGCAGTATTCGTGCAGGGGTCTAATTTGGGGTTTATACAGGAGAAGAAGTTGGCCGGAGTAAAATACTTCTTGGCTCTAAAGAGATAACTCAGTTTTCCAGAGGCGTAATAGCGTTAAGCACGGATAGTCAAGATGGTGAATTGAACACACAATGAAACGGGTGAGAGGCGAAGCATTATAGCATCAGGCTACTGCCGCGTGTACGAAGTCGATTTCTAAACTCAAGTACATTCAACTGATGTGGAATTGCTATGTTATTACTTGGTATACGGCTGATGAATTTTCTTATTCGATTATCTTTCGGTGTTCTTCACTATTTACTTGTGTATTGTGTGTGTATCTCTTAGGAACGCCAAACTACTTCCCCCTCAGTAATTTTGTTACGATAAATTTCGTGTGCGAACGACGGAGCGAAGGGCGAATGAGCGAGGGAACGTCGGAGCAGGCGAGTGTGCCGGTGCTCTATGCGGAAGTCGTGATCGTAGTAGGAAAGTTCTTTTTTTTCGTTTTGTTTTTTTTATTAGACTTCTCTCGGGAGAGGCGAACCTATAGCGTCGAGTGGGCGCCCCGAGATGCCATGAAATAACTGTTGCAGTTCTTTTTGAACAGTTGCAGGTTGTAACGCTCCGGGAACACTCGCGTGGGAAGGGGGTTCCACAGCTTCCCCGCTCTGTAACGGAACGAGTTCTGATACAGGGATGTTCGCGCTGTCGGGAGATGAACCACAAACGGGTGCGATCCGTCGGATTGTCTTGTGGAGCGCATATAGACCGAATTGCGTGGAACAATACCACAAATCTCCGAAGAACAGCACCCGTGATAATATCTGTAAAACAGACAGAAGTCGGCCACGCGCCTTCGATGTCATAGCGACTGTAGACCCGACGTCAGCGCCGAGTCCCCGATCAGGCGGATCGCTAGTCTTTGTACGCTCTCAAGTAGGTCGAGGGTATGTTTAGGAGCCGAGCTCCAAACATGAGAGCAATATTCGAGCGCGGGTCTAATTTGAGATTTATATAGGAGAAGAAGTTGGGCCGGAGTAAAATATTTCTTGGCTCTAAAAAGTTAACTCAGTTTTCCTGAGGCTGATCTGGCGATACCCGATACGTGTTTATGCCATGATACATTCCCACAGACCGTGACGCCGAGCAATCTCAAACTTTCCCCAGCCTCGAGGGCCCGGCCATTTATCATCAGCTGTGGAACCGATGATCCAGTTTTCTTTGTGAATGTTGTATACTGGGTCTTCGTTCCGTTGAAGTCGACCAGATTGGCCTTTCCCCACTGCAGGACTTTATCTAGATCCTGGTTCAGAGAGTCAATCTGTCTACATCTCAGCTGGTGCGACATTGATGCGCCAATCGGCCGACCACTCGAAAAGGAGGTACAAGCGTACTACCATCCGCAAAACTGAACACTTTATTATCCGTTGTCTCCAACAAATCATTTATGAGAAGCAAGAACAAGGTTGGAGCTAAAATAGAACCCTGGGGCACCCCCGAATTAACAGGATACAGATCCGAACACTCGCCGTCCACAACAACCCGGATCGATCGATTCTCAAGGAAGCTCCTCGTCCAGTCGCAAAGCTGTTGGGAAAGTCCATATGAGCGAAGTTTGCTCAGCAATGCCCCGTGCCAGAAGCGGTCAAAAGCCTTGGAGGAATCCAATGCGACCGCCCTTGACTGACCATGCCGTTCAATCGCAGATGTCCATATATCGGTTATAAGTGTCAAAAGGTCTCCTGTGGACCGCCTGCCACGGAATCCGTATTGACGATCATTCAGAAGACCGTTGCACTCCAAATACTTAACCAATTCTGTATTGATGACTTTTTCCATTACCTTAGATAAAATAGACAGTAATGCTATCGAACGGTAATTTTGTGGAAGACACTTTTTTCCCGTCTTTGGGATTGGCTGAACTCGAGCGATTTTCCAGCATGCAGGAAAGGTCCTCCGTGCATAAGATAAGCGGAAGAGTCGGCTAAGAACCGACGATAGTTCTGGAGCACAGTTCTTAAGGACTATTGCTGGTATTCCGTCCGGGCCGGTTGCCTTCCTACAATCCAGTTCACGTAGAATGCGTTGAATAGTGCGCGGACGAAATCTCACATCCCGCATGGAAGACTGTACCGGCGAGATCACAGGTGGCTCCAAAAGGCCGGGATCGAGGTTTGAATTCGCGAACACATTAGCTTTATCCTTTGGATTCGTGACTAACGTCCCGCTGTCTGTCACCAACGGAGGGAAAGAGGAGGAAGCAAAGTTACTGCTGACAGCCTTTGCCATTGACCAGAAGGAGCGCGAACCAGTTGGGCACCGAAGGAGCTTATTGATCACCCTGTCGTTGTGAGCTTTCTTCGCGGTATCAATCGCCTGGTTGCACGCGTTTCTGATTCTAACAAAATTCGTTCTGTTAACATCGGTGGGATTGGAGCGCCATTGCTTAAAAGCTCTAGTTTTTGCCGCTGTACTCAGCTCGCATTTTTTGTCAAACCAAGGTTTATCAGACGAACTTCGTTTGATTGAATGTGGAATATACATCTCCATCCCCAGAAGAATAATCTCTGATACCGACTCCGCGCAAGCGTTAACATCGAAGTTTCCGAAGCACATCTCGGACCATGGAAGGGATGCGAAGAAATCTCGCATATCGTCCCAGTTAGCAGCCCCATACTTCCATACATGGCGAAGCTGCCTAGGCCGGTTATTCGCTTGGTATGCAAGTGCTTGCGCGACAGATACCAAGCAGTGATCTGAGTTTCCCAGTGGCGCAGAAACCTCTACGGTATAAATACTCGGTTCGGATGTCAAAAACAGATCCAGGGTGTTCGCATAATCGCCTCGGGCATCCGGTATTCGCGTTGGCTCCCCCACGAGTTGAGTCAAGTTATGGCTTACAGCAAACATCTCCGCCAGCCTCCCAGCCTCGTCGGTTCTGTTAGAATGTAACAGCCAGTCGGAATTGTGCACATTAAATCGCCAAGGATAATAATTTCAGAAGCTGGGTGGTTGATCTGTATCCAGTCGACGGTATATGAAAGATGTTCGAAAAATGTCGCCGGTCGATCGTCATTCGGGGAGCGGTAAAGACAACAAAGAAATTTAACGCAATTCCTCAGCACGACCCTCAACCATATGATGTCCATATTATTGGGCTCCAACGCCTCCACCCTCTGGCAAGCCAGATCGGACCGTGCGAAGACGCAGACTCCGCCCTTAAAACGGAATCTCGAATGTAAGTCGTATCCTGAGCAACGAAGATATGTCGAATCAGTTGACGAATCGACCTGGGTCTCAGTTAGGGCAAGGATATCAGGTTTCGTTGTTTGCAAATATTGGTGGACGGCGTTTACATTAGTATTGGTGAAACCGATGCCCCTGATGTTACAAAATACTGTCACCAGTCGAGCGTGGGCCGAGCCTCGAGAGCTAGCCCGGTTATGCGATGACGAACCTCTCAAAGTTCCATTATTTATCATGATATCTGCATAATGTTCCCCCTGACATAGTCCCCCCGGAGATCCGAATGGGAGACTAGTTTACCTCCGGAATTCTTTATATCAGAAGACACCATCATGACTTATTTTACTATGGGAGATCGTGTGTTGTGTGTATACAGATCACATGTACGAATTCGATTTCTAAACTCAAGTACACTCAATTGATGTGGAATTGCTATGTTATTGTTTGGTATACGGCTGATGCTTTTTCTTATTCGATTATTTTAAGTATAAAGACTGCTATGCGTTGGACAACGTGGAGGCGGAGACGGTGGCTTCGATCTTCTTCGATCAGATAGTTGCTAGGTATGGTGTGCCGACGCAACTAGTCACAGATCAGGGTAGCAATTTCCTCAGCGACATGTTTAAAAGTGTGTGCAAGCTGTTCCGTGTCAAGAAACTGTAAACCTCAGCGTACCATCCACAGTCGAATGGATCTTTGGACCGAGCCCATTGGCCGATCGTAAAGTATCTACGCAGCATCGTGTGTAACAATCTCCAATCGCGAGATCAGTACCTGAGGACGGCCACATTCGTGTACAACACCAATGTGCACCAAGGTACCAAACTTACGCCGATGGATTGCCTCTTTGGTTTCATCGCAGAAGTGTCGTCTAATATAAGACAACCCCCGGAGTCGGGGTATAATCACGAAAGCTACCATAAGCTATTAAAGTTTAAGCTTCAAAAGACGTACGAGATAGCGACGCTGCGGCAGCGTGGGAATAATAAAGGGCGCGAATTAGCACAAACATTCAGGGGGTGGGGGGCTTTTATTACGTAATACTCCGATAAGAATGGAGAAAGGACTTGGCCCTCTATACGCACATGAAGAGGAAAAAATACTCCAACCGAGACCGCACATACTCATTTTTCACAAATTTGACTTTAAACTCTTTGCGCTGCAAACACATAATTAATCTTATTACATTTTTATTTGATATAATGAATTCTGAAACTCTTCCAGAGTGTTTATATTGATACTAACGCGGCGCACAACACTTCATGACTCTTCCTTGTTTTGAAATGATCGTTTCGATCAATAACTCATGCTTGACTCTCAATAGTATGTTCGGATGATTGACGTTCAAAAATGCCTGTCCAGGTCAATAGACAAACATGTTGTCATAGGCTGGTATTGCTGATTTCGATCTGTAGTATGTGTAACGCAAGATCCTCTTTTGTATACCTTTTGTTATGCAGTGGATATAATGTTTGATTCCACGATTCATGTAGTTTACCATGGACCAACAAAGTCGAAGATACCAGGTTGTAACTTGACAATATGCTTGCTATTCAGTAATGTTCAAATTATTATTACCCTTTATTTCGTTATCGTTACCATTCTCTAATCATGGGTGGTATTACATCTGACTTTTATAGCATTCATGGTGGCCTCCTCCGGGCTACATGCTTTCGCCCACTCTATTCCTTTTTTTCAACAGTGTTATCTTGTTCCTCACCCAAAGTCAACTACATTCTATTGATGGTGAGAGCGCGTTAAGTTTTTTTATTGCCTTGAGTTTCTTCGTCTAATTTCGCACTCCAAAATCAGCGAATACTGAGCTATTAGGACTAATACTGGAGTATGTAAGCCCGTTGTTTGTGTGCAATTTTGAAATAAACAAATTAAATACTTTCTCCAAAAAAGGACCTTTAATATAATGCAGTATCAATCTAAAATGTGCTATTAACTTATAAATAACTGTGATTGTAACTTGTGAGTAGACACAAGAAATTACACTCTTCCTATAATAGGAATCGCGAACTGTTCTTGTATGTTAATATATTAGGCAAGCGTGGTAGTCTTACCCCACTTGTCTGTAATATCTTTGTACTTTGTGCTTTTTTTTCGCTGTCGTTTTTTATATTCTAATTCTCTCCTGATTAACATCACCTTTATCAGCAATGTTGACAACAAAAGTCAGTATTGATTAACGAGCATATGCGCATTCAAAAAAACTTAAATTCAAATCTAATTGATTTTCAAACGGGTTCTAGGTAATTATTCTCATGAAAGGGGGAGAACGAAGGATGTGTATTAGCACTACCTTATCGTCACTGCACTGATATCCTTTTCTGTCACAGCGCCATCTTTGTTATTGTGAGGATATCATTGCATGAAGTTTTGTGCTCGTTACATTTTGAATTACAATGATTTGTTACCGGCATGTACAAAGGATATTTCGATTATTTTCGTTGGTAGATTCTTCTGAACGGGATGTGAATCGCAATCGCTTTCTGTGCGTTATTTATATTGTTTTATTGTATTAGAAAATAAAAACGATGTCGTCAGTCGTGATACTTTTATATTTCTCTGTAAATTAATCCGTGAAATAATAATTATCAATAATAGTGTTTTTACCTTCCCAAAGTTTGTTCGAAGGCATCGTTTTATTGTACTTTTGCTATTCTTGCGGGATACTTGTCGATTGTATCACCTTTGGCAATAACAATAATAAAAACAATTCGTACATTCCATGTGAAAAGTGTATTAGGCATTTTGGGGAATTTGTGAAAAGCTTCAAAATATCTAACTCATCATCTATGTCACCGCTTATTTGATGACAGACGAATTATTAACTCAGCAAATAAAAGGAAACCAACCCAAATTCCACATAAAATTATTTATATACTTAACTTAAGTATAGGGTGGCGCAAAATTAATCATCCATTTTGTTTTTGAATTACTCTTTTACTAAGTAAAAAAAATGATTTTGAGTGATGGAATTCTTTATTTGGACCTTTAAAATTTTTCCTGTTAAGTTAAGAGATGATTGCAGCTGTCTCGTTCACAAATTTCAAATATGATTGAGGTACGACGTCATTTGCAAAAATTATAACATCTTCCGATAGGGTGGTTAATTTTGCGCCACCCTATATATGCAGGATTGTATGAGCCAAAGCCACTTTTGAATTCATACCGAACAGTTAATAAGCTGCACATTAAAAAATCCACTGGTCTTTATCGTTTTCCCAGGATATTTTCGAAGATACATTTTGCCTCACTTAGAAAATACTTTCATATCCCCTATTCAATAAGATTAATATCTGAATGGATGAAAGTCACTAAATATTCAATATCTCGTCATAGCTCTCGTTCTATCGAACCATAGCATTAATTTTTATTCTGTCGAAGATTATTGTAGTCTTAATAAATGCTAACTTTCCAAATACATGGATACAATTGATTTCTTAGTACCGCTCAATAGATCATTATTCAAATACTTCCCAAAAGGTAGGCTCATCATACCCCTCTTCCTTTGAACCATTGCTATACTATTTACTATTTATTGGCCTGTAGGAACCCCGAAGTTCATGAAGTCACCCAGTCGACTCCGCCATCGTTCCCTGTCCTGTGCACTCTCCTTCCACTCTTGACCATCTGATCCGACCTCCTCAAGGTCAAACCTTACATTGTCCTCCCATCTCCGTCGCGCCTTCCTGTCGGTCTCTTTTCCGTTGGTCTACCGTCAAGAACGGTCTTATCGTTGGCCATTCGCGCTACATGTCCGGCCCATCTTAATCTTCGCGACTTGATTACTCTCACTATTGTAGGTTTGCGGTATAGCTCTTCCAGTTCGTGGTTGTGGAGGTTGCTCCATTGTCCTGCCTCCTCGTCATATTTACCTCCAAAGATATGTTATCCCTTAAAACTTTATTCTCGAATACGCGGAATTTGTTTTCTTCCCGCTTTGTGAGAGCCCATGTTTCGCATCCGTATAGAGCAATCGGCACGATTATGGTTCTATAGACACGGAGCTTTATGTTACATGACAGCAGTTTGAATTTCAGCAGTTTAGTGACTGCGTGCCAACTAGCGTTGCCGGAGTGTAATCTTTTGTTAATTTCTTTGGACATTTCGTTACTGGCCGTCAGTATCGTTCCCAGATATTTAAATTCTTTAACTTTTTCAAATATCTTGTCTCTGACGTTTATATGTGTTCCCTGAGGTCCACCTGCTCTCGCCGTAATCATGTATTTTGTTTAGTCTTCATTTATTTCTAGACCCACCTATTCTGCCGCCTGCATGGTGATTTCGCTGTTTTTACTTACAGTTTCTAGATTATCGCCCAAAATGGCTATGTCATTCGCATATGCGAGCACTTGTGTGACCTCGTTCAGAGATGATCCGGCCCTGTTGTCGTCTTGTACCTTTCTCATGGCCTGCTCGAGGACAAGGTTAAAAAGACACGGCGAGAGGCCATCCACCTGTTTTAGCCCGTCCCGGATTTTAAATGGTTGTTAGAGGTGGTTTTCTATTCTAACTCGCCCTTTGTTTTCGTTCATGCAAATTTGAGTGACGGCGGCATATTTTTTCGGGATTCCAAGCTCAACTACAATATAGTAGAGTCTTTGCCTTGCGACTGAGTTGTAGGCTTTTTTGAAGTCAACGAACAGTTGGTGAACCGTCTCTTCGTATTCCCACTTCTTTTCCAGCAGTTGCCTTATTGTGAACATCTGCTCGCTTGTTGACCGGTTCCTGCGGAATCCGCATTAGTAGTCTCCCAGTATTTCTTCTGCGTAGGGTGTGATTCTCGCCAATATGACATTTGTTAGTATTTTGTATGTGGTTGGGAGCAATGATATTCCTCTGTAATTTTCGCAGTCAGATCTGTCCCCTTTTTGGAAAATGTGGACGACTATTGAGGTTTTCCATTATTCCGGAGTGACTTCCTTATTCCATATTGTTTGGATGAGCTGGTGGATGTTTCGAGCGGGTGCCTCTCCTCCACGCTTCGCAAGTGACTTCCTTATCCCATATTGTTTGGATGAGCTGGTGGATTTTTCGAGCGGTTGCCTCTCTCCCATGCTTTACAAGCTCTGCCGGTATGCAGTCGACTCCGGGAGCTTTGTTGTTTTTCAATCGATTTATTGTGTCTACAACTTCGTTGAAAGAGGTCTCTGGGATCTGAGGCTCGGCTGTATGTACGTCTGTGCGTTTGTTTGTGGTTGATGGGTGCGCACATTGAGCAGGTTTTCAAAGTACTGCTTCCATCTGTCACGATATTGTTTGTTTCTGTCACCAGACAGCCGTTTGTGTCTCGGATTATTTTGGCTCTCCCTTGGTGGCCATTTCTAATTGGATTTATGCCGGCATACATACCCCTGATATCCTTTGCTCTGGCCTTTCCTAGGATTTTTTCGATCCGAGTCTTATCCCATTCGCGTTTTTTTGCATTTGAAGAGTCTCATTGTCTCTTTCCGAATCGTCGCGTATCTTACTGCGTTGGCTTCATCATATGCTTCTAAGTTGATCATTCTGAGGTGTTTATGTTGTTCGATCTTTGCCCTGCACTCATCGTCAAACCAAGGTTTAGACTTAGTTGTTTTCTTAAATCCTAATACCTCTTGGGCTGTTTGTTTGTTTGTGTATCTAATCGATGCCCATTTAGTGTCCACACTATTGGCTTCCTCTTCCTCACTACTGTCATTCTCTAGGATGCTAAATCTATTCGTTAGTTCGTCCTGATAATCAGCCCGTTTTTGCAGGTCTTTTAGTTTATCAATGTCGAAGTTTTTGCTCGTCTCCCGTGACTGCCCATGTGGGTTTGCTGCGATCCGACTCCCAATTTTGCCAATCACTTGAAGGTGATCGGAGTCGTAATCTGCTCCTCTATATGATCTTACGTCAAGGATATTCGAGTGGTGTCTTTTGTATATGAGGAAGTGGTCTATCTGGTTACGTGTTACGCCGTCGAGTTATATCCAGGTGGCATTATGAATTTGCTTGTGCTTGAACATCGTGCTTTTTACTATCAGATCTTTTGATCCTGCGAACGTGATAATTCGAACTCCATTATCATTTGGAACGTCGTGTAGGCTCTCTTTACCTATAGTTGGTTGGAAGATGTCTTCCTCTCCCATTTTCGCAGTGAGGTTGTGGGGGTTCGCTACACCACATGGAGAACCAACCCACAATTCCAACAAACCTTGACTGCTAACAGCACGTCACCTTAATCTGACTCCCCATGCAAACCCTGCAATAGCACACATTCACAAACATGCAAAGAACACCCTCCAAATACGCAACAGCATCCGTTCCCAAATCTGCAAGCGTATTCATCCCGAACTTGCAAGAATCCATCTCCCGATCTGTAATGAAAGGCATTTCCATTCCAGTGAACAATTTTTCTACTAATTGAAGTGATTAGTCGACGATTTCTCTTTAGTCTCAAAATAGGCCTCAGTCTCAGCAATTACTTTTTCATTAGTGCTGAGTTTCTTTCCAGCGAGCATTCTTTTAAGGTCTGCAAACAGGAAGAAGTCACTTGGGGCCAGATCTGGAGAATACGGTGGATGGGGATGCCAGCGTAGTGTTATTTCCTGCAATCATCGTTTTCATTGATTTGTGGCAGGGTCCATTGCATTGATGAAGCAGCATCTTTTTCTTCTTCAAATGGGGCCGTTTTTTTCGTGATTTTATCCTTAAAATGCCCCAACAACGCTTTGTAATAATCGCTGTTGATGGTCTGGACCTTTTCAAGGTAATCAGTGAATACTATACCTTGCGTATCCCAGAATACTGATGCCATAACCTTGTCAACCGACTGGTGCGTCTTTCCACGCTTTGGATTCGGTTCATCGCATGCAGTCCATTCGGCTGACTCTCGATTGGACTCTGGAGTGTAGTGATGAAGTCATGTTTCATCCATTGTCACATATCGACGGAACAATTCGTTATTATTACGGTTGAATATTGCTAAATATTGCTTCGAGTCAATGACAAGTTGAAACTTTTGCTTGATTGTGAGTTCACGCGAGTTAAGTAATATAGACTATTTCAAAAAAATATATTTTATTTAATTAAATACTTAAGTCTAAGATTACAAATCTTTTTGATAGTTCTATTTCGAACTTTGGAATTAATTAACTAAACGTTAATTTACATTAAAAAATATATTTGTTTTAATTAATAATAATAGTAAATTGAAGAATTGCTACTTAAAAACCATGCTCACTCAATCAGTATCACAAACGAAATGATTACTGTTTGGTTGATTCATATTTTTATATAATTTTATATATAATCTATAGTCTTATAAGGATATGAATAAATGGGGCATTAACTCGCGGCACCCATTCTGCACAGAACTTTCGCATATCCAAATATTTCTGCACGATATGTCCAATACACTCTTTTAATATCTTCAGACTCTCAGCTATCTCGACCAAGTTAAATTTATGGTCATTCATAATTATTTTGTAAAGATTTTTTATGTTTTCGTCCGTTACAGCCCCTTTCGGACGTCCACTGCGTGTATCGTCTTCTGTGCTTAATGCGCCCCCGTTAAATTTAGCAAACCACTTCTCAACGGTTGATTTTCTTGGTGCAGAGTCCGAATAATGTTTATCAAGCCAAGCCTTGGCTTCAAAAGTATTTTTTTTTGTCATGATAAAGCAATGCTTCATTTAAAAAAATTTTTTTTTATTATTTACTGGCCTGTAGGAACCTGGAAGTTCATGACCTCACCGATTCGGCTCCGCCATTGTTCCCTGTCATGTGCGCTCTCCTTCCACGTTCGATCACCCGATCCGATCTCCTCGAGGTCCAATCTAACATTGTCCTCCCATCTCCGTCGCTGCCGTCCTGTCGGTCTCTTCCCCGTTAGTTTACCGTCAAGAATTCTATGCACGGTCCTATCATCGCCCATTCGCGCTACGTGTCCGGCCCATCTTAATCTTCGCGACTTGATCACTTCATTAACACACGAAATTCTTTTTTATCCATCTTTTTTACAATAACAAAAGTTGCTTTACTCACAATGCTATATCTCACGAACCAATTGTCCGACAGCTGCCAAAATCATACCCGTATCGTTTGGAGATCAGTACTAACTAAAAATCATATGGATTTAATTCTAGTAACACCATCTATGTGTCAGCCTACGAACTTTTCAGGCGACCTGTTACGTCCCTGAAAGCGATGGCCAAATTGGACCAATTACGATTTGAATTGGTTGTTCAGCCACCGTATTCTCCACACTTGGCGCCCAGCGACTATTATTTGTTCCCAAACCTCAAGCGATGGCTCCAGGGAAAGAGATTCAGATCGAGTGGGGAAGTCATCGTGGAAACCGAAGCGTATTTCGAATGCTTGGACGTTTCGTACTACAGAAAGGGCTATACCAAGTGTAAAATCGCTATACCAAGTGTATCACGCTCGAAGGCAAGTATGTTGAGGAATAATTGTAACTTTACTAAAAAAAGCGCATGTTTTCATTAAAAATCCCGGGAATTTTTAGCCTATATAGTGATGACTTGTCCATTACTCCCACCTAATCCTCCTGTTTTCTGACGATAACGTGTTAGATTTTTCATACGCAACATATCAGTTAAGCTCTTGGAACTTCAATAACAAAAAGTAAATCACTCAGTGTATTTCAACCGACATTTTTTTTAAATATTTCTTTCGGACTCCTGATATTCTAATATGTAACTGTCGGTATTTATTTTTTTAGTTTGGCAAGTTCTGGGAAATTTCCCCGGGCCTGAACGGCCATGAATGCGTTCAGGTGGCATACGAATATTCCAGGATGAAACTTCATCCGGCAAGGCAGTACATTGTTCCGATTGCAAACTACGCAACGTCGAGGTTCCAGGAATCCGACCGACAATATCGTAACTGGGATTTTTTGTTTAGGATGTACTGAATGTTATCTACCCTAACTTTGTGTTGGGCTGTGTCCTATCTCTGGAGCTCAATGAACAGAATCACAAATTAATTTCTACATGATGCACTATCTTGTAGGCGTATATGTACCACTAGCGCCATTTTACCCCTATGGAATGAGTGGAATATGTAAAAAGAAAGTTGTGGGGGTTCTTGTAAGCTTGTCTGAAGAACCCCTCATAATTACAACCCAACTCCCATTGTTTCCCGCCAATGCGTCCATGCAGAACATTACTGCATTCAACGCATTATCTGAAAATCCCTAAGAAGAATTCTCACAGCATTATTCAAATTTCCTGCAAAGAATTCTACACATCATACAGCATCATAAATCCGAAACCATTAGGTACCCTTGTCATCGTTAAAATGCTATGACGGACAGCTTGTTTATACAGCTGCAATAAACTGACCCGCGATTCCTTTGTCCAATCGACAAACAATTACCGCACCCCAAGCATTATCATCGAAACCGAATCCTCTAGCATTTCCTAGTACAAACAAGAACTCGGTTCCTACTGCAGTCAGAGAGGCCATAAACATTCAAAACCCATTAGCACCTTTTCCCAATGGCGATGCATCTATTAACGCATCTGCATCACCCACCCACGACTGTATGATGCTCTTATTTGTTTTCAGCACCATTTCTCCCATGAATTGCCGCCTATGATAGCCGCAATGCACAGCGTAAACAATGATCTTTACGATCCCTTTGTTCTTTTTCCCTCGTTTCAGGTTTCGTTTATCCTTTCCTGAAAGCATCGATAAACACGGTGATGTGTATGATCACACATACAGACCACTGCATAAAGAGATCGCAGTCCATTGGTCACACCAGTAAGGAAAGATCGCACTTCCTTGGTGGCGATACCCTAAAGAGAAAATTTTCTCTTTCTTCTCCATACATCACCATTAACCGAGGATTGAAGACAAGTTAAAATTCAATCCTCGGGGAGTCTGTGGGTGTTGTAGATGATGTCTGTCATGGGCATGGATTGACTTCACCCGCCAACATTTACGTCGTCAAAAATTGTCCCCAAAAATTCCAGCACCACAAGGAAAGAAATGAAATGCACTGGTGTTGATTTGATGATGAAATCATAGATCACACTGGGGTTGATTTGAAGTTAATGTTTTCTTTTATTTTCATAAGTATCCACATTTATTTACATAAAAAAAAGTATAAATTTGATTTAGTAAAGTTCACTTCACCTGCGACTTCTTTAGTACTTGAGTTTTTCTTGTATCTATAAGCAACGAATTTAAATAGCAAATTTCGCGTTCCGATTTAGCTAGTGCACTATGAAGTTCTTGATTATTAAGTATTAACTCACGATAGATTTCACGAATCGCGGCGGCGTGATCTCCCTGACCGAGCCGGTCGGGTCTCCAGCCCCGCTCCCGTAGCACTGCGGGACGCGAGATTCAACCGCGAGTGAAAGTTTAATTGAGTCAGATTAAGTAATTAGCAATAATAATTATATTAAAAGTTATTTCTCTTATGACTCCGGTCTAAATAACGTGACAAAATAACAAACAATTAATGTAATAAAAAGGTGGTGATCACCAATCAATCCGTGCGTTTCATTTAATTTTCCTTGCAGCAGTTCTGGGTGTTATCGTTCATTCTTTTCTGTTCGAGAACAATACTGGCGAGGAGAATGCTTTTGGTGGTTAGGGAACTTATGGTGGAGGAAGAAGGGAACCCGGTGCAGTACTCCTGAGCATCCTACTTCTTCCCCTCAAAGTTCCGGGGCGAACAACGGAACTATGTGTTGGCAGGAAGTAGTTTTAATCGGTGAAATTCCGGCATACATCTGCATCGGTTCAAATATATCTTTTGAAGATTTCCACCTTTCTACCGAAAACAGAAAAAGCATAATCTTGTGATATGTAAAATTCATCGAGCACTTGCAATAAATGATTCATAACTGCAATCGATAGATTTTCCAAATATTGTTATATACGACAAATCCCCTCTAAAGTTAACTTTCACGAGTATATCGATGAAATACTCTCCAACACATTCCCTTTCTGTAAGACGATAATGACATATACCGAAAGTATATTCACTAGTAATTGTACAGTCGCCACATACAATAAACACAATGTCCAACATATCAGGACCCCAATACAGCACTCAACCACCAACGCACAAGTAGAAAGAAGCCATAGTACGCTCATAGAGATCAGTCAAGCCTTAGCAGCACAGAACAAAACAGATTCGCTTACGGAAATATTTAATTCGGTTAAACAATATAACCTCACAATCCACTCGGTAATAAAGTGCAAACCAGTAGACGCATATTTTGGAAGGATACCAACTGTAGCGATCCTAAATCGCTACCCCTATCTAAATCCCCAATATCATCGAACAATCCCATAACGCAAATGCCAATTCCATATTGAATCAATGAGCGATAGATTAAACCAAAAGTCAATTTGTCGCACATTGATTCAATTCCACATAATAAACCCAAATCCCAAATTTTCCATTGCTTCATATTCAAATTCCACATTGAGTCACATGTACAACGAATTTAACCAAAAGTTAATTCATCATACATTGACTCAATTCCCAAAATCCTAACATCATGAAATGCTAAATTCAAAGCGCATTTCATGATTCCCCTTCCCAGAATCTATCCAACAAAACCTTTAACCAATTCTCGGAACAAGATTCCAATCGAAGCACGCCAAGTCTTTCGTACGCTTCTTGGAATTTTGACATTAAAATAGTTGACAAAAGTCAACTACAAAAACTATAAAAGGGCAGTGCTTTTCAATTTCGGCATCAGTCTCTTTTCGAAGCCCGAACCGCTGGCCGTTCAATAATCTATATAATTTCAGAGGCCGAATCGCTGGCCGATTGTCAGTTATAAAATCACCCTCGTACTTTTTATAAAATAGAGAAGAATAAACATTACAAAATTATTTTAACTCAATCTTTTCACTTTTCACTTTTCTTTATCGACACTCCGGGCTCTTCTCCCACCGTTTTGGGAAAGCACGGCCCGGAGTACAGAACAACCAAAGAGGTGAAACAACTTCTAGAAATCAATCAACAAACTCTTTTAAAAGTACCATAACAAAAACAGGACAGAGAAAACATATATACCAGGTGAGAAGATATTCGTAAAATTAAATCGTTATAATAAATCTAGCAGCAAATATATTGTCTACTGAGTGAAAGAAGTTCGTGGAGCCACCGTCCTTACAACCAACGGAAAAGAAATACATAAAGACAATATTAGAAAAGATACACTCCAAGATGATAAAATACCTACTCACAGGTCACAATCCTTGAATTAATCTCAGCAGATCACAGTTGGAACTTAAAAAAATGCATCCTAATAGAATCTAAACCGATGTATTTCTACGAAAAATCCGAATTACTTTTACACATATACAACCTAACCGAGGCAAAAACTTTAGTCCATCACCTAAAAAAATTCAAATACAATTCGGTAGAACTCAGATTAATTGATGAAATAGAAAGCCTTTTCGAACAACTATCCTACGATTATACGAGGGTTGCCTTTTATATTTCGGGATTAGAGAACAAAAACAGATATTGATCATCGAAAATCACTTTATTGTTTTTCAAAATATTCCCCATGAAGATCTATACACTTTTGCATGCGTTTGAACCAATTTTCGAAGCACTTTTGCCACTCTGATTGAGGTATCTCCAACACATGCATTCTGAATGCAGCAACCGCTTCTTCAGGTGTCGAAAAACGTTGACCTCTCAGTTTGTTTTTTACGTACGGGAATAAAAAGAAGTCATTCGGTGCCAAGTCAGGACTATACGGCGGATGATCCATCAAATCGATGTTTTGGGTGCTCAAAAATGCAGTTGTCGCAGCCGATGTGTGAGAGCTCGCATTGTCGTGGTGAAGAGTGATCCGTCTTCGGCGGTTGGTTTTCCTGATTTCTTGGAAGACAACTGGCAAACAAATGGTGGTGTACCACTCAGAATTGACTGTTCTGCGTTGTTCTAGTGGTACGGTTGCGACATGTCCAGTTTTTCCGAAAAAACAGGCGACCATTTGCTTGGAAGTGCTTCGTGCGCGAACAACTTTTGTTGGATTTGGCTCATCTTGAAACACCCAGACAGTCGACTGCTGTTTACTTTCGGGCTCATACGCGTAAATCCACGATTCATCACCTGTCACGATGTCATAGATGTGTTTCGAAGCACCGCGACCGTATTTTTTGAGCATTTCTTTCGACCAATTGACACGAGCCTTTTTTTGGGCGATTGACAAATTGTGTGGGATCCAACGCGAACAAATTTTTTTGACAGTCAAACGTTTATGCAATATTGAATGTATGCTGGTCTCACTAACGCCTAAGGTTGTCTCAATCTCACGATAGGTCACATGACGATCTTCCAATATCAGTTCCCGCACAGCATCAATGGTTTTCGGAACAACAACTGATTTTGGAAGAATTCATCTTGGAGTGAACTACGACCACGATTGAATTCACCTTACCATCGATAAACACTGGTCCTTGATGGAGCTTCATCGCCAAAAATTGAATTATGTTCATCCATGCACTGTTGCTGAGTTAATCCACGCCGAAAGTTGTAAAAAATAATCGCACGAAAATGTTGACGATTTAATTCCATTTTTGGGCCGAGATGAATCTTTTAAGTTACTGTAAACAACACAAATAGCGCTCGTATGTCAAAACGTTCTGAGTGCGCATAACCTCAAAAATGTCCAACTTTACGACAGAGCTGTCAATTGCCGGATTGCAACACTAGGGTTGCCAAATCCCGAAACGTAAGAGGCAACCCTTGTAGAAATAAACGATCACTTAACATGTTAGGCACAGCACTAAAATTTATAACAAGCAACCCAGACCATAACGACTTCGTAGCGATAAAGGAAGGTTTAAATAAACTATATGAAAACAATAATAATCAAATAGGATTGAACCAACATTTTAGAGACAGACTGAAAATGCTAGGGAATACACAGAACTTAGGTATCCTGCAAGAAATCTTGAACTACCTAAATGAAATTACTATAGTGATAAATAACACAAGAGGTAACATACTCGTGTCACCAACAATTAAATTAAATGAAGTAAAACAAATAATTAATCATGAAAAAATCGATGTACCTATAACTAATATCCTAGATTACGCAAAAATCCATATATTAAGACACGAACAGTTAATTTTTGTTATATATAAATACCCTGTAATAAATAAAAATGTAAAACCTTTAAAATACACGCCTTAGAATTTAGACATGGAAAATATGTTTTTAAAGAAAAATAGCAAAATGTAACAATAAATTTAAAAACGTAAAACACTGTAAGGAAATAATTAACATAAATATATGCCAACTAGACTTAAGAGACATTTGCACATTTATAATCATAATTAAGATATACGTACTTTATAAGATAATACAGCTAATATAAAAAATCCTCAAGAGAAGAAATCTCCAACGTGAACAACATAGACTCAATAACCTGTACTTGAAAGAATTAGAACGATTTCAGATGACGACTCAGCCATGAGGACATGTCTTATTAACCGATGGGGGAGTTAAGTCACCAAGTCCCATCACCATAGATAAGATACCATCATCATATACCAACCAGAAGATGAATCGTCTAATCCCAAACAAGTATAATCTATAAGTCCCATACAACATGACGAAAATACATCACCATCCAAACTACTAGATGTCGCCTCAGATAATCTTAACGAGTCGAAAGTCAGATAATAATTAACGAAGGATTCTACTTCCTCTTTCATCTGTGAGACTCGTGGAGTCAACACTATTTTAAGCAGTATAATAGTAATAGTAATGCCTTATTATTGATTAAAATAAATATATTTTTTAATTAAATTAAATATAGTTTTTTAAAATAAATGAACGTGTAGTTAATTAATTCCCGCACTCTGTATAGAGGCTTGAGTGTATTTAGAAATATATTTTCGGTTATGCCGAAGACGCCACATGTAAAACAACATCGTGGGATTCCCAGGAACACGCGCCAATTTGCGAATAATTACCTGACTCCTGGGAAGACGCCGCGTCAAAAAAAAAAAAAAAAAAAAAAAAAAAAATATATATATATATATATATATATATATATATATATATATATGA
This sequence comes from Microdon myrmicae, assembly GCA_963931805.1. Taxonomy (NCBI): domain Eukaryota; kingdom Metazoa; phylum Arthropoda; class Insecta; order Diptera; family Syrphidae; genus Microdon; species Microdon myrmicae. Next base: position 168,071,821 of record OZ007498.1, on the reverse strand, counting down.
CATCATGCAAATATTTTGTTAAATAACCGTGAAATGGTTGGGAGACATACATAAGCATCTTTCGGAGCATGTCTGATGGACCCCTTCGAGAAAAAAAAAAATGGGTCTCAGCGCTATAGGTTGGCCTATCCCAGAAGTAAAAAAAAAAAAAAACGAAGAAATTTGTCATTGCGTAACCGGGTTCGTTATCGAATCTCTGTCGACGTTCGACTGATAACGGCATTTTGTAACATCGGTTTCACCACATCGAATGGACACCAATATTTCCGAAACCTGATATCCTTGCTAGGCTAATAACCTTGCCCGGAAAAACAAATTATTATGGACAATTTAACAAGTCTCGGATAAGGACCGGATATTGGTGGAGAGACTTGCTAAATAAGGCCAAGACCGGATCCCGGTTGTAGTGCCGATGATGATGATGATGATATCCTTGCCCTAACTGAGCCCAAGGTCGATTGGTCAACTGATTCGACATATCTTAGTTGCTCAGGATATGACTTGCATTCGAGAATCCGTTTTAAGGATGGAGTCTGCGTCCTCACGCAGTCCGATACCGCTTGCCAAACAATGGAGGCGCTACAATCCAATAACTTGGACATCATGTTGTTGAAGGTCGTGCTGAGGAATTCTGTTAAATTTCCTTTTTGTCTTTACTGCTCTCGGAATGACGATCGTCCAGCCACACTTTTCAAACACCTTTCACGTACCGTCGACTTGATACAGACCAACCACCCGCCTGCTGCAATTGTCGTCCTTGGTGGTTTTAATGCATACAACCCAGGCTGGTTGGTATATTCTAACAAAACCGACGACGCTGGGAGGCTAACGAAGATGTTCGCTGTTAGCCGCAATTTTACTCAACTCGTGAAGGAACCTAACCGAGTGCCGGATACCGGAGGTGATTATGCGAACACCTTAAACCTGTTGTTGACATGAGAACCGAGTGTTTATACCGTGGAAGTTTTTGCCACACTCGGAAACTCAGATGACTGCCTAGTATCACTTGCATTTCAAGCGAATAACCGACCTAAGCAGCGTCGCCGTGAATGGAGGTATGGGGCTAGCAACTGGGACGATTTGCGAGATTTCTTCGCATCCTTTGCGTGGTCGGAAGTGTGCTTTGGAGACTCCGATGTTAACGCACACGCGGAGTCAGTCACGGAGATTATTCTGCTCGGGATGGAAATTTACATTCCACATTCCACCAGACGAATTTCATCTGATAAATATTGGTTTGATAAAAAATGCGACCAGATTACGGCGGCAAAGAATAGGGCTTTTAAACAATGGGGCACTAAGCCAACCGATGTGAACAGACGACCAGACGATTGATACCACGAAGAAGGTGCGGGGTACGAGATCGCGACGCCACCATGGGCGAGAGTACTACCTCGTCTCCACCAATTCTGTCACTAAAGTTTCGACACATCCTTCGCGAGCCAACAAACCGAACACCAAAATACGGAGCGAACAACACGGAAAATAACGCACAGGTTTAATTGGTGATCACCGTTTTTATTTCTTTGATTCGACTTATATTAGTATTACATTGGTTTTTACTTATTGGATTTTAATACTCACGCGACGGACTTGATTTTAATTACTTTAAAAATTATTACCCACACGACTCCGGGTATTTTTACACGTCTCCGCAGTGACGGAGAGCGGGAGCGGTATGACCATTGTGGTCAGCAGATGGAATTTGACTCCACGATATTCAATCGTTTGGGGTGAAGATCGTTGGTAGTACACATGTATGTGTGTACATGGGTTCTTTCATGGGACACCAAGAGAACGGACCTAAACAAAGAAAGGGAAAATGTGCATTCATGAGAAGTGAATTCCGCTAAGCAAACAAGCCGAATCTCATTGGATGCTAATTGGGTTTGTGTTTTCTTATACTGCTGCTGATGAGAAGCAGATCCCAAAATATGAAAAGACAAAGGGAACGTTTGGGTCTTTGTCTGAGATGTGCATTGCGGCTAAATAAATAGGCGGCAGTGTAATGTGGAAATGTGCTAATGGGTTTTAGCTAGATTACCGTGAATTGGTGTTTATTGCATCGCTGCCAAGGGTAAGTATACCATGTCTATTTGCATTTGCTTATGCCGTAGGATTTAATTGGTGCCAAGAGACGCGATATGCGTATATTTGTTTTGGTCCCTTGGGTGTAGGTGGCCAGCCAATGTGTATGTATGGTGATTTATGATGCAGTTAATGAGGACGGGACATAGGCGACGCAATGATCATTATCCCTGGTTGGGATGGTTACATGCTATGTGAACCGATAAGTTTTCTTTTCAGGAATATGCAGTTTGGAACAGAATTCTTAAGAGGAATTTTGAATTCAAATAAATGAATGCAGGTAAGAATTCTCTTCCAGGAGCTTTTAGGTAGGTACATTTGGTGAATTTTGATGCGTGAAGCATTTACAGGTGCTTAATGCGATTGCATTAGCAGACAGTTGATACAGACTGGGTTGTAGGGATGGGGGTTCTTTAGGTAAGTAGTCAGTGGGGTTTGGCAGAACCGCCACAAAGGCTTACAACAACAGAGTGACCAATAAACTCCTTGAGTGCCCTATTGGTTCGCATCCCTTCTAGTCAATGGCACGGGCTGTCAGTAGTAACTTTGCTTCCTCCTGTTAGTCAGAAATTCAAAAGATAAAGCTAATGTGTTCGCGAATCTATTTTCAAATCTCGTTGTCGGCCTTTTGGAGCCAACTATGATCGCGCCGGTAAGGTGTTCGATGCGGGATGTGAGGTTCCGCCCGCGTACTATTCAACGCATTCTACGTGAACTAGACTGTAAGAAAACAGCCGGTCCGGTCCTTAAGAACTGTGCTCCAGAGCTGTCGTAGGTTCGTGCCGGGCTCTTCCGCGTATCTTATGCACGGAGGACATTTCCTACCTGCTAGAAGCGGGCTCGAGTTTAGCCAATCCTACAGAGGGGGGAAAAGTGTCACCTGCAAAATTACCGACCGGTAGCATTACTGTTTATGTTGTGTACGGTGGAGGAAAAAGTCATCAATGCCGAGCTTAATAAGTATTTGGAGTGCAACGACAGGCGATCCATGAGAGATCTTTTGGCCCTTATAACCGATATGTGGACTTCTGCAATTGAACGGCATGTTGAGTCAAGGGCGGTCACATTGGATATCTCCAAGGCCTTAGACCGCGTCTGGCACAGGGCGCAATTCGGTTTATATGTGCTCCACAAGACAATCCGACAGATCGCACCAATTTGCGGCTCATCTCCCGATAGCGCGAACATCTCTGGATCACAACTTGTTCCGTTACAAAGCGGGAAAGCTTTGGAATTCCCTCCCCGCGTGATTGCTTCCGGAGCGTTACAACTAGAAACTGTTAAAAAAGAACTGCAACAGTTAATTGGTACTATTTCGGGGCACCGTATCGGCGCTATAGGTTTGCCTATCCTGAGAGAAGTATAATAAAAAAATATGTACATCCTTTCGTTTATTTGTGAACTCGTCTTTCAATGCTACGGACCTTTTGATATTCAACCAAGCCCTACCATGTTCTTTGGTATTGTTGTATTGTTTACTAGGACATTCAGTCCTTAACTTCCCTTCATCTTCGAAACACAATCCCGACCTATATGAGTACTGCTAAGGAGGTTTAAATATGTGTGATTTCCTCGCCATTCACGTTTAGCATTTCTCCAAAAGATGAACTCTAAAGATCCGAATTTAATTTGCTGATACAACATCCTACCTTCACACAATTTCGGCAATACACTTGCCCACGCCCTATGTTCATCCTATCTGTCATTAGCATCGACAACGACAAGTGAAGGCAGTCAATCACCAGTTGCCATTTTGTGGCGGTCATTTTGGTTGCAGGTAATAGCTATACAGGATGTTGAGACTGGATTGCGATTAAATAGATATGATAATCTCTTGCCTCTATTTCTATGCCGTGTCTGTCTTACTTACCTATCAGTGATAAGGACATCTATACCCCAAACTCAATAAAATTGCATAAAGAATCTATCAAAGATGAAAGTTAAATAAATGACAACATTTACGAGCGAATCCAAACTGCGATCCAGCATCGCAGGTAATTTCTGATTTGCCTCATCCATTAGCCACACTCCCTATGTCAGGGATCCTTTTAATAAAATCGAATCTTGGCATTTACACCAGCCCCGTGAACCCGCAATTCAATTAGCCAAATGTAAAGTGTTCAAATATAAAAGAGAAAAAATTGACAAATAAGTAGAGAGTCCTTAAGAGGACTTCCTTCTACGCAGGCAAAGAATAAAATTCAACTATAAACAATGGGAAAGGTAAAACACTTCACTTCCACTGCGTCGGACTCTTATCCTTTTTCGAAAAGCAACCCTGTGAAGGAAAACTCTGCCACAACGAGGTGAAACAGGATCTAAAAGGGTTTTCCATTTCGAGTTTGCTTCCCTTCTCCACCGAGAATATTCGATTATTGGCTCCAATCCACTTTGCTTGGCGCCAAGAAAGGAAGTAGGAATCTGTGATTTTTCATTTCATCGTTTTCTACATCACCCATTCAACCAATTGACTAATTGCAAATTCTCTGAGCTCTTCAAGGATGAGGCATAAATGCAGTTGTTTACGAATACAAAATAATAGATGAACTGCAAGTAAGGATTTGTTTTATTATTATTCATCCATTGGTTCATGGATGAGCTAACTACAGCAATGATCCTTCATCATTGCAAAAATAAACAACAACAACAACGAACGGAAACAATACGCAACATCCATGCCAGAATGCACAGGCTCTAATTTTCATATCGCGGTTGGAAAAATTGCACGTAGCCAATCAAGCGAAGAAATTGGTTCTATTGTTTTGCTGGAGATTGATGCAAATGTGAGGTCCCAGCCATTTGCCCTGTGGTTTCCCATGGGTTAAAGGGTTGATTTGCAGTTGTATTGCACCTTTTGTGGTACCTAGTGAAATGGTATCCTTATGAGAAAGGATGATAACGTTCTGACGTTATCCGATGTGGATCAATACAACAAAGGGTTGCATGATTATTTTAAGAGATTCTAAAGACTTCATCGATTGTCTCTCGTTCAAGTTTATAAGCGATTATTGTATTACATGTGCCGGGATCTGAATGAGGGGTGCTTGTTGATCCGAAAGTCATTATCCTTGAACTAATTGGAAACGTCGGTCGTTTTGCGGGAATATGATTTATGACATAGGACAGTTAGAAGTCTTACAAACAAATATGTGTTTTAGTTATTCTATTTGGTTAAGGTATTTCTAATAGGTGTGCAAGTAGAAACTCGACTTTTTGGGTTTCTTTTATGTATCTTTTCCATTGAATGCAATCTAAATGATATTGCTTGGTGAGAAACTCCTAACTGTTCTGCAAGCTCTTCTTTGACATGGATTTTGTCGTCAAATTTTTTTCTGCACCTGGGCGTGGGCGCCCTTAAGACTAAAATTTCCTTCACGAAATCTTTTAGTTTTTTACTGTTGAATGAAGCACAGAATGTTCACCCAAAGTCAAATTATTCAATTCCATACCTTGAGCAGGATTTTTATTCATTTGAAGACAGAATAGAATCCAATAGGATAAATGTTGCTTAGATGCATCCATCTCTTATACAACTGATGCACACGGAAAGACAGCTTGTTAACGACTAAAACTTAGTCATAAAAACAGCAATGATCAAGCTACATATATCTTTTTAGTGCAATCAACTTCAGAGCCGAGTTAGTACTTCCACACCTATTATTTATTATATAAGAACATTAAATTAAAAAAATGGTAGAATCAATAAAATTACGTTAATATTTGTTAATCTTCCTCATCTAGCTTCTACGACGTTACTAGAACAGATACAGCAATTGAACTAGCGTATAATTACGCGTGAGGCAAAATTGTTTTGTGTGGAACGAAGTATTGTACCAAACACGGGCAAAGGTTCTACTTCGCCTTCACCGACGTCACTATAAGTTCATCAAACGTTCAGCCGCTGCAATTGTGTTCCCAAAAAAAAAAAAAAAAACAATCGCACCAAGGGCAAAATAGGCGCACTGAGAGGGAAGCACAAACGAAACTCCGAAACACCAACACAGGAAGTAAAAGACACTAGATTGTTTTGGATAATATCTAGATATTTATTATTCATTTTATATCACTGCCGCGAGATTTTTTAATTATAGTACACACCATACTAGCGAAAAGACTTTACCTCATCATCACAATAAAAGAAACTAGACTCACGGTTGAAATTTCGCTTGCCCGCAGAGCTACGGACAGCGGGAGTGAACACGACCGTGGTGGTGGGCGGATGTAATTGGACTCAGCGATAAACGGCTCGCGCAGAGCCGACTCGCTAATGGGGTGAGTTTTGGTGGTGTGGTGGTAGATATCTTCTCCGCTAAGGATATGTTTTACCTACCCCCAGAGAAACGTAAAGTCTCTCTTGGTGGAATAGATAACCAGATCTCGTAATGAAGATCATGGTGGTATGTGTGTGATCCTTTAGATCTGTGTTGTTCACTCATGTGCGAAGGCAATGGCAAAACAAGGCAGGCAGGCGGCAAGGAGAAAGGGATCGAGAAGTCGTTGTCTAAATAAATAGACGACGATGCATCGAAGAAATGTGGTAAGAGAAAAGATGAGACGAGGGCATCATAAAAGTCTTAGATGAGTGATGCCCTTGTGTAAATATACGAATACACATTGGGAAAGGTGCTAATGGTTGCGATACTTTATGCAATGAAAATTGTATGTCGTATCTTGGGTCGGTGGCTGAAACGAATTTGCTTGCATTTGTATATGCTGGATAATTCGTTTCGTGGCTAAGCACGAAGTTGTGATTGTTTGTTTGTTGAATCTATTGCAGCCGGTAAATAACCGTGTTGCTATTATGCTGGTGATGCTAAAGCAATTTAGGTATACGATGGGTGGTCGTGTACCGTATCTTGCTGAACGAAACGGGATCGAATTTTTATGTATGTTTACATGCGAAGGAATTCGGTTTATGACACTAGACGCTAGTGTTTGCTTTTGTCCTTGGACAAAAGGCTGCCGAGGCCGTTGAATTGCCAGGGACATGCGGTGTGCATGTGGACGGCGGAATTGCTTGGCATACCAGAGTGCCGGATGATTTAGGGATTCATGATTAGTTAAGGAAGAATTCTTATCGGGAATTTGTATGCGAACAGATGCATGAAACGCAAGGATTCTTTACAGGGACTTTTAGATTATAAATTGCTCTATTTAATGCGTAAAGCATTTAAGGTGATAATGTGATTGCATTAGCGAACTTAATGAAGTTGGGTAGCAATTATGGGGGTAAGTGGGCCGTGGGGATTGGCGGAACCGCCACAGTTTCACCAACGTTATTGTTGACAGGAGTTTCTTTATTTTCTCCCAAAACATTAAAATTTGCTGACATTTTTCCGCTTTTTCTTTTATCTCTTTATTTATTTATTTATTATTATTATTATTATTATTATTATTATTATTATTATTTCTTTTTTTTGTTTTTTTTTTTTAGTCTTGCTCGTTCTCCGTGTAATTTGGTGACAAAAAATAACGGAAATCAAATATGTAAGCAGTCACCCATATAGAGTAACTACTCGTTCTCCTATCAACGACACTTAGCAAAAACATCTATTGCCAATTCTTCAAAATAACATAGTTAATTAAATTTTTAATTATCAGTTTTGTTTAGTTTGGGTAGATGAACGATGACCAAATTAGCAGATTTAGTTTATTTTAGGTTTCTTTTTAATTATCATCATCATCATCGGCACTACAACCGGGAACCGGTCTTGGCTTTATTTAGCAAGTCCTGAGGCTTGTTAAATTTTCCATAATGATTTGTTTTTTTGTCGGGCATTAGTCTTGCGCCAGTCTTTTTAATTATACTTAATATTAAATTATATTAATTATATTAATATTTCATTATATTAATATTATCAGGAGAGGCGAATCTATAGTGCTCCGAGATGCCACCAAATATCAGTTGCCGGTGTGGAAACACTTGCGCGGAGAGGGAATTAAACAAGTTTTCCCGCTCTATAATGGAACGAGTTCTAACGCAGAGATTTTCGCGCTTTCGGGAGATGAAACGCAAATTAGTGCGATCAGTCGGATTGTCTTGTGGACCGCATATAAACCGAACAGACAGAGGTCAGCAATGCGCCTTCGATGTGACAGCGACTGTAGTCCCGACGTCAGCGCAGTGTCCCCAATCAGGCGGATCGCTCGCCTCTGTATGCTCTCAAATAGGTTGATGGTATGTTTAGGAGCAGAGCTCCAAACATGAGAGCAATATTCGAGCGCGGGTCTAATTTGGGATATATACAGGAGAAGAAGTTGCGCCGGAGTATAGTATTTCTTGGCTCCAAAAAGATAACTCAGTTTTCTAGAGGCGGTCCCGACGATATTCAACACGTGTTTATGGCACGGTACTTTCCCACAAACCGTGACGTCGAGCTATTTCATGCTTTCCCCAGATTGGAGGGCCTAGCTATTCATCATCAGCTGTGGAGCCGATAATCCACTTTTCTTTGTTAATGTTGTATATTGTGTGTTCGTTGCATTGAAGCCGATCAGATTGGCCTTTTCCCACTGCAGGACCTTATCCAGATCCCGATTCAGAGAGTCGATCTAGCTACATCTCATCTGGTGCGACGTTGATGCTGTTTTTTTGTTTTATATCCGCATTTATTTAACAATTCAATTACATATTTTACTTAAGACTAAATGTTAACTTCTATTTTACAAATATCATACTTACATTAACTTACTGGCTTTTCGCAAGCACTCTAAATTATACATTATCATTTTTCATATGCCTTTCGGCGTACAATAACTGTTTTTATAACATGCCACAATAATTGATGTTTTATTTTTAATATTTATTCAATTTTTTTCTATATCGTGTATTATTTATAAGTTTTTTTTTAATTACATATATAGGGGGTTGACAAGTAAAATAAAAAAAATGAAAAACACGAAACAAAACGGACAAACAAACAAGGAAGACAAATAAAAAAAAAATAAATAAAAGTAAAAAATTAAAATTAAATTAAAAAATTAAATTTTAATTAAAAGAAAAATAAAAAAGAAATTAAAATAATTGGGAATTGGGAATAGGGGGAAGGAAAGCGGTGGGCCTGAGAGGCGTACTATGTTTGGGGACGTATAGTCCTTTCTTCATCACTGATCCACCACCAGTTGGGATGGGATCGACCTTTTATTGATTTATATCTTTCACCGCTCACCATAATAAAACGCAGGCGATCTGGAAAATTCGAGATATCGTTATCGTGGAGAATTCGTTTATTCCTGGCACCACGCAAAGCGTGGTAAATAATAGGGACTCCACGTTTGTCTTGGATAAGTCTATAGCGTTTGGGATGATAGTGAAGAACGTGTGATTCGAACTGACGCTATGACAGTTAGAATCACCAACAATTGAACCAATGCGTAACACATCAGGCTACTGGCCGTACTTAGAATTCGATTTTTAAACTCAAGTATATTCCACTGATGTGAATTGTTTTGTTATCGCCATGGTATACGGCTCTGTGTCATTGCAAATCCGTTTTTAGCTGCTGTAAGAGGAGCTGCTGTATGCTTATCAAAGTAAAGATTCTGAACAAACCAGATTCCAAGGTATCTGACTACAGTTTTTACTTGTAGTGGATGGTTATTACTTCCTGCAATGGAACATTTTTTTCAAATTCCGTTTTTTATCCCTTGATGCACTGGACAGGGGCGTTCTGAAAAGGATAGTCTCTGTTCTTTGCAAATTTATTTTTAATTTCCAGTCGTCGCAAAAACGTTTGATTTTGTTGAAATCATCTTGCAGAAGTCTGTTGATGACATCAATCTTTTCTCCAGATCTATACAGAACAATGTCGTCGACATACGCAATTGCATTGTTGAGAAAACCCACTAGATCACTAGTGTAAATGTTAAATAAAATGAGAGAATTCACGGCTCCTTGTTGTAGGCGGTTTTTGATGTGGAAAGTCTTGTTAGGGATTATATCTCCACATTTCACTACAAATTGTTTACCCATTATCATAACGTAGATAATGTATAATAAATATTTGGGCATACCTACATTTGATAATTTATTATATACAAGCCCTTCTATCGAAGGACTTTTCAAAGTCAACTAAACAGGCCGCTATGCAATGTCGTTTCGCCTTGTTCCACTGTATGTCGGAAACAAGTTTTGTCGCTGCATGAACTGTGTCATGTTGCGATCGAAAACCAAACTGGTTGTTCGGAATAATACCATTTTCCTCACAGCAGTTAGTCAATGCTTTATTTATTATTTTCTCGAATACCTTGCTGATGTTCGGAAACAAACTAATCGAGCGAATATTATCTGGATTGCTCCTGTCCTTGCCTTTTTTGGGGATGGGATGGACTAGTGAAGATTTCCATTGGGTCGGATAATATGCAGTATTTAGAGTGTTACTGAACAAAAAAGTGTAAACCTTCACTAATTCAAGAGGTATATGCTTTAGAACAATGTTTGGAAAACTACCTATTCCAGAAGATTTTTTGTTTTTAAAGGATCTAGGAATGTACGTCAGTTCATCCTTGTGTACAAATATGCTAGTGTTTAGATTTCTAAGTGGGGAATCCGCTCTATTATTTTCACTTAAGATAGTGAAACTTCGACTTAAGAGACGCCAATTGTTAAGTTCGTTGCGTAGCGAAATATGTTTTTGGAGAGCCATTTACCAACTCAAAGTTGGTTCGAAACAAGCACCAATTGAGTTCGCTTTTTTGCGGATCCTCGACTATTATGAACTCTTCGCTTGAGTTAATGTGTTGCAGCGTAAGTCCTGCGTTCAGCAGAGTTTGACAATTCTCGGGATGTCTTATAATCTTTCCTTCGAAAGACTGTATTTATTTGAGGGAACATATTCGGTCCACTAGCCTTAATGGCTTGAATTCTGTTGTTCCAGTCTTCATTAATTACTGATCTATAGTTGCAACGGATCAGTTTTTGAAGATTTTTAATTAGTGACTTAATTGTTTTTATTTCCTGGCTATTTGGTTTGCTGAACTGTCTGTGTGAGCAGTTTTCACTTAGAGAGCAGAATATTCTTTTGCCTATACAGCTCGTCGATCGTTGAGTTTATGGGGGTAGAAGTATGTTAGTCAACGTATGATTCGGATTCACTTTGTCCCCCGACGATATTATTCCGCCGAAAATTGTTCACCAGAAGGAATAGAAAACACTGTTTTTATTTTGTTACTTTATTTGTTCTTCGAATTTTTATTTTAAAATCTAGGCGTTGATACAAGTCTATTTTTTTGGTTACAGGAATTTTTTTTTTTTGTAATGCACAATTGGTTTTGTTTTAACACTTCCTTTCTCGGTACTGCGACCGCGGTAATTGTGACTTATCTTGCGGCGGCGTGACCAACCGCGGTAAAGTATGACCAGCGACTGACTGGAATTAGGTATGATTGGGTAATTCTGGATTTGCACAGCTATTAGCCAATCATCATCGCACTCTCTCATGAATCTTTTCAGTTGCACGTCTCATTGAGGTGAATAATACTTGCACATCATTCGATAGTCGCTGGGCATGCGACGGATGAAAAGAACAAAAGAGAGAGCGCAATGACTTCGGGCTTGGCTTAGGTTGTGTGCTTGTATCAATGCAGTCTCTGAGGATGACCTACTGCTCTAGTGCGATTACCGTGGTGATCTCAGAGTGCATTGAACCCGGGGAAGATAGAAACGGAATGGAGAGGGAAATGTTTTGTGGCTATTCACCTGTAAGAAGAGATCATTGATCCCAAGCGAATAGATGCTCTGGGTAAAGTGAATAGGACGCCGACTTGGCTAGGGAAATCTGATCATTGGAACTAAATTAAATACTTTAATAATTTCCCCAGCGATTGCATGATTATGCAACCGCGTCGTTTGACCAGACTATACCGTTGCTAACCGAGATGTTGCGATTTCCTGTGGAAATCTCATGGGTTAGCGAAATGGAGTTGCCGTATGGCGAAAAGATAGCTAAACTCAATTATGCATTATGTGCATAGGATAGTGAGTATAGCTGTGCGTTGTTTTGGGAAACATGTTTTGCAGGTGAATAGCTTGTAAGGGGGATAAGGGTAGAAATGACGCCCTGAAAGCTGTCGAAATACGGTATGAAATTGTGGGTTGGTTCTCCATGTGGTATAGAGAACCCCCACAACTTCCTGTATCGGTTTGTATGGCTCTCCATGTGAGACACTTTTGGGATAGAACGATTCATTGTATTAGTAACAATGTTGTTCATCGTCGAAAGATAATGATCAATTTCGTCATTATGAAGATTTCTGTCAGTTGGTGGATCTATTGGAGCGTAGATCACTGTTATCCCAGCATTTCAAACGTTTGCTTGGTAATGTTTCGTTTTTCTTCGGTTTCTAAATTACTTTTCGCCGTTAGAGTTTACCCAGTGAATGAAAAATGAAAATCAAGGCAAAGGATTTTAAAACTTCGGAAAAAAAACTAAGGAGGGAAAAATAAAACGTCTTTAAAGAAACCTGCCGGCAGAATTAAAAGGGTATTAATCGTATTAAATAAAAAAAGAAGAAATTTGAAGAATTTAAGTTAAGAAAATGTTAAACTATAAGCTTATTTGTGTTTTTACTGTATGGTATTAAATTATTATTTTTTTTTAATTGAATTCGAGGAACTGTTAGAGAAACGAAAAACCCCGAAAACTGTGTTTGCCTTGGTTTACGTGAATTTATTTCAGCACCAAGTGCAAAGATTATTTTTAAATGGATCACAAAAACTTTAAACAAATGGATCAACATTAATCAATCAAGGGCGTCCAAACTGAGAGACTATACCAGAGGTTAGTCAGTAAGTTAGTGAACAGCGTGAGAGAAAATCCACAATAACTGACTCGTAAGAGAAATCTTGTACTATTTATTAAGATGACCGCTTCACGAAGAATTGTTTACCTCAAAAGGCATAAAATTCAACCGACACAACTATTGAAACCGGATGATCTATTGGAAGAGATATTCACTAGTAAACTTGTGGCGTTTCTAACAGATACACACACAATACACAAGCAAATAGCGAAGAACACTGAACCAAAATCGAATAAGAAAATGAATCAGAGCCCTATACCATAGCGATAACATAACAAATCCACATCAGTTGAGTGTACTTGGGTTTAGAAATCGAATTCGTACACACGGCCAGTAGCCTGACATGTTACGCATTGGTTAATTTTTGGGGATTCTAACTGTCATAGCCTCAGTTCGAATCACACGTTCTTCACTATCATCGCAAACGCTATAACCTCATATCCCGAATATGAGATAATGATCCTCACCGAGGTCGGATCTTACTACTATTTATTGGCCTGTAGGAACCCGGAAGTTCATGACCTCACCGACTCGACTCCGCCATCGTTCCCTGTCCTGTGCACTGTCCTTCCACGCTTGACCAGCCGATCCGATCTCCTCAAGCTCAAGCCTGACATTGTCCTCCCATCTCCGTCGCATATATGTTACAGACACTTACAGTCATTTTAATTATTCAGATTAGGTTTTAGCAGTTGAAAAGGTTATACAGTTTAGTGTTCTCGACGATTTTCTACTTTTACCCACAATTCACGCTCGATCGTAATTTTTTTTTGGTGAAAAACAAACCCGTCATTTCGACTAAGCCACCAGCCCTGTGAGTAGGGCGTTAGAATATACTCACAGCTAGGCCAGCTTGTCGTAAGAGGCGACTAAAGGCCGAGTGGTAGCCGGGGTCCCAACGCCCTGTGCGCCCGGTGAAATACCACCCCATCAAGCTTTAGGCTCCGTGAAATGGTCGGGAGAAATCCCTGGCCATCTTTCGGTGCTTGGCTGATGGACCGGTTCGAGAAAAGGTTGGTTAGGTGGTAGTCGGTCCCAAGGTGAGATACCACCCCGTCACGCTGTACATTCCGCGATATCGCCGAGAGAAATCTTCGACGGTGTTTCGGATGTGTGGCTGATGGCCCAGACCGACACGGGGATAAGTCATGATGGTGTCTTCTGATATAAAGAATTCCGGAGGTAAACTATTCTCCCATTCGGATCTCCGGCGGGGACTATGTCAGGGGAAACATCATGCAGATATCATGATAAATAATGGAACTTTGAGAGGTTCGTCATCGCATAACCGGGCTAGCTCTCGAGGCTCGGCCCACGCTCGACTGGTGACGGCATTTTGTAACATCAGGGGCATCGGTTTCACCAATACCAATGTAAACGCCGTCCACCAATATTTGCAAACAACGAAACCTGATATCCTTGCCCTAACTGAGACCCAGGTCGATTCGTCAACTGATTCGACATATCCTCGTTGCTCAGGATACGACTTACATTCGAGATTCCGTTTTAAGGGCGGAGTCTGCGTCTTCGCGCGGTCCGATCTGGCTTGCCAGAGGATGGAGGCGTTTGAACCCAATAATATGGACATCATATGGTTGAGGGTCGTGCTGAGGAATTCCGTTAAATTTCTTTGTTGTCTTTACCGCTCCCCGAATGACGATCGACCGGCGACATTTTTCGAACATCTTTCATATACCGTCGACTGGATACAGATCAACCACCCAGCTTCTGAAATTATTGTCCTTGGCGATTTTAATGTGCTCAATTCCGACTGGTTGTTACATTCTAACAGAACTGACGAGGCTGGGAGGCTGGCGGAGATGTTTGCTGTAAGCCACAACTTGACTCAACTCGTGGGGGAGCCAACGCGAATACCGGATGCCCGAGGCGATTATGCGAACACCCTGGATCTGTTTTTGACATCCGAACCGAGTATTTATACCGTAGAGGTTTCTGCGCCACTGGGAAACTCAGATCACTGCTTGGTATCTGTAGCGCAAGCACTTGCATACCAAGCGAATAACCGGCCTAGGCAGGTTCGGCATGTATGGAAGTATGGGGCTGCTAACTGGGACGATATGCGAGATTTCTTCGCATCCTTTCCATGGTCGGAGGTGTGCTTCGGAAACTCCGATGTTAACGCTTGCGCGGAGTCGGTATCAGAGATTATTCTCCTGGGGATGGAGATGTATATTCCACATTCCATCAAACGAAGTTCGTCTGATAAACCTTGGTTTGACAAAAAATGCGAGCAGATTACAGCGGCAAAAAATAGAGCTTTTAAGCAATGGCGCTCCAATCCCACCGATGTTAACAGAACGAATTTTATTAGAATCAGAAACGCGTTCAACCAGGCGATTGATACCGCGAAGAAGACTCACAACGACAGGGTGATCAATAAGCTCCCTCGGTGCCCAACTGGTTCGCGCTCCTTCTGGTCAATGGCAAGCGCTGTCAGCAGTAACTTTGCTTCCTCCTCTTTCCCTCCGTTGGTGACAGACAGCGGGACGTTAGTCACGAATTAAAAGGATAAAGCTAATGTGTTCGCGAATTTATTTTCCGCGAATTCAAACCTCGATCCCGGTCTTTTGGAGCCACCTGTGATCTCGCCGGTACAGTCTTCCATGCGGGATGTGAGATTTCGTCCGCGCACTATTCAACGCATTCTACGTGAACTGGATTGTAGGAAGGCAACCGGCCCGGGCGGAATACCAGCAATAGTTCCTAAGAACTGTGCTCCAGAACTACCGCCGGTTCTTGGCAGACGTTTCCGCTTATCTTATGCACGGAGGACCTTTCCTGCATGCTGGAAGATCGCTCGAGTTCAGCCAATCCCAAAGAGGGGAAAAAAGTGTCTTCCACAAAATTACCGTCCGATAGCATTACTGTCTATTTTATCTAAGGTAATGGAAAAAGTCATCAATACAGAGTTGGTTAAGTATTTGGAGTGCAACGGTCTTCTGAATGATCGTCAATACGGATTCCGTGGCAGGCGGTCCACAGGAGACCTTTTGACACACACACACGCAACCTTGTTCTTGCTTCTCATAAATGATTTGTTGGAGACAACGGATAACAAAGTGTTCAGTTTTGCGGATGATAGTACGCTTGTTTCCTCCTTTTCGAGTGATCGGCCGATTGGCGCATCAACGTCGCACCAGCTGAAATGTAGACAGATTGACTCTCTGAACCAGGATCTAGATAAAGTCCTGCAGTGGGGAAAGGCCAATCTTGTCGACTTCAACGCAACGAAGACCCAGTATACAACATTCACAAAGAAAACTGGATCATCGGTTCCACAGCTAATGATGAGTGGCCGGGCCCTCGAGGCTGGGGAAAGTTTGAAATTGCTCGGTGTCACGGTCTGTGGGAATGTATCATGGCATAAACACGTATCGGGTATCGCCATATCAGCCTCAGGAAAACTGAGTTATCTTTTTGGAGCCAAGAAATACTTTACTCCGGCCCAACTTCTTCTCCTATATAAATCTCAAATTAGACCCGCGCTCGAATATTGCTCTCATGTTTGGAGCTCGGCTCCTAAACATACCCTCGACCTACTTGAGAGCGTACAAAGACGAGCGATCCGCCTGATCGGGGATTCGGCGCTGACGTCGGGACTACAGTCGCTATCACATCGAAGGCGCGTAGCCGACGTCTGTCTGTTTTACAGATATTATCACGGGTGCTGTTCTTCGGAGATTCTTGGCATTGTTCCACGCAATTCGGTGTATATGCGCTCCACAAGACAATCCGACGGATCGCACCCGTTTGTGGTTCATCTCCCGACAGCGCGAACATCCCTATATCAGAACTCGTTCCGTTACAGAGCGGGGAAGCTGTGGAATTCCCTTCCCACACGAGTGTTCCCGGAGCGTTACAACCTGCAACTGTTCAAAAAGAGCTGCAACAGTTATTTGATGGCATCTCGGGACCCCCACCCGACGCTATAAGTTCGCCTCACCCGAGAGAAGTCTAATAAAAAACAAAAAAAAAATGTTTGTAAAACATATCCTTCCACGAATTCTTCCTACTCCCCGGGGTGACAGAGCCACAAACGGACAGTGTTTTGCCACTACTAAAGAGATAAAAACAGAAGAATATGTTACATAATTAAAGTCTCCGCCGAATCATTAAACTGATTCGCCTCCGTTTTTCAGAGATAAACGCCATTCCGTAAAATCACCATAGCATTATTCTACATGAATACACAAAATCCATCATGCTGTTTAAAGACAACAAAACATGGCTTGACGAGGCTGTGTCTACATAGCGAAACAGTTTAGTCTATCTTCAAATTCCTTTTCCACATTCCAATGTAAAAGAAGATGCTAAGCGATATTCCCATGTCTGATATAAAAAGTACAAGCAATACGCGTGGGAATAGTTTCTGGCAGAAAAGCTATTCGCTTGGGAACAATATCAATGTACGGTGAAAAGTATGCGCTTGAGTATACTTTTCAACCGTTTACATTTCCCCTTTTCGGAATCCACTTGTGGTTCTGCATTCCGAGAATAGCCGGAGCTTCGAAAGGAGGTCACGAGGTTACGTTTTACGTTGAGCGCGAAACTACCCCCCCCCCCCACGCCCCTTCCAAGCTGCTCTCCTTTGCAACCATCCTCCCTGGGTTCATTGACTGCTGAGTAAATTCGTCACAGTTTATCCACCTTTAGTGGAAAATAAGGATGAGTGTGCGATCGGAAATGGGTAATCAGGCAAAAGAGTGCGAATGGGTAGAGTACCTATTGGTAGGCAGTTAGTGGTTGCTAGTCAGTTAGTGGTTGTTAGTCAGTTAGTGGCTGTTAGTCAGTTAGTGGTTGTTAGTCAGTTGTGTGTTGTTAGTCAGTTGTGTGTTGTGTGTTGTCGACAGGTGTTGTCAAAATCGCCTTGCAACGTCCGCCTGTGCGCTTAAATCTTTAAAAACGAAAAGACAAAAGAAGAACTTATGTGAAAACTAAGAATAAAATTGAACGTGAAACATTTGTAAAGTGAACGTACAATATATGAAAATTGTGATTTAAGAAACATTTGACGAAAATAAAAAGAACATTTCGACATTTGCTGGCTTTTGCTGGCTGTTACACGATTAGGAAACTAATTTTCATTAGTTGGTGGTGGAATATTTGTGTAGAAAACTCACGATCAATCTTTCTTGTTATCAATAACGATCCAAGACTAAGTGGTAAAAAAGAGAACGCAGCAAAGCGCAATTAAAAATAAGAGGAAACACCAGCTAAACCAAAAGACAAAAGGCGGGACTAGGAGCAGCAGCCGGAAAAGAAGGAACATCCGTCAACTCTTCCGTCGAGGCAAACCCGGGTGGGCACAACTATGAGTACCAATTCTATCGTATTTTAATTGTGCAAGATTCTTGTGTCACAATATATATACTGAATTCCAGTAGTGTTTCCAACAAACCCATATACATGGATGTTACATCTCCGGGCGTTTATTTGGGGGCAATCTCGATCAGTTTATAAAGATTAATTAGTAAATAAAATTTCTTTAAATAATAAAATCCCATTATTTTTTGAACACGCCTCGTATATCGATACTAGGCATGCAATATGCCAATACTCTGTATATAAAGGAGAGAACAAAAATTATAATATATACCTTTCTCAGATCATGGAAATAAAAGTCGAAACCATCGGGACCGTCAAGGATAAACTTTTTTTCACCCGAAAAGACAACGCGTTTTCATGCACTGGTCCAAGTGACATGTTCTCTTGCAAAATTCATTCGATGCTCCTTGTGTACTTGCCCCAGCACAGGTTTCTTTTTCAATTTTTTTCTCTTGATAGTATTATAGCGTTTGGGATGGATAGTGAAGATCGTGTGATTCGAACTGACGCTATGACAGTTAGAATCACCAGAAATTGAACCAAAGCGCAACCCATCAGGCTCCTGACCGTGTTTAGAATTCGGTTTTTAAACTCAACTATATTCCACTGATGTGAATTGTTATGGTATACGGCTCTGATGTATTTTCTTATTCGATTTTCGTTCGGTGTTCTTCACTATTTGCTTGTGTAATGTGTGCGTGTATCTGGTAGAGACGCTATAGTATTACTTTTTTTTATTATCCTTCGAACCGCTGCTACGCTCGCTGATACTCCGCTTTTGGCTCTAACTTTAGTCGCTGGTATAGTAGAATTTGTGGGAAGCCGTAGAATCAACCGCTTTTCTCGTGACGTTCTTGCTTCAGATGTGCGTCCTTTTTGATTTTTCCCATATTTTTGTGGAACCGCAAGATAACTGTTTACAACAGGCTTACTTCTGTTAAGCCTCCTTGCTATTTCTCGGCCTGAGAGTCCTAAATCCTTGAAAGCATCTATTTGTCCTCTTTCTGTCAAAATACGTACTTATTCACAGGTAGTATATGTTTCTGGGTACAAAATTTCCAACAGGTATAAGGAGCGAAAATCAATTGCATAATTTGTGGTCTCATCCTAGTGATTGGAAGCGTATATATGAATAATAAGAAGTAAATCAAATACAAATAACGTATTGTAAAAACTATTCAAGTAAAAAAACGAATTATCAGGTTATTTTCAAGTTTTCCCCTTATAATATAATATATATATATGCTATTACTACTATTTATTGGCCTGTAGGAACTCGAAAGTTCGTGACCTCACCGACTCGACTCCGCCATTGTTACCTGTCCAGTGCCCTCTCCTTCCACATTCGACCATCCGATCCGAGCTTCTCGAGGTCCAACCTAACATTGTCCTCCCATCTCCGTCGCGGCCACCCTGTCGGTCTCTTTCCCGTTGGCTTAACGTCAAGAATTCTATGCACGGTCCTATCCTTGCCCATTCGCGCCACGTGTCCGACCCATCTTAACCTTCGCGACTTGATTACTCTCACTATTGTAGGTTTGCGGTATATTTTGTGGGTGGTTTTTACGATGGCACCAGCAAGGATGCGGGTTCCATAAAAACACCACTGTTGCAAAACACAAGAATCACCAATTGCACGTTATTGGGTTCTTTGCTTAGTAATACGGTTTAATTTTTATTTGTAAAGTAACACTTGTTTTGATTTTAATTACCAAAATAGCTAACATTATTACATCACTGTTCTTCACAAAGGGAAACTTCTGGACATAATAATTTAGACACGTAACTGTTCTGGACACTGATATTACTCGATCGTGGACTCCGTACTCCTTGACGCCGCTGCGTTAAGGGAAAAATAACTCGCGACTTTAATGCGTGGTGTAACCGTTGAAAACTGACTCGCACACGAACTCTTTGATATTGTTAAGTTTGGCTCTCGGGTCGGTGCGTGTATTCACTTTGCGTGATAAAATCTGACTCCCTGGGCTGGGCGACATTGACCCAGCCCCTGGTGATTGCGATGAGTTTCCACGCATGCCATCGCAGGGCAAAATAATCTTTCCAGATAGAGTGAATGTATTTTCCTCTGCAAGCAAGACAAACGAAACACTTGCTGGGCGCAGGAAAGGAAAAACAAACATGCAGCTGGTCAAATGTGATGATCGGTGTACAGGCTGGCTGTATCGCCACCGTACGATAGAGGATCGATTTTTGATTGACGTTAAGTCAACATAGCTTCGCTGCGACGGCAACGGGTACTAGATTTGGGTGCATGTTTATTTTAGGCATTGGATAATGCACAGAAATGCTGGCATACAGGCAAAAATAATTTCTTCTGTGTACGTAGAGTACACAGAAACGTTTCATTTAGAATAGCCAGCGTGAGAATAGTGGCTGGTCGTTGTTTAGACAACGAATCATTAGACATGATCATGGGTATGATTATCTAATATCAATCATATTCGTGCCCAAATCCCATGATCGGTAGATAACCGATAAAGGAAATTGGTCGCAACTGTACCGAACCTTGGGATTGGGGCAATATTCGGTCATGAACCGTAGCAAGAATATCGGCTCCAGCTGTGTCAACAATTACGCTGGCCAGCGAGTATTTATCTTTTATAATTGCTGACAAGCCGAGCCGATTGTCTGACACGGTTCATGTAATATTAATGAAATAACTTATTTGATGTGCATGCCTGCTGGGGTTTTACTTCCAGGTGAAAGTTATTTGAAAGAAAGCTTACACTGCTCGAATGCAGGTAAGTATAGTGGTTTATGGAGTGAGGGAAAGGTAGGTTGTTTTAAAGAAATCGATGGTTCTTTAGGAAGGCTTTAAAGAACCGCCACAAGTTCTTCCAATTCGGGGTTGTGGAGTTTCCTCCATTGTCCTGCCTCCTCGTATATTTGCCTCGAAAGATACCCCTTAGGAATTTATTGTCGAATACGCGGAATTTGTTTTCTTAACGTTTTGTGAGAGCCCATGTTTCGCATCCATGTAGAACAATCGGCATGATTATGGTTCTATAGACACGGAGATAGCAGTTTGGATTTCAGCAGGTTCCTGACTGCACGCAAACTAGCGTTGCCGGAGTGTAGTCTTTTGTTAATTTCCTTCGACATTTCGTTACTGGCCCTCAGTATTGTTCCCAGGTATTTAAATTCTTTGATATTTTGAAATATCTTGCCTTTGATATTTATGTGTGTTCTCTGAGGTCCACCTGCTCTCGCCATAATCATGTATTTCGTTTTGTCTTCATTTATTTCTAGGCCCACCTCTTCTGTCGCTTGCATGATGATTTCACTATTTTTACTTACAGTTTCTAGATTATCGCCCAGAACGGCAATGTCATCCGCATATGCGAGCACTTGTGTGACCCCGTTCAGGGATGATCCGGCCATGTTGTCGTCTTGTACCTTTCTGATGCCATACTCGAGGACAAGGTTAAAGAGACATGGTGAGAGGCCATCTCCCTGTTTTAGTCGGTGCCGGATTTCAAATGGTTCTGAGAGGTGGTTTTCTATTTTAACTCGCCCTTTGTTTTCGTTCATACAAATTTGAGTGACGGCGGCATATTTTTTCAGGATTCCAAGCACTTCTTTTCCAGCAGTTGCGTTATTGTGAACATTTGGTCCGTCGTTGACCGGTTCATACGGAATCCACATTGGCTCTCCCAATATGTCTTCTGCGCACGGTAGGATTCTCGCCAGTATGACATTTGTTAGAATTTTGTATGTGGTTGGGAGCAATGATATTCCTCTGTAATTTTCGCTGTCAGATCTGTCACCTTTTTTAAAAATGGGGGCGACTATTGAGGTTTTCCATTCTTCCGGAATGACTTCCTTATCCCATATTGTTTTAATCAGTTGGAGGATCTTTCGAGCGGTTGCCTCTCCTCCATGCTTCACAAGCT
Source organism: Microdon myrmicae (assembly GCA_963931805.1). NCBI lineage: Eukaryota > Metazoa > Arthropoda > Insecta > Diptera > Syrphidae > Microdon > Microdon myrmicae. The sequence continues at coordinate 168,049,673 of OZ007498.1, read as the reverse complement.
CTGCCGGTATGCAGTCGACTCCGGGAGCCTTGTTGTTTTTCAATCGGTTTATTGTGTCTACAACTTCGTTGAAATACGGCTCTGGGATCTGAGGCTCGGCTGTATGTACGTCTGGTGCGTTTATTTGTGGCTGATGGGTGCGCACATTGAGCAGGTTTTCAAAGTACTGCTTCCACCTTGTCACGATATTGTTTGTTTCTGTCACCAGACAGCCGCTTGTGTCCCGGATTATTATGGCTCTCCCTTGGTGGCCATTTCTAAATGAATTTATGCGGACATATATACCTCTGATATTCTTTGCTCTGGTATTTTCTAGGATTTTGTCGATCCGAGTCTTCTCCCATTCGCGTTTTTTGCATTTGAAAAGTCTCATTGTCTCTCTCCTTAATTATCGCGTATCTTTCTGCGTTGACTTCATCATATCCTTCTAAGTTGACCACTCTGAGGCGTTTACGTTGTTCGATCCTCGCCCTGCACTGATCGCCAAACCAAGGTTTGGACTTAATTGTCTTCATAATCAAATCCTAATACCTTTTGGGCTGTTTGTTTGATTGTGTCTCTGATCGATGCCCATTTAGCGCCCTGATTATTAGTTTCCTCTTCTTCACTACTCCCATTTTCTAGGATGCTAAATCTATTCGTTAGTTCGTCTTGATATTCAGCCCTTTTGCCTAGGTCTGTTAGTTTATCAATGTCGAACTTTTTGCTCGTGTCCCGTGATTGCCCATGTGGGTTTGCTGAGAGCCGACTTCTAATTTTGCCCATCGGGGTCGCAATCTGCTTCTCTATATGATCTTACGCCAAGGATATTCGAGGGGTGTTTTTTGTCTATAAGCAAGTGGTCTATTTGGTTACGCGTTACGCCGTCGGGTGATATCCATGTGGTTTTATGGATTTGCTTGTGCTTGAACATCGTGCTTTTCACTACCAGATCTTTGGACGCTGCGAACTTGATAATTCGAATTCCATTATCATTTGAAACGTCGTGTAGGCTTTCTTTACCTATAATTGGTTGGAAGATGTCTTCCATTCCAATTTTCGCATTGAGGTCCCCGAGTAGGATTTTAACATCGAATGATGAGATCCCATCGAATACTTCTAGGGTCTCGTAGAATGTGTCCTGCGTTTCTTCGTCCGTAGATTTTGTTGGTGCGTGTTCGTTTGTAAATACATAATTGTACCATGGGCCCTGTATTTTTGGCACCGACATTCGGTCATTAATAAATTTCACATCTTTTACACGGGGCGTAATCTTCTTGCTTATGATGAAGCCGGTTCCGAGGTTATGTGTATCGGTACCTCCACCCGTCAGTGAAAATCCGTTAGTATCGATTACTTGATGTGGGAGTCGGACTTCCTGAAACGCGACGATGTCCATTTTATATTGTTTCGCGCTTCCTCTGACCGCCTGTATCGCGCCTGGTTTATATAACGTTCGAACATTCCACGTGTCGGTGCGTATATTCCGCCTTTTCCGTTTTTCCCTAGGTCTTCTTTTTGCCGAGTCGGTGTTTCGTTCATGATTTGTTCCCTTATGGTAGTGTCGGCTCATCACATCTACGCCTACCGGGGTTTTCGTGAGATCGTTTTTTGTATATTGATTGTTCATTTTTGTTCCCACGAGTCTTGGGGTTTCAAATAGTCCGCCAGCATTGTCTGAGTGGTTCATTGTAGTTTAAGCCCCTACATCACGTCAAAGTTTCTACCAAGCGGGGGAATATATATATATATATATATATATATATATATATATATATATATATATACATATTTATATATATATATATATCTTTTTTTTTAAATAATTGAAAGAGTAAAAAGGTATAAATACTTAAAATAAATGTAGAGCTTAGAATGAGAGCCGGAATGAATTAAGTAAAAATATTGTTAAAGTAGATATGACTATTAGCATAAGACTGAAATATTGTTGCCGGTCGTTTTTTAAAAATCACCTTAAAAAGTCGTATCTGTGATTCATTTAATTTTATTTTGTAATTTTCATCGCTTTACAGGCACTAAGAAAATATATCTTACCTTTAACAAATAAAAGTTACGAATTTAGACCATGTGGTGAGTTAGCTATCTTTCGAAAATCATAATATTTGGTAGTACCATATATGAAACAAACATTTTTGTAATTAGTCTTACGAACTCATATATAAACTAAACATACTGTATTATTAGCGTTTTTGTTTAAACCATTATTTATGGGTTAAAAGACTTGTCAATCGCCAATAAATTTCCTTTTATATTGAGGTTTTGTATTTGTGGAATTTTGCTACGGTTCCAGATTGTCTTTGATACCACTTTACACGAGTTTTTTTTTTTTTTTTTTTTGATTCAGAAAACTACAAAGATTAGATAAATACCTATGCACAAGTAAATACCTGCGAAAAGGCATATATATTCTTTTCAATACTTTCATATCGACAAATGCGAGTATTTTAGTGTTTTCAACTTCTATGTAACGTACAACCCAACAGGCTTTGTAATTAATAATAAATAAAATAAATAGTTCTAGAGTGAGGTTATTCAATTACCGGTTAGTTGGCGACTCTTATTTATTTTACACTTGTAAAATGCCAATAACATTTAGTGATCCATACCGCACACTTTCAATCTGATGAGTGTCAGCCCTCCAAGAGCACGGTATTAAGTTCCTACAATTATCAAACGTCACGTAGGAACTCTATACCTCGCTGATGGCGTAAGGCGATGTTTATCCCGACTATAAATTCAGTATTGCATAAAAACCAATCATCTTTACACTTTTGATTTAATTTTTGTACATCTGGTTTGGTTACATTGAAACACACACAACCGCGTATTAGCTTTGACAATGCAAAACCCTCAGCTAAGGCATGTAGATAAACGAATATAGATACATAAATACTTACCGTAACTTTACGTGTTTGAAGAAGGATAATGCACCATCAACGAGGACAGCGACGAATACAACAAATTGTTGCGTTGTACTTTTTTTTCTAGTCGTAAATTTCATATTGGAGTATAAAATGTCTTCCCAAATCCCTGTAAGGCTAAGAAGAGAAGTTTTAATGACAATGGGGCCCTGGCGAAGTTTGGTGAGTTCTGTTGCTAAAAATCACCAATTGGTCTATGATCCGGTTATTCACTTTTGCATGTGTCGGGTAATACTCGTACTATTATGTTTTTTTTTTGTGGTACTTTTCGATTAACAAGAACATAAACAGGAAGACGAAACCAAAAAAGAAACAAACAAATAACACAAGGATATCACGTACGAAGAGGCAGGACAATGAAAGTACTTTAAATTAAATGGCCTCTCTATTTTAATATCCTTATTTTATTAGCGAGCACTCATAAAAGCGAACGTCGAGATGAGACGAATAGCAATAACGACGGTGAAATCTCATTTAATGTTTGACAGTAGCCATAAGACTTTTAGTAAACCGTAAGCCTCCGGTTGTATATGTATGTATATGGGAAATGTGGTTGGTTTTAGTATTTGAAAGTAGAAAGAGATTCGATTCGTGACAAATTCGATAGGTAGGGTATTTATAATGGTTTTTGAAAGATGTCGTAGATCGCCTGCTTACGATTTACGAGGATGGGGTAAAAAGCTTCTGGTCTGACTTACAGATGGCACCAGCAGGTCTAAATTTTGGACTGTATTCTATAGTAATATGGCTCATTAGCTTGTATATACATTTTCAGGTCGTTTGCTCTCTTAGTATATATTTGAGAGCCTAGTGAACAAGACCCCTCGATATTTTACATGTCTTTGTTGGATTGAAGTCGGCGAGATCGGCCTTTCCCTGGTGCAGGACCTTATCCAAGTTCCGATTCAGACAGTTGAGCTGGCTACACCTCAGCTGGCGCGACGTTGATGTACTAATCGGCCGATCACTCGAAAGAGAGGAAACAAGCATACTGTCATCCGTAAAACTGAACACCCTGATATCCCTTGACCCCAACAAATCATTTATGTGAAGTAAAAACAAGGTTGGAGCCAAAATAGAATCTTGCGAGACCCCGGAATTAACAGCATAAATATTCGAAGACTCACCGTCTACAACAACCCAGATCGATTGATTTTTTAGGAAGATCTTCGTCCAGTCGCAAAACTGCTGAGAAAGTTCGTATGAACGAAGCTTGCTCAGCAAAGCTCCGTGCCAGACGCACCCGAAAGTCGTGGAGATATCCAAGGTGACTGCCCTTGACTCGCCATGCCCCTCAATCGCAGATGCCCACATATCAGTTATAAGGGTCAAAAGGTCTCCCGGGGACCGCCTACCATGGAATCCGTATTGAAGATCATTTACTAGTCCGTTGCATTACAAATACTTAAATTGTGGGGTTTTCTCTATTCTATATGAGAAACAACCCACAATTCCAACCACAATTCCTTCCTAATTTCGACCACCTTACAGCGCGTCAAATCAACCCCATTTCCCCCTACTTACCTGTTCACCTGCAAAGCATGTTACCACCAAGGACACATAGCTAAACTCATTGTACCACACAGACAATGCATAAATGAGTTTAGCTTCCCTTTTTTGCCATACGGCAACTCGTGTCCATGTCGATTAGCGACAACCAAATCCAGCCGGGCGAAGTTGTCGCATCATTGCAGAACCGCTGGGGAAATTTATCAAAACATTCGATTGAATCACGTGATAATATTTCCCTAGCGTTACTTCAACTTTTCCCAGATCACCCATTCGCTTGGGATCAATGATCTCTTTTTGCAGGTGAATTATATCAGCTAAGTTTTCCTCTCTCTCGTATTTCTGTCTTGCTATAGTGCGATGACCTAAGAGATCATCACTAGGTCAGTAGACCAGTCGCATACGCGGCACTGATGCACACATACTAAGCCAGATCAACCCTGGGTTATTGTGCTTTCCCTTTTGATTTCTCCATCCTGGCTACGCCTATCGACGTCGAACGAATACACAAGTACGTTTCTACCTCGATGAGTGTGGTGAGTTGTGGAACGCACAAGAGAGCATGATTACCATTGGCGGATCGATTTGTAAAAGCAGAAATCACGATTTCCACCCTAAATTCAATCAGTCACATCTCAACTATCACAGCGAGCGGTTACGCCGCTGGTCATAAAGTACTTACTCAATCGTCATGACGTCAGGTCGCGCCATTAAAAAGTCTCTGCCCAACTATTATAGAGTCGTGTTTATTCGTTGTGCTGTTAATAATGTATAATCTTTAAAGATCAGTTGTGACAATAAAGGAAGCAAAATCAAACTGTTTATAGTTGTGTTAAGAACTTATATATCAATCACCAGTAATAAATTAAATAAAACGGAATTTAAAGACAGATAGCGAAACTACATATTGTTTGATTTTTATTTTCTTCTCCTCTCAACTTGCGGTAATTTGGTAATCAATTTACTTGGAACAACCGTGTTGGCGGGTAAAGTGAATACTTGCCGCACGTCGGCCTTCATACTTTCTACCCCCACAAAATAACTCGGCATTGATGACTTTTTCCATCACCTTAGATAACATGGACAGTTATGGCAGACACTTTTCCCATTTTTTTGGGATTGGCCAAACACGAGCTCCCATCCAGCGGGTACAAAATGTCTCTCGTGTATAAGATAAGCGGGAGGCCCTGGCAAGAACCGGCGAGAGTTCTGGAGCACTGTTCTTAGGGACTATTGCTGATATTCCGTCCGGGCCGGTTACCTTCTTACAGTCCAGTCCACATGGAATGCGTTGAATAGTATGCGGGTGGAACGTTATATCCCGCATAGAACACCGTACCACCACGATCACAGGTGACTCCAAAAGAACGGCCTCGAGGTTTGAAATCACGTAAGATAAATTCGCGAACACATTAGCTTTATCTTTTGAATTAGTGGCTAGTGTCCCGCTGCCCGTCACTAACGGGGGAAAGGAGAAGAAAGAGAGGTTGTTGCTGGCATCCCTTTCCATTGACAAGAAGGCACGTGAACAAGTTGGGCATTCAAGGGCTTTATTGGTCGCTCTGTCGTTGTAAACCTTCTTTGCGGTATCAATCGCATGGTGGCACGCGTTTTTGATTCTAACAAAATTCGTTCTATTAACATCGGTGGGATTGGAGCGCCGTTGCTTAAAACACTCATTTTTTGCCGCTGTAATCTGCTCGCATTTTTCATCAAACCAAGGTTTATCAAACGAATTCCTTTTGATGGAATGTGGAATGTAATTCTTCATCCCGAGAAGAATAATCTCCGTGACCGACTCCGCGCATGGGTTAACATCGGATTCTCCGAAGCACACCCCCGAGCACGGAAAGGATGTGAAAAAATGTCGCAAATTGTCCCGGTTAGCTGCCCCATACTCCCATACATGGCGAAGCTGTTTAGGTCTGCTATTCTTCCGAAATGCAACTGGTAGCGTGAATGATACCAAGCTGCGATCTGATTTTTCCGCTGGTGCAGCAACTTCCACGGTATGAACGCTCGTCTCGGATGCCAAAAACAGATCCAGGGTATTGGCATATTTACCTCGGGTCTCCGCACTCGCGTAGGTTTGTGCCGGTTCCACTAACGCCACTACTTACCTTCCCCATTACCTCCAAAGCTTCTCGCCCTGAAGCTACAAGACCCCATTGCTATTCGCTAATGCAATTGCATTAGCACCTGCAAACGTTTCCTTCATCAAGGATATCTAGGCCTCCCAGCATTTTCCTGAAAAGAAAACAATTCGGTCACCGTACCAAATACCCGTCATTAATCCGAAAAAAACCTTATCGGCACCCCTGTCTGCCTACGTATTCTACCGCATACGTGCATAGCAGATTTTCCTGGTTTATCTGCATGCACGGCGGTCTGTGATCCAATCGACAAGCCATCGTCGCTTCTCGCATTTAGCCGCCAAAAATCGACTTCTTTAGCACATACAACAAGCAAACAAAGAATTCGATTCTTCCCGCCGACATAGATTCTATACACAATTCCCATTGTGTAAGATTTAAATCACCCATTAGCACCCAGTGCTTCCATCATGAGATACAGCTTGTTTACTCAGCTGCACTCTCATCGCATGATGCCCTTGGTCTATTTCCCTTTGATTGAATTCCTTTCTACGGTTCGTCTACCCATTAGTTCGCGGCACGAGCAAATAAAGTGATCCCTGCGTAAATAACCACACCCTCGCTAGGATCTATGTACCAGAGATCTTCTCCCATTGGTCGCTGGTCCAAAGGAAAATTTCATTTCCTTTTCACCACACCACCAAACTCACCCCGAACTGAGGATTGAATCAAAATCGGAATTCTGCCATCCGCCATACCGTGCGCCGGTACGGTGCGTACACGAAAAGTCGAGTTTGAATCGCGTGAGATGATGGTAGTATGTGTGCATGGGTGGTCGTGAGGATCATAATATTCAACACACGCGCGAAGGCGATGGATAAACGAATTAGACAGGCGGTAAGGACAAAGGGACCGTGAAGATCGTTGGTAGTACACATGTATGTGTGGACATGGGTTCTTTCATGGGACAAACCGTGAGAACGAACCTGAAACGACGAAAAGGACATAGCGTGTATCCATGAGATGTGAGTTCGGTAAAGCAAACAAACCGAATCTCCTTGGATGCTAATGGTTTTTGTTTGCTCATGCCGCTGCTGATGAGAAGCACATCCCTAAATATGAGAAGACCAAGGGAACGCTTAGGTCATTGTCTAAGATGTGCATTGCGGCTAAATAAATAGGCGGCGATGCAATGTGGAAATGCGCTAATTGGTCAGCCAATGTGTATGTATGGTGATTTATGATACACTAGGTGAGGACGGGAAATAGGCGACGCAATGTTTATGATTATTATGGTTAGATTGTATGTAAACCAAATCATTTTGTTTTCAGGAATTCGTCTAGGGGGATTTGCTTGGCCGAAGGTGCCGAATTAGTTTTGGGATACCTGATAAGTTAGGAAAGAATTCTTATAGGGAATTTGTATCCGAAGAGATGCATGAAATGTAAGGATTCTTTACAGGGACTTTTAGATTATAAATTTGATCTATTTGATGCGTGAAGCATTTAAGGTGCTAATGCAATTGCATTAGCGAAAACCTATGCAGACTGGGATGAAGTTATGGGGGTTTTTCAAGTAGGTGGGTCGTGGGGTTTGGCGGAACCGGCACAAGTTAAAACTACTTACTACTACTTACTACTCATGTCTAAAGAATTCTAAAATTAACTAGTCAACGACTATCTTGTTCCATTGTTATTGAGGGTGTTACTCTATGAAAAGTCATCAGAACAATACACCTACGTTATTATGCTTCTAAAAAGCAGTAATTATTAGTACTGTGATGGAAAAACTTAAAAACAAATACTTTACTCCATTCGAGTATTCGAGCCCAAGGCGATCATTTGGGCAATATTGTATTCAAAAAGTGATGCAAACAAATCTTCTTAAATCAAATTAGATAATTTTTACTTGAAAAATAGAAACACCCACTTTTTTTTATTGATTTTTGTTCAGAAAGAAGTGCTATCCTCTAAGTTTTATCGCCCCATAATCGCTGATATAGTATGCCCTTGAATGTAAATATGTAAGAAATGATGTGACTTCTTAGATCCCATTGGACCAAAACTTTTGATTCTAAGTTCTATCGCCGGGGAGAATTTACATTTTTTATCATTTGCTACAATGACGCAGTGGCGTCAATTGACTATAGGTATGCAGGGCTGTGGCGGTTCCGCCAAACCCTACGGCCCACTTACCTGAAAAACCCCCCATATCCGCAACCCAACTTCCATTGTCCCCCGCCAATGCAATCGCATGGGCACCTGAAAATATTTCCTTTTCCAAGGACAATTAATGCATACAAGCATTACCTAAAATTCCTAAAAATATTTTTTTCTACAAGGGCATTCATACATGCATCAATGCGTCACTGCATAAACGACCAAAAAGCGTATTTCCAATTAGTGTAGATTTTCACATTAGCGTTCGACACTTGCGTCGCCATAGATACCATGTTCCATTGACATAGATGGTATATACAAACCGTCATTGTATAACCATCTAATCTGCCTTGCAATGACTTGCAACTATCGATACAGCTGCAAGCACTTTACCCAGAATTGCTTCTTTGTTTGAATCTCCAAACAAACATCAACTTCGCGCATAGCCGCCGGATTGAATTCAAAGCATAAACAATTCAAATATAGAATCCGTTTCCCAAAAACGAATTTCTCTGCATATACAAATGCAAGCAAGGGATTTGTTTCGTCCACCAACCCATTAGCACCTTTCCCAATGTCTATTCGTATATTTACACAAGGGCATCACCCATCTAAGACTTTAATGATGCCCTCGACTCATCATTTCTTTTAGCACATTTCTTCGCTGTATCGTCGTCTATTTATTTAGACACGATGCACTCCATAGACAACGATCTTTTCGATCCTTTTGTCTTTACCGCCTGTCTGCTTCGTTTACCCATTGCCCTCGAGCACGTGTAAACCACACAGATCTGAACGATCGCACACATACCACCATGATCTTCATTACAAGATCTGGTTTCCTATTCCACCAAAAGAGACTTACGTTTCCCTGGTGGTAGGTAAAAACGATATCCTTAGTGGAGAGGATATCTACCACGACACCACAACTCACCCCATAAGCGAATCATCTCTGCACGAGATGATTATCGCAGAGTCCTTTTCGATACGCCGACCGCCATGGTCGTTGCGGGCTTCCGCTCTCCGGTGCGCACGGAGACGCGAAAATCACCGAGTTGCGTGTGTGTAATAATTTGGAAACAAAAAAGAACAATAAAATAAGTAAAAATCATGTGCCTCATAGACATAACCCGCATTTCCCACGTACAGTGTAGTGTTTGCAAGCGCCGTGTCGAATATTATATTCGCTGCAGTCTTCAAAGATTGTGCTTTTTTATTGACTTCACAATGTAACTCTCACGCAGTGCTAAACAAAAGAAATCCTGTGTTTTATATTTTCACTTGGTGTGATGGTATGTTCTGTGACAATTGTTATACGCTGGTGTTTCCTTTTCTGCTGCAGTGAATCACCAAGAGTTTGGCCTAACCTTGTTGAACAGTGGAGTGAATGCTGGAGGAAGAAGGGACCCAAGTGCCCATGTCCGGCACCATACTTGTTCCCCCCAAGGCCACAATAACCTTGTGGGGAGCATCGTCGCGGCACCAGCATGGGCGCAGGGTTCTACTTCGCCCCCACAAACAAGTAATTCCGTAAGTTCCGCCGAAAACTAAGATGCATAGTTCTCAACAGAAACAGCAAAACTCCGCCACAAACCGATTACGCAAAGCAAAGGAACACCAACACAAGAAGTAAGACACACGGTTATTGTTTTATTAATATGGGTTTTTGTTTAAATTTATTTACTTAGTGTTTTTGATTTATTTAAAATGGTTTAAAGGCACTTTAGAACTCTCAGTACAACTTTAACTGGATATACTTTTTAATGTCCAGTAGAGCTTAATTTATCTTCGCTCAATGGTATTTCACTCGCGGTTCCAAAGCTTGGGACTTTGAATATAAATTACATTACTAACATTGTGATTGACTCACACGACTCGGGGGTTGAAAATCCGAAAATGTACGCCTCCCCGACGGTATGGGGAGCTGGGGAAGTGCCAACCAGCGTTGCTGGATGTTGAAATACGACTCAGCGATGTGAATTCTCTATCAAAGGAAATTCGGCCAGTGGTACTGTAGCGATTCTAACAGATACACACAGAATTCACAAGCAAAAATAGTGAAAAACACCGAACGAAAAATCGAATAAGAAAAATACATCAGAACCGTAGACCAGGCGATAAAATAAAAATAATTCACATCAGTGGGAATATAGTCGAGTTTGGAAATTAAATTCTAAACACGGTCAGTAGTCTGATGCTTCACTGCTTCGCTTTTCAACCGTTTCATCGTATGTTCAATTCACCTTCTTCACTATCCTTGCTTAACGCTACATAATTGGTGACTACGACGTGATCTGTACACACACGCAGCATACACTCCCCATAGTAAAGCAGAACTTCACACACGGTCACGACTTCCGCATAGAGCACAGCCTCCGATGTTTCCTCGTCTCTCTCGTTCGTCCATCGTCCGCATACGAATCTGATCGTAACGAAGTTACTGCGGCGGGAGTGGTGTAGCGATTCTAACAGATACACACAGAATTCACAAGCAAAAATAGTGAAAAACACGGAACGAAAAATCGAATAAGAAAAATACATCAGAACCGTATACCAAGCGATAAAATAAAAATAATCCACATCAGTGGGAATATAGTCGAGTTTGGAAATTAAATTCTAAACACGGTCAGTAGTCTGATGCTTCACTGCTTCGCTTTTCAACCGCTTCATCGTGTGTTCAATTCACCTTCTTCACTATCCTTGCTTAACGCTACAGTACTGGCTCTCTTAATTTAGGGATGCATTTCCTATCCCAAGAGAAACGTGAAGTCTCTCCTCGGGGGTAGGTCACCGGATCTCATAGGGAAGACCATAGCGGTACGCATGTATGTGTGCACATTGGTTCTTTCATGGGACAAATCCATGAGAACGAATCTGAAAGACCGACAGGGATAATGAGCATCAATGAGATGTGAATTCGGCTAAGTAAATAAGCTGGATCTCATTGGGTGCTAATTCTATTTCTGTTTGCTCGTGCCGCTAGGTCATGATCCAGAAATATAGTGGGCGACAAAGAGATCGTTCGATCGATCATTGTCTGTGATGTGCATTGTGGCTGTGGTGATAGCCGCCATGCATCATGAACATGGCGCTAATTGGTTTTAGCTTATTCACAGGGAATTGGTGGTTATGGCATCGCTGCCAAGGGTAAGTACACAATTCCTATTTGCATTTGTCTATGGCATAGGATTTAATTTATGCCCTAAGACGCAATATGCGTATATTTGCTTTTGTCCCTTGGGTAAAGGTCGTCAGCCAATGTGTATGTAAAAGGAATTATTGTATACATGATGAGGCTGGGAATAGGCGACGCGATGTTTATTATTCCTGTTATGATGTTTACATTATATGTAAACCAAATTGTTTCGTTTTCAGGAATTCGTCTAGGGAAAATGCATATGGTAAGAATGGGATTTTCCTGGCAACCGAAGGTGTCGAATTGGACTTGGGATTTATGAAGTTTGGATAGAATTCTTGTAGGTAATTTTGAATTCGAATTAATGAATGAAGGTAAGAATTCTCTTTCAGGAGCTTTTAGCTAAATACATTAGATACTTGATGCGTGAAGCATTTACTGGTGCTAATGCGGTTGCATTAGCGGAAAACTTTGAAAGTTGGGTTGTAGTTACGGGGGTTCTTTGGGTAAGTAGACAGTGGGGTTTGGCGGAACCGCCACAACCTTCTTGCTAATTGATTCCCCAAGTTGAGTGTGTAATGCATGTAGCTGTTTAAATTTGATTCTAATATTTACTTATAATTTATATATTCAGTTTTTGTCAATATTTCAATAAATTTGGACATATTCAACTAACCTTTTTTGAAGCTTTACACTCTTGCAGTCCAAAACTTATAGTTTTGGGTTAATGCGTTTGTTATGTTATTCTATTTTGTTTCCGGACGTATTGTGCTCTGACACGGTACTTCAAAATCTCCCTTTGTGCGCACGTTAGTGTAAAAAAAACAGATGCATTTTCAGGGAGGTCAGTTCGAATTGAAAGGACATTTGTGATAATTTTGTTTGCAACTCCACCTCATTCTGTGAAGAATTTTGTTTTAAAAGACTTCAATGTTAAACAAAGAATTTAATCGGCAATAGTTACGAGTCTCACATAACCCATTGTCGTGTCTTGTCTGTACAGCAACCTTTAAGCCAAAACTGACCTTAGCTATCAATTGAAGTAATAACACCAAAATACATATATTGTAACCCCTCGAGTGAATTACTAGTGACCAAAATACATTTGCAACAACAATAACTTACACTTGCACACGACAAATAGCTGCCATGCCCGTTGCAGCCCCGAGTGCTCCACTTTGGGAAGACGCCATGGAGCTCGTATTTAAGATACAAAGCACAGTTCTGTGCAACTCCATCTGTTCATCCACTTATGCAAACATATGTACCCACCTCCATAGGCAACTGCCAACCTAGCGGTGGTCGTATCACAATTGAATTGCAATTTCATAATTAATTCAACCTCATTCCGAAGAGGCTGCCACTACTGGTAATGTGAAATCTATACACAATAGAGCTCCTTCCTACAATGCAATTGCATTCCGGTATCAACGACGCCGACCGCCCACTCGGCAACAACGGCCACCGCATTATTGTGTGCACAAACCACCGAAGACCGAACCCACTTTGCAGAGGCACAATATAGTCTGCCATTGTGATGACGGAGGTCCAAGTGTTTACTCCATCAGTCAACCGTTTTGTATAGACTGACGATGGCTGCCTAGGAACATTGTATTCCAGTCCCGGTGTCTCGGAGTTTGCGTCTGGCGCGGTGTGTTCACCGGTAATTATGCTAATTGCATGGAGGAACATTCCTTGGTACAAAGAGCCATTGAACTGATTGACACGCATATGCCGAGGTCTGAGGATGAATGTTGTAACGACACGTATATCTTTCTGACATACAAAGCAACTGGACACACCCGAGTAACGCACACTGGAGTATGGTTTTGCCTATGCAATTTGATGTGCTGCGGACTGTTACTAGAGTGGGTATTAGATACCAAGCATGGAGATGTACCTTCTTTTGCAATGGCTCCACCTGGTATTAGTTTGTAACTAGGACCTGCATCTAATCAGCTGAAAGCCGTCTGAATGGTTAATCCAGCTGCGTCTCGGTAACTGGGAAGGAGTAATGTGACCAGAAAGGTGATAACTTGTGCTCAGAACAATTTGAATAATTACAGTGACGAAGCTAGCGCGAACTCTAACTTCATTTAAAGAGAGGTTTGTCAGAATTTGGTTGCTCGCAAGTGTAGGTACAGAGTTTCCCTTATATGCCAATAATTGTTATAATGATTTTTTAAATGAATGTTTCTGAACGCACACACCACGCATGTGAATGGTCTTAATATCACAAATAAATCGATTAAAGATGTACAAGGCAATAGGGCGCGTGTGTATGTGTATTGAGAGACATCTAATTCCCGAAACTCTACTTCGTTATAAAATTCAGCCCAAAAAATGATGACATTCCACATTGTATTATATTTGGTTTATTTTCTAATACTTTGTTTGGGTGACTCTACGATGACAAATTAGTTTCAGGTTTCCGCAATTGCTCTCTCAATCATGTACAGTCTGGCGCCATTAAATTTGGATGGTGCAGCCCAGTCCACAGCAACATATTATTTACACCAAGCCGAAAACCACTTCGTAAATGTGTTCCCGTACTAAACAAGTGTCTATTAATAAAATTGTGTGGTATTTTGACTAATTTTATATAACCCTGGCGTGGAATTAAAAAGTTCAAGTTGCAATAATTCAATCGCAGATACATTACTTTTTCATCGACTGGTGACCGTCTTTAGAAAGCCGCTACAAAACTCACCTAGTATGGTCACGTAGATCAATAATGACATCCGCAATTCTTTTGAAAATCAACCTTTAATTTGTAAAACTGTCAACAGGGATGTTAATTAGACTAAGACACGTTATGTAACTTGGTCTATATAATGTTTGAGTCGGACATACGTTTAAAGCAATATTAATCTTAAGGTTTATTTTCTGCTTGCACTTTTACAATGAGCTCGTCCACAATGTAAATATTCTCATAGAAATAGTTTCCGTTTCCAAGATGACAGCATCCATTACTGCCATTCTGGCCTTTTCTGTACTAGACATCGTAATCAGGTCGAAAATCATGAAGCTAGTATATTTAAATGGTAATGCTCATTCATTAAATGATTTCACATCCCATTTCCTGTTGAGGAAACACCTTTGCCTAGTTACCCGAGGGCGAAGGCTCGACTCATCAACACAACTAAAGAGATCTCACTTGAGTTCCGGTGAATTTTCTCTAACTCCCAGCTCCCACTCAAAGACCATTTAGGTCAATTGAACGACACAAATCCTGTTGTGTGAATGAGCTGATCATGAAAAGGCGTAGGATAGGGAAATCATTATTAGTAGAGCGAGCAACCGTGCAAGGAAATGTACGTCTACTAGTATACCTCTAGTTGCTAACGGATTTACAATTTCGTTGCCTCCTAACCATGGGAATATTCCCCACTAATCCGTAGGCGATCATAAATAAAACTATACTGTAGGTACTTTGCATAAGATTACATCCAGATGTCGGCCACCATCAACGAGTTGGTAGAGGAGATTCAATGGACCATTCGTCTAGGCCAACTGATCACCGATCTCCAACATCATTCGTGCTCTTGCCAATCGTGACGTTTCTGGCCCACAAACACCAACCATTGTGGAGCGTATAATAATTTTCTTCACTGGCAGGCAGAAGTGTTCATATGGCAGGTTGCAAGATGGATGTACAAGCCACCGCCATAGACCCACTAAGTGATCAACAACCACAGCATGGATACCTGCTAAGGGACTCTCATACGTGATCGCGATCCCAATCAGTGTGGTTGTTTATATTGGTAATTGCTCGACAGTGCTCCTGCAATAATATACCACTGTACGCTCGAGTTGCTGGCGATCGTCAAAATTATTGCACAATTACTGAAGTCGATAAGACCCGTAACACAAACTCTGGACTCTAGTTGATGATCATCTGTCAGCCGTTCTTTTGTCGAGGTGAAATAATTTTGAAATAATTGACGGCAAGATACTAGATGCTCTCCGGTAGCGACTTTTTAATAGTCAATTCGAATGTAAGTTTTGACAGAAAGACGGGAGCGACGACAGACCTGATAGACATGCGACTGCACTATTTGAACATGCCTGCGATTGATTCGATCGGACATGAGACACATGAAACAGTTGCAGATAGAAACAGCTGTCGAGTATTAGGAAACGTTTCTCTGATCATGTGTGGCAACATGCAAATGGGGCGTGAGAGGATGTCGTTCAAGACTTAGCTTATCGACTCCCAAGTAATGGGTAAATCATGACAATCGGGGAAATGGCATTCCGACGGTGCTTCGTGAGAATGTTGCGATTGGTTAGTTAATTTAGTTTTGGTTACAACAACTAGGTACAGAATTAATTACAATAGTTTGCTGCTACAACTCCTCAATTAGGACCAGGTAGACAAACTATTCAAAAGTCAGCAAGACACTACCAAGAGGGTAAACATTCAGAATATTCAAGATTCACGATCGCCTCAAAAATAGTAGGCCAAATAATGAACGTAACTCTATCTGTAGGTGGGAGAAGCAAATACCTTACATAAAATAGAATAAAGTGATCTTAGATGCAATAAAGGAAAAAAGGGTTATACTTCTGTAATGCCAAAACAGTATGATCTCAACAGGAAGGGATCGTGTCCTGTAATATATGAAGAATTTAGGTCAATCATATTCTAATGTAGAAAGTTTTTTAATCGCACAACTACGCGGAGCATTTGACATATCAAAATTATGTGACCCTTGTGATTCACTGGTAGTGCGATGTTGAGGTGCCATCGGTGTAACAGTGGAAAGGGATGGCTTACCTGCTGGGGTGGACGTCCTCTGGTCCCCTTGGATGTTTCTGGGCAGGAGGGCCGTTTGTCGAATGAGTGGGCGGTGTAGGGAATGCGTTCTCGTGGCTCCCTCCGGTGGACGTGGGGGCCTTGAGACTGAGGCACACTGTTGTTGTGGGTTTCTTGCTGTAGGGGGGTGGTCCTTGAATTGTTTCCCCTGGTCCTCTTGTTCCGCTCATATGTTATCTATCATTCACGCAGGGGTTTTCCGCCTCACAGATCGCGTGGAAACCGTCGCTCTCCGCTTTTAGTTGACCCACTCAAGTAAGAGTTTATTGTCTCACGAACCGAATGAAAGCCGTCGCTCCTTGATTTTAATTAACTCTGGTTTTATTTGTTACTTTTAAAATTGAAGAGGATACAAAATGTAAGTCGGTTTGATTGTTCGACCGGCGTTCGCCCCTTTGGGATTTTTACTGATCAGTGGTGGAACTTGACTGATTATTAATTTTCATTAAATTGGCCATCGGTTCAGCCTCTGGGGATCAACTAATGGTCGGTCAGCGGTTCGACCTGTGAAGCTTGACTGATCACGAAATTGAAATTGGACGCCCTTTCATTGTTTTTTTAGTTAAGAATTGTCAACTATTTTAGTGTCAAGGTTCCAAGAAGCACACACAAGACTTCGTGTGCTTCAATTGGAATTTTGTTCTAGGACTTGTTTAGAGGTTTGGTTGGATAGGTTCTTGGAAGGCGAATCATGAAATGCGTTTTGAATTAAGCATTTCATGATGTCAGGATTTTGGGAATTGAGTCCATGTACGACGAATTAACTTTTGGTTTAATTCGTTGTTCATGTGACTCAATATGGAATTTGGGTGTATTATGTATTAATGGGAAGTATTGGGGATTTGGATGGGATTTGGATAGGGTTAATGATAATATTGGGGATTTGGATAGAAGTAGCGATTTAGGATCGCTACAGCGAGAACATCAGTAAATTTAAGTACGACCGCGTAAAATTAGTACGAGGACCACATAATTAGCTCACCACAAGCATATAAAGCAACTTTATACTTTGAATAATGTGCATGTAGTACAATATGAATTGGTAATGACGTCGAAACATCCGTGAAATTAAAGCATTAGTAAATATATCCATGGAACGATACACGAGTGATGATCATATTAAAAGTGTGTAAACGTGTCACAAAATGGGCATTAAAAAAATTCGTTTCATGCATTACGTAATATTTTCGGCCAGAATCCTGGATCCAGAGCTTACAATTTGGAAGATCGGAGATTCAAAAACATAAGGGCTCTAATGAACAGACCCCTAAAACCATCTCAATGGTCGCCCCCGGTTATATAATAGAACTTGCTCTCTCTTCTAGAAGCTCGCGGTGGAAATAACATAAAAAGAAATTAATTACGAAACAGAAACGTAAATAACAATTAACAACCCCCCCCCCCCCCCCCCCCCCCCCCATCTAAATAATTACCTAAATTCGCGTCGTTATCTCCTAATTGCACACATATTATATCGGGTTTTCCAATAGGGACTTGACAGCTTTTTTTTAAATAAAACGCAAACCGTTTGAGATCGGCTTAAAGTACAATCAAAACATTTATGAAGGGAACTCGACTTCGTTCATATGGCTACCGCGGGAACGTTTGCAGCGGTCGATTCGTAGGCCCCAATTTTCGATGACTCGGCCACACATTTCGGTCGAAACGCCGCTATTTCGCGTTCAATGTTGGCTCTGAGCTCTTCCAACGTCGTCGGCTTATTGGGATAGACCAATGACTTGCCGTAGCCCCAAAGAAAATAGTCTAGAGGCGTTAAATCGCACGAACGAGGCGGCCAACCGACTTGCCCATTTCTTGAGATAATACGCTCATCAAACTTACTCTTCAATAAATCGACTGTATCGTGTGCTGTGTGACTCGTGGCACCGTCCTGTTGAAAACACATGTCGCCCAAGTCCATATCTTCCAATTCGGGCCAAAAATAATTGGTAATCATGGCGCGATAACGATGGCCATTCACAGTAACGTGACGATCGTTATCGTCGACGAAAAAATATGGCCCAATGACGCCGCCGGCATGCAAACTGCACCAAATAGTTATTTTTTGTGGATGAAGTGGTGATTCATGAAGCACATGTGAATTTTCACCCGACCAATAACGCATGTTTTGCTTATTGACGAACCCATTGTGCCAAAAATGAGCTTCGTCACTAAAGATGATTTTGCAATGAAATTCATCGTCTTTGCGCATCTTTTCCAGAGCCCAATCAGAGAACGTACATCGCTTTAAATGCTCCATCGGCTTCAATTCTTGAGTCAGCTTGATCTTGTATGGGTGTAAACCAAGATCCTTACGCAAAATTCGCCATAAAGTGGTCTGGGCGATGCCCAATTCTTGAGAACGCCGTGGAATTGGCTGATTTGGATCGTTTGCTACGGACGCCTGAACGGCAGCGATATTTTCGACACTTCGACCAACCCGTTGTCTCACTGGCACGGCAACATCACACAAAGAATATGTAGACTCACATTTTTGCACTAAACTTGTTATTGCCTGTCTACTAGGGCGAGAATTACGACCGCAAATTGGAGTTAAAGCTCTTAAAGTTGCGGTCACCGACTCCAAATGTCGGTAGTAAATTTTTATAATTTGCAGACGTTGTTCGTTAGTGTACTTAACCACGATGATAATGTTGAGTTTACTGAATAAATTGACAGTGACAGTTCGATGATTAGTGAAAGAGTGCGTTCACAAATTAAATTCAAAGTTCTCAGGTCCCTATTGGAAAACGCTTTACAAAAACAACATTTCCATGCTTCAATATCATATTTTTCATTTCCCATGTATACGCGGTTGGCCTAAAAGTTTCCGACCTCAACGTTAAGATAGCGGCACTCGTCAATAAAAGCCAGTGAATGTTTCAGCCATTTTGGACCAGTAGTTTTTATTTGACAGTCGTTTGACGTAATGATTCGGGGGGTTTTGATTATGCAACACATTCTCTACAATCGTCACAAAACATCATAACTTTTTGGATTCCTTTTACTTGTTTTAATAGTTCATGTGTTCTACCATATTTCAAGTTAGAAGCGTCTGATTGGATCGCACAAGACATAAAATAAAATGAAATCAATCTTCCACAAACTGTTCAGTTGTTTAAGTGTTATGAATCAAAATATTAGGGAAACGTTGACTTTTTGGGCCAAAATAAAAATCGAAAATTCGCTCTACCGCCAAATCATGTCCATTTTCTTCCTGTTTTCGTGCAGATTGTATTTTTACGGAATAAAAACAAGATATTGATGAAGATACTCTATGTAGAAAATACCGGAGATATGAGCAATTGAGTGATGGTACTAAAATTCAAATTTCATTTTGTTTTTGTCATTTTTCTCTATTTATGTAGAAAATGTTTACTTAAACCATTTCATTCGTTTTAATTATTAGATCTCAAATTTATTTGAATACATCAGAAATAATTTAGTTCTTTCTTTGTTTCTTGCTCTTCTCTGTTTCATTTCTCTGTTGGAGAACTAAATATACACATAAAACTTGTAACCTTTACAAACTTCATCAAAGCATTAGACAAACAAGTTCATACAATTGAAATTAATTTTTTATTACGCAAATCAAGGACGTACACAACTAAGAAAAGTGCTCAAAGACAAAAATGTTTCCCTTGGCCCAATTATTTAAATCTTTTAGAAGTCGATTTGCGACCGTCATCGAAGACGGTCATTATATTAGTGGAATTTCATATCCAATAGTAGAAATTCACACGCCAGTCGAGACGAACGTAGTCACATAATAAAATAAGAAAAAATAAGGAATTTTACCTGTTAAGAAAGACAGACGGTTTTTGGCCATAAATCCACATTTATTTCCAATACAATTATAGACTAAATGTTAAATTCTATTTTATACGTATCATTCTTACATTAACTTACTGGCTCTTCGCAAGCATTCTAAATTAGACAATATCACTTTTTATTATATGTCTTTCGGCGTACAATAGAAACACGGACGTCTGAGGACGATATTCAACCGTCGACCGAAATGTTTTGTTTTTTAATAAAATACTTTAAAAATTGTCGAAGTAAGGTCGAGAGAAGTCTATACGAAGACTGGAAAAAAACTCTATAAAGTTCAAAGTATTTTTTAACTAATAAAAAAGGTATATTTGTTGAAAGCTCTATAGTAGTCCTACCTCTTAAGCGCCTAACTAAAATACAATTTTTTCTTTAAATCAAGAAACCATCTTAGTGTGCAATATAAATAACTCACAAGCTCGGATATATGCTCTAAGGAGAACCAATTCCTTGGGATACAAGTCTTTTTGAAATAAGGTAAAGTAAATAATTGTTTTAGATAAAATCATTCGAGAAAGCGCAAAAAAATGATTACTACTACGCAGCTGGTCAAGCCAGTCTTGATCAAATATGCCATTCAGCGTCCGGCAACCAACTACATAAATTCGTTAACTCGAAGTGATGAGTATATCTGCAGACAGCACTGTAACAACAGGATTTACCAAATTGTGGTCTGGAATATTGCATTGTAAAAGAGGACAGCGACTCGTTAAAGTTGCTGGTAATAAAGTACAGGAAGGATTCCCAAGAAACACATGATAATTTCCATGATGAAAAGGGAGAGGTGCGTTAGAGAGATGAAAGAATTTTCATTTGAGTTATTGTTAACCTGATCGAATCTGACGGATTCTATGAATTCATGAGATTAATTTCAATGCAATCAATCATAGGATGTGCGACTGACAAAAGTTGTACGCCTCGTCTGCTTTTTGTTATCACCAGCAGTTGCCCCTTCGTTGCATTGACCTGGAGCTTGGATGCAAATGATTGTTAACTTGTCTTACAGTCAATTTTGTTTCAACTGAATCGAAGCCGTGGGCTGTCTAAGTGGAATCTTTTGTGTGGTGGACTGAGCATCGATTCGTTTAATTGATTCCTGTGTCAGGCTAGTATTCGCCTCGAAGTGATTGATGTCGATATATACACGACCGGCCGAAGAGAACAGAATATTGTGTTTAATGGAATGCTTAAATTGTTTATACAGAAGTGTATTGTTTATAAGTGGCACACGTCAAATGCCTTTTGTTTCCATTTATAGAGTCATAATGATGTGGAGTACGTAAATCTGAAGTGTCAGTGACTAGTTTCGGTTTAGCAATACGAACCTTCATCCTCTTACTGTTGACCCACATTGCCTGCTCTTTATGTTCTTCTTTTGTGTTTTGTTTTATGTTTGTTCTTTGAAACGTCTTTATTGCAGTTAAATTATTTTTTCGCACCACACTATTATGTTATTGTTCTATAGTAATCCACGGAATGACTTATCCTGTAATTTTAACACAAATTTCTGAATAAACGAAACGGCAAGCATAAGTTCGTATTGTATTATTTGTTTTAGATTTAAATAAATCAAATAATTTAATTGTTGTGAAAAAATGTAAGTACTGCGATTTTTTATTTTAATATAAACACGAACGGCCGCCTTCATTGACGGCTTAAATTAGATTTGGTTTATTATACGCCCTTTCGGGGACAACGATTGAATTGCGACTCTATTTTTACAAACTTAAAAAGCGTGACCCAGCTTTTTAAAATGTCCCTCTCGGTTGACAGATTATGATCGTGTAGATCGATAGATGCATTTTCAAATTCCTCTTAGCCCTTGTATTTGCGACTCATTGCAATCAGTGCCTCCACCCAACTCCCCATTCAAAACCTACAAAGAATACATTTCCCAATCCGCAACCACACCCACCCCCAAATCTGCAATAGCATAAATTTCCAAACTTGCAAGAATTCATCTCCCAATCTGCAAACGCATATATTTCCCAATCTGTAATAGAATGCATTTTTAAAACTTACAACAGAATATACCCCAAATCCTACAACAGATTACATTTTAAATCTGCCTCATCTACACCAAACCGCATCTAGTTTTCCCCGAAAACCATGCCGGCTCATTTCCTACTTAAACTATTTTTCTCGCTTGCAATCAAGCGGCATTTACTCTTCCCATTCTACTTAAACCATTTTTCTCGCTTGTAACCAAGCAGCATTCCATCATCATCATCGGCACTACAACCGGGAGCTGGTCTTGGCCTTATTTAGCAAGTCCTGAGGCTTGTTAAATTTTCCATAATGATTTGTTTTTTCCGGGCAAGGTCATTAGTCTTGCGCCAAAAAGCAGCATTTAGTTTCCCCGAAAACCACCCCGACTCTCATCCTACCTAAACCAATTGAAACAATACCAATTCTCCTTACTGGTAAGTCACCAGCACGATGCGCTGCACTTCCACGAAACAACCATCGCAACGATCAAGGCCCGTGTTCCTTTGTCTAATCGACAGCCCATGCCCATACTTGGTTATGCCTCCGAACGCGATTTCTCGGTATACACAGCAACCGAGGAATCTAACTCAGCCCATACGGCAGGAATTTCCTGAAACAAATTCTCTATGCACGCATAGCAACCCTTCTTCATGTTCCTAGTAAGTGGCAGTGAGCTTACTTAGCTATGACCCCACTGCCACGACACCATGAATGGGTTCTTGACCCTTTTTAGTCAGTCGAGAAATAGCCATCAACGCGCACGCACGCGGGGTCGAGATTGAACTACCAATACGAGAAGGGTCAATACTCATCCACCAAGCGGGTTATAAGCCAATCGTTGAAGCGCGAGTCAGGAGTCGAGAGCCATTGTAGCACGAGTGAAAGAACGTTACCACATACGTTAAAGTCAACTTAAAACAAGGACAGTTAAGAGTGCTAGTTTGTGTTTAGTTCGTTCAGACGAATAAGTGGAGCCTCGATGATCATTAATAAAAAACATTATTCAATCCTGTAACATTACCACATAAGTTAAATTCAATTTTGAATAAACCCAGTTAAGAGTGCTAATTTGTGTTTAGCTCGTTCAGACGAACAAGTCAGCCTCGACGATTATAAATAAAAAGAAACGTTATACAATCAGAAAATCAAAGTGTTCCACTTCTCTTTCCGCTTGGGACGCCGTTGCCGTTGTAGTTGATTCCAGAGGATCGCAGTTGTGAAGTAGTGGGAGTTTAGTGAATCCCGCGTCCGTGCCGGCGCACAGACTAAACGGCCCCCACAACAGTATTGACAATACAACAGTTTAAATACGTAAAAGGGACAAAATAAATCGTGACAGTGACCGGTAAGACAACAAGTTGAGTTGGAACGTCACTGGGTCGACTCAGATTGCTATACACCAGAAACAACAGCAGCGGCAGCGACAACACATAAAGAACCTCCATCGAACAAACCACCCAAGGCCATCACTTCCGGAGCTAAGGCCAATACCCACAGAACACCGTCAATCCGGAACAAATCTCAAGTCCACAATTACATTTTGATTATTACAACAATGTTCAGCCCTTTTGTGGGGGTCCTAAAACGGAATTCAAATCCCATATTTGGTCCAGGGCATCCCAAACTGTGTTACTCATACTCGATAGGTTGCAAAAACGGGTAGTGAAACTCATTGGAAAGCTAGGCGTAAGCCGTTCAATTTCATCTTTAAAACATGGATTGCGAAGATTAAAATGGACTGCAACATGTAGCGAGAATGGACAACGACAGAGCCGTATATAGAATTTTTGCTAAGGCGCAGAACAGGTCACCGAGTTAGTGAGGTCATGACCTTTCGGGTTCATACACACCAATAAATAGATAGACAGATAGAACACAGAAGCAACATACCATGCCTATTTATTTTTTTATAACTATTATCATTGTCGTTGCTCAACTGAGTTTGTTGTATTCTACCGCCCCAAACATCCTTCTGTGATAGCATTGGAAATCAACTTCTGACGTACAAATATACACAGATAATCATTCTTTAGCCGAACCACAGAAATGAGATATGGTCTACCTAATGATGTGTTCTGGCGTCGTTGTAATATCTAGTCACTCAAAGACAATGCACATTGATATCCATTTTTCCGTAACCTCTCCCTGCTCCTCCACTCGCACTGTGCTTTAATATTTAAAAATACCTCAAAATCCTCTTTGAAAAACGTAGAACTTATGCTGACATTTTGTTCATCCAATGTTTTCTCTCAGTTTCAGCCTATTGCGCATATCTTCTCTCCTGTATTTCGTTTAAAAGGAACTTCATACTCGCCTGTTCTATATACCCTATATTACCCCCCGATTACGTTCATCCCCTTATTAAGTTTCTGAGTTTCCTAGTTTCAGTCTTATTGTATTCCTGATCTACCTTTGATTTAATTTATTGGGGCAAATACTCCATTTATTAGCTTAGTGCAGGCACTTATAGGTAAATAACATTTATTATAAAATGCATAAATAATTAACTTAACCTGAGAGAGGCAAACGAAGGAGACGAAAAGATAAAAGATTTTATCCGTGGATAAAAATAAACTATCTTTCAGACCATTTTTCTCCTGTATTTCGTTTAAAAGCAACTTCATACTCGCCTGTTCTATATACCTACCCATCACTCTTCTTATGGCTCTAATGAACCTACTCGTATATCTTGAAGATTGGTACGGAAGACCAACTTCTACCTCCTTTTACTTTAATCTGAGCACTTTTTACCCCCTCCCGCAATCATCGATTACGTTCATCCCCCTATTAAGTTTCTGAGTTTCCTAGTTTCATTCTTATTGTATCATTGATCTAGCTTTGATTTAATTTAGTGGGACAAATGCTCCATTTATTAGCTTAGTGCAGGCCCGTATAGGTAAATAACATTTATTATAAAATGTATAAATAATTAACTTAACCTGAGAGAGGCAAACGAAGGAGACGAAAAAATAAAAGATTTTATCCTTGAATAAAAATAAACTATCTTTCAGACCATTTCAGTTTAAGTTTAAGTTAAGTTACATTAAGAGTTGTTAGGTTATAGTCACAAATTTTTATTAAATATTGTTCAATTTGTATTAAATTATTTAAATGGGGGGTTAGCCCCATAAAAGTCAAGATCAATATGTGCCTATCGTAAGTAGCGGAAACTCAATAAGGATTCTGTCACATGACCGACTCTGTGATAGAGCTATTGTGCTGGATTGGTCTGCACCGTGTGTCCTGGATATATAACTTGAAACACATTTAAGGAATATATATGGTATATGCCTGTTGTAAGTGAGGCGCGACGTCTATACGAATTAACTATTAAAGCGAGCTTAAAGCTATTTAATATTAAAAACGTCTGAAGTTCTTACCCCAAAACGCGCCCGAAACTGACAGTTAAAAATATATATTGTACAAATTATTAGCCTTAAGCGGCTATATGAGTGAACTTATGGATAAAGAAATCAGAACGGAGAATTCTACGTAAAATGAAGTGTAATAGGTTAAGCTCTGCATAATATTCCATATACCGTTCAGGTGAGTGACTGGCAACCACACCTATACTATGACCAAGTGTTCAGTTGTCGAGATACACAAGAAAGTCCTGCTATATCTTTGTGCATTCCATAAATGCCGATCATTGTAGTCGGTTATGAGTCGTTGGTTAAGACACTAATCGAGCTGTGCAATTATGTGTCTCCGCATCCATTCAGTACGCGCAACACATTGCGGAACCTGCATCTAGTAACAAAGAGAATCGACATCGAAATGTTATTGCAGTTCGATTGGAATGCAAAATTGGATCTAAACTTGAGTGAACGACTGCGGGAAACCAGGTTCTGGTCGCCGGGCACAAAACAGTCGGCACCAGCTGGTCATCAATCATTCTGACCGCATATTGTACTACAATTGGTTAACTGGGCTCTGTACGATTTAATCGTACCGATTGGATTTGCTTCCTCAGTGTTTAGTCGGTTGTATGTCTTTTTCGTAGTATGGATTGGCATGAGAGCAGCAGATGTAAATGGGTTGGCGGCATGGGCAACATTATAGTAGGTGGAAATTATTACGCTGATTACAAGCTTGCTGTGAACAAAAGAATTTACCAAGTCACAGAATAGACTTAGAGTTAACCTAACAACGAGAAGTCATTCTGAAGTGTTTGAATACAAAATTATAAGGAGTGAGCTGCAAAACGCAAGAATTGACCGTCAGGGTGTCACTTGAGATCTGTATAATTTGAATTATGGAGCACGGAATTTTCTTAAGAACCTGATGAAGTGAAACACAGAGCTGCGATTGATTCGAACTGTAAATTGGGGTGGTAGAGAGGGGGTTACCAGGCAGGTGGTGTCCAGTATATTCATCTGTGAACATTCCTGAAATATTAAAAAAAGAAATTGGTTTTCGTGGTGTTTCAATATTCTTTCAACTAGCTGAAGCCAGTGGATGCCGGTGTGGGAGGTATTGAAATCGTTACGAATTATATGAAGGTCCCGTGTCTGTACAGTGTCAGACTAAAAGATTACTTGTGGAAAGGCTGATGATACATTTTCGAGTTATAAAATGTGTTTCAAATGTGCTGTAAAAAATCAATATTAAATTGAAATGTTTAGTGAGGGCAGAACCCTCATATATTCAGCTTAGTACAAGCGATAACACTTAACAACTATCTTAAAACTATTCTTATATATATAAACTATGGATAAAAAGAAAAAAAAAGAGGGTGGGCGGGGGGGGGGGGGGGGGTATGTTTGGCGAGTTGGTTACTGGGTTTCAATTATCACTCATTCAGTCGCCTCGCTTAGTACAGGATGTAAGAGTGTAGAGGGGGGGTGGGCATGATCAGGAGGGGGAAGAGAGCAGATGAAGTTTGAGAGCAGTAAAGTTGAAATCGAAGGAGGTAGGATAGGAGTTTGCCCATCGCAGCATTTGCGAAATGGGTTCATTAGAGCCGTAAGAGGTGTGGTGGGTGGGCTGATAGAAGAGATGAGGGTTTCGCAGGTTACGGGGGTTAATGTGAAGTGGAATGATGGAGAGCAAGCTTGGGCAGTTGATTGTGCCTGAAAGGAGACGGTGGACGAAAAGGATATCGGCATGAGTTCTGTGCTCCTCAAGTGTGTTGAAGTTGATCAGGTGGAGCCGGCTTGTGTATGGGGGGAGAATCCGAGGATTCGCCCAGTTCAGACCGCGGAGGGCAAAACACAGAAAACGACGTTGCACGCTTTCGATTCTGCGTACATGGAACGAGTACTGTGGAGACCAGACCTGACTGGCGTATTCAAGAAGGGGGCGGACGAAGGCTTTGTAAAGAGAACGGGAAACGTAGGGATTAGAGAATTCTTTAGACCAGCGTTTCACAAACCCAAGGACAGAGTTGGCCTTAAGAATAATATCATCAATATGCGGGATGAAGCTAAGCTCCCTGTCAAATAAGATCCCGAGGTCGCTTATCGAGGGTACAGATGATATCTGTTGGTTTAGTAGGAAGTAGGAACGTGTGGGGGGGGGGGGGGGGGGGTCAGGGGGACGTTTGCGGGAGAAGGTGATGGAGTGACATTTGACAACGTTGAGCTCAAGGCAGTGATTACGGCACCAAGTTGAGAAGCTGTCGAGGTCCGTTTGGAGAAGTGAGGACTCGAGAGGAGAGCTGATCGTTTTGTAGAGTTTGGCGTCGTCCGCATAGAGGGAGATGGTGAGTATTTAATAATGGAGTCAAGATCATTGATGGTAAGGATAAATAGGAGGGGACCTAGATGGCTGCCTTGCGGAACCCCTGGCGTGGGAAGAAAAGGATTGGACAGGGAGGATCTGAATTTGACACGGTAGGATCGATCTTTCAGATAAGAAGATAACCACTTGATCAATAGGGGTTCGAAACCTAGGGAGGACAGCTTAAAAAGGATGAGATTATGGGAGATTTTGTCAAAGGCCATGCTGAAATCGGTGGTGATTACATCGACTTCGTTGCCATTCTCTAAGGCACGGAGAGTATGGGATGAGAACTCGATCAGATTCGTTGTGGTCGACCTGCCCGAAAGGAAACCATGCTGGTTGAACGATATGATGGATTTACAACGGAAAGATAACGCGTTGTAAAGAATTCCTTCGAACAGTTTGGAGATATGAGACAGTTTGGCGATGGGACGGCAGTTGCTTATATCGTTTTTAGGTTCCTTTTTATGTATGGGGGTGACATAGGAGGATTTCCAAACACTAGGGAAGATCCTTTGTGAAAGGGATAGATTGAATATCATTGATATCGGGAGGGAAAGAGAAGCGGAGCATTTCTTTAAAAATACAGCCGGGAGTCCATCAGGCCCAGGGCTGAACTCGTCTTTGAGTAAGTTTAATCTCTCTTCAACTACGTGGCGCTGAATAATTTGAGGGGTGAAGGGGCCGAAGGAGAAGTCGGGCAAGTCTTTGAAGTGAGACGGATTGGGTTCGAAGGATATGTCTGTGTGTCCATCAGGTCCAGGGCTGAACTCGTCTTTGAGTAAGGTTAATTTCTCCTCAACTACGTGACGCTGAATAATTTGAGGGGTGAAGGGGCCGAAGGAGAAGTCGGGCAAGTCTTTGAAGTGAGACGGATTGGGTTCGAAGGATATGTCTGTGAGTCCACCAGGTCCAAGGCTGAACTCGTCTTTGAGTAAGGTTAATTTTTCCTCAACTACGTGACGCTGAATAATTTGAGGGGTGAAGGGGCCGAAGGAGAAGTCGGGCAAGTCTTTGAAGTGAGACGGATTGGGTTCGAAGGATATCTCTGTGAGTCCATTAGGTCCAGGGCTGAACTCGTCTTTGAGTAAGGTTAATTTCTCCTCAACTACGTGGCGCTGAATAATTTGAGGGGTGAAGGGGCCGAAGGAGAATGTCTGTGAAGGATTTATTGAAAAACGAAGCGAATAGATTGGCTGTAGTTAGGGGGTCGGTTGAAGCAGTCGCGCCATAAGAAGGGGAATTAGGATAGGCGTCGGATTTACCTTTGTAGTTTATGAAAAGATGTGGGGTCATTGATCAAATTAGATTGTGTTTTTGTGGTAGTTGGTGTAGAGGGAGTTGTAGAGCTCGGAAAATTTATAAAAGGAACCGAGATAGTTGGAGTAGTTTTGGAAGGAACGCGCTTTGAGAATAATGTTCCACAAGTTATTTCTCTTGTTCCTAAGAGCACGGAGTGTGCGGTTGTACCATGGCGGCGATGAAACCGATAACCTGTGGCGAGAATAGGGGACATATAAGGCGATGGCATAGTAGATCTCCTTATAGAGAGTGACAGTAGCTTCTTCTACCCCCAAATGATCAAAGCGAAACGCTGTTTTGCTAAGATGCTCATTTAAAAGGCCGAAGTTAGCTTTGTGGAAAGCTGCCATGAGGTAGAGAAAGCTGGATTTCATGATCAAGATATATGGATAAGAGCAACGGGGGGTGGTAATTATCTATGGTGAAGAGGGCGTGTGGACTAGGGGCAACTGAGGACTTGTGTGGGTCCGTTGTGAACACGAGGTCCAGTTGTCTCCCCATATGATTTGGGACATTGCTTACTTGATGGAGGCATGAGTCGGTGAGACCGTTTATAAAAATACGTTCCTTGGAGCTGGTGGGGTTTGAGACGTAGAAGGCTTGTTCGTCAGCCAATGTCCATTGGAGATGGAGCAGGTTAAAATCACCAAGAACGACGATATCGTCTATTGAGGTGCTTAACTCGGTTAGGTTATCTACCGCTTCTATTGCGAGTTCGTATGACACGCTGGGTCGCGAAGGAGATATATAGAAGCATATAATGAAAAGAGACTTAGGGCGCTTGTCGGTTTTTATTGCGACGTAGTCAAGATCCGGAGAAGAAGAGATGGCAATTAGAGACGAAGCGAGTTTGTTATGAGTGGCAAGCAGCAGTCCACGGCATTGGGGAATTGGGATCTTCTCGATGAGCGTTATCATCGCGAAAAACATTGAAGGAGGAGTTTGAAAGTATGTGCTTTTGATTACATACCTTTCACTACACTCCTATCCGTGAGGTGGGCGCGCCACATCACAAATGAAATCGTTAGTTCATTAATATATCCAATATGTAAAAAAACAATGCAAAACAATGAAACTATTAGCCGTCAGTGATGGGGAAAAACAGGCTCTCTTCCTTAATTTCTGTCCCAACATAGTGCAGCGGAATAATTCTTCTCAGTTCTACTGCTACTTTACAAACCTTCCTGAACTTTATGCGATATTTTCATTTCGAAATCGATTACGAAAACATTCTCCACATGGCAATATACCCAAGTAGCGTATTTTCTTGCCGTCATATTGAAATAAAAGGATGTGTAGAAAAACACCCCCAGCACGGCGGAATATTATTTCATCGAAAATAGGATATGCAAATCCTCATATAAATATGGAAATTCACCAAAGGTGTATGTTCGTAATTTGTCACAACATATTTGGCAGATGAATCCTCACGAAGCACCAGTGAAACTCGAAAGGATGTAGAAAGTTCTGTATCTTTCCTTTGTGCTGTTAGTGTTCTCATCTTTTCCTTGGAATGCTCACATATTTATTCATCAGTGAGTGGAATGTTCTTGGGAAATTGCTTATATGAAGAGCGAAGCCAACAGAATGAGAAATGAAATCTTGCGAAGGGACTGCATCCCATTTTTTCGGAAATAAGTTCTTGTTGCTGTTCATTTTTTTTTCTACTCATATTTTATAGCTTTCTCTTATTTGTAATATTTTTTGAAGCACATGAGGAATTGTTCTCTTTCTACAATATTATGAAATGCCACAAGCAGGAAAGGATGTTACCAAGTCATAGATGTGGAGTGATGGGGCACACAGTAAAACACATCGATCGATGGGGTTAGGATATGAATTCATTTGTCATGTAAATTTTCAGTCACATCATCCGTCATTGACATATAAAAGATATGCTGCAGATACAACTCTTCAAAAATCAACAACGACTGGTGAGGTTATTTGCCAGTAACTTGAATGTGCATCCTTTGTCACTAGTTCGAATTCAGAACATGTAACTTTCGAACTTTCGTGCATTCGTTGACTGTCATCCTTGTCAAAATAATGTAGTTCATCTAAGAATGTGGGGGCGGCATTGCTATGTGGAACAATTGTAAACACCCCCCCCCCCCCCCCTCCTAGCAGGCGAAAATTCAATTTATTCATATGCGCGCTTAGAAAATATCAATTTCTCCCTAAAAAAAAATAGGGTTTCACTGAAAGGACGAAATACGAATATTGCGCGTTTTCCTTTCGACGCTCCTCACCAGATAACTTGTGTTGGGGTAACATGTAATATTTTTTGTCAGCTACCAGAATTGAAGTTGAAATATACGCGTACACTGTGAAGAGCCTGAGGAAGGATTTCGGCGTGCGGATGTGTATGCGAGAATAAAAAAGTGGGTGTGTTACCTTCCCAGGAAAGAGCAGGAGGTACCTGAGGACATAGACTACACAAACCCCACCCCATTATATACGTTACTTCGAACCCGATCTTCAATTTGAATGCAAAACTCCAACATAAAAAACCAAATAACAAAACAGACAATGAAAAAAAAAGTAAGGAAAAGGATATGATAATCGTAGACTACGCAGAACGACATTTGCCAAGAACATTAGCAAGTGCTGTTGGCTGCTGGCTGTCGGCAGTCGAATAGGACGTCTCTCCAAAAGGATTCTTTAACAAGATGAACGAATTTATTTCGCAAATGGATGTCACTTTTTCTTTTTACCATTTATTGTGGGGTATTGGGTTGTTTTTGGTTTTTTTTTCTCTTTTTATCGAGTTTTTATAATTCTCTATTTATTGAGTTTTTATATTTTCACCGCCATTTCCCACATAAATCCCAATGATCTTGTTTATGAGGATATACCTCTCTTTTGTATTTTCGGTGGGTATGCTTGCCTATTTGCACGTGCACCCATCTCATGGTTGCTTTACTCAGGAGTTTGGTTGCGCCTGTGCATACCACAGTTCAATTGACAAGTCGGTGCTAATTTCGTGAGTGGTAGGAAACTCAGTAGTTCGTGAAGTGTGTAACATCAAAGTGCAAACCTCTAATGTTGATATTTAATATTTTGTTATCGGGCAGCTAAATGGCCAAGATATTGTATTATTTATTAATATTTTATTATTGTCCCTGTTCGGGCGCCAAAATGTAACATCAACGTTTGACCTCTGATATTATCATTTAATTTGTTTATGTTATCGTAAGATTTGTTTGATTTAGATTTTCTTTCGGTTGAAATTATTCATGCTTTATTAGGCCCCACGTTGGGTGCCAAATGTAACACCTGAGCGTAACCCCAGATGCTAACATTTATTAATTAGTTATCAAGTTTGTGCTGAATATTGTTGAATATTTATTTCAATTTGGAATTACTTACTCGCCTGCTCTTCTCGTCCTCTTGGTTTTTCCTTTTGATTGATAAGAGACTTTATCGTTTTTTACTTTAAACTTTATTGTTTTTTTGTTACTTCAAACTTTATTGCTAAACTACACTGGAAATGTCCATACCTTATGTTTTCAAACACTTTGACGTTTTTTAAACAAGAAGACCCGCCGTACAATAGCAATGGCCGCAGCCTTCTTGTTTATTACTTTACATTGCGCCGCAACTCATTTGCACACCTCTTTTTATACCCAATTATTGGTAAGTTAAAGCAGATGTTGCATTTTCCTCACCTGGAACGTGTAACCTATTCGGAGGTTATTCGCCTGTCATTAGCCATTCGCAATATTCATTAATCATTTACTTGCTCTGCAAAAAAAATGCAACGACAAAGAATTGAGCAGTTCCATGCGGAGAACCAATTATAGGACATTGCCTGCGTGTGCCAATCGTATCATACGATTAATTGTGCCTCACTGCTGTGTTCGCTACTTCGTCGAACTCAGCACTTTTCCGACGCTCATTTATTTCGTCGTCGGTGGCCTTTGACGACACCGCTTGTGATCGTATATCATGTATCACACTTGTAAACATATGTATTTGTAAAATGAGGCCGTGTAGGTCCGTGGACAGGTGCTTGCTTGATTTTTGTAATACGAAGTAGAATGCAGTGGCCTTGGGGAGTGGGTCAAGTGTATGACTGATATATGATAATTGGCTTTGGAAGGCGGGCATGGATGGGTAATTATCGCAACATATGCGATATGAATTAATTGCCCGTGGAGAAGGCTTTGCTTCTGAATGAGAGCGAATTTTAATTCTATGCATTGTATTGCTTGTGGGAAAGGCGAGTATTGCATTGTATGCTGAATATTTTGAGGATTGATCATATAGATGGAATCATAGGATGATGGATCATAGGATGATGGAACCAATTAATAAAATATTATAATGATTGAGAAGGGGTGTAAAGCGAGGTGTAACAAGTGCATGAAACTTTCGCGTTCTATAGCAAAATTAATATTAGTATGGAAAGATACGTTGTGAGATGAATTGTAAATTGGTGAGTTATATTGGAATGGTGCCTGGGCTGCAGATAAATCAAATAACGGAACGATATTGTGAAAAAGGCGAAAAACCGTTATGCGGCTTTGATATGATCCTAGATTAGACGAGCTGCCCCTCTTTGAATGCTGTCGAATAGTTTGAGGGTTATCCTAGGAGAAAACTCCGAACATGTAAGCAGTGTTCGAGAGTGGTTCTAATATGAGACTTCTGGCAAAGAAGTTAGCCCGGAAATAAGTATCTTTTAGCTCTGAAATGATAACTCAATTACACTGGGGCTGACTTCGCGATATTTGACACGAGCGAATTTACGTTCTCCTTAGATTTAATGACCTGGCCATTCATCGAGAGCTGTGGAACCGACGATACTGTTTTCCTTGTGAATGTTGGATTTTGTTGTTGTTGTCGACGAGATTGGCCTTTCCCCATTGTAGGACCTTTTCCAGATCCCGATTCAGAGAGTGGTTCTGGCTACATCTAAACTGGTGAGACATTGATACGTTAATTAGCCGATCATTCGCGAATGAGAGAATAAGTGTACTGTCGTCCGCAAAACTGAATATTTTGATACCCGTTGATTCGAACAACTTCGGGCTCCTCGATAGTATAGTGGTTAGTATCCCCGCCTGTCACGCGGGAGACCGGGGTTCGTTTCCCCGTCGGGGAGCCTCTGGCGCAAAACTAATGACCTTGCCCGGAAAAACAAATTATCATGGAAAATTTAACAAGCCTCATGACTTGCTAACTAAGGCCAAGACCGGTTCCCGGTTGTAGTGCCGACGATGATGATGATGATTCAAACAAATCATTAATGTGACGCAAAAACAAGCTTGGAGCCAAAATATAACCCTGAGGCAACCTGGAGTTAATACAAGGTGGCGCAAAATTAATCACCCTATCGGAAGATGTTATAATTTTTGCAAGCGGCGTCGTACGCCAATCACATTTGACATTTGTGAACTAGGCAGCTGTAATGTAATGTCACTTTTTCTTTTTACCATTTATTGTGGGGTATTGGGTTGTTTTTGGTTTTTTTTTCTCTTTTTATCGAGTTTTTATAATTCTCTATTTATTGAGTTTTTATATTTTCACCACCATTTCCCACATAAATCCCAATGATCTTGTTTATGAGGATATACCTCTCTTCTGTATTTTCGGTGGGTATGCTTACCTATTTGCACGTGCACCCATCTCATGGTTGCTTTACTCAGGAGTTTGGTTGCGCCTGTGCATACCTCAGTTCAATTGACGAGTCGGTGCTAATTTCGTGAGTGGTAGGAAACTCAGTAGTTCGTGAAGTGTGTAACATCAAAGTGCAAACCTCTAATGTTGATATTTAATATTTTGTTATCGGGCAGCTAAATGGCCAAGATATTGTATTATTTATTAATATTTTATTATTGTCCCTGTTCGGGCGCCAAAATGTAACATCAAAGTTTGACCTCTGATATTATCATTTAATTTGTTTATGTTATCGTAAGATTTGTTTGATTTAGATTTTCTTTCGGTTGAAATTATTCATGCTTTATTAGGCCCCACGTTGGGTGCCAAATGTAACACCTGAGCGTAACCCCAGATGCTAACATTTATTAATTAGTTATCAAGTTTGTGCTGAATATTGTTGAATATTTATTTCAATTTGGAATTACTTACTCGCCTGGTCTTCTCCTCCTCTTGGTTTTTCCTTTTGATTGATAAGAGACTTTATCGTTTTTTACTTTAAACTTTATTGTTTTTTTGTTACTTCAAACTTTATTGCTAAACTAACTGGAAATGTCCATCCCTTATGTTTTCAAACACTTTGACGTTTTTTAAACAAGAAGACCCGCTGTACAATAGCAATGGCCGCAGCCTTCTTGTTTATTACTTTACATTGCGCCGCAACTCATTTGCACACCTCTTTTTATACCCAATTATTGTTAAGTCAATGCAGATGTTGCATTTTCCTCACCTGGAACGTGTAACCTATTCGGAGGTTATTCGCCTCTCATTAGCCATTCGCAATATTCATTAAACATTTACTTGCTCTGGAAAAAAATGCAACGACAAAGAATTGAGCAATTCCATGCGGAGAAGCAATTATAGGACATTGCCTGCGTGTGCCAATCGTATCATACGATTAATTGTGCCTCACTGCTGTGTTCGCTACTTCGTCGAACTTAGCACTTTTCCGACGCTCCTTTATTTTGTCGTCGGTGGCCTTTGACGACACCGCTTGTGATCGTATATCATGTATCACACTTGTAAACATATGTATTTATAATATGAGACCGTGTAGGTCCGTGGGCAGGTGCTTGCTTGATTTTTGTAATACGAAGCAGAATGCAGTGGCCTTGGGGAGTGGGTCAAGTGTATGACTGATATATGATAATTGGCTTTGGAAGGTGAGCATGGATGGGTAATTAGCGCAACATATGCGATATGAATTAATGGCCAGTGGAGAAGGCTTTGCTTCTGAATGAATGCGAATTTTAATTCTATGCATTGTATTGCTTGTGGGAAAGGCGAGTATTGCATTGTATGCTAAATATTTTGAGGATTGATCATATAGATGGAATCATAGGATGATGGATCATAGGATGATGGAATAAAATTAATAAAATATTATAATGATTGAGAAGGGGTGTAAAGCGTGGTGTAACAAGTGCATGAAACTTTCGCGTTCTATAGCAAAATTAATATTAGTATGGAAAGATACGTTGTGAGATGAATTGTAAATTGGTGAGTTATATTGGAATGGTGCCTGGACTGCAGATAAATCAAATAACGAAACGATATTGTGAAAAAAGGCGAAAAACCGTTATGCGGCTTTGGTATGATCCTAGATTAGACGAGCTGCCCCTCTTTGAATGCTGTCGAATAGTTTGAGGGTTATCCTAGGAGAAAACTCCGAACATGTAAGCAGTGTTCGAGAGCGGTTCTAATATGAGACTTCTGGCAAAGAAGTTAGCCCGGAAATAAGTATCTTTTAGCTCTGAAATGATAACTCAATTACACTGGGGCTGACTTCGCGATATTTGACACGAGCGAATTTACGTTCTCCTTAGATTTAATGACCTGGCCATTCATCGAGAGCTGTGGAACCGACGATACTGTTTTCCTTGTGAATGTTGGATTTTGTTGTTGTTGTCGACGAGATTGGCCTTTCCCCATTGTAGGACCTTTTCCAGATCCCGATTCAGAGAGTGGTTCTGGCTACATCTAAACTGGTGAGACATTGATACGTTAATTAGCCGATCATTCGCGAATGAGAGAATAAGTGTACTGTCGTCCGCAAAACTGAATATTTTGATACCCGTTGATTCGAACAACTTCGGGCTCCTCGATAGTATAGTGGTTAGTATCCCCGCCTGTCACGCGGGAGACCGGGGTTCGTTTCCCCGTCGGGGAGCCTCTGGCGCAAAACTAATGACCTTGCCCGGAAAAACAAATTATCATGGAAAATTTAACAAGCCTCATGACTTGCTAACTAAGGCCAAGACCGGTTCCCGGTTGTAGTGCCGACGATGATGATGATGATTCAAACAAATCATTAATGTGACGCAAAAACAAGCTTGGAGCCAAAATATAACCCTGAGGCAACCTGGAGTTAATACAAGGTGGCGCAAAATTAATCACCCTATCGGAAGATGTTATAATTTTTGCAAGCGGCGTCGTACGCCAATCACATTTGACATTTGTGAACTAGGCAGCTGTAATGTAATGTCACTTTTTCTTTTTACCATTTATTGTGGGGTATTGGGTTGTTTTTGGTTTTTTTTTTCTCTTTTTATCGAGTTTTTATAATTCTCTATTTATTGAGTTTTTATATTTTCACCACCATTTCCCACATAAATCCCAATGATCTTGTTTATGAGGATATACCTCTCTTCTGTATTTTCGGTGGGTATGCTTACCTATTTGCACGTGCACCCATCTCATGGTTGCTTTACTCAGGAGTTTGGTTGCGCCTGTGCATACCTCAGTTCAATTGACGAGTCGGTGCTAATTTCGTGAGTGGTAGGAAACTCAGTAGTTCGTGAAGTGTGTAACATCAAAGTGCAAACCTCTAATGTTGATATTTAATATTTTGTTATCGGGCAGCTAAATGGCCAAGATATTGTATTATTTATTAATATTTTATTATTGTCCCTGTTCGGGCGCCAAAATGTAACATCAAAGTTTGACCTCTGATATTATCATTTAATTTGTTTATGTTATCGTAAGATTTGTTTGATTTAGATTTTCTTTCGGTTGAAATTATTCATGCTTTATTAGGCCCCACGTTGGGTGCCAAATGTAACACCTGAGCGTAACCCCAGATGCTAACATTTATTAATTAGTTATCAAGTTTGTGCTGAATATTGTTGAATATTTATTTCAATTTGGAATTACTTACTCGCCTGGTCTTCTCCTCCTCTTGGTTTTTCCTTTTGATTGATAAGAGACTTTATCGTTTTTTACTTTAAACTTTATTGTTTTTTTGTTACTTCAAACTTTATTGCTAAACTAACTGGAAATGTCCATCCCTTATGTTTTCAAACACTTTGACGTTTTTTAAACAAGAAGACCCGCTGTACAATAGCAATGGCCGCAGCCTTCTTGTTTATTACTTTACATTGCGCCGCAACTCATTTGCACACCTCTTTTTATACCCAATTATTGTTAAGTCAATGCAGATGTTGCATTTTCCTCACCTGGAACGTGTAACCTATTCGGAGGTTATTCGCCTCTCATTAGCCATTCGCAATATTCATTAAACATTTACTTGCTCTGGAAAAAAATGCAACGACAAAGAATTGAGCAATTCCATGCGGAGAAGCAATTATAGGACATTGCCTGCGTGTGCCAATCGTATCATACGATTAATTGTGCCTCACTGCTGTGTTCGCTACTTCGTCGAACTTAGCACTTTTCCGACGCTCCTTTATTTTGTCGTCGGTGGCCTTTGACGACACCGCTTGTGATCGTATATCATGTATCACACTTGTAAACATATGTATTTATAATATGAGACCGTGTAGGTCCGTGGGCAGGCGCTTGCTTGATTTTTGTAATACGAAGCAGAATGCAGTGGCCTTGGGGAGTGGGTCAAGTGTATGACTGATATATGATAATTGGCTTTGGAAGGTGAGCATGGATGGGTAATTAGCGCAACATATGCGATATGAATTAATGGCCCGTGGAGAAGGCTTTGCTTCTGAATGAATGCGAATTTTAATTCTATGCATTGTATTGCTTGTGGGAAAGGCGAGTATTGCATTGTATGCTAAATATTTTGAGGATTGATCATATAGATGGAATCATAGGATGATGGATCATAGGATGATGGAATAAAATTAATAAAATATTATAATGATTGAGAAGGGGTGTAAAGCGTGGTGTAACAAGTGCATGAAACTTTCGCGTTCTATAGCAAAATTAATATTAGTATGGAAAGATACGTTGTGAGATGAATTGTAAATTGGTGAGTTATATTGGAATGGTGCCTGGACTGCAGATAAATCAAATAACGAAACGATATTGTGAAAAAAGGCGAAAAACCGTTATGCGGCTTTGGTATGATCCTAGATTAGACGAGCTGCCCCTCTTTGAATGCTGTCGAATAGTTTGAGGGTTATCCTAGGAGAAAACTCCGAACATGTAAGCAGTGTTCGAGAGCGGTTCTAATATGAGACTTCTGGCAAAGAAGTTAGCCCGGAAATAAGTATCTTTTAGCTCTGAAATGATAACCCAATTACACTGGGGCTGACTTCGCGATATTTGACACGAGCGAATTTACGTTCTCCTTAGATTTAATGACCTGGCCATTCATCGAGAGCTGTGGAACCGACGATACTGTTTTCCTTGTGAATGTTGGATTTTGTTGTTGTTGTCGGCGAGATTGGCCTTTCCCCATTGTAGGACCTTTTCCAGATCCCGATTCAGAGAGTGGTTCTGGCTACATTTAAACTGGTGAGACATTGATACGTTAATTAGCCGATCATACGCGAATGAGAAAATAAGTGTACTGTCGTCCACAAAACTGAATATTTTGATACCCGTTGATTCGAACAACTTCGGGCTCCTCGATAGTATAGTGATTAGTATCCCCGCCTGTCACGCGGGAGACCGGGGTTCGTTTCCACGTCGGGGAGCCTCTGGCGCAAAACTAATGACCTTGCCCGGAAAAACAAATTATCATGGAAAATTTAACAAGCCTCATGACTTGCTAAATAAGGCCAAGACCGGTTCCCGGTTGTAATGCCGATTATGATGATGATGATTCAAACAAATCATTAATGTGACGCAAAAACAAGCTTGAAGCCAAAATATTACCCTGAGGCAACCTG
Source organism: Microdon myrmicae (assembly GCA_963931805.1). Taxonomy (NCBI): domain Eukaryota; kingdom Metazoa; phylum Arthropoda; class Insecta; order Diptera; family Syrphidae; genus Microdon; species Microdon myrmicae. The sequence goes on along the minus strand of OZ007498.1, from coordinate 168,009,438 downwards.
GAGTTAATACAAGGTGGTGCAAAATTAATCACCATATCGGAAGATGTTATAATTTTTGCAAGCGGCGTCGTACGTCAATCACATTTGACATTTGTGAACTAGGCAGCTGCAGTATACAAACAGATAAGCAATGGAGCGATTTTTTTGGACCAATAATTGGTCGGTGGTGTTAGCGTAGTGTGAATTTCGACGCCGATTTCCTAGTCGTTACGCGGGGACTGGGCAAACATTCCGGCGCTTAGGTACTCGAGTTGAACAGACTGGAGCCACAGGAGACCGGAGGATGGCCGCCAGCGGACAGGTCGTTCGCCCGAGAATATCGCGGCTGTGGCTGCCGGTGTCGCTGAGAACGAAGAGTCATCAACCAGACGACGGGCCACGCAATTGGGCTTCGCCAGACGGACCCTAGCACGAATTTTAGTGAAAGATTTACACATGTTCCTGTCCAAAGTGCGAACAGTGCATCAGTTAATGGCCAGTCGCATGTGAATTACTGTCAAGCCATTCTTAATCTTAACTACGAAGAGGACGATTTTATGTCAAAAACCATCATGAGCGACGAGGTGTATTTTCTCTTAAGCGGTTACGCCAACAAACAAAATCTTCGTTTCTAGGGCACAGAAAATCCGCGTGTGATGCACGAAGAGCCATTATATCCACTCAAAGCCGCTGTGTGCTGCGGAGTTCACACAGGAGGAGTGATTGGGCCGTATTTTTTTGAGGACGCCTTCGGCAATACGATCACTGTTACTGGCGAACGCTACAGGGCCATGATAAATGACGTCTTACTGGCAGAATTGATTGAGCGGGGCTTGCTGAACATGTGGTTTCAACAAGACGGTGCAACCGCACACAGAGCACGAGCCACAATGGTTATTGTGAAGGAAACGTTTCTTGGTCACGATTTGGCATGGCCAACAAGATCGCACAATTTAACCACCCCGGACTTGTTTCTTTGGAGCTACTTGAAGTCGCGTGTTTATGCCAACAAGCCTCAGACAATGGCAGACCTTAAGGAGATTATTCGACAGGAATGCGAACAGTTATCACCGGAAATCTTTCGGAAAGTCATGGAAAGTGCGATAAAACGGGTACAAATGTGTATCAACACTGGCGGCAGCCACTTGACGGATATCATCTTTTCCACTTAACAGAAAAAATTGTAAAGGTCCAAATAAAGATTTCCATGACTCAAAATAATTTTTTTTTTAATTTGTTATGAAACAAAATTGGATGATTAATTTTGCGCCACCTTGTATAATACAGATCCGATGACACACCTTCCACAACAACTGAGTCAGCACATAGGCTGGCATCAGTAAGAGTATGCTGCGCATTCTGAACGTTATCCGAAGATGCCATAAATGTCCTGGCCGGGAGGAAACCACTTGACATTACAGCTAAAGAAAATGCTGCACTGCATGAGGTCTCACAAGAGAATAACCAGGGAATGCGGTCACAATTACAGCTCTCAAGCGTAAGAGAATATTAACGAAGGTGTAGAAACCTGAGCGAAAGAAAACATGGCGAGCTGACGTACCACTTGGCTTAGCTGATATCAGGACATGGATGTTTTCGGCAATGTTTGCACAAGTATAAGCATACTGCTTGTATTGCGCGTGAGATTCGAGACCGTAGGAGCGATGCTGGAGAGACATATGAGACGTACCGTTACTTCGACAGGAGTAACACATGCTGAGTTCAAAAGTGGCATGGTCCGTAGCAAATGATATTCTATGTGACAACAGCAGTTGCGATGCGACGATCGGTGTAATAGGTAAACTCCGTCCCGCCCCGTGATGGAATATCTAAAAGAAAGTTCCGCCGGGATCAACGGGAACATGTGTCTGGCGGGAGGTGGTTCTAGTCGTTAAAACTCCACCATGCCTCTGGATCGGTCCAGAGGTATCTTTTGAAGATTTCCAACTTCCTACCGAAACCAAAAAAAAAAAAAAAAAAAAAAAAAAAAAAAAAAAAAAAAACAATAATCTGAATCGATCGATTCTCGAGGAAGCTTTTCATCCAGTCACAAAGCTAGTGAGAAAGCCCGTAAGCGCGGAACTTGCTCAGCACTGACACAGAAACCTTGGAGATATCCAATGAGACCGCTCCTGATGCAGCATGTCATCGCAGCTATCTATATATCAGTTACAAGAGTCAAAAGATCTCCCACGGACCAACTGCTACCGAATCCATATTGACGATCATCTGACATGCATTCCAAAAATGTTATCATAATTATTGACCTTTTCATCACTTTGGATAATGTATACAGTAATGCTTTCGGCCCCCAGTTTTGAGGACGGCACCTATTCTCTTTCTTTGGGATTGCTCGATCGAGTGATTTTCCAACATGCAGGAAAGTTCTTGTGTGAATAAGATAAACGAAGGAAAACCGGCGACCGTTATGGAGGACAGTTTGACTGTTGTTGGTATTCCATCCGGGCTGATTGCTTTCTTATACTCCAGTCCACGCAGAATGCATTGAATTGCCTGTGGGCGGAACTTCACACCCGACATTAAAGACTGCACTGTGATCGCGCCCACAGTTGGCTCCAAAAGACCAGCATCGTGTGTTGAATTCGCGAACACATTGGACTTATCATTTTAATTCGTGACTATTGCCATGTTGCCCGTTACTAACGGAGGAAAAGAGAAAGAAGCGGTGCTACTACTTATAGTTTTTGCTAGTGACCAGAAGATGCACGAACCAGCTGGATACTCAAGCAACGGGTATTTGGTAGTATCTTGGGGCGTCGTGACGGCGCTATAGGTTTGCCTCTCCTGAGAGAAGTATATATATAGGCAGTTTGTTGGTTAACCTGTCCCAATGAATCTCCTTCGTGGTAACAAACGCCTAGTTGCATGCGTTTCTGATTTTGACAAAATTTGTTATGTCGTATCCTGGGCAACAAAAATATGTCAAGTCAATTGATGAGTCGTCTTGGGTCTCGGTTAGGGCCTGGATATCAGGTTTCGCTGTTGGTAAATATTGGTGAATGGTGTTTACATTCGGGTTGGTGAAACCGATGCCTCTGACAGTGTTTCGGGGTGGACGCGATTACGTATTGATGAGTTGTTTACAAATCTCGGTTATTTATTAAAGCATTTACATGATGTTTCCCCTGACAAAGTCTCCGCTGCAAAACGGAATGGGGAGCCAACTTATCTTCGGAATTCGGATTGGAACGCCATTACTTAAAAGCTTTATTTTTGCCGATATAATATGCTCGCATTTTTTACCAAACCAAGGTATATTAAATGAATTTCGTTTGTTGAACTGTGGAAGGTAAAGCTCCATCCCGACAAAAATAATCTCCGTGGCCGACTAGCGGCAAGCGTTAACATCAGAGTCTCCAAAGCACATTTCTGACCATGGCAAGGAGCGAAGAAATACCGTAAATCGTCCCAGTTAGTAGGCCCGTACCTCCATACATGGTGAAGCTGCTTAGGTTGGTTATTCGTTTGAAATGCAATTGGTAGAATAACCGGTAAAAATCAGTCATCTGAGTTACTTTGTGGCGCAGTCGTTTCCACGGATGTCGAAACAGATTCAAGATGTTCCAAAATCGCCTCGGTCATTCGACATTCGTATAGGCTTCTCTACGAGTTGAGTCAAATTATGGCTTACAACGAACATATCGGCCAGAAAATCTGCCAATTTCCTGGCCTCTTCGCTTCTGTTAGAATGTACCAACCAGGCGGGGTTGTGTACGTTTAAGTCGCCAAGAATGAAAATCTAAGAAGCGGAATGGTTGATTTTTGTCCAGTCGAAAAGTTTAAAAAATAAAAAATTAGGAAATGCAAGATATATATATATATATATATATATATATATATATATATATATATATATTTATATATATATATGGTGTAAGAGGCTTTCCTATTTTACATCTCTTCATTTTGTATTTGTTTATTTTTTAAACTTATATATATATATATATATATATATATATATATATATATATATATATCTATATATAGATATATATATATGTATATATATTTTTTTTTTTTGATGTAATGTTTCTTCACCTTGGCAAACTAAATCGGATCAAGTAAGGTCGCAGGTTCCATCCATAAAACAAAATCTTGAATATAACTCTTATGCTGGACAGCGGAGATAGCTCAAGTCGGACTTGGTTGTTTGTTAACATTGTTGGACAGCGTTTACATTCATTTATGATTAATATCTTAACAAATCAGGTAAAATAAATTTTAGAAAACAATAACAAAACAGAATTTCCCATATAGTAACGCCATCTATGGCCTGACCTCGTATTCCTTGGTCTCTAGACTGTGACGAAAAAAAAAACCAATAAACCGAGGACGCCGAGAGTAACTTCCGGGTCTACTTGTTGTAAAAGTTTCCAAAGTGGACTGTGGCGACTCTACAACCCATCCCAAAAACTACAGGAGGGTACGTCACTAGCACGGCATAATTATATTCCTACCCCTAAGTGGTAAAAAGTTCATCAACGTGGAGTAAATTTGTCCTCGGAAAAACGGATGCGATGAGCAAATGTCATTTTGACACTATCCTATGCTGCAGACGTTATGAAATAGAAGCTTTCCCAGGAAGCGATCAATAAATTCACACCAGAATTCCTCACGATAAGAACCTTCCCTGCCGTTTCGTTTGGGACAAAATAAAACATAAGACATTGCAGTATTTCCTGTGATGAAAGATTTCGGAGATAAACGTGAATCGCATCTCTACGAAGATTACTGTGGCGTTTCAATAACACCACCGCTCGCCTTTTCCAGGTACAATACCTAACTTCCCCCTAAGGCATCCAAAAAAACGATATAAAACAAGTATTATGGCAGTTCCATTGAACGCCACTACTCACCTTACAACCTATGACGAAGAAACAGTTTCCCAAAACACATAAAAACATGTACTTACCTTTACGTATTTGTACTATAAATATCTGAAATAATGTAAATTCATAATATTCGCTGATGCAAAATCCATCAGCACCAAACAGACATGTTCCTTGTAAGCAACTTGGTTGCACCACCAAGTAACCAACATGACCCGAACCAATTCATTACACTTGTCTCCGAACGAATTCCGCGACACGCATGCAAGATATATTTCTTTCCTTTCTTGTTGAGCTACAAGCACATCGGTGGGCAAACCGATCGACAGGCATCAACATCCTATAAGCATTACCCCCAGGGGCATGCCTGCATACAACGCAGCATATTCCTAAGAATCCAATTAGGTTACGACATTATGTAACCGATATTAATCCTCAAACTTGTCCATGCACACAGAAAGAAAATATTTTTTCCACACACGTGCATGGCAAATCGCATCAGAGGACGCCACCAACGTGCGCCGGATCGGCATGGATCCCTTACGGAGTACCAATCGGATAAACATTTTCTTTTATGGAATTATTATATCCACGGTTCGCATGCATGGACACAGCATGAGCGTGCGAGGTAACTGCATCTGTGTGAGTGCACATCCTCACCAAGGAAAATCATCCCCTTATGTCGACAAGCGGAAGATGAAATTATCTTTTGAAATAATTTAATCGCGATACAGATTCCGTGGAGGCAAGTCGTGCCCCCACGTTAAATAATTTGAGTCTGAGCCCAACAACCGTCGGTGGACGAGCGTATTAAGGAAAATCAGTAAATGGAAAATTAGTGTTTAATTTACCAGTGCCCGTCTTTGTAAATATGTTAACAACTACACTAACTAAAAATAAGCAATTTGAAATACAGTGTTTACTTTACTTAATCAGATTTAAATTGTAGTATTCCAGAATACTACTATCCTTATAACTATTAAGTTTAATACTGAATCTCATTATTTATCTAACACATCATTAAAACATTCTCCTTACATATCTAACATTCTCATTTAACATATCATAAATAAACATCCACAATATTCTATATCAAATCAGTTTCAGTACATTTCATAACATGCCCCTTTTTTCATTTGAAACATGGCTCTTTGATTTTCGTTCAAAGTTTGTTCAAAATTAAAAGTCTCAGTAGAGTAAGTAATACTTTGATAAAACTGATTTTGTTCAAATTATAATTTACAGTAGATTAGAACTTAAAGTTATATAAGAAGAGGGAACATTTTATTGTTAAGTCAGTTGAGATACAGACGAGTAGAAGTTTGAGAAGAAACACAGTTGGAAAAAGAAGTTAGTTGAGAAATACAGTTCAGGAAGTACAGACGAGTTGAGATTAAGATAAGATTAAGTAAAGTTCGGAAGTTCAGAGAAGTGAATTTAAGCTCGGAAAAGCTAAGAAAAAGAATAAATTAGAAATAAAGAAGGGAATTAAAATTCGCAATCCTGAGTTTAATTAATATTAATAAAGAAAAAATAAAAGGTCCACGCTCTTCCCTCAACCGAGGAAGCACGGTGCTGGATTGCAACAAAATACAGTGTCCGCCTTTGTGAAATATTTTAACAATAATACGAAATAGAAACAAGTATAGCAACGATGTGCTGTGTAAAATGAATGAAAGTGTGTTTTAATCTCATTCGACTCTTTTGAATTGAATGCAATCGGGAAGTGTATTGCTCACCATTGGAATTTCTGGACGTCTATTCTTTTGCTGCTTCTTCATCAGTCCATCCGCCTTTATTAATGACGCGATTTTAGTGATATAGAAAGGCCCATCGACAAAATGCTCAGTAAAACCAGTGTGTCTCGAAGCAGCGATCGTTTACAGAAGTAAAAGGTTTCAAACTTAGAACAAAATCCTCGGCAGTGCATTCCACGATTCGACTTTTAGCTCCATCGATTACGAGCCGATACTGGAACTTTTACCCCACATTGGTAACGTCCAACGGGGCAACAGCGTGGGATAGGCGTAGAACCCATATCAACAACGGCACACATATGTTCTACCCATAGTACCTCAGGGGAAACATCATGCAAATAATTTAATATGAAATGTTCACGAAATAAGGTCCGCTCGTGAAAAACAGTTAACGTTTAACTTGTAACGGCAGTTTGCTCTGAAACACGTTTAAAGTTTTCGAAAACTGGCTCCCGAGCTATTTTGGCATTCAAATCACCAACTCGATTCTGGGGCAGGCATTGAGGGCTCGTGCGACGTTCTCGTAGAATTGCTCTTTTTCGTCGTCAGGGGACTCCTCTGTAGGTCGGTGAACGGTTATGAGGCTTATGTTCTTAAACTTGCCTCGCATGCGAAAATCCTTCCGTCTCTTGCATTAAAGCCGATAATGGCAGGCTTCAGTTTTTGGCTGACTAGAAAGCCTAACCCGAGTACATGGTGTTTTGCATGACAGCTGTAATAACATACTCGTTTTTTTTTTTATATAATACTGTGGGGTAGGAGCATTATGCTGTAACGTCTCCAACGCCGTGCTTCCTCTTTATATCGAGGGAGGAGCGCGGAGGTTTTATTTTTTTCTTTATTTAATATTCCTTCATCAATTCGCTCCGAGAAAGTATGAACGAAAAAAACTATTCCGTTTCTTATTATTAAATTTTTAATTTTAACTTTCAAACTCTAACTCAGAAAAACTCAAAACTTAAACTAGAAACTCAATTCAATATTCAAAACTTTCAATACTAATCTGAACTCTCTTCCTCAACTCTATTTCTCAAACTGACTTTACTATTAAAATTTCTCTCTACTTATGGAACATTGTGTTCTAATTTACTGTAAATTATAATATGAACAAAACAAATTTTCTCCTCGACAGTATAGTGGTTAGTATACCCGCCTGTCACCCGGGAGACCGGGGTTCGATTCCCCGTCGGGGAGCCTCTGGCGCAAGACTAATGACCTTGCCCAGAAAAAATAAATCATTATGGAAAATTTAACAAGCCTCAGGACTTGCTAAATAAGGCCAAGACCGGTTCCCGGTTGTAGTGCCGATGATGATGATGATGATTCCTTTAGTTTCTGTGACTTTTAAATTGAATAAAATTTGAACGAAAATCAAAGTGCTATGTTTTGAAATAAAAAGGGGCAAGTTATTAAAAAGGGGCATGTTATGAAATGTACTGTAACTGTAACTGGCTTGATATAATATTGTGTAGGTTTATTTATGGTATGTATTAAATGAGATGTTAGATATGTAAGGAGATTCAGTGTTAAAGCTAATAGGGGTAGTATTCTGGAATACTACAATGCACTGGCGTACGGCGCTGATTCTCTCCTATCCTCATCGTCAATTTGTTCATTCGGACTGGTGCTCACTACGCAAGGATGAAGCAAACGATGGTCGACCTTCGCAACCGAGTGGACACAACACAGAAACAAAACACTCCGGTTTGATCAACAATAATACTTTATTTGTTACCTTTAATACTTTCACCTAGATGTATTCTGTAGTTTTGAATGTATATCAAAATCGAACAACACATAAAATGAGAGATTTTAATCAATACTTTCACCGACCTTAACTAAAGTTATTTTTACAACGCGAACACGACTCCAGTATATATTTGCGCGTCTCCGCAGTGACGGAGAGCGGGAGCGGCAACGGCCATGGCGGCCGGCGGATGGAAAACGATTCAGCGATATCTTGCTCGTGCAGAGCTCACTCGCGAATCGTGATCATGGTGGTATGTATGCATGGTTCTTTCATGGATCAGAACGTGCATTCATGGGATATGTTGACGTCCGGCACCGTGCTTCCTCGGTTGAGGGAAGAGCGGGGACCTTTTATTTATTTCTTTATTTATTACTTCTTTTAAGGAACTTCTGTCCGCGCAACATTCTTTTAGATATCTTGATTCTAGATTTGTTGTGATGGCTTTGGAATCAGATAACGCATATCCAGAAGGCCTTTTCCAAATCAAACTTTCTTTCCAGTATTTAATCAAAGATCGGTCTTTGATATTTGAAAGCGTTGTTTCCGATTAAGTGGTTGTTCTTAATAAGTATTTTCCACTGAGCTCATATTACCAGCCATTTTAGCTGCTTCCAAATTCAAACTCAAAACTAACTATCAAAACTCAGCTGACTGTTTACTCAGCTATTTAATTTCAAATCTGTTACTTCTCCACTGACTCGCTTCCAATCTCAACTGAACTGAACTGATTTTACAATTGAATTTTTTCTCTACTTATAGAACATTGTGTTCTAATTTACTGTAAATTATAATATGAACAAAACAAATTTTCTCAAAGTATTCCTTTAGTTTCTGTGACTTTTAAATTGAATAACATTTGAACGAAAATCAAAGTGCTCTGTTTTGAAATAAAAAGGGGCAAGTTGTGAAAAGGGGTATGTTATTAAATGTGCTGTAACTGGCAATATTGTGAATGTTTATGAATGGTATGTATTAAGTGAGAATGTAATATATGTTAAGGGAAGTTTTTAAGGATGTGTAAGGAGATTCAGTGTTAAATTTAATAAAGGGTAGTATTCTGGAATACAACAGATACGATTTCGGTAAAGCAAATAAAACCGAACTGGTCGGATGCTAGTGGGATCTTTGTTGGAAATGTGCGTCGCGGCTAAACAAAGAGACGATGTGGAAATGTGCTAATGGGTTTTAGCTAGGTTACTGGGAAATGGTGTTTATGGCATCGGTAGTAAGGGTAGGTATTGAATTCCTATTTGCATTTGTTTATGCTGTAGGATTTAATTGATGCCAAGAGACGTGGAAGGCGTATTTGCTTTGGTCCCTTGAGTGTAAGTCGCCAGCCAATGTGTATGTAGGGAACATTGTTGTACACATGGCGCGGCTGGGAAAATAGACGGCACAATATTTATGGTCCCTGTCATGACGGTTACATTGTATGTCAACCGAATCATTTTGTTTACAGGAATTTGTCTAGTACCGAAGGTGCCGAATTGCTTTGGAATTCCAGAAAAGTAAAGCAAGAAATCTTACCGAAAATTGTATGCGAAGAGATGCATGAAAAGGTAAGTTTTCTTTACAGGGACTTTTTAAAATCATAGATTTGATCTATATGTTGCGTGAAGCATTTTTAGGTACTAATGCGATTGCATTAGTGAAGTTAGGAATGGCTGAATGCTATGGGGGTTTTACGGTAAGTCGACAGTGGGGTTTGGCGGAACCGGCGCAACACCAGTCCCCGTCCATCTTATTTCTTGTAATGCTGTTATGTTAGCCTTATATTCGGTCAGGGCATCGGTTAGCTGCTGTGCAGTTCGAGTTCTGTGTAGGGAGCGGACGTTCCATGAGAAAATTCCAAATCATTAGCCATTTTCGTAGTTCACTCCAAAAAATGTCCGGTTTGTCAAAATTTTTAGAAAGTTTTGAATAAGGAAAACAAAGTTTTTTTAAGTTTTTTTAAGGTATATCCCCTGGCGGGGAATCTATCTAATCTAAGGAAAAGAATCTATTTTGAATTTTGACTTGATATTTTTCAGGAAGCTCAAAAAGTGTCTGACCGTTTAAAAAGTGAATTTTGGGATGCACACTGTACGGCCGATATGAAGAAACAAGACTTATAAAAAAAAATGTTCTGTTCTTCAATACATATATTATAATGTTCAAAAGAAAGTTTTTCAATAAGCAGCATCGTTTTAAAAACAAAAATGTTTAAAGTGTGTTTCTTTTTTTCAATTTTAAAAACCCCTTAAAATAGAAAACTCACTTCAGTACTGAAGTATACTGATCGAAGAGATTTCATCAAGATCTCATGTAACAATAAAACCATGACTTTGCGTATGCAGAACATTGCCTATGTTTCAATATCCTATCTCGATTGGGGCAGGGTGATTGGCAATATAGGTTTCGAAGTACAAAACTTTATCTTCGTATTCCTTGTTATACTTTGTGGCGTCTCTAACAGATACACATACAATTCACAGGCAAAATAGTGAAGAACACCGAACGAAAATCGCATAAGAACATACATCAGAGCCGTATACCATGGCGATAACATAACAATTCACATCAGTGGAGTATAGTCGAGTTTAAAAATCAAATTCTAAAACACGGCGAGTAGGCTGATGGGTAACGCTTAGGTTCAATGTTAGGTGATTCTAATTGTCATAGCGCCAGTTCGAATCACATGTTCTTCACTATCATATTTCAAACGCTATACTTTCCCTCAGGAGAGTTCTTGTAGCCTAAAGCGATTATTCATTAAATCCTTTTAAAACCAAACTGAAATTCAATTAATATAACTTGCACATAATTTTCCGATTGTACAAACGCTAATGTCCAAACAATTGATTATGTTAATCCGTATCACCTTCCTGACCTTCTTCTCATTCTCTCGGCCTCAAAAGGATACAAAATTAAAAAAACAATTCTTTGCTAATCATAATTACAGTAAAATGGAAAGAAAATCATTCAGTAGGTCATGAACCTCATTTGCCCCACGTCGTTTGTATATCCTTGCCATTGGGGAATCCCCTTAAAGTCATCACGAGACGGTAGTGCTACAAAAGATTGCTTCCCTTGTTGTATTCATTGTAATTATATAAGTAACCATAAAGTACTCTATATTCTATTATTAAGGTTAAAGGCAGAAATACGCCAAGGACGCCATACGAAGTAACAACACCCAAGGCACCGAAAATTAGTTCCTCCTTCTGTTATATATACGTCAGTTATTGCAGCCACCAACACAATTACAATTTCATAAACTTTTATACCTCCCCCACTCCTGGAAAGGCGGAACTTATTAGCAAAGAAGACTGGAACCTGATGACGGCGCATGCAAAACAAAAAGGAGATGGTGATTGCGTCTTGTTTTGGCGCCATTAAGAATTTCCTTCCCCTAAGCACAATTGAAGGACAGACAACTGTAATGGACTGATTAGCTAATAGCAAAGCGGGAGAAAAAGTGTTGGCAACATAAGTAAAATTATAATTGCCTCCGGCATTGACAACAAGTAATCCTAGGATATCCAAGACGATTACAAACACACTTACGGATCTATTTGACCATGCGAGTACACTGCAGCAAGTTCATTGAACGAGGTCATACAAGCTTTCTCCATCGTGGCGGTAATGAAAATATGGGAAAAGCTTCCAATGTATGAGTACATCTAATGAGAGAATCTTAAATCAGATCCGTCCATCGCATCCCACCTTTAGTCTATTCACACGTCGTTCATTCGTACAAACCCATTCACAAGGACAATGACGTTCATTCACCAGGATCTGTCTACCGGTAGTCTTAGCTTCCGCTCGAAATTCCTTCGTCGCCATCAAGTTATTTTCGTTTATTTTGTTTCTTCTTTTAATCATTTTGTTTCTTGTCTGGCGGCGAAGAGAAAAAAGGATAATGAATATCTAATTTGCATTTGTGGGGGTGTGTCTGAGAATGAAAATGAAATTAAAAACAAAAAAAAGTATAAAAATAAAAAGAGGAGTAAGAAGAAGTCGACGGAAAACCAAAGGAGAGTAGGTCGAAGCCCGGTAAAAAGTTTGTCCTTATGGAGAACGATTCATAGAAGTCTGGCAACGGCATCTGTGTGCCCCACTTTGTGGAAAGGACTAATTCTCCCCGCCGTGCCTGGCAGGAGCGTAATGCCAGAAGATTTTAATTTTCATTTTATTCCTGCAGACGGTTCTCTTTGTTTATTTTACTTTCATTGCCGTTATGTAGGTCAGGAACTTGGAAAATTTTAATTTCACAAAAAGTAAAACACACCCCAAGTGAAAAGGAGAGTTTCCCAACACGACAGCACTAATGGCGTTGAGCCGACAAGTGGAGGGCGGTTAAGTAATTACGCTTGGGATACGTCGGCAAGAACTTGTTGATTAGACACGTGGAATTATACCCGACTCTTGAAGACGTGTGCTATTTTAAAGGTGATGGAGGATGAGAAGCGTGAAGTTGGACCTTTTTTCAGGGGTTACGACCAGTTAGGGCGATAATCGTTTTTGAATTAGTTTAGACTTAGACACTGAGACACAATTAACAAATTACTTTTTTTCATCTTATGGTTTGGGTCAATTACAGTTAATTATTGGCATCTCAGAGTTACAAATTTGCCTCTTCTGAAAGCAGTGTTTAAAAAAAAAAAACGTTTGTTGTGTATTGTAAGGGTACACTTAAATTTTCTTTCAAAGTTTTGTGGATTTTATTATAATTGGAAGTTTGAATATTTGATATCATACAAAAAATTTGCTATTAAAATTTTCCATTAATTTGGAAAAGACGACTTCGATTTACGGTGCTGTGGAGGTCTTTACGTATTCAGATCAATCTAAGCTAAGGCTAACGTAAAATTGAAACTTAAGAAATCGGAGTTGTGAACTAAGAATTAAGAACTGAGACATGTGTAGGTTGGATATAAGATCGATCGGATGGGTGAGGCCGAGGGCTTTTTGGATAAAGTTAAAGAAGGTTAGACTTGAAGTTTACTAATAAAGAATGGACGAAATCAGTTCATAGGGGCCGTAGAAAATGTGGTATGCTTATTTGTTTAGGTAGTTAACTTGTGGGTTCCGTAGCTCTTAGGTATGGTGCCTCAAGGGCACAGGTTCACCAAGTTTCCCAACGAATTCTTTGGATTGCAACGTCTACTACGTTGCACTGTTGTTATCCACCGGCACGCTCCGTAATTGCCTCAATATAAGGCGATTTTTTCACCAATTAAAATGCAATAGTCATTCAAAGTCAATGGTCCTTTATTGGTAGTCTGTCAATAAATGACATAACTTACATTACACTAACTTAAAGGCTTGTTTTCAAGTGCCGATAGAAACAAATAAACTTGTTAAAAAAACTTATTTTTATCATAAGGTTCAGGATTTAATTTCACAAGACCTTAACTTTGAAAATATGTACTGAGTTTAATATTAAACAAATAAACTGATTATAAAACTTATTTTTATCGTAAGGTCCAGGATTTAATTTCACAAGGCATTCACTTTAATTTTACTGTCAATCGAAATTGAAGTTAAGAAGGATGCACTTGTTTTACACTGTGTGTACGGGGTTTAATTTAACACGGATTTACTTTCAACAAATGTACAGTGCTTAATTTTACATGGATTTACTTTCAACAAATGTACAGTGTTTAATTGCAACCAAATAAACTGACTTTACTTTAAAGAATTTAATTTCCAACAACTAAACTGATTTAATTTTTATGTTAACCGAAACACTCCGGGAGTTCGTCCCCCGACTGTTGATAATAATATTTGACTCGAATTATTTAACCTGGAGGTATAGCGATTGATTATTCATTCACCGAAGACGACAGCACAGCAAATTTCGTACATTGCTTCGGTGCACGACAAGGGATGATTTTCCTTGCATTGGCCCAGCAAAAAGGGGTGAAACACACACACAATGATCGTTTCTGCTGCTCATGGCGTGTGTCCACGAGCATGCGGACGGTGGGTCACCGAATCCACAAGGGGAACATTAGCTGGAATGATTGCAGGTGGTGCAATATCTCGACGTAGATAAGTGTGTTTACACGATCAGCAACTGCGTACAGCATTTATGCTGATCTTGCACATCTTGGCGGCATCTCCAAGCAGTCGAATTCTCGCTGGTAATTTTCCATTTTTGAGGACTCGATTTTCTTGGACGGTCAGCGGTATGCCGTAATGTATTTGTTGATCAGATGACCGACCGATGCGGGCATGGGTAAAAAGGAAAAGAAGAAACATCGCCTGCTCCTGTGCGGCAGACTCATTAGGAGATATCTCATTGATGTGGTTTGGTTAATGTTGGTTGCTTGATGGTCCAACCAAATTGCTTTTAAGGCACATGATGCGTTTAATGCGACCATGCCCTTGTGGAAAAACACCTATTCGTTGCTGATGGATTTTGCATCAGCGCAATTATAGTTCTAAAGCATTTCTGAAGATATTGGTACAACTATGGAAGGTAAGTACATGTTTTAATGTGTTTTAGGAAGACTGTTTCTTCATCATAGGTTGTAAGATAAGTAGTGGCGTTCAATGGAACTGCCACAATACTTGTTTTATATCATTTTGGATGCTCTAGGTTGGAGTTAAGTGTTGTACCTGGAAAAGGCGAGCGGTGGCGTTATTGAAACCGCCACAAACTTCCTTCTGTACACAGCTAGTATCGGCACATACGGCAATTTGGCAACTAATTCATTTCCGTACCAATGTTGTTTTGGGCTAGAGTTTCTTTATGGAACTAGCCAGAGGTCGGCATTGTAATATTATACAATTTTCGTATTATTTCGTGCTTTGCTCCTAACCTTGCCTTTAAGTTGCATGTGACGTCTGGGGAGAAAATTATCAATTTGGTTTATATGATGTGTATATTTTCGCCCGAAAGGACCTTAGAAGGGGGGAGGGGGGGGGGGGGGGTAAGTTTTTTATAGTGACAGTTATTGTGTATAACATGTCGCATTTCTATAGTGTTTATATAACCGTCTAAATTGTCAATTTACGACTTACGACTGGGTCCCCAGCCTTCACTGCTCGTTTTTGCATCCTATCGAGCACGTGTAGTGCCGTCTTGGATACGTCTGACCAAATATCGGAATTGAACTCCGCTTTGGGACGAATGCCTTATAAACAGTGGCCAGGTTGGATGGAGTGAACTATCTTTTCGATCTATCGGCGTCTGGCGTTACCGTGCCTGGCCACTTGTGTTTACCCAGCTAATGGGTTACCAAACAAATTCGTTTTTAGTTTTGGGTGCTTCAATAGCCTTGCAGGCATGAGTGATTGGTAAAGGAATGCGGCCCACGTGTTAGTGGATACGTGGGGCTGAGGACACCGGTATGTGTGGCTCCTTTAGCGGAACCCCATACATTTGGCCGCAATTTTCGCAGCTGCAAATATGTGGTCGTTCCAGTTAAGGGTCGAATTAATTCGAGTTCATCAACAGGATATTTGGGGATTCGCTTTTGACGAAAAGAGGCTCTGGCGGATTTTTGTCTTGGTCGAAAGTGTTCCGCCGAACACGGAGCGAATCAGCACAAATAAAACACCAGTTCTTCTTTTGGAAACGCTCTTTTTATTGTTTATTTCCTTTCGCTTAATCGTCTCAGACACAATCTTAGTATTTTGTTCTTTTGGGTAGTATGTTACAAAATAAAGCACAAACTTCCACCACGCCTTGAGTTGTCTTAAAGTTTTACAATATCCTTATTTATTTCTGTCACATCGTATATTATCTTTCGCTTAGTGTTTTCAGGACAACTACACAAAACGAAAGGTGAATTAAAATTGCACACGCTAGGAATATCACGAAAGTGTCGCGACCAGGAATTGCTGTGCGTTGAACGTCGGGTATTACGTTTATGATGTTTGCCTTCGGTGGCAGTTCAGTCAAATTACTTAAGTTACTCACGTCTTTTGAAAGGTTTAAACTTCGGATCGAGGTTACTTTCTCGTTTTAATTCGTCACGCGGACCGACCTCCTCGTTGGGTTCTCTGTGACGACTGTGGTTACTTTCTCTGGGGATGATTCCA
Source organism: Microdon myrmicae (assembly GCA_963931805.1). Classification (NCBI taxonomy): domain Eukaryota; kingdom Metazoa; phylum Arthropoda; class Insecta; order Diptera; family Syrphidae; genus Microdon; species Microdon myrmicae. Next base: position 167,993,068 of record OZ007498.1, on the reverse strand, counting down.
TTCGCCCTAGAGTTTTCCTTTCCCCTTTTTCTGGTGGTGACTTTCTCTCATCGAAAATATTTCCACCAGTCAAGATCGTGCTCACACATATAGGCGCCGAGGTTATTGCCTGGTTGCTGTGGATCATTCTGTAATCGTCAAAATTTTCACACCTCTAATGGATGGTTTACGTAAACAATCGGGTAACGGTTTTCTTCTCGTCGATCATGGGATAATGTAATCATCGTTGTTTACATATCCCTATGGGAACAGCATTGGTTTATTGCTGGTGCTCGCATTGGTCTTTGTTTGGACGAAGTATATTGCGGCAGAGACAAAGGTTTGGTCGGCGGATTGGATTTCCGACAATTCGCTTATCGTCGGAAAAGTGATGTCTGTCGATATATGGCGCAGCAGTGTCGACCGTTTGTGTATATCCAGTTAATGGATTGGTACACAATTGTTGTTGGTGAGTCATAACCATCGATCGCCGTGCAGGCGTAGAAAAAATATTCAGGACTTGTGGCCCATGTATCTGTGAATACGTGGGGTTGTTGACTCCAGGATGAATGTTACCTTTTATTTCAGGTGGATAGGGGGAATTTTGGGGACACGTGTCTGTGGGCACATGTAGTTTAGCTATAGGTGAGTATGTTCCTTGGTGGAACGACGAGATATCGACCTATAGTGGTTTGTGTGGTTCGTAGAACCGCCACAAGGCAGCATTGAGTTTTTAACCCATTGAATTCTACTTGGTTAGATGGTCCCCATTAATATATCTTATTGAGGTCGGAATTCATTGTATTAAGCAGAACCTGCTGATTGCTAATAACGTTCGAAGAGTTTCGTCGGGAATTTAATGTATGTGTATGAGAAACTCAAGGTGCTATCAACAGCAAACGAGTGAATTGGGTTTAGGGTAATGGACAACCGATCATTTATAAAGATTAGGAAGAGAAGGGGGGAGATTACCTTACCTTGGGGAACACCTGCATTAATTTGATGGGAGGAGGATTTGACACCGTCAAGAACCATTTGAATTGAACGACCAGAAAGATAGTCTCCTATGCATCGGGTTAGGGAATTGTCCATTCCATAGGAATGCAATATTGATAAAAGGGCTGGATAAAAAACTCTGTCGAACGCTTTTGAAATATCCAATGCGACAACCTTGCTTTCCCTGAAGCAGTGGATGGAATGGCTCCACTTTTCGGTAAGATACGCCTTCAAATTTCCTGTGGAGCTGTAGCTACGAAAGCCATATTGGCGGTAATTGAAGAGGTGTTTTTATTCGAGGTATTTCGAAAGCTGATGGTTGATAAGTGATTCCAATAACTTCGAGAGAATAAAAGTTAGTGGTATGGCTCGAGAAGAAGAAAGGGACGATTTTTCGTCCTTTTTGGGAATTGGTTTAATGTCCGCTAACTTCCATCTACTTGACAAACGGCCAGTGGAGGAATCCAGAAATTACGGCTTGAACTTCTTGACCATCCGCCCTACTCACCAGATCTAGCCCGAAGCGATTTCTTTTTGTTCCCTAATCTAAATATTGCGCTCGGAGGACGGAGATTTTCGTCAAACGAGAAGGCAATCACCTTCGTGAACAGTTATTTTGCAGAGAAAAACGCCGAGTACTATTTGGACGGGTTAGAGAGATGGGAGCATCGCTGGGAGAAGTGTGTAGAGTTACAAGGAGACTATGTAGAAAAATTAAAATAAATTTTAAGAAAAAATGTGTTGTATCTTTGTTAGGGCGGACAATTTTCAGCCCACCGCCGTATGTATATCATCATCATCAGCACTACAACCGGGAACCGGTCTTGGCCTTATTTAGCAAGTCATGAGGCTTGTTAAATTTCCCATGATAATTTGTTTTTCCGGGCAAGGTCATTAGTCTAGCACCAGAGGCGGTTGGGTTTAATGAGTAAAGTGGCGAGTGGCAGTTCGGGAGTGGTTGTTTGGTAGGTTGGTCAACTCTGTTTGTCTTAAGGGGAAAACACTTGCCGCAATATAAGCTTGGAAGGGTGTTAGAAATATCCATCTTCGTCTCGTCTTTGATTATCGGTGGTATACGAAGTATTGGGTGGATATCCATTGTCTTAATGATATTTCCTGATACGCATACTAAAAGGTTATTTCCCTGCGTAGAAAACCAGCGGACATGCAGTAGTCGACGCATGGTGACACTTACCATCTCCTTTTTTCTTTTCTTTTTCTTCTACTGCTGAGACAATGAATTCACTAGTAACTTCATTGGGGCGCAAAAAAAAAAAAAGATCTGGAAGAATCAATATGATCCGAATTAAACTATCAAGGCTCGACATAATTAACTATCTAACTAAAATCCTATTAAAATGAATAAAATAAACCAAAAATATTATTTCAATATAATTAAGAAAATGTTGACAGCTATTATATATATAAATAAACAATAGAGCATAGCCGTAAAACGAAAAACAGTTCAACAATGAAATGCAATCTGCGCCAAAGTTAAAAAAATGTTCTGCTCGAATCAACGAACAAAATTTCAAAGTACCGGGAGGCATCACAAATTTACGAAATATACTTTATAAATGTTCATTAAAAACAAGTAATAATTTCCCATTAGAAAAATAGAAATCATTGGGTTAAAGAAGAGCACTAGTGCATTGCAACAGCCACAACACTCCCATCAGTAGCTGCATGCAGGCTGGTAACTCTCCAGATGACAATCGGAAGGAGATCCAATTAAGGCAAACCAAACCGTCTCAATCTTCCGCTCTTGTCACAATATTACTTGCGTACACATATGTGTCCATTCTAAGGAGGGAAGAGTTACGACAGCCCCATGTCATCTCGTAACCTTGCAATGTGCCATCAAGAGCACCAACATGACAAATAAATAAAAAAGTATGTATTGTAAAGTGGAGTAGGATTACTTTGTGATTGCCCGTAGAATGCATCCATGGAATCGGTGTGAGTTGGCCTTTTCACTTTTCGTTTACGAGTACATAAGATCGCCTATAAACATTTTCACATGCCATTTCAAATATCTCCGTCGCCAGGCTAATGTAAACGTTTTCCCTCTGGGAGAATCCGTGGTGAATCCTTACCCAGGAGCCAGTCATCATATCTGAATTGGATTGTTTTTATAAGATCGTACATTGCGTTGTGGTTCTTATCACAAGAGCCGAAATCACTTACATATAATGGTCAGTGTGTGCACAAGTGCAATATTAGGTAACCAACCGGAGTCACCCTATTCTTAGAAATGATAAGGATGATCTTGGCGCGATGTATGCATTCGTTCAATGAGGTATTTTGGCGGTATAGTTGTCGTGGATTGACGCTATAGCGGGTTTGTATGTTGTCCAAGTGCCGTAGGTCTCTTGAGGGTTCCGCCGAACACTGTTCACGTACAAGAAAATAACTTGGTACACGGACACCGTAACAAATTAAACACAAATTTATTTTATTTATTGATCACGTCCCTTTTATTTTATCGTTGATAATCAAATTATAATGTTTGGTTCTTAACGTAGTTACAATGACTCCACTATGTTCTTCCGCACTCTTAAGCACCGAGGACACCTTTTCGATAATTTCTGTTTGGTTCGATCAGTTGTTGGTATAACTCGATTAGGTTCTTAGCACTCTTAATGTCTTCCACTATTCAATTAAACGGCGACACTAAACTTGTGCGTACTTTCGCGGAACTCGAACGACTTTCAAAAGTTGAAAGGACTTGTAATTTTACTGCGCGTTATTTCTACTAGCGTAATTGTCTCGCGGTTCGACCTCCTCGGTGGGGTTCGCTGTCCTGCTGTTTGATAAAGACTTTTCTTAAACGGCTATCTCCTCTTGACTACGCTGCTCGACTATCTTTCTTAGAATCTCTTCGTTAGAGATCCTCGCAGTTCGACTATCTTTTCTCGACTATATTCCAATTCCCCATCGGCAATGGAAATCTTCCCAGCGCATCTCTGCACAGAAATTCCCATCATATCTGCTAACAGACTTTCACATAGTCTCTGTTAACAGAATAAAATTTCCCATTGCATCTCAAAAGGAGAATTTCCCATAGGATCTGAAAAGGATAAATCTTACCTCATAATCATCAACACCATTAGCTATTGGTTATCGGAATCTTGTTCCTTTTGTTTAAAGATCGGATGCCGCCGCTTATTCTCCGATCTTTCCGTGGGATATGTTTAGGTTAGCCATCTGGCTTAAGCTAACAATGTTCTTGTGCGTTTCAGATGGGTAATAAAAGGAGCCGTGGGATTGGGTATAGTTCCTTTGTTAAGATTTTTAAACCATAAACATCTAGCGAGCAATCTACGTTAAAATGCTTATGATTGCATGACTATTGGACGGCAGCGAAACGATATGCCTTGTTTGCACAAGTGTGCCTTTTGCGTTAGGGTCATGCAAGGGATTTAGGTGCTAATTGCTATTAGCTACCAGAATATGCATCCGTTGCTCGGTTTATTTACCGACAATGGTATTTCAAGAGGAACATCGCGTTGGTGCTTAGGGTGGGTGAGTGATTTTCATGGTACGCTTTCCTGCATGGCGCATTTGCTTAGATGCGATGCTTTCCGGCCTTTTGGAATAGGGTTGAATACAATGTATGGATGCGCTGAACTCGATATTGGGAGCTTTTGAACGTTTAGTTCCTTGCTTTCTGATATCGGGTTCAACGTCGTTGCATGTCCTATAACCATTTGTTACAGGTAAGGTTACTGACTATTGGGACACGTGTCTGTTAAAAGAGCCAATCTGAAGAAGTAACTAAAACATATCCTTCAAAACATAACTAGCGTCACCTTGTGGACGTTGGTGGTACTCTGTCGGAAACCTTCACGCCAGTGCAAACAAGAGGTCAGCAATCAGATGAATAGTTTAGAAACGCATACGGGACAAACAGACTGACACACAGACACATCTAATTTTATAGATATAGGTAAATCCCAAACACAAAAGGGATTTGGACGTACCCTTAATTGTAAGGCGTGACTTTGAGGAGATCCGATCAGAGGGCGAAGCGTGGAAGGAGTGTCCACAGGACAGTGAACGATGACGCAGCCGGGTCAGTGGGGTCATGAACTTCTGCGTTTTTACATGCCCAAATATCTTTACAACTTCAGGGTATGATATATACAGTTTCTCCCTCTTTCTGATTGTGCAAGAACATCAAACGTTGAATGTGGTCATTCCCGTCGTTTTCTGCCCTTCTCAAAACAATTATATTTTCTTCTTAATTTTTCAATTTATTTAATCGATAATTTGTTATACATTTGCTCGAATGGCCTTTCTACGCTCGAAATCGAACCACATATTTGTCCACATCTCAACTGGAATATAGCATAAACATAGTTATTGAATTGGAATTCAAATTCCCTTTACCTCCACTCAGTCCTATTTAACTAGGTAAAGGATAATCGTTCCCTATAATCATTTAGTTTCGATTTCGAGTTCTATCATTATGATCCGACTCAGAAATTTGTTACTTCATTGTACTATTAATGGTAAATATTTTAAATGGATAACGCATACGTACTAAAAATAATTAAAGGCTTTTATGTCTGCAGATTTAAAGAAATTATATTTTATTATGTCTATTGTATTTATATGTAGTCATATCACATACTAAAAATAATTAAAGGCTTTTATTTCTGCAGATTTAAAGAAATTATATTTTATTATGTCTATTGTATTTATATGTAGTCATTGAGGAATCGAAGAGTATAATTATTATATTACATTTTATCACAAGAGCCAACCTTGTTCTTGTAGATATTTTAAAGATATTTTATTGTACGAAAGCTGACGTGTATATGTTGCCCAGCCAATATTCTCCACTCGAAGATCACATCCACTTAAAATCACATTGACTTAAAACGTAGCAAACTTTTCTTTAGAAAATATGAATCCAGTCTGGATAATACGATGAATTCTCGATAGATTTCAACTCTCACTATTGTGCCCTTTGTTGTCATGCCCACACCTAACTGCCATCAGTATTCCTTCATCAATATGACAAATAAAAGAGCTGTGTAGAATGTCTTCCATTTTCATTCTCCTGTTATCCTACCAATAAAAAAGCGCACCAACATGGGAAAACAACATGCCTGTCAATTCACTGTCCTGAATTATATTTGAATGTTTTGCGGGAGTATTATGCAAGTAAGTAGGAGCGGGTATCCCGTTTTCCAGAGAAAGCAAATTTGATTGAAGACAGAAGCAAGAAGGATGTCCTTCAAGAAGCCATATACCGGCGTACATTTGTGAGTATAAATAAACAACACATTGAGCTTTTATCGTAATAACATTTCGCACTTTGGGAATTGATAATACTTCATATCCTTGAAGGAGCAAGAGCTATAGCAACAGCAACAGAAGCAGCACTAGAAGCAATGACATCAGTGGAGAATATTGGATTCGACATTAGCATAATTTACTTCGATACGTGTCAATCTGCTTGATGTTCTACCCCACCTCCTTTGTCTCTTATACTAGTTCAGTACTAGCGTGTGCTTGTGTCTCAGTTACAAATGACGACTCACATTGACAAATCCATCGAATTCTTTGAATTCAAATTGACAGCAGAATGGTATATCAAAAAGGTCCATCAATTTGATATTCGCTACGTGAAAAGGACCCAACGCGCATACACAAATTATATCTTATCGCAGCGGAAGGAGATATAAGTTGGGTGGATGCGTTGTGCCACAGTAGAATGTGAGGACACTAAAATGTGTATTTGCACATAAAAGCGACAGAAAAACACTTTAGTCAAGTGTGCGATACAACATCATGAAATGGTGTATCATTAAAAGAAAACATGAACTAGGAGCAGAAAGCCTCGTCCTTCGAGGTGTTCTTCAAAGGACTGTCTACTTACACGTAGTGGGCGCGCACATGATGTCGAATTATCGCAAAATGGATGTGATATCGCGTATCCGTAATTTCGTTGAGCCAGGATAAGAGGTGTACACATCCTTGATTTGGGATGGGTGGGGAAGGCGGTGATGGGGGCGTTTTAAATGCATCAAAAATCATCCGACGTAATGACGATGATGATGACACTTTGTGCGCTAAGCGTGGTAATGTATACCAAATGTGTATGGTGTATGGTACGAACGTATCCTTGCTGAATATGGGATACTTCTAACAACAAGAGTATCATTTTGCCCACTTTAAAACGGCGCATAAATAGAATGTCAATGAGATTCAGTAAATGACTTTTACTTATCTAAATATGGATTTTGATTTTTATGCTTCTGCGTGTTGTATTCACCACCAACATCAGGCTATGAATCTATTAGGAATATCAGGGTGACGTGACGAATACTTTTATGTTTTGAGTTTGCTTGGATCAAATACTGTGACAAATTCACAGCTTGATCAATTTGGATGTTCTAATCTGCACGGGTACCAAACAGTGGACAAATTCTTGCAAACACTTTGGATCTGTTTTCGTCATCTGAATCAAGTATCAAAACTGGACCACTATCTTTAAATTTGGACCATTGTCCAGTATTTGATATGCTGTCATTTGTGTCTCTTATGACTGAGCAAGAGCCCCGCCACGATGGCAAACATGGAACTACTTATTGGGAGAATTGCTACATAACTGGTTGGGCAGAGTCTATCGAGGAAATTGTTGTCCTCCCCATTGTATTAATCGGAACTTATTGTTGTTTGACAATAATGTGAAACGATTTCAGGGGGCTTTTAAACTATGGCGCTTCATTTAAACGAATGTTAACAGAACTAACTTTTTAAGACATTCCAATGTCCAACTGGATCATGTCACTTCTGGTCAGTCAAGGACAGTTAAGGATGGGGACGAACAAGGGCATACCATCCATAATCTTGAAATGAAAATTTAATATTTTCGCAATACTGAACAAAAATACCATGATAGTTCAGCAGTTCTTCATAAAAGCTCTACTGAAAGAAATATATCCAAGGGAATCATCCTAGGAACATGTACATACATACATCTATTATACAAAAAAGTTTTCTCCGGGATAAAAAAAAATGCTATACTCTACGACAGAGTTGTTGTACAGTGTTATTCCTTTCCAAGAAAAAAGCTCATTGACCGTTTTTCATTACTTGATTCAGTTGCCATTTATAGAATGTAAAATATAGTAATAAGCAAAGAGAGAATCCGGTATATTATAATTTACAAAATGGCTTTAATTAAGAAGAAAATGCACTCCAGTCGGCCGAGATTGTAAGTGGTGTTTATGATCCTGATATTGTCACAACTAATTCTGCACAATTTTAGTTTCGTCGATTCTATTTCGATATTTTCAGTGTTAAAGATGCACCTCGCGCAAGCGGGATCGTCCTCAAAATGTCAATAAAAGAATGGAAATGATCGAACTAGACTGGCCTATTAGCAGTCGTAGCATCACTCCGGAGATAAAGATTGACCTTGCAACAATTTAAACTATCTGTGTAAAGTTATATTTAAAAAGATGGCCGATATTTGGGAGCTACGCGAACTGATGCAAAAAATCATAGTGGATCGATCCATCGGGTAAACCGGGATCAAGTCCATCCTTTATTTCAATGAATGTATATTGGCGATGTTAAATGAGTCACGTACAACAATACTTTGCGAAAACGATCGCGGTCATAGCACTATTTCCAGACTAGGACTAACTGTCAGTAAGATTTTTTTTGGCGTGAATTCGATGGGACTAGAAAGGAAAGGTTACTGCGACTTGTTTTCATGTTACGATATAGGAGAGGATATCTCCTTGTTCTCAAAAGAACAAGGTCTCTTCTGAGATTTCTCCCTATCGAATCTAGCGGTCACCACCAGGCTTCTTCTATTCAGAGGGAAGAGAAGTGACCAAAGTTGAGGGTGAGTACTATAAGTAGATGAGTTGATATATTTTTCATTTATTTATTTATTTGTTTATTAATTAATTAATTAATTTATTTATTTATTTATTTATTTATTATATAAATAAGTGTACACACTGCTGGAGGTTACCCTGAGACTGATCGTCGAAAATGAAATGCATCGCCCTTTTATACAAAATCTCGTGGAGATTTGCACTAGAAAAATGTGTGATGCTTCTGTGAATTGTTGACAAAACTTTGTTAAACTATTCGTAAAAGCAGGTGCAACCAGTAATGGTGAGTATGCTCTGTGTGATAACATGTTTTAAATAACTCTCCACTCTCTACAATAGAGTTGTTAGCTTGTGTCACAACCGTTTACCTCCGTTTCGATTACGGCATGCTGTGACACAAGGAATAATGGGGCGAATTCAAGAGAACAGTACAACAGTACTGCTCTTGATCGAAAATACCACAAAAGCCCTGGAGAGAAAAGGAGCGATATAACGTGGGTGGAAAACAAAGGAGATGACGGGGGGCGATCATTATCAAAGTTGATGGAACGAAAAGACAATGAGATTACGGTTTGGCCGATTTTTGGTCTTTTCGGCGATGTCTCTGCAGTGTTCCGCCGAACACTGTTCACCAATAAAACACGGAGAGGATACAGCACGAAAAGAAAACTCTGAGAAATTATTTCTTTAGATTTTTCTTTTATTGTTTCCCTTTTTATTTTATAATACATAAATTAAAACAGATTTGAAGTTAATTTATTTTACATGAAACTGGATACATAATTGCACAATGACTGTCCACGGCTTTTGACTTTTCGATTGGATGTCCTGTCACTTTACTCCCATTTCTATATGGACTGAATTCGCGGTTACTTGATTTGTAATCGATACAATGTGTCACCACCGTTTCCTTAGCAAAATCAAAAAATTCACAATCGAATCGCACGACATCCGGCATACATTCACTTTTGACGACACGAAAAGTATTAAATATTTTTTGTTGTTATGTATTGTTTTGCGTGGGAGATAGTCTATTTTAAGCGCGAACTTACTGATTTTTACCGCGTGAACATGCGATCGTCCAAAATTTTACCACATCGTACATTCGCGTCTTACCGTTTTCGCGGCTTCCTCTCGACTCTCTAAATGGACTGTAGTAACTTCTTTGGCGGAGATTCCATTCACCCCATAGTTTTCTTTTCCCTTTCGCTGGTGGTGACTTTCTCTCAATCGAGAATCTCTCCACCAGGGACGATCGTGATCACATATACAGACGCGGAGGTTATTGCCTGGTTGCTGCGGATCATTCTGTGATCGTCAGAATTTCAAACCTCTGATGCATCGGTTGTGCACACAATCGAATGTGTGATTTACATTAGGCGCTCGTGGGATAATGTTTACTTTGCCCTATAGGAACAGCATTTTCGTTTATTGCTGTTGCTCCGCAATGGCCTTTGTTTAGGCGAGGTACATTGCGGCTGGGACAAAGGTGTTGTTGACGGATTGGTTTTCCGCCAATTCGCTTATCGCCGGAGATGTGATGTTTGTCGACATCTTGCGCAGCTGTTCCAACCGTTTGTGTATATCCAGTTGATGGATCGATACACAATTTCTATGCGGGGTCATGTCCTTCGATTGCCGTGCAGGTATAGGGAAATTGGTCGGACATGTGGGCCATGTATCTGTGGATACCTGGGGATGTTGACTCTAGGATGAATGTTACCTTTTATTTCAGGTGTAAAGGGGGATTTTTGAGGACACGTGTCTGTGGGCACGTGTAGTTTGGATATAGGTGAGTATGTTCCTTGGTGGAACGACGACATCGCGTTTGTCTGGTTCGTAGAACCGCCACAGCGGTGCGAAAAATCAGGAGATTACGTTGACGCCTAATATGTGAGTTCGCAGGGGAAATTGTAGACAATCGGCAGTTAACTAAAGTATTTTTATTCATTAATTCCTTTTAACATAAAACTGGATACCGGAAGTTTTATCAAAAAGTGTTTATCGATCAGTATCATTCTACTTCCAAACGTTTACATGGAACAAAAGGGATACAGATTAAAGGATTGCGACGAATGTCGACTTGAACATCTCCTGAAGGAAGCTTATTCGGATGAAGAACAGCGAGATAAGGCAGAACAAAGAACTGCACCATTCTCGTTAAATGAATCAAAAAGTGTTTATCGATCAATCTTAAACAGTGTTTATCGATCAGACTTAAACATCTGCTGTAGGAAGTGTAACATTAAAGTGTAACCCCTAATGTTAACATTTAATATTCAGTTATCGGACAGCTAAATGGCCAAGATATTGTACTAGTTATTAGTAAAACGGGCTCCTCGATAGTATAGTGGTTAGTATACCCACCTGTCACGCGGGAGACCGGGGTTCGATTCCCCGTCGGGGAGCCTCTGGCGCAAGACTAATGACCTTGCCCAGAAAAAACAAATCATTATGGAAAATTTAACAAGCCTCAGGACTTGCTAAATAAGGCCAAGACCGGTTCCCGGTTGTAGTGCCGATGATGATGATGATGATTAGTAAAATATTATTATTACAATGTAATACCTGAGCGTAACCCCAGATATTAACATTTATTATTTAATTATCTAAGAGTGCGTTTGTTTATATTATTTATCTTTTATTAGGCCCCACGTTGGGCGCCAAAATGTTGTATTTTATTTGTACAACACTTAATATTTATTTATCGCGATTTGATTTGATTGGACATTTATTTATCGTTATATTTATGGCTATTTTGTTTTTAAGATTTTGTCTGGTTGCTGCGGCTTACCGTTAACGGGAATGTTACTCACCCAGTGTGGCTTACTTTTACCAGGGTACGCTTTCCCTCGGCGACTGGCTTCTCTGGTGGTCGGGGTTCCGAGATTGAGAGAAAACATTTTACTTCACTTGATTTTTTGCAACTTTATTTACTAAACAATCGGGAATGTCGATCTCTTTAATTTATGACTTTCACTACTAACTAACAAGAAGACCCTCTGTACAATTTCGATGGCTGCAGTCTTCTTGTTATATTATTACACTACCAAGAAAACTCACTTGCACTACCCTTCAAATACCATTTTAATTGGGGAGTTAATGCAGATGGACCATTTTTCTCACCCAGCGCATGTAGCCTATTTGGGGGTTATTTGCCTGTCACTCGCAATTACCAATTTTCGATAATCGTTTAATTTGCTATGCTAAAACTACAGCGGCAATGAATTGCGCAATTACTTAATTGCTTTCAATGCGGGGAACCAATTATAGGACATTGCCCGCATGTGCCAATTGTATCATACGATTTATTGCGCCTCACTGCTGTGTCCGCTACTTCGCCGAACTCAGCATTTCACTGACGTTCAACTACTTCGTAGTCGCTTGTGCTCATATTTCGTGTGTCACACTTGTAAACATGTGTACTCGTAAACTGAGACCGTATAGGATCTTCGTAATACGAAGCGGACTGCAGTGGCCTTGGGAAATGGGTCAAGTGTATGGCTTTGGCATGGATGGGTCATTATCGCAACGTATGCGATATGAATTAATTGCCCGTGGAGAAGGCTTTACTTCCGAATGAATGCGAATTTGTATTGTTTGCATTGTATGCAAAATACGAATTTCAATTGCTGGAAATGCGAGTATTGCATTATATGCAGAATACTTTGATATAGATGGAATCATAGGAATATATGATGGAATATTAATTGTTTGATATGTTGAGAGGGCGTGTAAAGCGTGGTGTAACAGAAGCTTATTCGGAGGAAGATCCGCGAAATAACGCAGAACAAAAAACTACACCAGGAACATAGATAAATAGTGAATTCTCGTTAAATGAATAGCAAATTTTTAGCTACAAATACGGACTTTGTGATTTACTTTCTTAGAATTTTTTATCAGTCCTTAATCGACAACGAAATTCTATGGAGATACCACAGCAAGTGAACTGACTTTTCCACGAATATCGTGTGTGAAGAAGAGTTGGAGTCGTGTTCCGACAACCACAGAAAATCTACAGAGGGTTTCTAATACTTCGGCTTCCGTTAGATGTTTTTACAAACGTGTAAAATGCATTTCACTTACACCACAGCATATCACAGAAATTAACAGCAGGATTCGGTTTGTGGAAATGTTATGAATTATACGGATGTACGAAGAATAGTTATTTGGGATAACAATATGACCAGACAGCAATTGATAAATTGACCAGAATTGGTCAGAATTGGCCAAAATTAACCTTAGGAGTTGTTTGATCAAAAGAACAATAATTACTCACCAAAAAATTGTTTGGGAAGTTTTGAAAGTCCGAACCTATTTCTATCATCAGTACGAAATTGATATCTAGGATAAGTTGAGAAAATCGCTTACTTGAGTTGGGGATCAGGGTTTCTATGAGAAGGACATTGAAAACTGCCTTTAAAGTGACAACAATTTGTGGAACGAAATGGTGCGTATTTGACCCAAATGGGACAATTTGAACCAGATTAAGTGAAGTCTTGAAGCAAAGGTAAAAATAATGGATTTCTTTTCCCATGCTAATATTTTTTTTTTGTATTTCGGAATGTATAATTATACATTTTTTGGAACTGTCGACGTTGGCAAGGAGTTTGCTGTTTGTCAGTTTACGATATGAATTATTTAATAATACGACAGAATTGTTAACGTTTTCTACGAAAATAATTCTGCTGTTGTCACATTTCTCGCTTTAAAAGTTACGATTGCTAGTGATGCTAAAGATTGTATATAAGCGGACAATTCTCAAAATCTTGGGCCATTGAATACCAGCATTTGTTAAGTCAATCCACTATCAGCCAAAATGTGCCGAAAAGTTGTTAAAAATGACCTTAAACGTATTATAAACGGTCACGTGCTGAACATTTAAATGATGTAAACCATTTAATCGCAAAATTCGGACAGCAAACTAATAAAACAAAAATTCATCGACATCTTAATTATTTCTGTTTTTCATTATATATATATATATATATATATATATATATATATATATATATATATATATATATATATATATATATATATATATATATAGAATGCTTTCAATAGATCGCAAATAATTACTTCCATCACATTAAAAACACATTTTTCCATCGTATGCTTTCAAGCAAGAATCAGGAAGGTTATCCTTATTTCATTTTTAATACAACTTGACCAAACACGTATATTCGTTTCCATTAAATCCTGCGTGCGAAAGCAGAAAACATTTTTTCTGCTTTGGCAGATTTACTGCATATTGGTTCGGTGTCAGGAGCACGCCTTAGCTAAGCGAGCAAACCCCACGACCGTAGATGCTGAGATTTATGCCTGCCATTTCTGCCCTCGAGTCCATTTAGAGTTGCTTGGCAGTTTTGGAACTTCGACTAAACAATATCATTGCTCATTTGTGTAAGTTTGAATGATGGGGGTTGTAATGGGATGTCCTTTCTCTCCCTTCACCACCGCAACAGCTACAAGTGAAAATTTGTCAGCATTGTCATTTAAATTCTTCTTACTTCCAGAGCAGGATGAAATGGCGAAGGCTTCAATAGAAAAACCAAATTACTTTAAATCTCCTCTGAGTTAACGAGCCATCTTGTTTACGGAGTCGATGTGGGGTGCTAGCAAATTCGTTAACGAATTTGCATATATTTCGTAATAATGATTCGAACCCAGCAAAGCATGATATCCACATAGGACCAAGGCATTAGGCAACCATTGCTGCTCTTCAGAATGGTCAAATACGCCAAGAATGTTTTGTGATCACTGACTGCGTGCAAGCAAATATCCTTCAGGCAAGATGCTGTCATGTTTCGCTCTATCGATTTGTATCCGAACTACGAATCCTTTTATCATGATCATGTCAACCATGTGATTTGCTGAATAACCAAGCACATGCTATGAATGGCGGACCTGAACTAATATGTACACAAGAGAACCAAAGTTCCCTAGCAAATGTACACTCTGGTCGGGTTATTTGAATTGACGAAGTGAAAGCAAACGGAAAACCCCGAAAAGTGTACACGTATCTTTCGATTTATTGTGAATTGCGAATAATTTGCATGACTGTGCGTTGTATAACCTCGTCGACTGCGCAAATTTCCTGCCCCTGCTTCTTTTACTCCTTTTCCCTCGACTCTTCTGCCAATTTCTACGATATAATTTTCCAGGTTGAAGGACTTTCTTTGAAACATCCATCCAGAATTGAGTGTGTTATTTGCCCTTTGTGCCGTAACGTGGATTGCTCAGGAGTCTAGCATAACTGGATTTTACTCTTTTATCCTCGGAGAACACCGACAGAATGGCGTTTACATTTCGAGAGTCATGCCAGCAATTTTTCGTGGATATACGGCAACAAGCCGAATTGGCTTTTAACTTGCATACAGAACTACTTTGATATATCGGGAGTTAATTTTACTACCATTAGCCACTAACGGAACGAGTATTATGAAGTACGGATATGGGAAAGGCTTTCCAAGCGATATTTCATTTCTTAGTCATATAAAGTTTATAAGAAAGAGAACATTTTATAAAACCAATCGAAGGACATAAATAAAATCGAAATGTGACGCGCCAACTAAGATTTAATATTTGTACAACACTGTTTAAGTCTCAAAATATGGCCCGCCAGGAATAATAGTTGGTGCATGTCTTGTAAAAAGCAAACATTTATCAATAATTTGAGCGCCGATAATATTATATGTTGTCATAATACACATGCATCCACAAGTATTTAAAAGGAATAGGGGCAACGTCGATAATTGATTTCTAAAAGGATTAAGCAAACAAACTTATTTCAAAAATACCTGCTACTTATGATATTGATAGCACTTTTACCCGCCTCAATATTGTCAATTTTCAATAATTCGACAGTCCTCTGTGTGAGGGCCACGAATGTTTCCTTTTCGCACGTCTAAGAGAGAGTTTTCGATTGCTTTGAATGCTGGCAACCGTGACGAATATATAACCAAACAGGCCTTTGCATGCTCCATTTTGCGTAACTCATCATCATCATCATCATCGGCATTATAACCGGGATCCGGCCTTGGCCTATTTTGGCAAGTCTCTTCACCGATATCCGGTCCGTATCCGAGATTTGTTAAATTGTCCACAATAATTTGTTTTCCGGGCAAGGTTATTAGCCTTGCGCCAACCTTTCTCAAGATGTCACTGCATGCATTGGTTCACTACTTGGCGGGTGCCAAAGTTGCCAAAGTAGCTATCCAGGGGTGTCACATGGAGACTGCATGTCAACTTGGATTGAACAGGGATAAGGATCGTCCTGGCCTTTGCCGGGTTGAAAGCACAGACTTCACCCTGTATGTTAGCCCCCATCCCCCTGTATAATGTGTATAGTAAATAGATAATGGCATTTTTCTTTCCCAAATTAATATACTCGTAATTGCGTCTCCCTTGTTGTATTGTGAGAATACGGTAACAGAACAGTAAATTTATTGAGTCTTTTTTTGTAGAAATTCTGATAATACTACAAATATAAAGAAACATTATATTCTAGCGTTATACTAAGGGCTGTAATGTATGGCCCTGATGAACAACTGTGCTTACTTTATTGTATTTGCCAACATGTTTTTTTTTCCCAATTTATTTATTTGTTAATTGTTTTTTAATTTTTTGTTTTGTACAACCCTTGCTCCCGGAGCAGTTTGTTTTTTTTCTGTAGGTTGTAGCGATCCTAAATCGCTACTCCTATCCAAATCCCCAATAACATCAAAAATCCTATCCATAATCCAATAACGCAAATCCCAAATTTCATATTGAATCAATGAGCGATAAATTAAACCAAAAGTCAATTGTCGCACATTGATTCAATTCCACATAACACATCCAAATTCCATATTGAGTCACATGTACAACGAATTTAACCAAAAGTTAATTCATCATACATTGACTCAGTGCCTAAAAACCTAGACATCATGAAATGCTTAATTCAAAACGCATTTCATGATTCCCTTCCCAGAACCCATCCAACTAAAGCCTCTAACAAATTCCCAGAACACAACTCAAATTGAAACGCACAAAGTCATTATGTGTGTTTCTGGCAATTTCGACAGTAAAGTAGTTGACAAAAGTCAACTACAAAAACTATAAAAGGGCAGTGCTTTTCAATTTCGGGATCAGTCTCTCTTCGAAGTCCGAACCGCTGGCCGATCACCAATCCGAAAATCACTTTTAAATTCAAACATTATAGAATAAAGTTTACCGGGATCGTTTCACCTAAACCTCCTTACTGCCTTTTATTTTCACCATCACGACACTTCGTGCTCTTCTCTCGAGTTACGATAAAACACGGCGCGGAGTATTACAACGTGTTAGGCGCCTTACAGTTACAATGTTTATAATATAATATATATTGAATAATATTTACATGCACCGCTACCATTACAACTAATATTGACTATTTACAACTATTTACAATCTTAATTCTATTTCGGTTTGACATTGTAGATACTTGTTGTGTGCAGATGTCCGTACTATGAGATAGTTTTGTTGTCGTTTGTCCGTGCTTATTTTATTTTTATGTAGTTTATTTTATTAGTTTTTTTTTAATTATTTTTTTTTCAATAAACACCTAAGGTACCCAGTGAAACGCTATATATTACTTTTTTGTAATATGCCGGTAAGCGTTCGCTGGCTCTGAAGTAAGACATTTCTCGTTGAGCATCGTGTAGGTTGCTCCTATTGAGATTGGGTAACGGGATGTTTCCCAGCCGTTACTGATATGTTTGTCAAGTAAAAATGATCACATCGTTTTCACTAACGGACAACCTTGCGATTCCGGTTCCTATCGCTCTAGCGACATGGTCCATTAGTGGGGTAACTTTGGCCCTCATGTAGACTTCTCTGTCAGAGTATCTTTTGTTATGCGATTGGTAGTGCCTCCCAACGCAGGATCTGAGTACGGTTCTTTCAAGGAGCTCTAGGTTCCTAGCCACCGTGGGCGAAATTGTGAACTATATAGGGAACCCGTAAGTTTAAATTGGTCTAATAATTGTCTGAACGATATTGTGAGAATAAATAAGCCAAAACACGTCACAGCAAAAACAGGTTTTAAATTTCTATGTGTTCGATGAAGATTGTCAATTCGCGATTAAGTAGTCCGAAGACTTTATATTTTATTTAGATCTCGCAGGACAACCGTTTCACTTAGTTTAAAGAGATTTTTCAAAAGCGCTTACATGCGCCAAATTTCAGTTTGCCTTGGGTAAAGTCCTCGTAGGTAAATTCATTTTCAAGTTGATGCTGGACCTCCAGGAAATATGTGTAATGAATGTAACCACAGCTGGAGGATGTCATTCTTGAGCACTGTAACAACAAGGATGTCCAGAATATTTTTTGCCTCAGATTCACGTTAAGTATTCATCAACCGGTTACAAATCATTGAATGTGTCGCTCCAGGCAAAATGTTGATATATATATATATATATATATATATATATATATATATATATATATATATATATATATATATTTATATATGTATATATATATGTATATATATATATATATATACATATATATATATATATTTATATATATATATATATATATATATATATATATATATATATCATCGGCACTGCAACCGGGAACCGGTCTTAGCCTTATTTAGCAAGTCGTGAGGTCTGTTAAATTTTCCATAATGATTTGTTTTTTTTCCGGGCAAGGTCATTAGTCAAGGACCGAACCCCGGTCTCCCCCGTGACAGGCGGGTATACTAACCACTATACTATCGAGGAGCCATATATATATATATATATATATATATATATATATATATATATATATATCTATAAATATATATATACATATATACATATATACATTTGCATATATACCTTGCCTTCAAATCGGATGTATTTGAATTGATTTATACTTAGTACGCCCTTTGTTATTTGCACGCCTCACGTCAATTGATATTCTAGTTGTTGCAAATTAAATGCGGGTGCAACAAAATATTTAGATTGACTATCAAGAGCATCCTAGAGAATGGGAGCAGTGGGGAAGAGCAAACCAATAATCTGGGCACTAAATAGGCATCGATCAAAAACACAATCAAACCAACAGCCCAAAAGGTATTAGGATTTAAGAAAACAATTAAGTCCAAACCTTGGTTTGACGATGAGTACAGGGCGAAGGTCGAACAACTTAAACGCCTCAGAGTGATTCATTTAGAAAGATATGATGAAGTCAACGCTAAAAGATACGCGACAATTCGGAAAGAGTCAATGAGACTTTTCAAACGCAAAAAACGCGAATGGGAGAAGACTAGGATCGAAAATATCCTAGAAAATGCCAGAGCAAAGAATATCAGAGATATGTATACCGGGAGAAATTCAATTAGAAATAGGTACCGAGGGAGAGCCAAAATAATCCGAGACGCAAACGGCTGTCTGGTGACAGAAACAAACAATATCGTGACAAGATGGAAGCATTACTTGGAAAACCTGCTCAATACGCGCACCCATCAACCACAAATAAACGCATCAGACGTACATTCAGCCGAGCCTCAGATCCCAAAGTCCTCTTTCGACGAAGTTGTGGACGCAATAACCCGATTGAAAAAAAAAATATGGCTCCCGGAGTCAACTGCATACCGGCAGAGCTTGTGAAGCATGAAGGAGAGACAACCGCTCGAAAGATCTACCAACTGATTAAAACAATATGGGATATGGAAGTCATTCCGGAAGAATGGAAAACCTCAATCGTCATCCCCATTTTCAAAAAAAGCGACAGATCTGACTGCGAAAATTACAGAGGAATATCATTGCTCCCAACCACATACAACATATTAACAAATGTCATACTGGCGAGAATCACACCGTACGCAGAAGAAATATTGGGAGACTGCCAATGCGGATTCCGAAGGAACCGGTCAACAAGCGACCAAATGTTTACAGTAAGGCAACTACTGGAAAAGAAGTGGGAATACGGAGAGCGTTCACCAACTGTTCGTTGACTTCAAAAAGCCTACGACTCAGTCGCAAGGCAAAGACTCTACCATGTGGTAGTTGAGCTGGGAATCCTGAAAAAATATGCCGCCGTCATTAAAATTTGCATGAACTTGAACAAAGGGCGAGTTAGAATAGAAATCCACCATTAAAATAATGACATAACAATAGCATCGGGACCAAAAACACCATTCACAATTTCAGACGCCTGGTTTGCATTTCCATCGTTATAGAAGGAAAATTTTAAAGTAACTGGATTTTAACTTTGTTAATTTTCTTATTTCATATTCTATAACTGACAACTGGATTTTGGGAATCAAAAAACTATAGGGGATTTTTTTAAGTATAGAAGATCAGTTTTCCAACGAGCACAAGTTTGAATTTATTTGATCAATACTTTGGGAGAATGTTATAAAACAAAAAAAAAAAAAAAACAAAAATAATGGATCTAGCAAAAAACGATGTGGGGAAAAAGTAATGGATTTCTGTTTCACCAAACTAATATAATAGAGTATAAATTCCAAGTGGCGAAGATTACGATGGGTCGGACACGTGGCGCGAATGGGCAACGATAGGACCGTGCATAGAATTTTTGACGGTAAACCAACGGGAATGAGACCCATAGGGCGGTCGCGACGGAGATGCGAGGACAATGTTAGGCTTGACCATGAGGAGATCGGATCGGATGGTCGAACGTGGAGGGAGAGCGCACGGGACAGGAAAGGATGGCGGAGTCGAGTTGGTGAGGTCATGAACTTTCGGGTTCATACTGGCCAATAAATAGAATAAAATAGAATGAATTTCAACGGCTAAAAGCTTGCCTTGAAAAGACAAAAGGGTGCTATAAATATCGTCAACGAAGAAAACAGCAGCGGAAGGAAGAAGTCTACGACATTATTTCTATTCTCGTAAACGAAATCATAAAAATTTCACAAGGATATTTAATGTTTGAGGTTTTTTTTGTGATAATCGTCTAAAACCGATAAATTGATGATTTAGATGAATTAAGAAAACGTCAAAATGCTGAATTCGCTACAAAATAAAATGAACAACCAAGTAAATCCAATAATGGAAATCCTGATACTGTCACAAAATGACGAACAGTTATTAACGAGCGAGTCAAACGACATGGAATGAACAAAAAGGATTAGCCGTTTATAATGTTAAATTTGGAAAAGTGTTATGATCCGGCGTCGTGCTTCCTCGGATGTGGGAAGACCGTGGACCTTTTATTTTTCCTTTATTTAATATTCATCAATTCGCGTTTCAATGTTTATTCGCTCCGATTGAAAGTATGTTTGTGCAATTGATAATCAATTATCAAAGAAAAAAACCATTCCGTCTCTTCGATATTATTTAATTTATTTTAAACTCTCAAACTAAAACTTCCAAACTGATAACTCAAACTCAAAAACTGCACTTAAAACTTAAACTCAAAACTCAACTTTAATCTCCAACTCAAAACTTAAACTCAACTGAAACTGTAATCTCAAACTAACTCTTATTCTCAACTCTGTAAACTTAAACTGTAATCTCAAACTAAACTTCCACTCGTCTGTATCTCAACTCCAAACTCAAACCTACTTTACAATAAAATTTTCCCTCTTCTTATAGAACTTTGAGATCTAATTTACTGTAAATTATAATACGAACAAAATCAATTTTATCAAAGTATTATTTACTCTACTGTGACTTTTAAATTTTGAATAAACTTTGAACGAAAATCAAAGAGCCATGTTTCAAATGAAAAAAGGGGCATGTTATGAAATGTACTGGAACTGACTTGATATAGAATATTGTGGACGTTTATTTATGATATGTATTAAATGAGTTAGATATGTAAGGAGAATGTTTTAAGGATGTGTTAGATAAATAATGAGACTCAGTATTAAACTTAATAGTTATAAAGACAGTAGTATTCTGGAATACTACAAAAGTCTGTAACAACACCACTT
Organism: Microdon myrmicae; assembly: GCA_963931805.1. Lineage (NCBI taxonomy): Eukaryota > Metazoa > Arthropoda > Insecta > Diptera > Syrphidae > Microdon > Microdon myrmicae. Next base: position 167,971,306 of record OZ007498.1, on the reverse strand, counting down.
ACTTTGATATTACGAAACAATCACACTTTTTGTTTCAAAATACTACATCATTATAACAGGATTATAGTAAAACACTTAACTTTGAATCTGGTATAAAACCTTTTTCAGAATATTTATAATTATAATAATAAACGGAATTACCAACCCTTGGTCTGATTACACAAAGAGCCAAACACGACAGCGTATTATTTTAGTTCTTTCCGTTTATCCGGCACAAGAATGATTTGATATAAATTCAATTTATTAACATTTAGTTAAGAAAGCTATAACCTGAATGAAATTTGTATCTTTTAACTACTTGCGCGGACAGATGTTTAAATAATTTAAACAATTTAATTGTAACACAAGAATAGTATCACACAATCAGCAAACATATTTTTAACACATAGTCATACAAAAGACTTACTTTTCACTGACTAACTCGGCTTGTTTTCTATGTAATTAAAAAATTACCATCTCTAACAAGCGACCATTTCGGTGGGTAGTTTGTAAAGGACTCGCCTTATCTTCTTTATGTAGGTTGATAGGTATTTTTGAATTTCTTTCTAACCTTGAATTATGGCTCATTGGATTCATGGCACACCATCCGCGGATATAATTTAAACAATCTTTAAGATGCTTGCATCGTGTAGGTAAATTTTTTAATTTATCCAAGATTTGTGTGAATGTTTACAAGCGATTCCTGATTGCTCACCTGCACTTGTTTATTACTTTGGGATGTTACCTCAGACATTTCTATATATCTTTTTAGTATCCTTTACATGCATTTGCTTCTATGGATAGCAATATTTGTTCCGTAAAGGGTATTTACATTACTTCAAAAATATAATATGCATTTTTTTTTATAACGACACCAAATAGCGTAAAAAAAAAAAATACAAATTTCATCCTAGACAGCCAAATATTTTATCGCTCTTATTTTTTGTTTAGACGTGTAGAAAAAAGAAATACAAAAATCATCCTAGAAAACCAACAATTTTACCGTTCTCCTTTTGTTTTAATAGTGTAGAAAAAAAAAATACAAATTTCCTCCTAGACAACCAAATATTTTACCGTTATGATTTTTTATAGTAGCGTAGAAAAAAAATACAAATTTCATCCTAGACAACCAAATATTTTACCGCTCTGATTTTTTTTTTAGTAGTGTAGAAAAAAGAAATACAACTTTCATTCTAGATAACTAAAACTTTTACCGTTCTCCTTTTTTTTTAATACTGTAGAAAAAAAAAAATACAAATTTCATCCTAGACAACCAAATATTTTACCGTTCTGCTTTTTTTTAATAGTGTAGAAAAAAAATATACAAATTTCATCCTTGACAACCAAATAATTTACCTGACGCCAAAGACATGATCTGCGTTTACTACCGCACCAAAGACCTACCGGTCTTGTATGATTTCTTTACCACCATCCCTCTATACAAGTAGTTAGAGAACACCTGGACTAACACTGTCCACACTATCCTTGGATACCCCCCCTTTTTTCTTTTCTTTTCAGATATTGCGAGGCCGAGCCCAACATCCTCACGGTCAGAGACAAGATAAAGGACACATCTGTCCTTATCTCGCTAAAGTCGGCCCTCTCGCCAACCCATTTTTTTTTGTCAAATATTTTACCGTTCTGCTTTTTTTTAATAGTGTAGAAAAAAATACAAATTTCAAGATTTTAGGTCTTCAAAAACATAAGATGCATTTTCGTCTATAATGACACGAAATAGGATAGACAAATAAATACAAATTTCATCCTAAACAACCAAATATTCTACCGTTCTGCTTCTATTTTTATTTAAAGTTGCAGTTTAAATTTCATTGTAAGCTCATTATATATATAAGCAATCAAAAACAAGTCGTCAAGGATAACATATGTATTTTTATTTCTACACTATTTTGTGTCACTTTCCAGTTTTACCGGACGTGAGCATATGGATGCTTTCCTTTTCTGTTTATTGAGCTCAGGTCATATGCATTTTTATAGGTATCCATAAAAGTTTTGGTGTATTTATTAAACACCAATTAGTCAACCTGGAGAAATATATGTTAAGGTAATCCTAAAACTGGGCGGCCCCAATAGGCAAGTTTTTGCAAATTTTCGCGTATAACAAAAGGAACTACTTTCTATTGTGAATGTGGATCTGTTTTTTTAACAGACGGATTTTGTAGGGGAGGCCATATTGTTGAATCATGATATCAAAAGCACTTTTCTACAACAACGAGTCCAGAGTTCCCGCAACGATCGACTGTGATTCAGAAAATATTTAAAGCGAATTCTCAAAAAAAGCAGAGATATCCGAAATTCCGGAAAAAACAAAAACATACATGTACGGCATTTGTGCATCTTTGAATGACAACATAGTACCGAGACTATTTGGATAGAATGGTTTCAAGTGTCTGGAATACTCTACACACGCAACGACTCGGTTTGCCGAAATTGTCATTCATAGAGATCAGGAGAGTTCAACATGTCTACGGATGCAAAAGTATAAACGACGAAGTCATCAATGTCGAGGGTAAACGTCAACATCTTGGCAGGAAACTTCTCTTGATGTCTCATGTTAGTCGAGCGCTAAAAGTCTATAGCGTTTGAAATAATAGTGAAGAAGATCGTGTGATTCGAACTGACTATATGACAATTCGAATCACGAAAAAATTTTTTACCTGAGCGTTACACATCAGGCTACTGACCGTGTTTAGAATTTGATTTCCAAACTCGACTATACTCCACTGATGTGAATTATTTTTGTTTTCGCTTGGTATACGGTTCTGATGTATTTTTCTTATTCGATTTTTCGTTCGTGTTCTTCACTATTTTTGCTTGTGAATTGTGTGTATCTGTTAGAGTCCCCACACCACTCCCGCCGCAGTAACTTCGTTACGATCAGATTCGTATGCGGACGACGGACGAACGAGAGAAACGAGAAAACGTCGGAGGCTGTGCTCTATGCGGAAGTCGTGACCGTGTGTGAAGTTCTGCTTTACTATGGGAAGTGTATGGTGTGTGTACAGATCACGTTGGGGTCACCAATTATAGCGTTTGAAATAATACTGAAGTAGATCGTGTGATTCGAACTGACGCTATGACAGTTTGAATCACCAAAAATTCTACCTAAGCTCTACCCATCAGGCTACTGACCGTGTTTAGACTTTGATTTCCAAACTCGACTATACTCCACTGATGTGAATTAATTTTGTTTTCACTTGGTATACGGTTCTGATGTATTTTTCTTATTCGATTTTTCGTTCGTGTTCTTCACTATTTTTGCTTGTGAATTGTGTGTATCTGTTAGAGTCCCCACAAGTCCACAACAAACGACATCTTATACACAAATTGACCTGCTTGTAAGGTCTTTCTATGGCCAAAATATATCTTTACGTCTCGACATTATCGGTACACGAACATATTATTCGAAGATACGGAAACTGTAAAAACTATGGGGTAACCTAGATCTAGTCTTAGTAGGAGAATAACCAACGAAATTTTTAAGTTACCATGCAGAAGAGCTGCCAAAGGTACTGATTTGGTAACAACACTCTTGAACTAAGAGTCAGATATGATGGTGACCTTTTAAGATGAGCGTTGAATATTGATGTGCGGCTATCGAGTGAATTTTAGGTAAGATTAATGACCTGGTCAAATGTTATACCGAATGTTAGAAATTCCGGCTCGTGTTATCTAACCAACCGCTACCTTCTACAACCATTCGTTCAAAATGTGAACAATATTCACAAACTGGAGACTGAAATGCCAAAAATGTCATATGAAGCGAAACTCCAAAAGTCAGGGAATAGCACTTCGGAGAAAGGTCTGAAACAATCTAAATATTTCTGCGCAACAACTCAATAGCAAAGGTAGAATTTTCAAATAGCTGGTCAAAGGTTATACCGAATGTTAGAAATCCCGGCTCGTGTTATCTAACCAACCGCTACAATGACTTTCGTTCTACAACCATTCTTTCAAAACGTGGACAATATTCACAAACTGGAGACTGAAATGCCAAAAATGTCATATGAAGCGAAACTCCAAAAGTCAGGAAATAACACTTCGAAGAAAGGTCTGAAACAATCTAAATATTTCCGTGCAACAACTCGATAGCAAAGGTAGAATTTTCAAATAGCTGACTATTGACGAGACTGATGATGATGCTAAGTGTTGTATGAAGCCAAACTCACAGGAACGCCAAATAAGACCTTTTTTTTACACGAACGCGCTCACAAAAGGGGATGTTGAGTACCTTTAAATATCAGAACCTGAAAGAGGGTCGGAAAAATGTAAATATTTCTGTGCAACAACTTGCTAGAGAAGGTTAAATATTCAAATTCCTGACTATTGACGAGATTGACGATGATGCTAAATGTCCTATGAAGTCAAACTCACAGGGACGCCAAATAAGACATTTTTTTTTACACTAACGCGCGCACAAAAGGGGATTTTGAGTACCCTTAAATGTCAGAACCTAAAAGGAGGTCTGAAAAATCTAAATATTTCTGTGCATCAATTTGCTAGAGAAGTTTGAATATTCAAATTCCTGACTATTGACGAAATTCGCGATGATGCTGTGTCCTATGAAGCCAAACTCACAGGGACAGCAAATAACACCTGATAAAAGGCCCGAAACAACGTAAATATTTCTGCGCAATAACTCATTGACGGAAGCAAAATTATCAAATTACTGACTGTCGATGAGAATCAGAATCTGCATGAGAAAATCGACGCCGAAACCACTAACGCCCATGGTAGACTACGATTTGTCTGACTTCGATTTGGACGTACTTCATGATACTCTATTGCCACATCAATTTTTGAATTCAGGGACTATCAGTGGACTACATATACCGGGATAAAGACGACTTATATCAAAAGATGATTTAACTAAATAAAGTTCAGGTTAAACTACTCGTAGAATGAAAGCCCCGGTATTACAATGTAAAACTGGCATTTACTGCCATTCAAGATCACTCAACGTACATCGATTCTTCGTTCTCTTAGACTTATGTTATTCTATTCCCTCGCTCACAATGTGCTTAGACATATAAGGGTATGTATGTTAAAATTCTCTGTATGCGTGCAGGGAATGTCGGAGTTAGTCTTTTGACCAGACTGCAACCTTGAAAAAAGAGGTAAAGCCAGCATGGTCGGCAGAGACATTATTATAATCGAGAGAAACAAATTTAAAAAACATTTTTCAATATATGAACAAATTCGAAGATTTGGTAGAAAACAAACTGGGCTGGGATAATCACAATTCCGTGGTTTCTTGCCCAGATGAGAGTCGCGCAAACTTTTTTTAATAAAAGACAACGGCGTTTTAATTTTATTTCTTTTAAGGGGGAACACCTGGAGGGGGGGGGGGGGGGGGTGCTTCCGGTTCCGGAGTGACTCGACAAAATTTACAAACGTAGTCGAAATATGAATAAAATGTTTAAAAAAAAGTTGTTGTTATATCATTAATACTTTCCCTTAAAAAAATCATCAAAATAACCCATTTTTTGACCCGACAAACCGGAATGTCCTTAGTGACCTATAACTTTGGAACCGCCTAAGATTTCGTTTCCAAATTTTAACATATTATTTTTGAAGTATAAAACTATAAAAAATTGAATTTTTGAACCGAACAAACCGGAATGTCCCCTTAAACAAGTTGTTAATTTTTTGTTATGCTTATCAACACAACAAACAATTGGAAATAAGTATGTGTACACATTAGCAATTGTTTGAATTTTTGTTATTAAAAACAATTTGTTAATTTTCTTCCGCTTATCAACACAGCAAATAATTTATAATAAGTATTAATACAACAATAATATTTGTTTTAATAGTATTTACTAAAACAGACTTACAAATTTTTTGTTGCTTGTAATACAACAAATAATATGCAATACGGATTTTAACTTTCATATAATTAATTTTATTGTTTTAAAATAATTTTTTTTTTTTTTACTTGTTAAAACTACAAATAATTTATAATAGATTTCTGTACATGGGTGCAAGTATACAAATTAACAATTCATTTTAAAATTTCTTTATAAATATATAAAAATATAAAAATATAAAAATATAAAAATATAAAAATATAAAAATATAAAAATATAAAAATATAAAAATATAAAAATATAAAAATATAAAAATATAAAAATATAAAAATATTATTGTACGCCGAAAGGCATTACACAAAATTGTATCGTGTAATTTAGAGTGCTCGTGTAGAGCCAGTAAATTATTTTAAGAATAAGAAAAGATTGTAAAATAGGATTTAGCATTTTAGTCCTAAGTCAACATTTGTTAAATTATTGTACAATAAATGTGTTATTCAACAACAACAACAACAAATTAACAATTTTAACTTATTTTACTTTTTATAATTTTTTGGCGCGCAACGGTTAACTTTAGTTTATCATTAAATTTCAAATACCTGAATTTTCTCTTCCTGATCAGTTCAACTTCTTACAGTCAGTGTAATCTCACCAAATACTCAACTATGTACATAATCTTCCTACTGTGAAATAAACATAATATTTTGCACGAGTATCCGCTCTGGAAATTAACCTATTTACAAATAAGCTCTTAACAAGATCCTTAACGAGTAAAGGATCACGTAACGAGCCATGCAAAAACACGTACTCGATGGCAATTTCGTTTGCAGATTTGCAAATCCTTCGTAAAAAAATTTGTATAACAAGGACTCTTTATGGCCCACAAAAAAAAAAATCAAAGAGCAGATGAAACGTACGCGAATCCCTATACCATAATCCTTGATTATGCAAATATCCCGTATATCACGCAAGAAAAAAAAAGCAAGTTGACGGAGACAATAATTCACTCCCAGCCGGTTGCAGCGAAACTAACAGGAGCACATTGTTGCAACGAACTATTGTGTACCACTATTGTGTTCCACGTACACCTTTGAGCCATTAACTTGAAGTTCATTTGCATATCCAACATATCACAAGGATCTTGCTCGGTAGGGTTATATTCATTAACATAAATATCCGGCCGAAGAGCATCTGCGTTCTTTACCCTTTGCCTGAGGATTAATATGTTAATGAGTTAATTCCAGTGAGCATACCAGCGACGAGCCAAGCACTGCGCTGACTATGTCATGGCCAAGGACGACACACACAAATGCAAGAGTACACACTGATGAATCTCTACTAAATGAATTCTAATTAAAAAAAAAGTAAAGTTCGGAACGAAAATGAATCCATGTTCAGTATTCAATTAGTCGTTTAAGGACGACGACCGCGGAAATTCATTTCGTAGCGCTATTAGTCTTCCATTTAGAAAATGGTCAAACACTCACCTGCGAACATTATTTCAATTTGTTGTTGTTGATTTAATTGAATTTAATTAGACTTTTTGTTTTTAATTAATTTGTTGTTATTGAAAAGTTTTTCACATTCACAAAACGTTACACTGAGTTGTCGTCCTTTCAATTTCACTAGCTTAATATAATGTGTCCAATCGGTGTCGCGTCAACTTGCGGAATGACGAGTATCTTTTAATCGCATCAGGAAACTCCTCAAAGACTCTCGGTATCACGTTTACAAATTTTTATATTTGCAAAAACTGTAAGGATTATGCACGACTGCGTATCGCTCACTCACGGTAATGGGAACGCCAAATTCACGTTCAAGTCCAAATGTTCGTTACAAATTTCGTATCCAAATCCCCATAAGGAGAAACGAAGCTTTCCTTTCGAGGGCCAAGGATCTTCTGTCGATGACTGAGCTTGCAAGTCATACTACTAACTGATTTTGTTACAGAAAATCGTTCGTCCTCGTTGCTTCGGTTGTTTCATGACAAACTGAGTGGGTGGTTAGTCCTGGTGGGCTAAGAAAATTTGGTGCGCGAACTCAGTCGCGGCAAACGAGACACAAAAAAAAAAGGATAAAGGGAACGGAATGGAAAGCTAAAGAACGAACAAGAAAAAAAAACTGATATAATGCCGAAAGAAAACTCTTGAAGAGGACGACAAAAGTCATCCCCAAATGAAATTCGTTGTCGTCAAAAACGCCGCTACTACCAATGTCGCCGTCATCCTCATCGTTCATCCACCCACAAATGTCCTTTGGCGGCGCAGAGTGAATCCACAGGAGCTGTTGCCAGCCTGTTCTCGCATTTGTACGGAAGCTGATTTGTAGCATCACAGGCAAAGTATAAGGTAAGTGTAAGACCGAAAGGGGATAGTTGGTTAGATCGCCACCCCATTTCGGACCTGAGCGAGGGGTTGTGTTATTAGGGGCGAACGTACTTTCGTTTCTTTGGTATGCTTAGAAGAGCTGTTAGTCGATTCCATTTATCCAGAATTTATGACTGGAAATTCGTGAGTTCTCTCCAGTTCCTTTTTACTTCGTTTCGTAACTACTACACGGACGGGTGTTTAGGAGAATCCTGGAAAGAGGACACCAGCAATAAAGAAGGGGAACTTCTAATGCAAATTTACTACCCCTCGGTATTGGGTTGGTTTCGATTTACGTCTTCCTCATTTTTTTTTTTTTTTTTAATTCTTCCGCTGGAACTCATGGCTGTGTGAGTAAATATGAAGGATGAAGTGAAGTTTTGAGTTATGCGTACGAGATATGCGAACGCTTTAAACGATGGCGCTTTTTTATGGCGTTATTCAGAGGTGGCGGCAGCTGTGGTGCCAATCCAGCAATGAGGGCGGTTTGGAAACCCTTTCCTTTTGGTCGGAATGCCCTTATCACTAGTTTGCATTCCTTCTTCTACTGATTCTGTTTTTTTTTGTGCTTTGTTTTTTGACTAACATCATTTATTTCGGGCATTGCTGTTGGTGGTGTCGTACTATTTGGTTACTTATCCTTTATGGGGCATTGAATAGATGATAGTCTCGTCAGGAGACAGGCATATAAACGGTTGAATGACTGATGGATAAGAAAACAGTTGGTCCATGATTGGGGATGCGATATGCGCATTGTATTGTAATGGGTTTTCGAAAAGTCTATACGCGGAACTAATTTATGCCGACGCTGTGATCCGTTTAAGGGAGTAACGTTCGATACTTTCCTCTTTGTGTTTTCTTTATTACTGTGCTTATCCCAAAGCAGAATGATAAGGCTTTGGATGAGCTGGCGTGAAGAGGTGTTCAGGTGTATCTGACTGCTGTTGTAATACGTTTCCAACAAATACAACACTGTGATGTTTGATGTTGAAGTTTAGTGGGTATCCCTTCTGAGTGTTAATGACGTGTCTATATGTGAATGAACTCCATGCGATTTTTAATTAAGTAGCTTAGACGGCAGGTTTAAAATGATATCTTGAAGTTTGTGGAGTTTGTTTTTGTCTTTATATGTCCATGCAAAATTTTTGAAAATTGTTAAAGAATATGATCTATATGGGAGCGATGCAATGTAACAGTTGAACCTGTTTTGTCTATTATGATGGAGACAAAACGTCAGTGAGAGTATATTTATTAATTTTGGGTTACATTCAACATAGTGAATAAAATATTTCATAATTACTTAACACGAGGGGATCTATTGTATGACTTTGCTGTTTCGTTACTTTATTGGGCCAGATTGGTCCAACTTGTGATATTTTTAGATAATGAAATAACGTATAGCGTCAAATTTGTAATGCGATGAACATTCGCTTATAAGTACTTATATTGCTTGAATGAAGCTATGAAATGGCGTGATAGCCCCATTAAACTAACCAGGCCGACCTTTCACTGCACTCATGGTTCGGAGGGAAATCGAGTTTCTATGTTCAATCTTGCATCTGAAGTTATTTTTCAAAGTTAATCCAGGAAAATAATTGTAGAGGTGCGATGAATTTGTTACGTCTCCAGCGCGGTGCTTCCTCTTTCGAGGGAAGAGCGTGGGGTTATATATTTATTAAAATATCTTTTTCTTTATAATTATAGTTTATTTATTTTCTTGAACTCAGCTGTCTCAAGCTGAGCTCTATTCTGAACTACTTTTACAATATAAATTTTCCTGTCTTTATAGAACATTTTGTTCCAACTAACTGTGTCGTATAAAATGAACAAAACAATCCAGAAGTCTTTGTTTATAATTTTGAATATACTTTGAACGAAAATCAAAGTGGCTATGCTTTGAAATGAAAAATGTGCTTGTTATGAAAAGGGGCATGTTTTTAAATGTGCTGTAAGTGACTGGATATAGAATATTGTGTCTGTTTATTTATGAATTGTATTAATTGAGAATGTAAGATATGTGCGGATGTAGTTTTAAAGGTTGTGTTAGAAAGGACATGAGATTAGTGTTAAAGCGAATAAGGGTAGTATTCTGGAATCATCATGTTGAGTTATACAGAGACAGTAATCGTTTGTCGGTTTCAGGTTTACCTTGCTGTCAAATTATAAGACATCCAGTTTATCTTTTCTGTTTCAATTCGTTTGAATTATTGACTATTAGTTTTCAGTCATTTTACATTCAATTTTTTTAATATATATATAATATTTTTTTTTTAATAACATCCTTTATTGGATATGAATAGTACAATCTTAACACAATCGATTCCCGATTAACCAATACATCTGTCTACGTTTCAGCTTTATTTGTTTCACATGATGTCTCCAGTTTAGTCTGCTATCCAAATGTATACCGAGATATTGCGCTGAATCTGCTTTGGGAACTGGAATTCCGTTGAGATACGTAGAAATATTGTTATCTGATCGTCGCAATGTAAATGTTACGTGAATAGATTTCAACTCGTTGAGTTTAATTTTCCAATCAGTGGTCCATCAACTAATTTCGTTGAGTGTCTGTTGCAATTGTTGTGTAGCTTTTTTTTTGATTATCGTCAGCTGATATTATAACTGTATCATCTGCAAAGGTGCCTATGAATGTGTTCTTGGTTGTTGGGGTGTCGGCTGTGTATAGTGAGTAGAGGAAAGGTCCCAGGACACTTCCTAGTGGTACGCCTGCTTCTATTGGATAGAAACTAGAGTGAGCTCCTTCGTGTTTACTTTGAACGTTCTCTCAGACAAGTATGATTCGAATAGATGGCAATAGTTTGCTGGAAACAGTTTACTCATTTTATATATAAGACCTTCATGCCATACTCTGTCGAATGCTTGGGAGACATCAAGAAAGACAGCTGGGCACTATTTCTTTTCTTCGAAAGCCTTTTCTATTGCTGTGGTCACATGGTGAACCTGTTCGATAGTTGAGTGTTTATTCCTAAAGCCAAATTGAAAGTCTGAAATATTGATGAGTGGCTTGAGTCGCTTAAGGAGTATTTTCCCAAACAGTTTTGAAATGGATGGTAATAGCGATATGTCTCTATAGGACGTTACTTCTTCTGCTGGTTTCTCTGGTTTCTTGAGCATTATTATCTGGGCTGTTTTAAATGAATTTGGAATGTATCTTAGTTGAAAGCAAGCATTAAGCAGATATGTTAGCATAATGACTGCTTTTCGAGGTAACTCCTTGTACACGCCAAGTGATATTTCATCGATGCCTGGTGCTTTTTGGTGGTTCAAACTTTTGTCGATTTCTTGGGCAACCTCCATTGGGGTCACTCGTTTGATTGTTTGCTCAGTTTGATACCTGGGTGAAGGATCAATACTACTGTGGATGTTGTGTGGTTTGAACACTGAGGCCAGGTGTTGTGCAAATATTTCAACTTTATTTTCAGTTCTGCGTACCCACTGTCCCTGCGTATCTTTTATAGGTGGCACTTGCATGTGGGGACGTTTAAATTTACGTGTTGCCTTCCAGAGAGAGTAATCCGTATCCGCTGACGGACTTAGTTCACTTAGATACTCATCTATACAACTCTGTTTATGGTCTTTAATTAATTTGTTAACTAGATTGCTCACCTTGTTTAATTTTTTTTTTTATTGTTAGGGTGTCTGGATCTGTGCCAGGTTCGTCTAGCTTTGCGCCTGTCTTTGATTAAATCTCTAATCTCAATAGGGTATGTGGTTGCTGGTTCTGGTTTATCACTTGGCACCGGAGTTGCTGTTGCGCCTGCGCTTTTCAATGTTTCGATAAATTGTTGTACTTGTTGTTCCAATTCTTCACAAACTTGAAGTTTTACGTTTAATTCAATCTGATTGTCAAGCTCTTTTCGGAATTTTTCCCAATCTGTATATTTGTTTGTAAGATTTAATTTTCTGTTCTTTCTGGGAACAGCTGCATTCAGTTTTAGTAGTACTGGAGTGTGGTCAGACGTTAAATCAACTAAACTATCCGTTTCAATATAATTCGATGACACTCCTTTTGAAATAAAGAAATCGCTCAGGTCAGGAGTTTTGTTGCTATCAGTAGGCCAGTATGTTGCTTAACAAGACGAATGAAATTCGTACTTTGCTTCTTTGATGGCTGTAAGCAATTCTTTTCCCTTGCCTGGAGTAATCAACCTTGACCCCCAAGCAGTGTGCTTGACATTGAAATCTCCACCAATTATAAACCTTGGTCCGAGCTTCTTGAAGATATCTGTGAATTGTTGTTTTGAGATTGTTTGTCTAGGTGGGCAATATACAGCACCTACATTTAAATCAGCTCCATTAAGGTTGATAGTAACAATGGAGGCTTGAATAAAAGTTTCTTTTATTTCTTCTTGTTGGAAGTGATGTATATTTTGTTTGATTATCAGAGCTGTACCTCCACGGGCACGGTCGCTGGGGTGCGTAGTCCAATAGGCCATATAACCCCTGATTTTTATGAAGCTTATATGAGAAAAGTGTTTCTGATATCAACGCAATATCTATGTGGTGCTCTCTTATAAACATTTCTAATTACGAGGGTTGCTTTTTATATTTCGGGATTAGAGAACAAAAACAAATATTGATCATCGAAAATCACTTTATTGTTTTTCACTTTTGCATGCGTTTGAACGTTTGAACCAATTGTCGAAGCACTTTTGCCACTCTGATTGAGGTATCTCCAACACATGCATTCTGAATGCAGCAACCGCTTCTTCAGGTGTCGAAAAACGTTGACCTCTCAGTTTGTTTTTTACGTACGGGAATAAAAAGAAGTCATTCAGTGCCAAGTCAGGACTATACGGCGGACCCATCAAATCGGTGTTTTGGGTGCTCAAAAATGCAGTTGTCGCAGCCGATGTGTGAGAGCTCGCATTGTCGTGGTGAAGAGTGATCCGTCTTCGGCGGTTGGTTTTCCTGATTTCTTGGAAGACAACTGGCAAACAAATGGTTGTGTACCACTCAGAATTGACTGTTCTGCGTTGTTCTAGTGGTACGGTTGCGACATGTCCAGTTTTTCCGAAAAAAACAGGCGACCATTTGCTTGGAAGTGGATTTGGCTCATCTTGAAACACCCAGACAGTCGACTGCTGTTTACTTTCGGGCTCATACGCGTAAATCCACGATTCATCACCTGTCACGATGTCATAGACGTGTTTCAAAGCACCGCGACCGTATTTTTTGACCATTTCTTTCGACCAATTGACACGAGCCTTTTTTTGGGCGATTGACAAATTGTGTGGGATCCAACGCGGACACATTTTTTTGACAGTCAAATGTTTATGCAATATTGAATGTATGCTGGTCCCACTAACGCCTAAGGTTGTCTCAATCTCACGATAGGTCACACGACGATCTTCCAATATCAGTTCGCGCACAGCATCAATGGTTTTCGGAACAACAACTGATTTTGGACGACCTTCACGAAATTCATCTTGGAGTGAACTACGACCACGATTGAATTCACCATACCATCGATAAACACTGGTCCTTGATGGAGCTTCATCGCCAAAAATTGAATTAAGTTCATCCACGCACTGTTGCTGAGTTAATCCACGCCGAAAGTTGTAAAAAATAATCGCACGAAAATGTTGACGATTTAATTCCATTTTTGGGCCGAGATGAATCTTTTAAGTTACTGTAAACAACACAAATAGCGCTCGTATGTCAAAACGTTCTGAGTGCGTATAACCTCAAAAATGTCCAACTTTACGACAGAGCTGTCAATTGCCGCATTGCAACACTAGGGTTGCCAAATCCCGAAACATAAGAGGCAACACTCGTATTCAACCCTTTGGGTGAGTCCATTTGCGTTCCAAGTGATTATTCTTAGGAGCCGATTACTCATTGTCTTTATATCTTGGATTTCTTGGTCGGCAGTTTTTGAAAATTTTCAAGTTTACCTACCCTTTCTGTTAGTTGGTTGATGCTTTTTTTGATGTCGTCCTGGAATACACTGAGCATCTTCATCATATCCATGATGGTAGGCTCGTTATTGACAGGTTGTTGTCTGCTTTTATTTTCTGCTTTCTCATTTGGTTTATTGTTCATTTGTGTGTTGTTAGTACCGATTGTGCTTGGCCCCGCTCGCTCTGTATTTTTTGATTGCAGTCTTTGAGTGACTGTAGTTTTCTTTGGATGCTGTGCTTTTAGTTTTTTTTTTGATACACTGAGCATCCCTTGTAACTAGCTGGATAGCCATTCTCGTGGCAAAGCGCACATGTTGCTATGCTGTTGCGTTGTTTAGAGCATTGGGTTGTGTGGTGAGGCCACATCTTGAATTATAGTTGCACACATTTTTGATATGACCAAGCTGTTGGCAATTATTACATTGAGGTATCGGTCTGAGCTTTTTGGGTGGTTCAATCGATACTTTGCACCAAAATAATTCTTGGATTTCATAAACTGATTTGTTATTCTCTTTTTGAACTAGATCGACATAAAACAATGGAAAGGCTTTAAAGATTTTTTTCTCCATTATTTGACGTGGTGCTTTTTCTGATGTTTGTTACCTTTACCACTTTATGATTTAGTGAGCATAATTCATTTGCAATCATATCTATGGACATTGAAGCTGGAAGTCCTCTGATTACGAATCTAAATAGTCTCTCACTTTTCAGTTGGTAGGCATGATACTCTAAGTCTTGGGTTCGTACATCAATCTTAAGTGATTGCAATTTCTCTTTAACTGCTCTGTTTTGCATTTTCTGTCTAGCATGTTATTTTTATGTCATTATTACATAATGCTTTGAATTGAATTTTGTCTTTCACTACAGACAAAATGGCATTTCTAAATGCTATAAAATCCCTTATATTCCTCACATTGATTGGTGGTGGCAGGGGAATTTTGCCTTTCTTTGGTAACCTCATTTGTTGATTCACGAACTAACGTCATATTGTTTACATTCGGTATTGTATTTTGTTTATGACTGTTATCAGTTTTTCTTTTCTTATAAACTGCAGAGGTTTCCCTTTCCAGCTCTTGTTCGTCCGTATGGTATTCTGTTGGCAAAGGGATAGTGGCACATACCTGCCGTTATTCATATTACTGAGCACGATATTTTGTTGGTTGAATGATGTAGTATCCATTATTATTATTATGTATTATTTTACACGTTTTTTGTTTTATTTTTTACAGGTTTTTTGTTGTTGTTTGTTACACGTTTTTTTTTTGTTTACACGTTTTTTTTTTTGTGGTTTACACTATTCACTTACCACTATTGATAGAGAACCCGCGTACGCGTTTATTTATTTTCAGTTTATTATTTTTTTTTTTGTGTATGTAATGTATGGCGAGGAGCGCGATATTAAACGTGAACACTGGATATATAATATGATAGTCATTCATTTTCTCTTTTGTAATAGGTAAATATTTATAAAATTAGATTTTAGATTCCATATTTTTTATTTTTTTTCATTTTTTTTCTTGACAACTATTTATTTTTTTTTATCAGTTATCCAAGTCCAAATATGATTTTACAGTGAAATAACACATGCCCGACAATTCCGTTCATACTTATATATAAAAACGTATTGGCATTTATGTGAAACTGAAGAGCTTTCTTTCTTAATAATACTGAATGGGCCAACGACGGCGTAGAAGTACGTGTCAGGATTAAACACAATCCGTTGTCCCAGAAAAACACAATATCAAAGACATTTTATTATTTAGTTTATTTATTGTGTAATGCGTTAACATTATTAGTGTGAATATAGTGTTTTTGGTAAATTTATGAAGAATGTTACATTTATTACACATCATTTTCTTTAAACTTTTGTAATGGAGATAAGTAATTTATGGAATATATTCTTACGATATAATGCACCCTCAACTTGATCTTCGTTGCTACATTTTTATTCATTATTCCAACATTTTTTATTTTTGTTGTTTTCTTAGATTCTAAATTATAGGCTAGACAAAAAATTCTTAAATTCGAACTTCATTACCTTATATTATAACCTACTGGCTCTATGCAGACGCTCTTAGCGAAATTTTACATGTCTATTGTACAATTTGCCTTTTGACGACAGAACTTTGTTTTGTTTTTCAATTATGTTTATTTTAATAACAAAGAAAAACTGAAAAAAAGCGTTGTGCCAATTTTGTTTTTTTTTTTAACTTAAATTTAACTTACATCTAATGGGTTATCCAATAGGGACTTGACAACTTTTTTTCGGTAGTAAATTTTTATAATTTGCAGACGTTGTTCGTTCGTGTATTTAACAACACTGAAAATGTTGAGTTTACTAAATAAATTGACAGTAACAGTTTGATGATTAGTGAAAGGGTGCGTTCACAAATTAAATTTAAAGTTGTCAAGTCCCTATTGGAAAACCCTATATATATTTATACTTTTTTTTTGAATTGCTTAAAAACCTAACTTAATATAATTTAAATCTTATTCTACCCTTATCCCAAGCTAAATTCGTGTAAGTTGGTGGATGTTTGAATTACTTTACAGACTTTGGTACATAGGTCTTTATGTGCCATTCAACCACCAAAACTGTTGATACTGTTTGATAATGTCATCCTGTTTTCTATGGGCAATAGCTCTATTGAACCGTAAAAGCTCTTCTTCGGCACGCATGACTTTTCGATCGTAGCACAATCGCCCGTATACGGAAGAGCTACTTACATGATAAATCAGCGGAACTCCGGATTCATCCTGTATAAGACCGTTCATATCAAATTCGAGGAACGCCTCTGGTAGAACAAAGCCATTGCGACACACCCTCTCAAAATACAAAGTATTTGTATAATAACCGCCGAAAATTAAGCCATTGGATGCAACTATTGCTCTCGCTATATGCCCTCTGATTAAATTGATCATAAAATTATCCACCCTGTTTATGTAAGCTTCGTTCTTCTCTAGC
Organism: Microdon myrmicae; assembly: GCA_963931805.1. Lineage (NCBI taxonomy): Eukaryota > Metazoa > Arthropoda > Insecta > Diptera > Syrphidae > Microdon > Microdon myrmicae. The sequence goes on along the minus strand of OZ007498.1, from coordinate 167,954,244 downwards.
CAGGTACGAAGATATTTAACCACACTCTTGGTTTCCAGTTTGTGTTCATGCCGTCCCATGATAACTAACTTTTGCTAGTTTTTTTGGTGTCCTTTGTGGCTTTATCCAACGGGGTTCTAAATATAATAGCTTCACATTTCTGGAAGTTTATGATAAGTTTCCAGTCGTCGCAATATCCATCTATTTATTGGCCTGTAGGAACCCGGAAGTTCATGAACTCACCGACTCGACTCCGCCATTGTTACCTGTCCTGTGCGCTCTCCTTCCACGTTCGACCACCCGATCCGATTTCTTCGAGGTCAAACCTAACATTGTCCTCCCATCTCCGCCGCGGCCGCCCTGTCGGTTGGTCTACCGTCAAGAATTCTATGCACGGTCCTATCGTTGCCCATTCGCGCCACGTGTCCGACCCATCTTAATCTTCGCGACTTGATTACTCTCACTATTGTAGATTTGCGGTATACCTCTTCCAGTTCGTGGTTGTGGACTTTCCTCCATTGTACTGCCTCCTCGTCATATTTACCTCCAAAGATACCCCTTAAAACTTTATTCTCGAATACGCGGAATTTGTTCTCTTCCCGTTTTGTGAGAGCCCATGTTTCGCATATAACAATCGGCATTATTATGGTTCTATAGACAGGGAGCTTTATGTTACGTGATAGCAGTTTGGATTTCAGCAGTTTACTGACTGCGTGCCAACTAGCGTTGCCGGAGTGTAGTCTTTTGTTAATTTCCTTCGACATTTCGTTACTGGCCGTCAATATCGTTCCCAGATATTTAAATACTTTAACTTTTTCAAATACCTCGCCTCTGATGTGTATATGCGTTCCCTGAGATCCACCTGACCTCGCTGTAATCATCTATTTTGTTTTGTGTTCATTTATTTCTAGCCCCACCTCTTCTGCCGCTTGCATGATGATTTCACAGTTTTTACTTACAGTTTCTACATTATCCCCCAGAACGGCGATGTCATCCGCATATGCCAACACTTGTGTGACCCCGTTCAGTGATAATCCGGCCATGTTGTCATCGTGTACCTTTCTGATGACATACTCGAGGACAAGGTTAAAGAGACATGGTGAGAGGCCACCCCCTTGTTTTAGTCCGTCCCGGATGTCAAATGGTTCCGAGAGGTGGTTTTCTATTCTAACTCGCTCTTTGTTTTCGTTCATGCAAATTTGAATGAGGGCGGCATATTTTGTTGAGACTGAGTCGTAGACTTTTTTGAAGTCAGCGAACAGTTGGTGAACCGTCTCTCCGTATTCCCACTTCTTTTCCAGCAGTTGCCTTATTGTAAACATTTGCTCGCTTGTTGACCGGTTCCTACGGAATCCGCATTGGTAGTCTCCCAGTATTTCTTCTGCGTACGGTGTGATTCTCACCAGTATGACTGTTGCGGATTCGCAACTAAATACAGTACACTCCCCAACCAGCATACTCACCACGCCTGTCAGCCACCAGCTGACAATGCGTCATCACGTGGGGACGCCGTCGAACTGTCACCCAAATTTGAATGTGACGTCTTTTAGTCAGTCTTCAGCCAACCACCAAGGCCTACACAACTAACGACCATAAGAGAATGAGACTAAAGATTACCAAGTGATACTTAAACTATTAAAGAGTACATTCCTCGAGTCGTTTTGTTCTTTCATTTGCGATTACTGGCGTAATTGAATTGGATTGTATTAAGGACGTTGGTTCGCGACACTCACCGTTACCATCTCGGTGGACGCAGCCCTCATCATAAGGGTTGCATCCACCACAATGACATTTGTTAGTATTTTGTTTGTGGTTGGGAGCAATGATATTCCTCTGTAGTTTTCGTAGTCAGATCTGTCCCCTTTTTTGAAAATGCGGACGGCTATTGAGGTTTTCTATTCTTCCGGACTGACTACCTTATCCCATATTGTTTTGATGACTTGGTGGATCTTTCGAGCGGTTGCCTCTCCTTCATACTTCACAATCTCTGCCGGCATGCAGTCGACTCCGGGAGCTTTGTTGTTTTTCAATCGATTTATTGCATCTACAACTTCTTTGACATGGGATCTGAGGCTCGGCTGTATGTACGTCTGGTGCGTTTATTTGTGGTTGATGGCTGCGCACATTGGTTGAGTTTGGCGCGGGGGGGGGGGGGGGGGGGGGGGGGGGGTTGAAGTCAAAAGTCAAAGGAGGTAGAAAAAGAGTTGGCCCTTCGTAGCATACGCGAGACGGGTTAGTTAGAGCCCTAAGAAATGTGTTGGATGGGAAAGTAGAAGAGACGAGTGCTACGTAAGTTATAGGGGTTTGTGTGAAATGTTATGGAGAAGAGCCGTTTTTGGCAATTGATTGAGCCTGACAAAAGACGGCGGACGAAGCTAATGTCGGCATGGATTCTACGATCTTCAAGTGTGTTAAGATTGATTATAAGAAGCCGGTTTGTGTATGGCGGTAGGATCAGAGGATTATCCCAGTTTTGTCCTCGGAGGGCAAAGCGCAAGAAACGACATTGAACACGCTCAACTTACGAATGTGAGGCAAATGATATGGGGACCAGACCTGACTAGCATATTCGAGAAGAGGACGGACACGGGTTATGTAGGGTGGCCGTGTAACGTAGGGATTTAGGAATTTTTTCGATCAGCGTTTCACAAACCCAATGGCGGCGTTGGGCTTGAGGATTATGTCGTCAAAATGTGCGGTAAAATTGAGCTCCTTGTCACATAGCATACCTAGGTCATGCATCGATTTAACATATATTATCGGCTGGTTAAGTAAGAGATAGGAGCGTGGTGAGGAGGGGGTTCGTTTACGGGAGAAGGTGATTGAGTGACATTTGGCGATATTCAGTTCAAGGCAGTTCTTTTGGCATCAAATCGAAAAGCTGTCAAGGTCTGATTGGAGAAGTGAGAAGTCTATGGGAGAGCGGATTGTCTTGAAAATTTTGGTATCATCTGCGTAAAGAGAGATAGAGGAGTGATTGATAGTAGAGCCTATGTGGTTAATGGTTAGAATAAATAGGAGAGGACCGAGATGACTGCCCTGGGGAACTCCTGAAGTGGAGTTATGGACGCAAAATTAACAAAGCAAACTTTTACAATGCACATGACAGCCAATGAAAACTTTATAATAACTTTTTTTTAAGTATATTGCAATAATATACTGTTAAATATAACAACGACGACAAATTGGCATCTAAATTCTCCGTTCTTATTATATAAAATATATTAGATGTGTAATTATATAATTTATTTATATTTAGAATATTTTCTTGAAAATAAGAATTTATGTTTATAATTGAATTTATTTCGTTATTATTTATATTGAATATCAGATCATTGACATCTATATACTCTGTTCTTATTACAATAAAAAAATATTTATGTATATTATTCTTATGAAAAGTATTTCTTTATATGAATTTAGTTAGTTAAAACATTTTGTATACTTGGAGAATATGTTCACTTACATCCATTTTATAATATGAATTTAATTAATTGCAACATTATATGCGTATAGAGGGGAGATGTTGTATAGATGTACGTTAATAGTACAGATGTATGTATGTGTATGTGTTGCACCCGCCGACTGAAAGGTCGTGAGCTTTCTCTCTTGGGTAGGAAGTCAATCAATAAACACAAGCGACAACAAAAGGTTGTTTTATTCTAGCCATACACATCAGTTTCTTTTCTCAACGTCACAGGAAATCTCATGCTCATATCCGTGGTCGTCGAATGGTGTTGATAAATTCTCATATGGCTATCCTTGTCGCTGTTAAGTGTTCTCGAAAACGTTGCTTTTGGAATGAAATTTTGTTGCGTAATTTATAATGGATGATAATGTTTCACCGCTTGCATTGTTTTATTTAGAACAATGGCTGTGCACGGTTTTTTAAGTCTGTTGAGAGGAAGTGTGCAATTTGTAGGTGAACTTTTTATTTGCCTTTATGGGTATAAATTCTAATGACTGCATTCTGCGTGCACCTGGCATCGTTCGGCTTTACCAGATATAAGAAATTCTGGCAATAGGAATTTGATTTTGAGTTGATTTCATTAAAACTAAGATGTGTCTTAAATCTACCATAAAACCTATGTACACACAGACTCAGAAGTATTCAGGATACGGAGATTTCGAGTAGAAACCCTGAGGTAAAAGGAAAAGATTATGTTATATTAGAGATGACACCTGTGGGGAACGAAGGCAATGTGCCGGCGTACAACATGGGGTTCTATTTCGTCCCACCGTCACTAAAAGAAAGTTTCACCGCTGAATCTGATCCGTCAAAAAGAAACAAAAACCGCAACACACCGATCACAAGGAGTAAATAAAAGGCACTGTTTGGGTCTATTGAATCGAATGTTCTTTTATTGATTTTACTTAAGCATTACACAGTTGGATGTCAATTTATTTAATTATTAAAAGAAAGGTTCGATTGCAGTTTATTTAATTCCGAACACTTTAGTCTTCACTACCGCTTTAAATGTGAGACGAGCTATTAAGTCAACCAGCACTTCACAAAACGACCCGTGTATAAACGCATCTCCGCAGCCGGAGAGCGGGAGTGAACCGACCGCCGCGAACGGTGGTTGTCATAGGACTCACCGAGGATAGAACTCTGACATGAATTCCATTCTAGGGTAGGGTTAAGAAACGGGAAGAGAGAGAAAAAAATTTCTCTTAAGGGTGTGGCCGCCACAGAAATGCACTCTTCCAGTGCAGTGGTGTGTGTCCATGGTTCTTTCATGGATGAGAACGAACCTAGAACAAAGAAAGGGCACAAAGTGCATTCATGAATACGATTTCGGTAAAGCAAATAAAACCGAGAGGGTCAAATGGTCTTTCTATCTCAGTCTTCGAAGAGGGATTCGTGAGGAACTCGGTTGTTAATGTTTATGATAAGGACATAAGGCCACAAAAAAGAATGTATGGGTTTACATAAACGTAAATTAGCATTTATCAATATAATTTATTTAGGTTAAGTAATATTAAGTTCCAGGCAATTCGACACCAACTTGAAAAGTAGTCGAGATCTAAACGAGAGACGAATCAAGTGACCAACCGATAAGGGTCTTGCAAAATAGTATATCGTTAGCTTAAATAGAGATACAAGAGTAATTGATGATCAATGGAGGTAGCCAGAAAGGGATTAAATATGATGAAACGTACACTGTAAAGCCGATTTTCCGACTTTAAGAAAACGGATTCAAACCCGAGAGTGGATAATTTGATGATATGTTCATAGGAGATTTCGTGGAAGGCTTTATTGAAGTCGAATGTGACAACGTCGAATTCCTTACGGTTCTTTAAATCTAAGGTATAAAAGTCAACGATTTATTAGTGGTTGTAGGCCTACCTGTAAGGAAACAATGACGTCTAGGTGAGATGTGTTAAACAAAATGGCTCCGAAAAGTTTGGGTATATGAGAAATGTTGGTAATAGGACGATAATTCGTAACATCGGATTTTGGTCTCTTTTTATATTAAAAGGTGATGAAAGACATTTTATGGAATATAGCGCAAACTCCATCTAGCCTGAGACTACATTCGTCTTTTAGTTGAATTAATTCGTGGTCTATTGGGTGTGGTTCAATAAATGGACGTTGGTCTATTTACTTCTCATTTTACAAATTTGAGATGTTTTCATTTTAGAAAATCGATATATATATATATATATATATATATATATATATATATATATATATATATATATATATATAATATTTAAAGTGAGAAGATTTGAGTACAAAAAAAGATGTAGGATTGTTTGAAAAGGCAGCAACTGAATTAGTAGTAGTACAAGGATCAATTGAGTTATCTCAATTATAGAAAAGAGAAGTGGCATAACCATCGAATTCTCTTTTGTATTATAGTTGACAAACTTAAAAAAGTTTTGAGGTAATATATAAATTCCCTGGCATTATGATTAAATAGCTTTTGTAGAGTGAGAGATGTAATTGGAACAGTTGTTAGAATAACGCTTACCAAGGAAAGTAGCCCAAAACATGTTTGTTTTATTTCGTAAGAAATGAAGCCTGCGAGTATCCCAAGGAATCGATAAGGTCGACGTTTTATGCCTAGAATAAGGAATATAAGGAGGGAGAGAATTAAAAAATGTTTAATAAAAAAGGGTAACAGCGTTTTCTATTGTTAGATGATCAAGACTAATTGAGATACTTCTAAGATAATCTTTAATAATGTGGAAGTTTGTTTTATGAAAGTTATAGAAAAATCACAAATGATCGGAGTTGACCGCAGTGAGAAGTCGTGAAAAAAAAATTAAAAATAAAGGAAAAAGGGCGTTGTAGTTGTGTTGAGTTTGCACTCACTCCTTTTATTATAAACACACTATTTGAATTGATTACTTAGATTTATTGAGATTACAAAATGTAGGTACAAGTAGCCATGATGGGCCAAAAACGGAGAATGAGAAGAATGGTAAGCTGTTACGTCAAGTTCAAATATTTATGCCATACGTCAAATCCAAATGTGGCAATCTTCAGTAAGCTAAAGTTGACTTCATACTAAACACTCTACAAGTTGTTAATTATTGTTGGGTCACACTGAGAAATTAATGGGATGATTGTAAAGATAAGATTTAACTGTCTGTACATATAGTTGAGATATCGGTAACTTGTAGCGAATCTACCAGCCAACAATAAATAATTACAACTACATTTACACAACAAGTGACATGTTAGATCATTAATTCCGTATTGGCACTCGAATTAACGATAGAATTCGGAGTTAGCACTAACAACAGGCGGAATGGAGAATGTCGTGAGTTGGTTCCGGGTACTCAAACGTCAAGGATATTGTTTGAAGACAGTTTTTTTTTTCACGTAAGAAATAAAATAGTTCGAATGTTTAATAAAAACAACCGAATAAATAAAAATCGGTGACTTCTTAGTTCATATTGAATCAAACTTGCCAACAACTTGTAAGAGCGTTGAATCTACTAGGCGATCTGTAAAGAGACATTCTGTGGCAGAGTTGAGGTAGGAAATATAAAACATTAACCATCTGACAAGGTTGCGGCAGTTTGATATCACCAATAACTATGTCATCCGAATCATTCAACTCTAGTATGTTGGTCGATTGCACTAATTGCGAGCCAATTCGACTGGAAAATGTTTTGCCAAAAGTTTTGGTTCGTGAATTCAATAATTTAAAATCTTACCTGCCAAAGAAATATCTTCACTCTGTGCGGATTGAACTTCTATCAAACTTGCTGCCGTTCCAATGTCTTCCGTATCTGTCAATTCTTGTCTTAATTATTTGAGAAAGAATACCCAACTCCTTCATTCGTCCCCTTGTTGGAATCTCCTTTCATTGTGTTACGTGCGGTTGCCGCCACCACCATCATTCGATAATTTGTAATTTTAATATAATTTGTCTTAAAATGGTATGATGGTAACGTGGTGGAGGAGTTGCACGATCCACAAGTGAGTTTTCGAACACGCCCCGATTCGGGTGTGGATCGTGCAGCTCTTCGAGTTCGAATTCGGTTTTCGAAGTGGACGTTGATGGGGAGCGAGAGAGAGAACAGGTCAATGTTTTTGATATACAGTTTTGGAATTCCGTTTTTGGAGTTGATTAAAGCAGAGCAGCAAATACGGTTGTTCGTCGTTCGGGTGGAGAATTTGGTTGAGGAAGGAAAAGAAAGAAGCCCGTGCCCTTTTTTTGGTTTAAAATTAAAAGTAAATCTAGAAAATTAAAATATAATAAGACTGTTTTCAAAATACACTAGATTCCCAAAAGTGGTAAAATTGTTTGAAGAATTTTAAGTATATCTCATAATTAATTAAGATTCTCAGTGTCAGATTCTTTCAAATGATTCGGTTGCCAAAATTTACCCTTCATATAAATCCTGACTCAGATATGACCAGAGTGTGAACGTGCAAAAACAATTAACTATAATTTTTTGTACAGTGTCACGAACATCTATTTGCAATTAAATGCTGATCACTGACCTGGAGAGCTGTTTCTAAAATACCAAATTATTTCAATGGTGCCCATGGAAATAGAAGAGCTTCAATATATGATCTATGGATTCTAACTAAATCATTCACCATTGAAAGGACTAATCTGGCCGAGAGCGGGAACACTGTACATTCCTGACCATTCCTGACACCAAGATTACAGGTAAAATTAAATTAACATTAATTTTCTGTGGCAGAGACAAAAAATGTCACAAGTGGCACGATTGTACTTCGATGCTAATCGAATTTACCACCTTCTCTCAATTCAAATTGTAGCGGATGCTTCGCCAAACCCGACCCTCATGATGAGAAAACACTGTTATTCTTTTTGATTTCTTTCATGATGTAAATATATTTCCCCACGGTTTCGTCGTATGTCAAGACAACATGGCCCTTAAAATCATCCGTTGCCCATCACCATCACTTCGAGAAGCATGGTTCCTCGTCTTCATTGGCGAACCTCTGTTACGGCCACAAACACCCAGCCCATAAAACTTACTTTTGTGGAGCCAACCTCCACCACTAACGGCGATACACGCCAAGAACATCGACTTAAAGGATGTGACATTAACTAGGCCAAAAAACAGGCAGCATATATTGAACTGCACGTTCGCCTAAAACAAAAAAAGCATTACACCATACACCCACTCGTCCCGCATAAATTAATAGCAAGCAAATCAAGCTAAAACGTGCTATTTGCGCTAATCAATTAAATGCCAAGTAAATTGAGCTGAACGCTAAATTTACTCACATAAAAGCTGAAAATATAATCATTAAACCAAAAAAACCACTAAAAGGCGAATGTGCGAGCCAGATGCCGCCGTCCGAACCAAAATCGATGGGAATCATAAAAATGCGTGCCAGCAATTTTATGACCCCTTCAGAAAAATACCTAAAACCATTCGGACAACCATATCGTGATAATGGATCACGAGTCATCGAACTGGCAGCATCAAAAAACTTGGTCATTGCAAGTACCAGGTTTCCGCACAAAGACATCCACAAAGCCACATGGGTATCACCTTATGGAGCCACTCGTAACCAAATCGACCATGTGTTGATAGATCGCTGTCACTCCTCGAGCATGACGGCGATACGAACGTACCGAGGTGCCAACGTCGACTCGGATCACAATCTTGTTGGTATCGTTTTCCGAGCGCGGATTGCCTTACGGAGACGTATTGCATCCGCGAATCAGGTTCGAAAAACCAATAAACATCTTTAATGGACTCCGACAAGGGGACGGTCTGGCCTGTCTCCTCTTCAACGTGGCGTTGGAGAAAGCCATTCGGAGACTCTGGAATTACAAATAGAGGGACTATTGTCAATTTGGCTGTACAGGACTCCTTCACCCAGATCGAGCAGGCGGCACAAAAACTGCGACTGCACCTTAATGAGGGTTGGTCAAACTATCAGGGTAGTGGAGCACGAATTTGAAGTAGTGCAATCCTTTAACTACTTTGGGTCAATAGCATCAGGCGATATCAATATGGAAGAAGAAATAGGCGAACGGCTGATCAAATCCAACAAAGCCTACTATGGTCTATCATCATCATCATTATCATCGGCACTACAACCTAGAACCGGTCTTGGCCTTATTTAGCAAGTCCTGAGGCTTGTTAAATTTTCCATAGTGATTTGTTTTTTTTTTTTTCGGGCAAGGTCATTAGTCTTGCGCCAGAGGCTCCCCGACGTGGAATCGAACCCCGGTCTCCCGCGTAACAGGCGGGTATACTAACCAGTATACTATTGAGGAGCTATGGTCTATCAAGGCTCTTTAAATCCCGAAATTTATCCAGAACGTCCAAGCCACTACTGTACAAGACCATGTTCTGACCGGTACTCATATATGGATGCGATACCTGGGTGCTCAATAAAAGCCACTCTGAACTCTTAGTCGCGTTCGAGAAAATGATCTTAAGGAGAATTGTTGGCCCCGTATGTGAGGGAGGACGATTCCGGAGACGCTACAACCATGAGTTGTACGCGATCTACTTTGAAGCTAATGTTGTAAGAAAAATCAAGCTAGGTAGACTCCGGTGGGCGGGACAACTAGCTCGAATGAGCGAAGAGGAGCCAGTGGGGTATAGAAGTATTGTGCCAGGCATGGGCACTCCGTTCACTTCTTCCTCATCTTTCACTGATACAATGTTTCGCCGAATTCCGCTGCGATTACGAATGCCAAAGCGATTGTTCCCACTAGACGACCGGACCACAAGAAAAGAAGCATTTACTGGATTGATTATTTATTACTGAGTTACTTTATTGATTAGGTAATGTTGAATTCTACGTTAATTCATTTGAGTTCAATGTTCATATTTCAAACGTACAAATCATTCACATGGTACGTATTTAAGTTGGCAAAAAGAGGATTCATGAGAGTGCGGCGTCACACACTACATAGTTAACATTGTTGAATTAATTTTAACGATCGATTAGGTTTTACATTTACAAGATACAACCTCGGTTTTAATTATTAATTAGGTTTCACATTCGGATTACAACCTGGATTCATACTCGACTTTTGTTTCGCGTCCCCGTGTGCACCGGGGAGCGGGAGCGACACGACCGTGCTGGTCTGCGGGTGTAAGAAGACTCCGCGATACAACCTTCGTTTGGGGTGAGTTTGTGGTGTGGTGGTAGATATCCTCTCCACTAAGGAGATTTATTTACTTACCACCAGAGAAACGTAAAGTCTCTCTTGGTGGAATAGAAAACCAGATCTCGCAATGGAGATCATGGTGGTATGTGTGTGATCGTTCAGATCTGTGTTGTTTACTCATCCGCGGAGGCAATGGCAAAACAAAGCAGGTAGGCGGCAAGGGCAAAGGGATCGAGAAGATCGTTGTCTATGAAATGCATCGCTTCTAAATAAATATACGACGATACATGGAAGAAATGTGGTAAGAGAAAAGATGAGACGAGGGCATCATAAAAGTCTTAGATGAGTGATGCCCTTGTGTAAATATACGAATAGCCATTCGAAAGAGGTGCTAATGTATTACAATACTTTATACAATGAGAATTGTATATCGTATCTTGGGTCGGTGGCGAAAACGAATCCCTTGGGTGCATTTGTATACGCAGGGAAATTTGTTGCGGCAGAGAAAGGAATTGGAGAGTTTGTTAGTGGGAAAACAAATCATTGATTGGGTATTATGCATGTTTACATGCGTAGAAATTCGGTTTTATGGCACTAAACGCTAGATGCGCGTATTGCTTTTATCCCTTGGACAAAGGTTCTGCAAGATACGCGCATGTGGGAAGATAAGGGTGCACATGAGGAACAAAATTGCTTGGCAAACCGGTATAGTTTTCCTACTTATAATACATGTATGCAAACGAATTATTTTCTAGCGAATTCTAATGACACATTAGATGTGTGAACAGAATCTTTCAGGAATTTTCATGTAATGCGTTGAAAGCATTAATGTCCTTGTAGTAGGAAATGTTTATGCTGGGTGAAGATTGCGGCGCAGGTGTGGGAAAGTTGGAATTTGCCTGGCAACCGAAGGTACCGAATAGGTTTTGGGATTCCTGAAAAGGTAGAAAAGAAATCTTGCAGGAAATTATATGCGAAGGGATCCATGAAAGGTAAGTTTTCTTTTACAGGGACTTTTAGATTATAAATTTGATAACCTAGATGCGTAAGGAATTTAAGCTGCTAATGCGATTGCATTAGTGAAGTTATGAGATTGGGTGGAAGTTATGGGGGTTTTTCAGGCAAGCGAACCGTGGGGTTTGGCGGAACCATCACCAGACTGTCCGGTAAGTCCTTTGTAACAGGATGTATGGAAGGCGACAGCGCCTTGTCTGCGATAGAGGTATGGCGTAGACCAGGACGCCCAGAGCTTGGGAGTGGCACACTGGATTTGTTAAATATGCTGATGATGATGATGAAGGCCACATCGCATTACGAGAGTGGCACATGTTTATGCAAACAGATTGTATCAATTGAATAGTAGGTTGTGTTGATCAGTTTAAAATCGCTCAGTGAATGTGAGTTTACCCGTCAGGTGAGTTCGTGTATATTAGACCTTATAGAAGTTTAAAGCATGTAACAAGTTATAATGAATCCCATCGCAATCGACGTTGCAGTTCAAAATTTTTTACTGCATATAATGGAATTTAAAATAAATTTAAACTTTCATCTACGTGGTACGCGCATTGTGTTCATATACAAATATTTTAAGCTACTCCTCCAGTATAACTACGCATAACGTCCTTTTTCATATGCGAAGTTTCACATATTCCTTTCGATTTACAATATAGTTATGTTATATAGGTCTATTCATGTCGGCTTCCTTGCTATCTCGAAAAGACGGTTAATTTAATAATAACATAATAATACTTCAGAAAACGGAACAAGGGAAGAAGAAGCAGATTGAAATCCTTCGTCTCAAGAACGAAATTCCTTTCAAAAATAGTTTCAATCTTGTCTCATCGTTTCGCTCGTAAGTCGGTGGCCTTCATTACCAATTCTTTCCTTTAACTCCTCCGAAACTCTCGAAAATGGAAGTATCCTTTCAGGATGAAAATGAAATGTTTTCTACCAACAGCAAAGGCTGGCGAAAAAGGAATACTTACCCAGTCTGTGGGTAATTCTTCAATTTTACCAATTCTAGTCACTGGTGCAGGATACGGTTCGCAAAATAACCAACAAAAACGAACATAACGGAACAGATTGTCAGGATATAGTGCCGCAGCAAAACTAGCAACGAGTAGCAAACAGCAATATGCAAAGGAAGCCATGAAGCAAGGACGAACATTAAAGATAATGTTTTTGTGAACACATATTTTTCACAAATTGGAAATTCGATGAAATGGACAAATAGTTATTCGTTGCAGGACGATAATATCGAATACTCCCATATCCCAGGATGTCCCTTAATATCACTTCATGCGGACTTCGGTCACTATGCAAGATCTAGTCATCAACGAAGATACTACGGTTATTTGACGTCAGATGATTTGGTTTTTGTGCAAAAATTTGTTAGGTTCTCATCGTTTTCAATGAGTTGTAGAATATTATGAGTCAAAGGATATCGTCGTCAAACTAACAAGCAGAAAGAATTTGAAAAAAAAGACTTCGACGGACTGGAAATATTCAGAATCCAAAGGAAGGCAAATTCACGTCTATTCTACATTTCAGAAGGATTTGCATTTTTATTTATTTACTTTTTTTGTACTTCGGTTCTTTGCGTATGTGTACACTTATGTGATATCCTTTAGCGACAGCGAGGACAACATGCGAAACAACAAAACGAAGAAGATGGAGCTGAGTGATCAAGGATTGAATTTTAAATTGAAATGTACGTTGGAATGTTCTGTCACCAAATCAAATCGAAGACGACGATGTCAGGCAGACGAAATCAGCACACAACGGGCGATGAAAGTGTACCATGAGGGTGGGTGGAGATAAACAAGCATAAAAAAAGTTGCAAAAAAAGGATTTATCTCGCATCAAGTTCCATGTGTGGGTCTTGATATCTTTCAACAAAGGCGCTAGTAGCAACTGTTCACTCATACTTCGTGTTCAGATAATACCGAAACTCTTGTTGTGTTTCTCTATGTGCGGCAGTATATATGCTTTTTATTTCTGATTTTTTTTATTCCTGTTGTTCAGGCACAATCCACATCAATAATAAGATACGCAAAGCTCGGATATATGCGCGCATATATTGGATTTCGTTTCGCATAATGAGATACCCTTCAACTCAAATCAAATTTTATTTTCCGGCGGGTTTATCAGCAAGACCCTGGTTTTGGGATATAGGTTTCCAATTAGACGACAGGATGTGGAGGCGTCCGGGAAGGACTGAATTTATTATTGAGCCTTTTGTTCGTACCATCTTCATATGGACTCTGTTCGTCGCTAGCTAGGATAAGAATTCTTTGAATGTTGCTCGAATCGTATTACAGCGTGTCAAACATCCGAAAAGAAACACGACCCGGGAAGGAGTGTGATTTTTAAGATGTGGCAATAACAATAAAAAAATGTTCCGATTATTGACGTAGAATATTTCAACATTGAACGGAAAAACATTTTACAAGAATTTGGATGACCCCCTTATACAAAAAAGTGAGCACGACAAAGGCCTTTGATTACATAAGCATGAGCAGTTGAACAAATATCTGAGCATGATATCATGAAATGTGATAAAATCCAAGATATTTTCGCACTGTTTATTTCATTATACTTTCTAACTTGTTAGCCCTTTCTAACTTGTTAGCAGTATCACGATACAAAATTAATTGCGACCAAATTTTCTTTTTACACCAAACTATGGAAAAATTGAAACACCAAATCTTTATTCTATTCACATCTACTTTTATTCAACTTCTTTTACTTTTATTATTCTTTATATTAGTTTCTACATATTATTCTTAATAATTGTTACAATAAAAACTGATTGTCACTTAGTATAGAATCTTAGAACTATTGGTTAAACACCACTCAACGATTTTACAATGTTATATAATGTACATATATATAAAGCTCTAATATTCACTTTATTTGGGTTTAAGTATTACCGAATATTGATCTAACACTGTTACTTCTTGAGCCTTACTATTTACTAATTTTTACGCATAGATTTTCTCCGTTTACAGACGATGCAAACACTTTGCTCGCCTTCTAATTTTACTGTTTAGTTAGTTCACAAATTAGTCTCAATCTTCTTTAGTATACACATTAAATGCCTTACCGATTTAACTTTTTAATAATTTTCCGATACCACTTTACAATGTTCTTCGTTAATGATATTTTCATGTACTTTAATTGTTTTACTGCTCCTTATTACTCCACGTTTTACTTTCACGATCATTCGCGACTTTCTTACTTTTACAATATCGTTTTAACTTTTACTAATTTTCCGATACCACTTTACAGTGTTCTTCGTTAATGATATTTTCATGTATTTTAATTGTCTTACTGCTCCTTATTACTCCACGTTTTACTTTCACGATCTTTCGCGACTTTCTTACTTTTACAATATCGAATTAACCCGAACAGCACTGTTTTCTAATAATACTTCCTAACACACAATTACTCGTTTAGCTCCCTCCGCTCATGCACTTTTTTATTTTTTATTGTTCACTACCAGACCTTTTCTCCAACCAACGATTCCGACCACTTCCACGATCTACCTTCCACTCTCCATCAAAAGTCCAACTTCCCGACCAACGATAGACTATGACCAACCACCGACTGCCTGCTGACCACTTCCTATCATTTCTCGTCACCTCGGGGTCAACACATCCCGATGACGATACTGCAGTTACCTTTTGCAGTGACCTCTTCCGGATTTTCGCTTTAATTCGTAATAGCTTCTGAACTGTAGCGTCAGCCAATATTTCTCCATAGCTTTATGCCACAGTTCAATATCCGTCGTTGCGAACTGACCCAATTAATTATTTTGTGCTTGACTGCAATTAATTGCCTTTCCGTGGTTTGTTAATTGTTCCGGAATATGCAATTAATTGCTTTTGCTTTATTGGGCAATTGCTTTTGGGATATGCAATTAATTGCTTTTTTTGTGGTTCATCGAATGCGATGAAATGTGCAATTAATTGCATTATCGTTTTGGAGGTTACCTGAGTTTATATTTGAATTGATTTTCTTTTCGTTTGAGTGTGTCAATGATCTCTTGTATGTCATCATTGGCTATGACGCCATCGACACACTTAACACCCGCCAACAGCCAATCGGCCCAATTGAAACCAATATAATACAAGATTCCACATTGCACTCTTGCCTAAGAATTTCGAGCTCCAAAATGAAGATCCTAGTGAACTGATGGGCCGTATTGTTCTTATTTCTCTTTAACATAAAAAACACGCATGAAAGGGGGTCTTGAAATACCGGTACAAATATAGTGCAAACGGAAAAGAGAGAAAGGTCTATGTTGTAAACTGCATATTAAAAAAAATGTGATGTTCGAAAAAAAATTCGATATTCGAAGTTGGTGCAAGGCATGAGTTGGGTCATATACATTGTTCGGGACAGCAAGTCATTAAAGAGCTTGAAAAAATTCCATTTCTGAAATGCGTCTACGGGTAGTCAGTGCTTTGTTGGGTCCAGTGCGGGAAACCCATCCATTTCCTTAGCATCTGTGTTTTTTCACACATGCGTTGCGTTTGTCAAACATCATTTTTGTCAGCAGTTGGTTTAAAGTGTTATGGTATGAGAATGGCATAATATTTGTTATTGATAAGCTATGAGTGAAGTTTCCGAGTACAAGTGTTTAATGCGGTACGATAAACGCATATACACGTCTTCCACTTTCTGGTTATACACTGGTTATATGTACTTCACACCTATGCTACCTCCCTCAAGCATCAACACTCTTGTATAATTTCTTATGATATGTAGGCTTAGTGTGTGAGAGGGGCGAAATAGTTGATACAGAGGGCCCTGAGAAAAGTTTCTGGATGGGTTCAGTGGGGTAGCTGCTCTAAGGGCTGTATAGAGATACAGTGGTAGCTCTCATCGATGCCGAATTTCAGCTTGCATACCCTTCAGAGGTATTCCTTTTTTTTCCTCAGTGCTGTGCAATGATACAAGAGTGTCGCATCGACCAGTGCAATATTTATAACTTAAAGTGCAATTTTTGTTCTTTCTGTGCCCGTATATCCATTCGCGTTCCAGCAGTTCTGGCAATCAGCGAAACCAATACCGACATGTCTACCCGATTATAATTTAGTGCATCTGTTTTTGGCATATAGCGTCATATCCACTTACATATGAAGTGATATTGATTTTCAGCTTCTCCTACAATATGGATATTGTTTCATTCCGCAATTTGATTTTTAGTGGCTAAAAATAAACATACGAACGCATATAATTCCTTCCTGTTTCCTGCATAGAAGCTCAAACTTGGATAGGAACGCATCCTTAGACGTTTTCGATGTACAAACTGACTTTAATGATAGGATTGTGATCTTGACACAGTAATATCGTTATTGGACTCGTCTTGGTGGTGATAATCGTCGAAAGATTCAGGTGGTCCGAGTCCACTTGCATGCACCATTTATACCATTCTTATTTATGTGGCAGTGGTTACAGACTAAATGCACTCCCAGTTTGTAACACACCTTTGTTTCCTCCCCTAGGGACCTAGGGACCACCTTTAAAGATTTCCGTGAGCAGCGCCGATGTATTTAGTTTGCGAAGTTTCTGAACGACGTTCTGGTGAATCCCATCTATTGTTTAAGCTCATCAGTATGGTGAGCGCATTTGCAGCATCGTTTGTTTGGTTAGCAGCTTCAATGTGCTTTCCTGGAGTCTACTACATTCGGTGAAGATATGTTCCCCATTTTCTACACATTCATTACAGAACTGTCAGAGTTGGTCCTCCGTGTGGTTGATTCTGTGCAGGTATTGATCATGCATGTCCGGTGAGACAATGGGGTATATGAAAGTCTACCTCGTCATGTGGTTTGGTCGTCTATTATTGGTATCATTTTGTTGGCCCTTCTTCCTGTGCCAGTTGTGTCGCATTTCTGTTTCCATTGGCTAAGTCTCTATTTTCGGAGACCCAAAAGTTCATCTTTGTATGCTTTCTGTTGAGTCAGTTTATATATCTCCACTGCCGTTCTTGTTTCTAGAACTCTTGGCGCACATCCGCAACTACTGCGAAGCCTCGATGAACACGGTTTTGTAGACCTTGTAGATCCTCACATTTCCTCTTTTTTGGATGGACTCGTTGGACTTGTTGTATGAGTTAAAAATACGAACGTTTGTTTTTGAATGTGGTGCTTCAAATGCATGCGGTGATCCAATATAATTCCTACATATTTGTTAGTACGCTTAAATTTGATTATGTGTCCACCAACTTGTAGGCTATTATAAGATGCCTCTGTGTGACTTTAATGTGCACAATTTTTAATTCTTGGCAGACAACACATATATATTTTTACTGAATCAAACCGTATAGCTCAATTCGTAAATGATTCAGCACGGATACCAGCCATAGAAATATTTCTTCATTGACTCATGGTTCGTAAATTATAAGGCGAATCGAATGCTGCGCATCATCATCAGCTGTAAAATATCATATTTATCTCGATACCGACTTCGTTGGGTCCGCATCCACCGTTGTTATTAAAAATCGTCGTCAACTCAGGCGTCCGGCTTTCCACATGGTTCATTTTCGAAGTTGAAATCTACTTTTCAAACCAACCTCGTATGGTGCGTTCGTTTACCGCTACATCCTCAACTGTGTGATTAATGTTTTTCATTGCCAATGACGCATTACGTCCCATTTTAAATTCATAAAGGAAGAGGGTGCGAATTTGAACTGCCCATAGCTTGGTAAACATGGTCTATCAAGGCTCTTTCAATCCCGAAATTTATCCAGAACATCCAAGCTGCTACTGTACAAGACCATGGTCTTACCAGTACTCATGTATGGACCCGAGACCTGGGTGCTCAATAAAAGGCACTCTGAACTCTTAGCCACGTTCGTGAAACTGATCTTAAGGAGAATTGTCGGCCCCGTATGTGAGGGAGGACGATTCCGGTGATGCTGCAACCATGAGTTGTACGCGATCTACCTTGAAGCTAATGTTGTAAGAAAAATCAATCTCGGGAGAGTCCGGTGGGCGGGACACCTAGTTTGAATGAGCGAAGAAGAGTCTGCCCGGAAAGTACTTTGTGGCAGGATGTATGGATGTATGTATACCTTGTCTGCGATGGAGGTATGGCGTAGACCAGGAAGCCCAGAGCCTGTGAGTGCCAAACTGCATGACATCAGCTCGAGATCGGGACTGGTGGAGAGATTTGTTAAATAAGGCCGAGACCGGATCCCGGTTGTACTGCCGATGGTGATAATAGCTCGGTAAACACTTCGTACAAGAAAAAAACAGTATTTGTAACAAACCCTAAAATGCTCACACGTCAAGCACATATACCACTTTACTTTATAAAAAAATAAAATTTAACGTTCTGGCACCGATGTTCACTCGAGAACTTCGACTGAGCAAAAACCGGACATTTCTTGTGGTACAACGCAATAGGCGATTACAATTACAATAAACTAAAAGGGAATTATCGTGGAACACCGTCTGCAGTTCATCTTTTCACCGACAAATAATAAAAACGATCGTCGGATTGGTTGAAATAAAATAGTCAAGCCAATAACCGCTATCAAGGATTATAAATCACACATAGGATTTCCGTTCCAAAGAGAAACACCCCAAAACCTGAAAGAGAGCCGCCATGGACGCAAATGTGAGTGTAAGCACCACATTTCTATTGAAGGCACGCGAATGAATTATGTTCGGATGTGGGAAGAGAAAAAAGTGGTCAGTTGGTATAACATTTAGAAGAAACAGGTTTTTTTTTTTTTATAAAAAATTCGTCGAATGTAGATCTTCGAGCAGGCCCCGATGAGTGGCTAAGTAAGTGGTGGGTCATGTGTTAAATTCAAAATTGTTAATGTGACATTATACCACATAAAACTGTATCATAAAACGGCAGAAATAAAATTATAAGTGGTAACACAATCCAAGACAACCCCACCAAATATCAAATCAAAGTCAAACATATACTTTGATTTTGAATGAAGCGAGGCTATTATAACGAACGGATTAAGTTTGTTAGATGTAAAACCACAAGTTGATAAAAGGGCTATGGTCTTGTAGCGGTTCCGCCAAACCCTACGGTCTACTTACCTGAAAACCCCCGATAACTACTACCCAACTCCTTTAAATTTGCTAATGCAACAGTATTAGTACCTAAAAATGCTGCACGCATTTAAGAGATCAAATCTATGATCTTTAAGTCCCTGTAAAGAAAACTTACCTTCATGCATTCTCTTCGCATACCATTGCTCCTTAAGATTTCTTTATTAGCTTACCAGGAATATCCAATCAATTTCGGCATCTACGTCGCCAGTCAAATTCCCTCAGATGAATTCCTGTAAACGAAATAATTCGGATTGCATTCAATGTAACCGTCATGACAGGGACCATAAATATCGCGCCGTCTATTGTCTCAGCCGCGTCATATACCTTTTCATACACATTGCCTGGCAACCTTTTTTGTTTGTCTTATCAATAAACAACCCAAGCAGCTGCATATAATTAGCGCAATAGACGCCGAAACCAAATTCTCCAGCATTTCCTAATGCAAATATGAACCCGGTTTCTACTGCAGCCAAAGATGCCATAAAAATCCAATTTGCTTTAGCACCTTTTTCTCCTAACGTCGAAAATAGCGACGAGGCATGGTGTAAACAATGACCCGCATTATCAACGGCGCATTTGGTCATTTTCCCCTATTGTCTTTGCCGCCTGCCTGTTTCGTCGTTCCACTGCACGTGTGAATCGCATCTATCCGAACGATCCCACACATACCACCATGACCTTTATTACGAGATCTGGTTTTCTTGTTCCCACAAGAGAGACTCTACGTTACACTTGTGGGAGATAAAACATATCCTTGGCAAGGATATATTCACACCCTTAAGAGAAGAGTTTTTCTCTCTCTTCCTTTTTTTCTTAGCGAAATCATCTCTGCTTGAGATGACGATCGCTAAGTCCTTTACCATCCGCAGACCGCCACGGTCATGCGTCACTCCAACTCGCCGTCACTGCGAAGACGCACAAATATATACTGGAGTCGTGTTCGCGTTGTTCAAGTAACTTTAGTTAAAGTCGGTGAAAGTATTGATTTAAATCTGTCATTTTATGTGTTGTTCGATTTGGATATACCTTCAAAACTAGAAATAAATCTAAGTGAAAGTATTAAAGGTAACAAATAAAGTATTATTGTTTATCAAACCGGAGTGTTTTGTTTCTGTGTTGTGTCCGCTCGGTTGCGAAGGTCGACCATAGTTTGCTTCATCCTTGCGTAGTGAGCAGTTACCGCGCGAACAATTTATGATGGAGGAGGAAGTGAACGGGGTGCCCGTGTATGGGCACAATACTTCCTACCCCACAGTCTGACCTCAGTTTCTCAAAAGGTATATATAGGGTTATAGAATAGGGTCTTGACAACTTTGAATTTAATTTGTGAACGCACCCTTTCACAAATCATCGAACTGTACTGTCAATTTATTCAGCAAACTCAACATTTTCATCATGGTTAAGTACACGAACGAACAACGTCTGCAAATTATAAAAATTTACTACCGAAAAAAAGTTGTCAAGTCCCTATTGGAAACCCCTATATATTAATATATAGCTCCTCGATAGTATAGTGGTTAGTATACCCGCCTGTCATCCGGGAGACCGGGGTTCGATTCCCCGACGGGGAGCCTCTGGCGGAAGACTAATGACCTTGCCCAGAAAAAATAAATCATTATGGAAAATTTAACAAGCCTCAGGACTTGCTAAATAAGGCCAAGACCGGTTCCCGGTTGTAGTGCCGATGATGATGATATATTTATATAGGGTTATACAATAGGGACTTGACAACTTTGAATTTAATTTGTGAACACACCCTTTCACTAATCATTGAACTGTCACTGTCAATTTATTCAGTAAACTCAAGATTTTGATCATGGTTAAGTACACGAACGAACAACGTCTGCAAATTATAAAAAATTACTACGGAAAAAAAGTTGTCAAATCCCTATTGGAAAACCCATTATATATATAGATATATATTGGGGTACTCACGGTTTGCTGTTGAGACGGTCAGTGCCGGTGGTTGTACGTAACAAGTTTTCGCCTATATAAATCTAACAATCCAGACAAAAACAAGGACCTGGAATAAGCGACCAGAAAATGTGGGACAAAATCTGTATCCCGCAGATAGTGGAATCTCTGGGAATTTTTGAAACACATCAAATTCTCCTCATCCGTTATATAGACCATAGTTTATGGAAGCGATGTTAATCAAATATTCTAAACTGTCTTTGGTATCTTTGACCATGAATAAACAAATGTGTAAACAGATCGTGATACCTACATCCCAAAGTAATATACAAGTGTCGGTGAGCAATCAGGAATCGCATATAAACATTCCCCCAAAAATGAGCGTACCACAAAGAGCGTCCACGGGCGACAAATACATCTAAAAAAAGAGGTGTTTTTGCATCTCCAAAGAAATTAGATGACAGCCGCAGACGTTGGGCTCTGATTGGAAGGGTCTTAAAACAAGGGAAAAAGTAAAATTGAAAATGACCTGTCGACCTAAATGCATGAAGATAACCAAAACCCCACATTAAACAGTCGATGAAAACGATCGTTTTTAAAAACAAGGGTCTACATTCAATTTCTGATTGGAACAGCCATATTGAAAAAAAACGAAACCAGATCCCAAGTCAAACTGTCAACAAAGATGGAGACTTTTAATTTAAAAAGTGTCGTATTTCGAGGTCCTGTTAATGAAATGGATAATTAGAGAGAACGATTTCTTATACAGAAATTTGTCGCAGTTTATTAGAAATCAATTATAATCAAAAACGATCGTCTTCCCTTTTTGCTTTACCAATATTTTTTGAATTAATTTATGAGCCAAATTGTGGACTACGACATAGCTGGTTAACAAAAAAAAAAAAAGGAAAAGAAATCCACGGAGATTGATTAAAACCGGTCGAACGGATCTGGAGATTGATTGTGAGAGACTAATTGTTCAAAGTTTAAAAATGATCTAAATATTTGATACAACTACAATATATCAATAACAAAATGGTGTATCCCACAAAACGGTTGTTAACATACATATATTTAAAATAGTATGATGAGGAGATATACCGTTGAAAGTAGTCCACTTTATCTGTTAAGCCTTCCAAATAGATTTGCACTTGTGCATACTTAAAGAGTTGTGGCGCAAGGCTAATAATCTTGCCCGTAAAAACAAATTATTATTGAAAATTTAACAAGCCCCGAGACTTGCTAAATAAGGCCAAGACCGGATCCCGGTTCTAGTGCTGATGATGACGATGATGATACTTAAAGATTATAGTTCAGAAAACTTTGGAGCATACTTGGTTTTCACGCATATTTTCAAAAATAAAGACTTCAAGAAATCAATCTATTTGTATGTACGTTAGTAATTGAATCCTTTACATATTCGTGTTATAAAAAGAAGAATACCTCCTTCGCTGCTTGTTATGGAAGCGTCGCTTGTTTTATAAGGTCTGACGTTATATTTAATCTAAGACTTTAACAACTTAAATTAACTTCAATTTACTTCATTTTACCAACATAAGCGTTAAAACTATTGATCCGTACCGTGGCTCTATGTTGATCTGTTTATGTTCAATTAGTCATTCATTAGACCATATGGAAGCTAACTCCGCCCCATACAAATTAATGCTGATAAAGGGCTGATTTCCATGGCTGTTATAATCGGTAAGTGAAATATCAGCCCACCCTCCCACATAATAACATCATAGTAACTGTTGGCAGTTGTCTGATACTAAATCAATCCGTATATTAAATTATTTACTTCACGATAAAATATCTGCTTAATGGGATGGTATTTCACTGGGCGATTGAGCGTTGGGACTCAATTTAGTAATTGTGCCGAACAGTTACAATAGAAAGAGTCGTCAGTTGAACCTACGCGTGCACAATTAAACGCTTGTCACAATCACAATCCTTACCTCTTCAGCCACTCAAGCGTTACGAAACAAGTTGTAATGGTGGGAGGAAAATCCGGAAAAGGTTAATAGAGGTGAGTATAATATTACCTTAGACACAATACTACCCTGGGCACAATATTCTCCTGAACACAATTTTACCCGGAAGGCCACAATAAGCGTTAATCTAGATAGCTTTGGTTTGATGTGCAGGTATCGAACAGAGTGATAGCCCATTCGGGGGTCGTCCAGTTGGTTGAATAGTCAGGAACGATATTTGAGCATTGATACCCTATTTTATTTATGAATGCGTGCTTGTGACTGACTTAGGGTGACTCTTTGTTTATGCTTGAAAAAAACTTTGACGTATGCAGCATTGAAGGACATTGGTCATTCGGTTTTCACAACCAACAATATCAAACAGATGAAAGTTCAAAAATTTTACTACAAAATTGTGGATAATTATAACAAAGTAATAAAATATTATTGTATTTGTACTGGGTGTGTACGAAACAAGGATTCAAACTTATTTCAAACGGCAAGCAGCAAACGCATATAAAAATAACTGAAATAATAGAAATCGGTATATACGTTGCTTATAGTGTGAAGGAAGTATCATAGATATAATTGAAGGGACTTAACTGCAATCGCGAATCATGTTTAACTTATTATATAATCTTAAACGAAAACCAGTAAATAAATAAATGAAATACTGTTCACTTTTATTTTATTACTTTTTTCCTTTCTACTTTATTTTCCCATTCCGTGACACATATTATATTATACACCTCAAAAATTAAAATTTATTTATTTAAAATTAGTTTCTCATTTAGTATTGTCATATATAGTATGAAAATTACCATCATCACTTTTGAGAAACTATCGCACGATTTATGGGACAAATAGTGCTACCCAAACGAGGAGGATAGCACGAACCATTAAGAAATGAAAATTCCTCCAAACAAATTGAATTAACTCCTTTAAATATCATACGAATTATTAAAGTCGAAAAAATGTTCGAAACTATTACCCTTCCAAGCAACGAACTCTCATATTGCACTCCGAAGAATTCAGTCCTTTCTGAGGGTTTACTCCGAATTCGAAATCAAACATAAAGGAAAATCCTAACTCTACCCTTCCTGGTTTGCACATAGGAGAGGAAGGAACACCACACACCACCAATCAATCACGCACGCATAATTTTTCATGTGTGATGATCAGAAGCAACCAGCCCACCCTCCTTAAGTCCTTTCAACCTTTTTCACATTGTTTCCTTTACGCCCGCAAGGAAGAACCAAACATTTTAGGGTTGAAAAGGAAACGAAAGACACATCAACACAAGTACATCACATACAAACACGCACGCAGCTTATGTTAAACTTACGAATACTAGTGTCTTACAAATCCTCACGAAATCCTCTTCTGAACCGAATCCCAGAAGTAGAAAATGAAATTCTTTTCCCATCTTGAGTGTCCTGTGTAGTTGTGCGTCGGTTTCTTCTCCCAACGCATATAAGCTAGTACAACACACTACAGGACTACTGGCAGGCAACAATGCCAGACTACATGTCGCTAAAGCAAATATATGCCCCGATATCAGCAAACATTTGTAGTGGCAATGTCGGTCCTTGAAGGATGGGTGCGGCCTAAAGGGATGAATGGATTTCTTTGGCCACTTTCCTGTTTTTCTTTTCTTTTTTCCTTTTTTTTATTATACTTGTGCACATCCTTCTACTTTTGGCAATAGCAGAAAGGAGTATGTAACCGCGTGTACATACAACTGTACATCATACAAGTTGGTGTTGTTTTATTGAATCCTTCACGTCGTCCCGAAAACATTCAAATTCAAACATTTCCAGTTTGCTTGTCTTTCTTTTTTTTTTTTTGTTTTTTAATAATAGAAGCATGTAGCACTACTGAAGAAATAATAAGAAAAAATAAAACTGATTTCTAAAGTATCCTTAGAGGTTCTGAGTACTTTTTCGACATGTTCAAGTATAGCCAGAGTTAACGGTTGGACGAGGATAATAAACGTAAAAAATAAAAATTTGAAAAACAAAACAATAAAACAAAAACCAAGGCGGTGGAAGAAAACAATATCAAACACAAGTCAAGAAACCTCTAACGTGATGGATCCCTACTACAACAACAATAATATTAAAAACAAAATAAAAAGGAGTCAGAACACGAAAAGTTTATGTGGCGTCATACTAGTTCGTGTATATGAGGGCATTGTGATTTAGCATGTCGCTTGTGGTGCGGAAAGTATTCTTCGCGTAAACGAGCATACAATATTATGCAGTTTCAGAAAGGGTTGACTTCCGTCAAGAACTTTTGCACTGATGTTGCTTCCGATGGATACTGCGTTTGTAAGAATGGTGTTTTACTTTTCATTTCGTTGCAGCTTTATCCTTCTAATAGTACAGATGGCTTTGAGGTGATAAAAGTAGACGGTGGTTCAGATACACAACAAGGTTTTTATTGAACTTTTATGTGAACGGGGTAATCCCGTGGGAAATCTGTAATAGATTCTTATCTGCGGATTGTGATACTAATAAGCCCTTAAAAATTGGTATCGAGGTGTTGGTATTTAATAACACAAATTTAGGTACATCATCATTCGTGAGATGTCTTGTAGGTGAGTGTGAAATTAATGATCTGTCTTCAATTTAATTCTTTCCACTTAATCAGTTTATGAATTGTCTGAGCAAATGAAGATGGTACTCTTATAAGAAAAAGTATTCCGTATAGGATTACCAACATCCTTAATTAGTTTGTAAAAAATAATGAATCCGAGAAGATTCTAGACAACGAGTGAAGTAATATGGAACTCACTTCTAATTACTCAACGCTTTCGGATACAATTTGAACTGCATCCATCCCCACCTGTCCTGTGCCGTAGGACGTTAGGCAGGGTAATTTTTTAATAGATTGGCTTTATGGAACTGAAATAACACTTTCCGTATTATTTTTTAAAAACTGTGTGAGATACGAAGCTTATCTGTAAAACAAGGTCTTCAATTTTTGGACAATGAATTGTATGTGAGCGGAAAAGCTCGACTTTCTCGTTATCATTCGATTCGTTATCATCTTTCGTAACCACCGTTACGAATCATGCAGGTGCTAGAGCATTTTTCGTACGCTCTTCTCATTGAGCCCTGTGAGCAAAGCGCTACATTATACCCACAGCTAGGTCGGCTTGTCGTAAAAGGCGACTAACGACCGAGTGGTAGGTTGGATCCCAATGACCCATCAAGCTCTGGGTTCCGTGAAATGGTCGAGAGAAATCTCTGGGCATTTTTTGGAGCTTGGCTGATGAACCACTCGTAGAAATGGGTGGTTTAGGTGGTAAGTCGGTCCCAAGATGAGATATTACTCCATCAAGCTGCACATTCCGCGATATCGTTGAAAGAAATTTTCGACTATGTTCCAGACGTTGGGCTGTGTACTGTGGCGGTTCCACGGACCGCAGAAATCACCATAGGCTGAGATATCTTCGTTCCACCAAGGAACATACTCACCTATGACTAAACTTCACGTGCTCACAGACACGTGCCCCCAAAGTCCACCTTTTCACCTGACCAAAGGTGACATCTATACCGGTGTCAACAATCCCACGTATCCACAGATGCGTGGTCCCCAAGTCCCGAACAATTTCCTGATCCCTGCACGGCGATCGAAGGACACGAGCAGCATGGAAAATGTGTACCAATCCATTAGCTGGATAAACACAAGTGGTTGGCACAGCTGCGCCAGATGTCGACAAACGTCAAATCCCCGGCGATAAGCAAATTGCCGTAAAACGATCCGTTGACTAAACCTTTGACCCTGCTGCAATGCACTTCGCCTAAACAAAGGCTATTGCGGAGAAACAGCAATAAACTTAAACGCTGTTCCCATAGGGCAAAGCAAATACGATTATCACAACCAAAGATAATTACCACGATCTCAAGATCGCTAAGAAGAATAAACCACACACCCGAATAAACACAAAAGAGATTCGACAGAGGTGTGAAAATTCTGGCGATTCCAAGAAGATCTACGGCCACACAGGCAGCTACCTCTGCGTCTGTGTGTGTGAGTGCAATCTTCCCTGGCGGAGAGATTCTCGTTTAAGAGAAAATCGAAAAAGAGAACGATGGGGTGAATAGAATTATCCCCAGAGGGAGATTGTTTTCTAGTCGACATCGAGAATCTGGACGAAGAAGTTAGATTTTACGTACGGTGGTGTTAGGACCGAGTTTCCGGGAGGCTTACGCTGTTTACTGTGCCGTTGCGAATTTGTTTGGTGTCGCTTAAAAGTAACATCCAATGACGGACGAACTTCTGGTTTAGCGAAGTGATTCGAAATTGCAAACAAAAAGAAAAAAAATGTATTAGTTGCAGAAGTTTCCTGAGTGTTACTGTGCCATCAGAACCTCGAAAACGCTCGTTTGGAATTTTGGTTTGAGTTGTGTTTCATTTGTGACTGTATTCGCTCTGTGTGTTGTTTTTTTTTGTGAACGGTGTTCGGCGGAACACCTCAGTCAGAGACATAGTCCAAAAATTCCGCCAAAGTACCTTCTGAGACAAAGAATTTCGGAGGTAATGTAGTTTCCCAAACGGTTCTCCGAGGGTGGGATTATGTCAGGGGCAAAATCATGCTAATGTTTTGATAAATAGTCGAACTGTAAATAACTCGTATTTGCGCAATGGGATTCGCCCATGAAACACTAAAAAGTTCAACTCGTAACAGCATTTTGTAACATCAATGGCGTCGGTTTCGCCAATACGACCGAAAACGCCGTCCACCAATATTATATATTTGCAAACAGCGAAGCCTGATATCCTAACCCTAACCGAGGTCCAGGTCGACTCATAACTGATTCGACATCTCTTCGTTTCCCTGGATACGAGTTACTTTCGAAATGTCGTTTTAATGGTGGTATCTGCGTCTTCACCCGATCCAATTTAGCAGAGGGAAGAAGCAGTTTCCCCGTCGGGGAGCCTCTGGCGCAAGACTAATGACCTTGCCCGGAAAAAACAAATCATTATGGAGAATTTAACAAGCCTCAGGTCTTGCTAAATAAGTCCAAGACCGGTTCCAGGTTGTAGTGCCGATGATGATGAAGAAGCATAAAAGCACAATAGCTTGGACAACATTTGGATGAAAATCGTTCTGAAGAATTCTTCGTTATCTCTACCGCTTCTTGAATGACTATCGACGACATATTTCACATACTGTCGACTGGATACAAATCAACCACCCAACCTCCGAGATCGTGATCTTGGCGATTTTAACGAACACAACTTCGGCGGATTGGTACATTTTTGGCGGATAGGTATTTAACGGATAGGACTTTGACGAATGTTGTCCTATTAGTATGGAATGTCAATGGCTACTTACGTTAGAGTGCTCCGCCGAACACTGTTCACTGCGACACACGAAAACTTAGTTCAGCACACAAATGAAATATTTTGTTTTGTTTTAATAAGTTTGATGTTTATTTGAAGTTTTGTTAACGGTTTGATTTTCTTTGTTTTGTTTCGATTTTGAAGCACTTCCCTACACCGCACGTACGTTCAACACCCGACGTTACTTTCACTTTCCTACATCGAAATGTACTCTCTGGTCCTTTGACTATCAAAATTATACTCCTCAGCGCGCTGAATTCAGACTGCCTGGACCTATCCTAAAAATATCCCCTTTGCATTAATCCGCCCGCATCTGCAAAGGAAAATTTTCCCATCCAATCTGCTAACAGAATTTACCCATCGTATCTGTTAACCGCATAACATTTCCCTTTGTATCTTACAGGAGAATTTCCCATACGATCTGGAAAAGAGAACTCTTACCTACTCATCATCATTCGATGTCGGTGGTTGGAATCATGTTTCTTTTGTTTCAGGGTCGGATGCCGCCGCTTGTTCTCCGATCTTTCCGCAGTTTATTTGCTCTGCACATATGGCATGCGGCGAAGGGTCGTCTGTATTACGAATGTGTACGCGGACTATGGGATGTAAGGCTTTGTTTGCCTTTCCCATCACAAATCTCTATCTGGGATAGTGTTGATTTTTCATAGCCACCAGAATAGGCATCCGTTGTTCGGTTTATTATTCCTAGCGATCCCTTTTTGGCCACCATAATTATCTTCTGGTAGGTTAATTATATTTGCTTTTCCCTATGGGAACATCGTTTTAATCAATTGCTGTTTCTCCGCAATGGCTTTGTTTGGGCACGTGCGCCTGTCGATTTTGGGATCTTGCGCGGAATTAGAGGTGCTAATTGCCTTTAGCTACCCGAGTATGCCTCCCTGGTTCGGTTAATTTACCGAAAATGCCATTCCTTGGAAACATCGTGCAGATGTTTAGGATGGAAGATTTATGGCCTGTATTCTGGGATTGGTTTTGCATACGATGAATGGATGCGTTGACTCGATACTGAAAGTTTTTGAACGTTAAGTTCCTTGTTTTTTTTTGATATCGGGTTCAACATTGTTGCAGCTTCCTATGACCCTTGTTACAGGTATGATTAGGAGCTTTGGGACACGTGTCTGTGGGCACGTGTAATGAATAAGGTAAGTATGTTCCTTGAAGGGTTGGAACCTTACCTGGGCGGAATTGTGCGTTCGTAGAATGCTACACATTCTAACAGAAACGAGGAGGGTGGAAGGCTGGCAGAGACGTTCACTGTTATTCACAATTTGATTCAACTCATGGAGGTACCTACGCGAATCCCGTATGACCAAGGTGATTTCTCGATTCTCACATCCTGGTTTTCATACCGTGGAAATGACAGCGCTATTGGGAAACTCGGATCACTACTTGATATTACTTGGGCAAACGGTTACATTTCAAACGAATAACCAACCTAAGCAGGTTCGCCTGGAATTGAGGTAGGAAGCTGCTAACTGGCATCATTCGCGGAATTTGTACGCATCCTTTCCGTGATCCGAGGTGTGCTTTGGAAACTCCGATGTTAAGGCATGCCCACAGACAGTCACTGAGATTATTCTTCTCGGGATGGAGCTTTACATTCCACATTCCATCAAATCATCTAATAAGTCTTGGCTTGATAAAAAATGCGAGCACATTACAGCGGCAAAAATAAAGTTGTTAAGTAATGGCGCTCCAATCCCACGGAAGTCAGTAGAGGGCATTTTCTTACAATCAAAAACGCGTGCAACCAGGTGATTGATACCGAAGGTTTACAATGACAAAGTGACCAAACAACTGCTTGAGTACCTAATTGATTCGCGTCCCTTCTGGTGGACGGTAAAAGCTATCAGTAGTAGTTTTATAGCGTTCGCGACGATAGTCAAGAATGAGTGATTCGACCCACGCTATGACGGTGAGAATTACTCAAAGATTGAGCAAATGCTCAACACATCACGCCACTGCCGCGTGTACGAATTCGATTTCTAAACTGAAGCACACTCAACTGATATGGAATTGCTAAGTTATTGCTTGGTATATGGCAAGTGCTTTTTGCTTATTCGATTTTTTCCTGTTTTGTTCTTCACTATTTGCTTGTGCACTGAATGTGTATCTGTTAGAAATGCCACAGTTTCACTTCCGCTGGTAACGGACAGCAGAGCAATATTCACGAATTCAAGGGGTAAACCCAACGTGTGAATTTATTTTCCGCAAATTCAACTTTCGATGCCAGTTTTTCGGAGCTACTTGTGATCCCGCCGGTGCAGTTCTCAATGCCGGATGTGAAGTTCCGTCCACGAGCTATTCAGCGCACTCTCCGTAGGCTGGACTTTCGAAACGCAACACATCCGGAGGGAATACCAACAATAGTCCTTAAAAACTGAGCTTCACAACTGTCGCCGGTTTTTAGCAAACTCTTCGTTTATCTTATGCACAAGGCACCTTTGTTTCTAGCTGGAAACTGTCCCCCGCAAAATAAGCATAGCGTTACTGTCTATGTAATGGAAAAAGTCTCCAATGGCCAGTTAATTAAATATTTGGAATTTAACGGACTTCTAAATGACCGTCAATATGGATTCCGTATCAGGCGGTTCAGGGGAGACCTTGGAGCCTTGTAACTGAGATCTGAATATCTGCAATTGAAAAATATGATGAGTCAAGTGAGGTTGCATTGGATGTCTTCAAGCCTTTTGATTGCTTCTGACACGGATCGTTACTAAGAAGCTTCGTTCGTACGGACTTTCCCAACAATTTTGCGACTGGACGAGCTTCCCCGAGAATCGATCTGTCCGGGTTGCTGTGGACGGCGTATTTTCGGATCTCTATTCTATTAACTCCGGTGTACCTCAGGGTTCCACTTTGGCTCCAACTCTGTTTTGCCTTTATATTGACGATTTATTAAGATTGGGGGGTAACAAGATATTCAGTTTTGCGGACACGTATTTCCTCCACTTTGAATGATCGGCTGCATCAACGTTGCACCTGCTGAGATTTAGTCAAATAGACTCTCTGAATCAACGCCTGGATAAAATCGAATGGTGGGGAAACACCAATCTCGTTGAATTTTATGCAATCAAGTTCAACGTTCACAAGGGAAAATGTATCGTCGGTTCCTCAGCTGACGATGAATGGCCAGGCTCCTGATTCTAGGGAAGCATAAGTTTGCTCGCCATCACGATTGGGGGGAATGTATAGTAGCATGAACACGTATCGGGCATTGTTAGGTCCACCTCTAGAAATTGAATTATCTTTTTAGAGCTAAAAATATTTTACTCTGGGCCAATTTCTTCTCTTGTATAAGTCACAAATTAGACCCGCAATCGAATATTTCTCTCATGTTTGGAGCTATGGTCCTAAGCATATCCTCAACCCACTTGAGAAGATAGAGAAACGGGTGATCTGCCGTATTCAGGACGCAGGGGTCACATCGGGACTGCTGTCGTCATCCTATCGAAGGTGTATAGCGGAGATTTGTCTGTTTTACAGATATCAGGAGTCCAAGTCAATAAGTCCTTAGAAAATCTAGGAAATGGCGCTCGTAGCACGCTAATGATCTGTTTTTAGTAAGCATAATTCCTCACTAGGTATCTGCCAAATACAATATATAAATACCTTGTAGGTATCTGATAACTTGGGTATGACAAAAATATCTGCGAGATGGGTGCCGTATTTGCTCTCAGCTGAGAACAAACGCAACCGCGTACTGTCTTCTAAGGCTCTTTTGGGGCGCATGTGTCGCATTAGTTTCTGCGCAGATTAGTAACTGTGGATGAAGCATGGATACGCCACTAGACTACCGAGACGAAAGAATAGTCACAAACGGTCTCCAAAAAAAGGCAAAGACGGTGAAGTAAGCTCGAAAGGTTATGGCTACTGTGTTTTGGGATGCACGCGGTATTCTCTTCATTGGCTATTTGGAAAAAGGACAGACCGAGATAACTGCACAGTATTATGCGTCATTACTCGGCCAGCTAAATGAGAAAATAAAAAAAAATTGTCCTCGTTTGACGTAAAAAAGAGTCCTCTTTCTCCAGGATAATGCACGACTGCATATGTGCGCAATTTCAATGGGTAAAGTTGAGGAATTGAAGTTTCAATTGATAGACCATCCACCGTATTCACCAGATCTGGCGCCGAATGACTTCTTTTTATTTTCAAACTAAAAAAAAAATGACTCAGCGGACAACGGTTTAAATCAAATAAGGCGGTCACACAAATGCTTATTTTGAGGAATTACCACTTTGATACTTTTTTGAAGGGTTAAAAAGGTTGGAGTGGCGCAGGGCTAATAACCTTGCCCGTAAAAATAAATTATTATGGAAAATTTAACAAACATCCAGACTTGCTAAATAAGACCAAGACCAGATCCCGGTTGTAGTGCTGATGATGATTATGGAAAAAGTTGGACAGTCAAAGTGTATTGAACTAAAAGGAGATTATGTTGAATAATAGAAAAAAATATTTACTCACAAAATTTGTTTATTTTTTTCTAAGGACTTGTTGACCTGCCCTTGTATCATGGGGACTGTCCCTCGGGGATCCGTGGTATTATTCCGTGAAATTCGGTTCTTTTGCGCTCTAAAAGACAGTCCGACAGATCCCACGAGTTTGGGGTTCATAGTTATAGTTTTGAGCCAACGATTTTTCGTTAGCAACAAACTTTGTATAAAAGAAAACGAACGCGATCTTTCCGTTTATTTATCTTTATTATAGAGGATCTTCCCCCTTTTGAATCTATCTTAAGACTAATTTATAATTGTGTTTTTACTTAAAATCTAACATTGCAATCTCAATAGATTGTACCTCAGGTAGTTACAAGAATATCTACCTGTTAATAGGTAATTTAGGTATTTAAAATATAATTGCATTCAAACGACATTATAGAGATATATTAGTTTTGTTATGCTTATTTTATATTCATGTCATGTTTCTGTTATGGATATGTAACAGTTCATCTCATGATGGCACGCACATCTCCGTACCAAAACTCGTTCCGTTGCAGAGCGGGAAAGCTGTGGAATTTTCTCACCGCGTGAATATTTCAGAAGTGTTATAACGTGCAACTGTTCAAGGAGAACACCAGCGGTTATTTGAAGGGTCTTCGGACAACCGTTGCGGCGCTACAAGTTCGAGAATAATAAAAGGTAGAACTCTTCCGCAAGTGAGTTCTCCTTACTTTCGGGTGTATCTGTAGTGTACCCATGTTTTGTCACCTGACTCCAAAATCTCCACGCCATCTTTTGCGCAGCACTTAAGGAATTGCTGGGTCAATGCTACTGTGGGGGCGAGATGTCTGAGCGCCAGCATGGGCGCAGGGTTCTACTTCGTCCCACAACTTTTCGTTAATACTCCGATTGTTCCACCGCAGCAACAAAAGAAAACTGTTCACCAGGAGAAAACGGAAATACACACAAACACTCAGAAACTGCTGCCTGAAAATTAAACACTCCGCTTATTAATTAATTGATCTTTATTGTTTTCGGTTACATGTTGAACAGGTTTATTCATTTATATCTGACAGTCAATTTATTCAATTATTAAAAGAGAAGTTCGCTTGCAGCTAATTCAATTCCGAACACTTTAATCATCACTACCCCTTTAAAGTGAGACGAGCTATCAAGTCAACCAGCACTTCACAAACGACCCGTTTATAAACGCATCTCCGCAGCTGGCGGAGAGCGGGGGTGAACAGGCCGTCGCGAACGGTGGTTGTAATAGGACTCCACGAGGATGGAACTCTGACATGAATTCCATCCTAGATTAGGGTTAAGAAATAAGGGAAGAGAGAGAATAACTTTATAAACACCATTTCCCAGCTTACTGGGAAATGCTGTTTATGGCATCGCTAGTAAGGGTAAGTATTGAATTATTTGCGTATCGCCAGAATGCCCGATGAAGGGCAGCGGTCTTTTGTTTACTCATGGTGTGAGTTAGGGAAATAGGCTTCAGCGTCGATTGTGCTAATTGAATGCAACTGCTGGTATATTATTGCTGGGAGAAAAAGGTCGCCGGCCAATGTGTACGTTAAGAGATTTATCATACACATGGCGAAGCTGAAAAAATAGACAGCGCAATGTTTATGGCCCGTGGTGAAGATTACATTATATGTAATTCAAATCCTTTTGTTTACAGGAATTCGTCTAGTGAGATTTGCTTGACACCGAAGGCGCCGATCTAGTTTAGGATTCCTGATAAGGTAAGAAAGAAATCTTACAGGAATTGTATGCGAAGAGATGCATGAAAGGTAAGTTTTCTTTTCCAGGGACTTTTAGGTTATATAAATTTGATTGTTTAATGCGTGGCGCATTTAAGATGCTAATGCGATTGCATTAGCGAAAGCTTATGCAGACTGGGTAGCAGTTATTCGGGTTTTTTTCAGGAAGGCGAACCGTGGGGTTTGGTGTAACCGCCACACTACCGTTGATGGCTTTTGGTGAGCAATTTAGCGACCCACTTCGCACACATCTTGGGTTAATAAAAATATTCTATCAAAGTCTTCTCAATAGTAGTCTTACTGATATTAGGGATCCGTTAGCCCAGGTCCCGAAACGTCCCACATGATCGTCACCCAATTTTTCCCCATTACCACATTTTACAGGCTGCAAAATAAAAAACAACGGCTTTCAAGTGAGATGAACAGACGCTGTGCAGACAGCAAAAAAAAAGTGGTTACTGCTAGGGAAAGCTGTTAGCGTAGGGACGGAACGAACAGGGGAGAATCCTCTGATACTAAACAAAATTAAAAATTAAATAATTGTTAATCACAACAAAAGTTACATTTGGGAGAACTGGAGCGGCCCAATGAACAAATTAATTATTAGTATAGAAACAGTGCCTTTACGAGGGTTGCCTCTTATGTTTCGGGATTTGGCAACCCTAGTGTTGCAATCCGGCAATTGACAGCTCTGTCGTAAAGTTGGACATTTTTGAGGTTATACGCACTCAGAACGTTTTGACATATGAGCGCTATTTGTGTTGTTTACAGTAACTTAAAAGATTCATCTCGGCCCAAAAATGGAATTAAATCGTCAACATTTTTGTGCGATTATTTTTTACAATTTTCGGCGTGGATTAACTCAGCAACAGTACATGGATGAACATAATTCAATTTTTGGCAATGAAGCTCCATCAAGGACCAGTGTTTATCGATGGTAAGGTGAATTCAATCGTGGTCGTAATTCACTCCAAGATGAATTTCGTGAAGGTCGTCCAAAATCAGTTGTTGTTCCGAAAACCATTGATGCTGTGCGCGAACTGATATTGGAAGATCGTCATGTGACCTATCGTGAGATTGAGACAACCTTAGGCGTTAGTGGGACCAGCATACATTCAATATTGCATAAACATTTGACTGTCAAAAAAATTTGTTCGCGTAGGATCCCACACAATTTGTCAATCGCCCAAAAAAAGGCTCGTGTCAATTGGTCGAAAGAAATGCTAAAAAAATACGGTCGCGGTGCTTCGAAACACGTCTATGACATCGTGACAGGTGATGAATCGTGGATTTACGCGTATGAGCCCGAAAGTAAACAGCAGTCGACTGTCTGGGTGTTTCAAGATGAGCCAAATCCCACGAAAGTTGTTCGCGCACGAAGCACTTCCAAGCAAATGGTCGCCTGTTTTTTCGGAAAAACTGGACATGTCGCAACCGTACCACTAGAACAACGCAGAACAGTCAATTCTGAGTGGTACGCAACCATTTGTTTGCCAGTTGTCTTCCAAGAAATCGGGAAAACCAACCGCCGAAGACGGATCACTCTTCACCACGACAATGCGAGCTCTCACACATCGGCTGCGACAACTGCATTTTTGAGCACCCAAAAGATCGATTTGATGGGTCATCCGCCGTATAGTCCTGACTTGGCACCGAATGACTTCTTTTTATTCCCGTACGTAAAAAACAAACTGAGAGGTCGACGTTTTTCGACACCTGAAGAAGCGGTTGCTGCATTCAGAATGCATGTGTTGGAGATACCTCAATCAGAGTGGCAAAAGTGCTTCGACAATTGGTTCAAACGCATGCAAAAGTGTATACATCTTCATGGGGAATATTTTGAAAAACAATAAAGTGATTTTCGATGATCAATATTTGTTTTTGTTCTCTAATCCCGAAATATAAAAGGCAACCCTCGTAAACACGCGTAATCTAATCGCGCGGGTTTACGTAGCGATATTAGATTATAAAATTTGATGGTACAAAAGTTAAATAAAATTCATTGGATATAATTGATACTTAAAGCTGATTGCATAATTTAAAATAATATGTGTAGTACCACAGAATGCCGGCGATAACACTTCCGAATATTGATCTGACTGTACTTTGAAAATCGCTATCCTTGTGAATGAAACGTACTTGAGGTAAACATGACTGAGTAGAGGCATAGTGGAATTGAGATGATTAGAAGGTTTCTGTTTATAAATTGAAATGTTTCTAATTATGCATACACTAAAGTCGTTATTTTCGGTAATGCTCAGCAATCCCATTGCCATATTGATAACATTCTCCAAACGATTTCGTCTTAGCCCTAAGAACCATTTCCGTATATATGAAGTCTGTTGTTTGCATGGAGTTGCTCTAGTGGATCTAATGCAATTTATTTGCTTATCCGTACACGAATGGATCTCAATATAAATCTATCCGGAACGCATTTAAATAGGACTAAATTCCAAGGAAACGCGTCGTTAACATAATATTCAATAAATATGTACGTTAACATAAGCCTTGAGCTGTCCCACAAGCCACGGGCACCCTCTCAGGACTACCTCAGCCAAACAATGAAGCAAAATTACACACTCGCCTCCTAACGATATCCAAATTATTCGGTTCAATTCAAATTAATTCACATTTGGTATTGTTGTTCGTTGTGGGTAGGTTGCGTTGGTTCAAGGATATCATTGAATATTCCAGTATATTTCTCCATCCCACGATCCTGACTAGGACGTGATCAGCTCACATAACATCATTCAAGTGTTGCGATGGATTCAGGTTCTAAAAATGTCAACCAAAAATAAAAAAAGAGGTAAAAAGAAAAGGGAACAAATACAATACCATGCGTATCCTTCTTCTGGCGTATTATTAAAGTCTTTAGAAAGTTTTATTCTTCAAATAAAAAGGTTTCAAGAATTATTATATAAAAACAGGACAAACAATCACAATACGTCGGATGATGACAAAAATCCACAAACAACGAGGACATCATCATCAACAATATAATAAACGCAAACAGGATGCGGAGTCGAACTGATTGCCCCGGTAGCACTCGACACCCGCGGTAGAGGTTTATTTGTTTTGCATTGAAGTCCTGAAATTGAAAGTACATTTTCTTGTGGTGATTATGCGACAATGGCGTGACATTTACTCTCGACAAAACGCTGACACAACCAGCAATATAGATTCGGTTGAGTGTGCTGCCTGCTTGTCTCGGTCGTCCTCCTTCAATCATTTCGTCTCATGCTCTCGCGTTCCTTGATTCGAATTTTATTATGTTAATTGGGAGACAGTTGGGGTAAATAAGGGTTTTGCTCGATGCCATAACGGGGATTGCTTGGGGGTTAAAAATAAATTGGGCATCTCGGTGACATGTGGCAACATGAGTG
The DNA here is from genome assembly GCA_963931805.1 of Microdon myrmicae. Classification (NCBI taxonomy): domain Eukaryota; kingdom Metazoa; phylum Arthropoda; class Insecta; order Diptera; family Syrphidae; genus Microdon; species Microdon myrmicae. The sequence continues at coordinate 167,915,742 of OZ007498.1, read as the reverse complement.
TTTACCAGTAATTATGAAGTTTCAGGTGTCCACATTTTATGTCCCCAGTACTGGTGGTAGTTGTAGGTAGGGTTGGGCAGTTTAGGGCAGGTCAAACATGTGCCGGGTCCTACTTTCTCATATTTTTAAACAGTAAAAGAGGCGTATGTTATGCTAGTGAACCTGAATGTAGCGATTTGCTGATATTTCGAAATATGTGGGTTGTACAAGTGTTCTTTTTTTTACCATAACGCGCGCATTAAAGGGAATTTTGGAGTACCTTTAAATGTCAGAGCACAGTGCCAGCGGAAAGAGAGGAAGTGGATAAGGAAAGGAGGTATCGATGTACATTGGTCTTAAATGCCTGGACATTACAACGACGAGGAAACACATGATCAGGTAGAGTATTTCACATTCGTGTGGCTCGGCTAAAGAATGACTCTCTATATTTATTTGTGCACCTGAAGTTTACTATCAACGTGAATTGATGCGCATTCTCAGATTGGCGGCTATCGCGAATAAATGTCTGAGGAGGCGAACCAGATTGAGCGAGTTCAGTTGAGCAACGACCGTGATAATACCTATAGAAAAGAGATAGGCACGATACGTTGCGCCTATGTTCTAACGATGGAATTGGTCGACTCACAGCTGGGTCCCCAATAAGTTTCACTCTAGTTGCTCGTTTTTGCATCCTATCGATCACGTGTAGCGCAGTTTTGGATGCGTCTGACCAAATATGGGAGTCGAAAACATTTTTTTTTGACGAATATACGCCTTGTAAATAGTGGCCAGGTTGAGTGGAGGGAATTTTTTTTTATCTCTTAAGGAACCCCATACATTTGGTCACACTTTTCGCATGTTCAAAAATGTGGTCTCTCCAATTAAGAGTCGAATTATTATAATTCGAGAGCCGAGGATTGATAGTTCCTTGGCTTCGTCGATGCAAGTGCCGTTCATCGACAGTGTATTTACTTCGGGGTTCGCCTTTGACGGCAGGAGGCAGCACTGAGCTTTTAAGGCATTGAACTTGTGGCGGTTCCGCGGTTCGCTTACATAAAAAAAAACCCATAACTCCCATCCTATCACATAATTTCGGTAATGCAATCGCATTAGCACCTTAAATGCTTTACGCATCTAGGATTATCCAAGGTATAATCTAAAAAGCTTTAGTAAAAGAATTCTTACCTTTCCTTGCATCTCCTCGCATACAAATTCCTGTAAGAGTTCTTTCTTACCTTATCATAAATTCCCTGTAATAAAATTCATCGGTTCGCATATCATACGACCGCATATCAGGGAATCTTACCCCTGAGTTGGCTAATCCCAGCCTCAATATGTGTACATAAAAACAATCTATGTACACATCGGTTGTCGACCCTTTTAGCCAGCGACAAATAGTCCAACACCGGCTGCATGTAATTAGCACCATCCACGTTGAGACTATTTCACTAACTCGCACCATGAGTAAACAAAAGACCGCTATCTTTCATCAGGAATTCTGGGGATACGCAAACAATTTAATCATTCTAGTATCCCAAATGCACCTACCATCTAATGAGTTGCAACTTGTTTACTCAGTTGAACTCTCAGGTCATAAAATCCTTTTATCCTACATAGTTCCGGATTCGTTCTCCAGTAACCTTCTCACAAAAACAAAGATCTCCACGATCCTTTTTTCTTTTTTTTGTTTCAGGTTCATTCCCATGGCCTTATGTATGAAAAAAACCAATGCGATCTTCACTTACACATACACATACATTGCCAAGTTTTTCTTCCTTGTTTTCACCACGAGAGAAACGCTTTCTCTCTCGGGAAAACTCACCCCAAACGATTGAATATCGTGGAGTCCATTTCTATCTGCAGACCAGCACGGTCGTGCTATCTCCCGCTCTCCGGTGCACACGGAGACGCGATAATATACGGAGTCGTTGGCGTAGTAAATTTTAGTCATCATCCATTAAGTTGAGCGGTAGTTTGTCGGATATTTGATTCCGAAGGATTTCTTTAAAGTATACATTTCATCCACGGTACAAAAGAAATACGTTATATAAGTTTGTGTTAATATTGGTTGGCATCAAGTTCGATATTGTTAACTAAAGTAGTGGTTATTCATGTAAAACTAAACAAAACGGTACCAATAAAAAGAACATTCACTTCACCAACCAACACTAGTGTTTTATTTCTCTCGGCCAGCATCTGTGTGTCTTGCTGCGTTTTGACTTAATCCTTGACAATTCGGTTTGGCGGAATCTTGTTGAACAGTGGAGCGAATACTGGAGGAAGTAGGGAACCAAGTGCCCATGTCCGGCACAATACTTCTTCCCCACAAACTCTACTCGGTTAGATAATCCCCATTGATATACATGTATGTATATCCCCATTGATATACATGTATGTATCTTGTTGAGGTCGGAATTCAATATATTAAGCTTTACCTGCTGATTGGTATTGACGTATCGTATAACTATGAGAAACTCATGTGCTATCATCAGAAAACGAGTGGGTTGGGTTGTGGGTAATGGACAAGAGATCATTTATAAAAATAAGGAAGAGAGTGGGTGAGAGAACCGAACCTTGGGGAACACCTGCATTAATTTGATGGGAAGCAGATTTGACATAATCAAAAACCGCTTCGATTGAACGGACAGAAAGATAGTCTTGTAGCGGTTCCGCCAAACCCTACGGTCTACTTACCTGAAAAACCCCCATAACTACTACCCTACTCCCTTAAGTTTGCTAATGCAACAGTATTAGTACCTGTAAATGCTGCACGCATTTAAGAGATCAAATCTATGATCTTTAAGTCCCTGTAAAGAAAACTTACCTTCATGCATTCTCTTCGCATACCACTGCTCCTTAAGATTTCTTTATTAGCTTACCAGGAGTTTCCAATCAATTTCGGCATCTACGTCGCCAGTCAAATTTCCTTAGACAAATTCCTGTAAACAAAATAATTCGGATTGCATTCAATGGAACCGTCATGACAGGGACCATCAATATTGCGCCGTCTATTTTCCCAGCCGCGTCATGTACCTTTTCATACACATTGCCTGGCAAACTTTTTTGTTTGTCTTATCTATAAACAACCCAAGCAGCTGCATATAATTAGCGCAATAGACGCTGAAACCGAATTCTCCAGCATTTCCTAATGCAAACATGAACCCGGTTTCTACTGCAGCCAGAGATGCCATAAACATCCAATTTGCTTTTAGCACCTTTTTCTCCCAACGTCGAAAATAGCGACGAGGCATCATGTAAACAATGACCCGCATTACCAACGGTGCATTTGGTCATTTTTCCCTTTTGTCTTTGCCGCCTGCCTGTTTCGTCGTTCCACTGCTTTCGAACACGTGCAACAACATTGAATCTGTTCCATCGCGCACATATACCACTGCACCAAAAAGATCGCATTTTCTTAGTGGTCACACCCGTAAGAGAAAAGTTTTTCTCTCTCTTCCTTTTTTCCTTAGCGAAATCATCTCTGTCAAGCACGTGTGAATAGCATCGATCTGAACGATCACCACACATACTACCATGACCTTTATCACAAGATCTGGTTTCCTATACCGCCAAGAGAGACTTTACGTGTCTCTGGTGTTGGGTAAAAACGATATTCTTATTGGAGAGGATATCGGTTGAGTCCTATTACAACCACCGTTCGCGACGGTTGGTTCACTCCCGCTATCCGCCGGCAGCGGAGATGCGTAAATAAAATTTCCGGAGTCGAGTGGGTAGTTGTATATGTATAAAATATCACTTTCGTTTCTTGTGCGTATTGACCCCGTAAAATCTGTGTAAATCAAAGTACTTGGATACCTCCAAACCAAATGAAAGTATTAAGGAATAAACATTTAACAATAAACTAAATCCGCGGCTGCAGTCCCTGAAGTGTTTGCGTGTGTTTCCGTTTCTTTCCTTTGTTGCAGTTTCCACCAATATATTAGCATTGTACTTTTCGTTTCTGGGCGTCTATTGTTGTCAGTGTGTTTGGTGATTGTGAATGTTATTTCCGGCGGACTTCCTAACTATCGCGAAATTGTATCGGTGGAACAACTATGATGGAGGAAGAAGGGAATCTCGTGCCCTTGTTAGGTACATACTTCTTCCCCACAGTCTCTTATCCATTGGATCAGGAAATTCTCCACTCCATATGAATGTAATTTTGATAAATGGGCTGGATGCCAAACTCTGTCGAAGACTGTCGAGATACTCGTATCCGGTGCAACAACCTTGCTTTCTCCGAAATAGTGGATGGAATGTATCCACTTTTCGGTAAGCTACGCCATCAAATCTCCTGTGGACCTGTTGTTACGAAAGCCATATTGGTGGTTATTGCGGAGGTCATTTGATTCCAGATATTTCGAAAGTTGAGGGGTGATTCCATTACCTTGGAGAGAATAGAAGTTAGTGCTATGGGTCGATAAGAAGAAGTGGACGATTTGTCGCCCTTTTCGGGAATTGGCTGAATGTTCACTGACTTCCATCTCTTTGGGAAAGAGTAGTAAGACAAATAGAAGAGTTTCCGCAGTGGTTTAGAGAGTGAAGCGGAACATCTCTTCAAGTGGATTGGGAGAATGCCATCAGGACCGAATTTGTTTGCGTTTAGCTCCTTGAGTGCCTGAGTAACAGTACGCATTCGGGAGCGAATCTGGCTCATAGTGTGCTGCTTCTGCTCCAGACGAGGTGGAACTGAGGTGGTATCAGGCAGCGTTGAGTTGGCTGCAAAATCTGCAGCAAGTAGATTCGCCTTCTCCATTGCACTGGTGACTGATCTCTCTTCGATTATCACCGAACGAATGGATGAGGAGACCAATTTTTGGATGTTCTTCACAAATGCCCAGAAGTTTCTACTGCCTGTGGGAGACTATAGTATTTTTTGTCTCATTCTGTGGATATACAAGAACTTTGCGGGTTGAATATACGCATTGCAGTCTTTTCTAGCTCTCTTAAATCTTTTCGGGTTTTCCTCAGTTTTGTTTGATTAATACAATCGGAAGCTCAACTCTTTGGCCTTAATGGCTTCTCTGCACCCGGAATCGAACCACATATTTCTCTTGGGTTTGATACTCTTTACTCTGCCTGGAATAAAGATTCCCATACCAAGCAGAATCGTATCTGTTAATGTCTCCGCTATAGAGTCAATATCGTTATAACGACCAAAAAAGGCGTTCAGACCTTCCCAGTTAGCTTTCTCATAGAACCATACTGTTCTTTTGGGAGCTTTCTCGTTAGCGTTGCTTTTGGTTAGAGGGAAATTGGGCTGACACGACACAGTGGTCTGAAGTGCCAGATGGCGAAGAAACTTCAATTGTGTATTCGTTTGGGTGGAAGTGAGAAACAGGTCCAGTGTGTTGGCGGAATGACCATTTATATTTGGTACCCGTGTTGGCTCATTGACGAGTTGAGTTAAATTATTTGACTCAAGAAAGAGCTGAACATACTGACCCTCCGGTGTTGTGCGTCCAGAATGGCGAAGCCACTGAGAGTTATCCGCATTGAAATCACCCGAAATAACGATTTCAGTGTGGGGATCTAGGGTCAAGATCCTGTCGATAGAATCAGGTAAAGCATCAAATTCGTTAAAGGATGCATTTCTATGCAAGTTTGGGCTTGTTGGGGTTCTCTATATTGCGCGGGGAACCAACCCACAATCACAACCCAATTTCACCCGCTAACCGCGCACCACATCAACCGCAATCCCTTCCGTCGGCCTATTTCACCTGCAAAAGGTACATACCCAAAGGACGCATAACCTGAATTCATTTTTCTCTGCAGATAATGCATAACTGAAGTTAGCCCTTTTATGCCATATGGCATAAATATTCATAGATCACCTGAGATTTCTACCGGAAATCAAAAATCTCATGTTTGGTTAGCAACAGCAAAGTCTGAGCAAGCGACGCTGTTGCTATATAGCGAAACCGCTTGGGTAATATCAAATTCTTTTAGTTTTGTTCCCACGCTGATATTATACCAAGCCATCGCGGCGTCCTTCGTCCTCGCCCAGACACGGCAATTCGCTGGGAATCCATAAACTCAGTAGTCAGGTGAATAGCACGAAAAATATATTCATTCCACCCCATTTCCCCTTCCCGGGATCAATCCAATATCAAACTGGGTCATGCGGTCACTATTGGTTTTGCTTTCGTTGCATGCGAAGGCAAATTATCTCTGGGATCATCATGCTTTCCGTTTCTGTTCTCATATTCTCTCTAAGTCCATTGGCTATTGGATAAATTCGCAAGAGTTTATTCACCTCGATGGGTGGAGAAATGAGAGAATACGGATGAGTGTGCGATGGAGATTGGTTAATCGTGTGGATATAACCAAGCAGTCGAATTTCAACCCTTAAAGAGTGTGCACGCAAAGAGTCGTTTTTCATGCACTGGAGTGCGCATACACCGATCCAATAAAGGTTCTACGCGAGTATTAAAGATCCTCCTTACTAGTGAAATCCATTTTTCCATTCTTTCCTCTGTTCACCGTGCGTCGAATTGAACCTAATAATTAATCAATAAACGGCGTCGCGAATATACCCAAATTAACAATATAACGCGCCCTTATTGAAGTGAATCAAAGGAGTTTCATCCCTCAGTGCGAGACGTCTTGACACATGTACTATAGCTTATCATTACGAAACTGTTAATACAAAACCAGAGAAAAATTATGTGGACATATGAGTGCAATTTAAAAAATATAAAAATAAGTTAACAAATAGGATACCCAAATAAAAACCTAAACTGTAAAACTAGAGAAACTGGGCTTCTCGATAGTATAGTGGTTAGTATACCCGCCTCTCACGCGGGAGACCGGGGTCGGATTCCCGGTCGGGGCGCCTCTGGCGCAAGACTAATGACCTTCCCCGGAAAAAACAAATCATTATGGAAAATTTAATAAACCTCAAGACTTGCTAAATAAGGCCAAGACCGGTTCCCGGTTGTAGTGCCGATGATGATGATGATGATGTAAAACTAGAAAGAGAATATTAACAATAAAAAGCAGTGATCATCTGCCACCTCCAAGTGCTTTATTCTTTTTTTCTTCTTGGTGGAAAGCTGCATTGAGCAGTAGGATGAAGGAGTGCGTCTTGAAGGATTAACCAGTGTGTCGATAAGTGGAGTATTTCGAATCGTGACCAAGCTCGGATATTTTTGTGAACGTGTGTTCGGCGGAACAAATAGTAGGGGATATTAGTAAACTAGTTCCCGTGCTGCCACAATTACTTTTACCCCACAGGGTTGTGTAGAGAAAGCAGTAATGTATGATATGCCTACGAACGTGAAGTTTTAGGCACGAGAAGTTAAATTCTGGATTGGAGCATATCCCATATTGTGGCAGAACCTGATAAGCAATATCACTTCGTATGTATGTAACTAGACCACGACGTGGAAAGAACAAAGGCACTAAGTTATAAGCGGGTAGATTAAATCGCTAAGTGTAAGGAGAGTCGGTTTATGGATACAGACGTGGGCAGACACAGAGGAGAAATTGGATCTAGATCCGTGCCGAAATCCAGGCACATCCTTTTCGTGACGTATATTACGCAGCTCAAAGCACAAAGAACCTTCAACCGATTATAAATCAATGGAGAGTATCGCTGCCTGGCGGACGCGACATAGGTGCGAAAAAGAGCAAAAACACACACAAGGAAAGGAAAGGGTATGAGTTTTCCCGCCTTCCACAAAATGTTCACACTTCGGCGCGAATCCCATGTATATCACTACACTACCCTTGGACGCGTTTGTGGTGATGCGTTTGTTTACTTCGGATCCCACAGAAGACGACGCGTGAACCGATACTGCAGTTAGGGTACCTTGTGTTTACTTAAGATACCCTAAACGGATTACACAATTGATCCGGTGGTACGGATCACGAGGCAGAAGGGCACGTGCTGACTCGTCGGCGGTTAGTAGCAAACTAATGCAGCATTCTAACTTATTCAAACAATGTTTCATCATCATGAAGTGGTGTGGAATAAGATTCTTCATTTTCGGGGGATATGATTGTCAGATCTGTAGGAGAGAATCAGTTTTTATGTTGCTTCCCTCATTTTATTTTATTTTACAGTTTTTGTTTTGTCACACTCAGTATTTTAATATATCGTATGGGCCACACATTTTTGCAAATGGCAACACCTGATTTCTGAAAAATCGTTAGAGGGAGGGGCGCGCGAGTGCCGCGGAATTGTGCGTCGCTTCATGCAATTTTAGTCGGGGTGGAGCGCTTCACGGGACAACAGCGTGCTTTTTGTGTAAAACAATTTTACAAAAACAACGATTCCTACGTTAATATACGACGCCCATTTAGAATTAAATACGGATTACTCCGTGTAAGTGAGTGTCCAAGTGTTAATTTAATCAAAGCTTGTGTCAAGAAGTTCGAGCAAATGGGATCGACAACGGATATTAAACAAACGTTCAAGAAGAAGCGATGAGAACATGCGGGAGGTTGAAATTTCCGTACCTCGCAGAATGTGTCAGCGAGTTTTTCAAAGTGTGCGTTGTCGATTGCACGAGTGCCAACAGGGCACATCTTGACGATGTCATTTAAAAAAAATAAATTTCAATAAACGTTTATTACGTTAAATAAATGATCAACAAAACAACATTTGTAGTTTTATTTCTATCCTTGTGTCAAATGTGCAAACATTTATGGCCCACCCTTTACTTAAAATAAAAATGAAGTATGCCCTCTATTGAGCGTAACATTAGTCAGACTAGGTTACCGAAAAACCTTTTAAATCGTGCCGACGGGAGCCCACGGGGAACATTTTCGGTAATCGCGTCTTATCAGTTATACCCCGTACTTGATTTCGACATTGCGACGGTTTTGAGGTTATGACGTTATATATTAGTACACGTGTAGCGTATAACTTAGGATTTACTAAGTTTCACTAACAAGTTCACATAAGCGGCTCACTCAGACAACGGGGAACAAACAGAATTCTCGCAAGTTTGGCGGTTGAACTGTCACTTCCGATGATATTTAGCAATAAGTGCTCGAGCACACCTTGGATGCTAGGATAGCGTTTCTACGCCCCGCACACAGTTGATCAACGAATCGTTCTTATTTGTCGTTGATATGTTATCACGATTTGGGGGTTCTCCACTTGTTGACGCACTGAACAATACTTACTGCAGGTCCCCGTCGTCCCACTGCTTAATGCGGCTATTCCCCAAGAAAAAGAAACAAATCTCTCGGATGTGGCTGATGAGAAATGTTTTTTTTTTATTTAAAATAGTCAACGTTAATTAGATCACTAATTATTTGATTTTATTAAGGGGTGCCTTGGATGAACCATTTCACAAAGAATTCATTTGATGTTAAAATTCGACACGTAAGGGGACTCTTGCGGACTCGCGCAGCAATTTCTTATTTGAAAAACGGTGTGTATGCAGTAGCATATCAAACCCCGACTCCTCGAACGCGTGTATACTCGACTGGTGATGAAATCTGACTCGTCGTTTGGACGACATTGACCCAGCCTCAGCGCTTGGGATGAGTTTTCACTCATGTCATCGGCGGGGAAAGCAATTTTTCCTTCGCCCCAACGACCAATGAAAAACGGTTTGCATCCCATTGGTTCTCATGGACGTCGCCCAGATACTTTGAATATCATTTTCTTGGGAAAAAAAGTCAAACGAAACATGCGTTGGGCGAAGGAAAGGAAAAACAAACATGCAGCTGGTGAAATATGATGATCGGTGTACGGGCTGGGTGTATTGCCACCGTACGATAGAGGATAGATTTTTGATTGACGTTAAGTCAACAGAACGTTACCCACGATGGCTAGGGACCAGAATGGATGTGAGCCTGTTTGTTTTAGAGGAAGATAACGAGGGACACGATCATGGGTATGATTGTATCCAAGTCCATGGTCGGTTAGTGGCCAATCCTGGGAAATTTATTGCGGCTGCTGAAAACCTAATAGACATAGAAACATTGTATGTTTACTCATTGGCCGCTGCGTACAGCATCAATTCGCTTGTACGCAGATTGCCAACGTCCCATCGTCGATGTGTCGGATGTGTGTTTATGTTAAAATATTGATATCCCTGTAGGCAGCCAGCAATGGGCTGTGCTGTAGATTGTTATTTGAACGATCGAGCGATGGTACAGCAGATAAGGCGAGGATGAACATGTCATGCACGTGCATGAGAAACTGCTTCTTAGCATTGCGCATTGACATGTTCGGGGATTCATGTTGGTTACCTGATAAGGTAACCGAATTCGATTTCAGGGGCATGATGCGTTGGATGCAAGCATGCTCCGAGGTGTGACTTGATGCCACGGCAAGATGGGTAATCTTGCCGTGGGCTCATGTTTTCAGGTGTAAGGTGATGCGGGGTCGCTTACGCTGCTCATTTGCAGGTAAGTATGAATGGCTTGCGTGGAAAGTGGGAGATAGGTAAAAGGGACTGGGTGGTTCTTGGGAAATGGCTTAAAGAACCCCCACACACACATAAAGCTATTTGGGCACCAATCGTGACAATTGTTTATGGTGCATCAAAAAAAAAAAAGAAATTAAGCTTGATACGTATCCTGTACACAGAATAAAAGGTAGCACTCGATAATGAGATGACTTTATACGAATATGTCAACACATAGACGGCACTATTGTTGACAGAGGCATATGATTTCTGAATAGTAGTAACCTTTAAACGATACGTGTCAAAAGTTTCTTTCGCTATTTGCAAACCAATGGATAATAGAATGTCATGCGCTGATCAAACATTATTTTTTTGGTGATAACATATATTATTAAAGTCAAACAGTGGCTTGTGCAAGTGGTACGCTGAGTTTAAATAAACATCGATTTAAACACGTTCATACAACACCGATGATGCTGAACGCCCTGTCATCCAAATAAAGCGGTGACTCCGAAAAACATGAGGCCAGTCTTGACAATCGTGAAGTAAAAGTGCATGCAAAAGCTAAAATCTAGAAGATATCTATTAGAAGTGTTTTAACTATTATACATCATAATTTGACAATGGCGAAGCTTTTTTGAAAAGTGTGCGCGTTTGCTCACTTCGTTTTCTGATTTGTTGAAAATCGCAGTTTTTTATTTTGTCTTTTCTTCGATTATGTTTTTATTTCTTTTAATAAATATTAATGCATACCTTTTGAGCACGCTACCTGAATGTTTTCTGGTTGACACATAACCAATTGGCCCAAAATCGATGCCTTGCAAATTTAACATAATGTGGGACACGTATGTTTCCCAAATACAGACATTTTGTCAACACAAAAGGCCAAAAGCAGCACTGTGTTATAATCATTTTAATTGACTTTCAGCGTTATCCCAGAAGCAACATCTATTCTTAACATTCAACAGGTCCCGCCGAATCGTTACAAGCCCCAAATGAGTCTTTTAATTAGAAAACTTACGCCGATTCTCTTGTTCACCATGTTCAAGTTCAACGACCCGTCACTGCTCCTGTGTTCTTTCATCTAACTAAAAGGCACACAACGCTGCTGTCAAGGTCTAATGAAATCCCTTAGGCATAACCTTGCTCTGATTTTTTAAATCAATTAACTCCGTCTCTTAAGATAATTCTACCGTCGAGCCATGAACGTTTATTTCCAACCCCCGTACAGAGCAATGTTGGAAAAGATCCTTCCTCGTTAAAATTCCTTATTAGCTGGAGTTTCTCTAAGACACAGTCAAAAGCATAAACAGTGTAAAGTTCAATAGCCTCATCGTCTGCGATTGCAAAGGACCCAAATTAATTTTCCCCCAACCCTCCCTTTGTTTTTTACTCGTGCAAAATAAACAAAAGAGCAGACGTTGCTTATGACAAAGGTGGTAAGAGGAATGGAAAGGAAAACACTGGAACCATGACTGGCTTAACACTGACACGGATTTTCCATCCTTAACCAACCCTAACAAAATTTTAATTAATTGCAAATAAAGGAACCAGGAACACCCTCAACGCAGCAACAACTAAAAACACCGAAAATGAGAAACGAAAAACAAGGAGAAGCTCCTTACTTTCATTTTCTCCCGCTCTTCCAATTTTCATCATCGTCTTCGGGTAGCTTGAGTTGCTTGGCCTGGTTTTCTACAGCCAGAATATTACCCCCTCTCCTATTTCTGCTTTTTCAGTTACAGTTTGTTCCGGATTGCCTTCTGCCGGGCCACCCGTCCACCCAGCTGCACGGCCATCCCTCTGTTCTCCTGTCGACTCCACCCCCGCTCATCGTTGACTTTACTCATTATTTTCATTTGCTTTCGGGTGTCATGGAAGCCAGTCCCTCAATAGAGGTTTGGGGACGAACAGCAGTTTTATGAATGAAAGTTGTTTTTTAATGAAAACGATTCCAGGACGCATCCTGGTCTGGGTGGGGTGGAGAAAACGAAATGGAAAATTAAATTTCCTCGCGTACAGCGAAAGACGAGATTTTCATAATGAAAATGAAAAGTGAAAGTGTGGCAATGGAACAGTAGTCAGTCATGTGGTGGCTTAGATCTTCGTGTCCTGATTCCTCTTGTTGTTTGCCCAAGTTGATGATGTATTTTTTTTTTGCTTTTACTTTTCTTCAATTTCCTTCTGATGACGTTGAAGTCTATTAATCGCTAATCGTTTGAAGGAGTCTTCGCTTTTTCCGAAGGATGTATCCAACATCCTGTGTACGGTGACTAAGTCGCGAATCCACGGTTGGCAATTTAATGCAAATAAATGAACACCATTCTCAGTCCTTGGTTTTTGTGTAGGTGTATCAGTCTATTCAGCCGTCCTAGAAATTTGCAAGAAGAGGAAATTGATCTTTCTGCTTAAGGAAGTCGATAGATTGACGATAACAAACGTAATTTAAGATAATCCGTCGATATTGTCAATTCGGAATGGAGTTCACTTGACTGCAAAAGGACATCGCCTTCGAAGATTAATGTTTATAAAAGCTGGTTGACGTACTTATTAAAAAGAATAATTTCATGAACTCACCTCAATAAAATATTTAAGCGAAATAAACTGCGTTTTTGTGTTCGGCGAGCTAATTAAATGTTATACTCCCAACCTTCTATAAAAGCAGCAAAAAAAGTGGCGTTCTTCTCTGTCGCTACAACGTTTGAGAACTCCAACATCATTGGTACACATTTAGCGAATATTGCCAGTTTTAATGTATGAGTACGTCCATCTTTATCGATCATCATATTCATTACTTCCAAAAAATGGAAGTGGATTAAAAAAGAAACCATTTCTTTTAACTTGTAAAAATGTTGGCAGATAACACAAAGCTGTAATGAATTTTTAAAGCACGAAAAGAATGTCCTGTACTTTTGGAGTATGTAAACATAACACGTATTTACGGATCAACCAAAAAAAAAACCAAGAAAAATGTAAGGCAAGTAAATTACTTTCCTCTGTATGAAAGTGTGGTTGACGAGAGTAGGTATTATATAAAAACTGTACGACTCCGTTCGACAATAACAATTATTCCTTCAAGCCGACGCGACGGTTGGAAACTAGAAGGATGTCTCTCACCAGAACAGGTTAGTCGAAGAGGATGCTACCGCACCACACTGGCGGAGTATAACATACCTTCTCTGTAGTAGATTGTGGCGATTTCAACAGACACGACACACTACACAGATACGCAACCGTGGTGATGAACACAGCACCAAAACAAAATGGAACAAAACAGTTCTCCAGAGCCGTGTACTATAGCAAATAACATAGTAGTGTCACGGCTTAAATTGTAATGAGAAAAAAAAAATAGACGCGGCAGTAGTCCGTTGGTTCGAATCGGATTCTCCATTTCGTCACAAACGCCATAAAATAACTTCGTACCAATGGCCTACATAGAACTAGTAGTACCGCTTTCATGTCTGGTCGGGGGCCACAAAATACCTGGCATTGTGCACACTTAGGTGATCCAGCCTGTGGAAGAATCAGTGTACGATTCATATCTTCCACTCCCGTCGGGTTGAAAAAAAACATCGCTGCCAATCGATGTACTCGGTTTGATGAGAAGTGTAGTGTGATTTACTCCAATATGAGCTTTGACGTGCGGAGATTCACCCTTCCACTCGTCGATTAATAGCGTTTTGCGAAATACTGAATTCAAAACCAAGCAACGAAAATATTAGAACCAAAACGCCAAGGTTTTAGTGTATGTGAGGATGTCAGCTCGCTGCATAAGCTGGTAATACTATGGCAATACTTTGATATACGACTCCGATGAGTGTTCTTTCGATTCTCTTCTAGTGTTGTGTTCTTCACCGTGTTTGCGGATGTGTGTAATCTGTTGAAATTGTCACACTTTTCCCTCGCCATTAACTCTGTTTCGATCACATTATGCGGAGTAACGGAGTGGGCTAGGTGAGGTATTGAGTAAAGTCCTGTTTTATTATGGGAGAATGTTTTGCAGAATATGCAGATCACGCGGCGGTCACCACTTATAGCGTTTTGCAAAGTAGTTAGAATGTGATCCAATACCACCCTAAGAAAAAGTTAGAACCAAAGCACCAAGGCATCAGGTCACGGTCGTGTATATGTGGGAAATTCTTAACGTGCTACAAGGCTGTGATTCGTGCTCTAATGTAAATCGCTGCTGTTGATTTTTCGATTCTCTTTTGGTGCTTTATTCACTATTCTTGCATGAGAGTGTATGTCTGTTGAAATCGCTAGAGATTTATTCATCACTAAGAAGATTGATGTGCAAGATAGGTCGGAAGCACTTATTGTAGAAAGAGGCAAGTGGAAAGGCCACACCTAGAGAATCCAAATGAAGACCAAAGTTGCAAACGGAGGAAACCAAAAGTCGATCGAGATAAGGACAATTGACGCATTCGAAAATGCAGGTGAAGAAGAAGATGATACGGAGAAGAAAGCAGTGACTACTCATAGATGAAGATAACTGACAACTAATAATCGCAAGAGGCTCCTCGATAGTATAGTGGTTAGTATACCCGCCTGTCACGTGGGAGACCGGAGTTCGATTCCCCGTCTGGGAGCTTCTGGTGCAAGACTACTGATCTTGCCCAGAAAAAACAAATCATTATGGTAAATTTAACAAGCCTCAGAACTTGCTAACTAAGGCCAAGACCGGTTCCTAGTTGTAGTGTCGATGATGATGATGATGATGATGATGATGATGAATAATCACAAGATGAAATGTAAAATCGTCGAAGCAGTCATCACGGTTACAAGTTTGGATTAGCTCCTTGATGAATGGAACATCAAAGATAGTTTTGAAGTGAAATTGGTCTAGCACAGTAGGCTGAAAGAAGACGGAACGGAAACACTCTTCTGGCCACGTCGAAATCAAAACCATCAGAGTGTAGCCAATCTGCCCGAAAAATAAACCGGATAAAGGTATGTACGATTTTGAGAAGTCATAAAAAATCAGACATCCTGAGAAAGGTTTGCGCAAGGCTAATAACCATGCCAGTAAAAACGAAATATTATGGCAAATTTAACAAGCTTCGGATATGGACCGGATACACGACGACGACCACGGAAACGAAAATGGCTAAACGATTTAATTTTCTCATGGAGCGTCCGCTCACTATACAGAGCTCGAGCTTCCGATGTCCTGTCCGAATATAACAGCATTACAAGAAATAAGATGGGTGGGGAGTGGTGTTATTCAAAGAAACGAGTATGACATTTATTACAGCTGTCACGCAAAACACCATGTGCTCGGGGTAGGCTTTCTAGTCAGCCAAAAACTGAAGCCTGCCATCATCGGATTTAATGCAATAAACGAAAGGCTATGCACTATTCGCGTGCGAGCCAAGTTTAAGAACATAAGCCTCATAAACGTTCACGGACCTACAGAGGAGGCCCCTGACGACGAAAAAGAAGATTACTATGAGAACGTCGAACGGGCCCTCAATGCCTCCCCAAGATACGATGTGAAAATCGTTCTTGATGATTTGAATGCAAAAATAGGTTGGGAGCCGGTTTTCAGGGGCTACGCAGGTTCCCATAGTTTGCATGAGAACACCAATGACAATGGACTACGAGTCATCGAACTGGCAGCATCAAAAAACTTGGTCGTTGCAAGTACGAGGTTACCGCGTAAAGACATCTACAAAGCCACCTGGGTATCACCAAATCGCAACCAATTCGACCACGTGTTGATAGATCGCCGCCACTCATCGTGCCTGATGACGGTACGAACGTACCGAGGTGCCAATGTCAACTCGGATCACTATCTTGTTGATACAGTGTTCCGAGCCTGGATTGCCTTACGGAGACGTATTGCATCCGCGGATCAGGTTCGGATCAACACGGCTGCCTCACGCAATGGGAACACCAGCAACACCTTTGGTCATGCATTTAGACTTGTCCTCGAAGAGGTCGGACGATTCCGGAGACGCTACAACCATGAGTTGTACGCGATCTACCTTGCAACTAATGTTGTAAGAAAAATCAATCTCGGTAGACTCCGGTGTGCAGGACGCCTAGCTCTAATGAGCGAAGGGGAGCCTGCCCAGAAAGCCCTTTGGAAGGAGACAGCGCGACATACCTCGTGTGCGATGGAGGTATGGCGTAGACCAGGACGCCCAGAGCCTGGGAGTGGCACACTGGATGACATCGGCTCGAAATCGGGACCGGTGGAGAGATTTGTTAAATAAGGCCCAGACAGGATCGCGGTTGTAGTGCCGATGATGATGATAATAAAAAATCTGACAGAATAAGAAGAGAATCAAGGTTTGATTTATTTGCGGATGAGGATTAGATGGATACTGAGTTACCAGATGCTACAAAGCTGAATTCCGAACGTGATTTTCCGCAGAACTGAAGTTCAAAAAAATTGGACCTGGGAAATCTATAAAGGAAAAAAAAGACAAAAGAGGAATACAACGTTTTTATGAAAACGGGCATATGTAAGGCTGTGGTCACTGGTATGCAGGATAATACTCGAAAAAGTTGAAGAAGAAGAGCGACTGACATGGCAGTTACAAAGACGTGCATTTCAATCAGCGAAAGCCATCACTGTGGATCAAAAAAAAAAAAGGAAGAACAAACAGAAGACGCACAAAATAAGTGTATGGGTTTCGGCGACGACATTGCCATCACATGGAGCTTCACACTGCAAAGGAAACCATAGCGATCCGATGTCGAAGAATGATATACAAAACGTCAAAATATGTATATATTGCCCTCGAGGAAATGTCAAAAGAAGTACCCTTGAGAAACGATCAGGAATTTCACATAAATTGCGGTTAGGCTTGATATAAAGGCAATGGGTATGGTGCATATCGACCATGTGAATCAACTCGTGCCACTTGTTTCTCTGGAAGTTTCAGTTTTCAGTTTTAGAAAGCATTTATTCACATACACTTGTTGTTCACCCTATTTAGATGGTACTTGTTGTAAGATATTTTATCCGGTCCGTAATTCTTCTAAGGTTGTTACTGTTCTACAAGCAAACACCCGAGGTGTCAATTTGCTTTTATCATAGTGTACTAGTATCTACTAGTATCCACTACTAGTATCCAGTATCTACTTCATCTTTCCTACGCAAAGCAAATAAGATATTAATGTTATTTGAGCCTTAAGGGGTAGATTCTTGATTCTCTCAATCCATTGCTATTCCCAATGAAATTAACGTGCCTCACCACCTTCGAAACCTCGTCATATCGTGCCTATTTATCCACATGTGGGGCCAATTTACCACATCCAACCTATTGACGTCACGTTATTATAAATAACACAAACGAATCTCATTCGCCTTATCCCAACAAACACCACTTAAGCTGACTCCAAACTGTTCGATGAAAAAACACCTCTACCCTCCCAGTTGCCACCAAATCCACTCCAGTTCGTTGCCAAATTTTGATGCAACTCGTCGATAAGTGCAAATAATAACCAGGGCACTTAAAGGATGCCACGGTATTACGCTCTTAAACAGTCACTGTTTGATTTTCAATTCAAAGGAAGAATAAAGAAAAAATGAGGATATGGGTTTTTTTTATTCGCCGCATCCATTGATCCACGATGGCAGGATAATAATTTATACGCAAATCCATAAACGCAGCAAAGCGTATCAAGCATCCCTTTAGCAAAAGGATTGCCGTGTTGTTTGCATATATCTATAACAAAACACAGGATACCACTCGAGGTGAATGTAGTACAAAGCCGTGTCATTGGATGCAGGACGACGCCTTGAAACAACACAATCGGTTTTGATAATTTATGTCCTACTTTTGATTATTATTGTCCTGAGACATGCGGAAAATTTTGTGAATAATATCCATTAAATCAAGGAGTGCACCCCTTTGGGAAGCCTATATCCTTCTTCTCTTTGTCAGATTATGTTGAAGATGCATCCGTTCGTGTACCTTAGATAAATAGTCGTGTATCTCTGGCAAGGAACAAGGATGATAGTATGGTACGGCTTTTGTGGTTTGGTTTTGATAGTACAGGGGCCTTTGACGAACCCTTCCATGGAAAAAAGGATACACAGGATATTTAATGGGTGCAGATTGTATGAATATTCAAAATAGATGTGCTGTGCATGTTTTTGTCAAATTAAATTTATATGTAAAATAATTTCCGGTCGATTTGATTCGGCGTTGCTGTGCACGACATATGTTCGTTGGAGTTAACGGGGTGTGAGAGTAGAAACGCTTTGGGTTGATCTTATGGAAAATTTTTGATATAATTTAAACAAGGTGTCTAAGAAAGGGATAACAAATTAGTCATTATTGTTTAGTTTCAACGGTTCTAATAAATCTTACTATACTTAGATTATTAATTTAAGTATATTAGAGTTAAACTAATTTAATTTAAACCTAAAATGAGTTACATTTCTTTCGGTACATTAACAAGGTAATGTGGAAGCCTAAGTAAACAAAGGGATCTCCACATGCGTTGGTGCCCAATAAAGACCCCATACGATCGCATTCGTAGTGCGGAGAAATTTAACCCGATTTGTAATCTAGACGACGAATTTTATGAATAGTTGGAAAGGCCTCGAGCCACTTGACAATTAAAAAAACATATGTGTGCATCTGAATGTTTCAGCTTTTACAACATGTACAATGTGTATTCCAGGAAATTAACGGGTTTTCTGGAATAGGCGAAATCAAGGAAACAAAAAGTGTAATACGAACGATAACCATAAGGAATCCCACACTCTTGAAGAGTAAAGCGCGTGCCTATAAACCAGCTGAGCAGGTGAATATAAAAAAACAATACTGGGGCGCAGGAAACAGATGAATCGTTTCAGCATGCGCATCATATCTCGTTCCACGGCGAGATCCCCAACTTTGCTATTAAGCTTAGGCCGGGACCTCGACAAGGCACAGCCAAATAAGGTAGCCAATAAAACGCACAACACAAGAAATAAATATTGGAATGGGTAAACAACCAACCACGTTGAAGTCCACAAGCTAGCTAATAAAACTAAGTGAGAGCACAACATTCATCACAAAGCAACCAATGGAGTGAATAATACTAAACTGACCATCCCGGGTAAGACTCTTGCTCCCAAAGATATTTTGTATTGTCCCCCAATTTTTATGTAATAGGTGTGAAGGAGAAACTCGCCTTTTTTGTCATATTCGGCTTTATTGCAAAGGATACTGACATAAAGATTGATTGATATTGCGTGGTGAGAAGCTCCTAACTGTTTTGCAAACTCTTCTTGAGTTTGACATAGATTTTCATCCAGTAAAACTTGAAGTTCTTCGTCGTCGATTTTTTTTACTGCACCTGGACGTGGCCGTCCTCAAGACTAAAATTTCCTTCACGAGATCTTGTAAACCACTTTTTACTGTTGAATGACTCATAGAATATTCACCCAAAGTCAAATTAAACAATTCCATAGCTTGAGCAGCATTTTTTTTTTCATTTGCAAATGCAATGGCGTAAATGTTGCTTATCGGCATCCATCTCTTTTACAACTGATGGACACGGACTAATACTTAGTCATAAAAATAGCAATGACTAATCTCCTTATATTCAAAATGGTGAGCGAATTGGATGCGTTCAATTATGTTTTCAATGCAACCAGGGCCGAGTTTCTATTTGCACACTTATTATAATGCAAATGTCAAGAAACTTATCGAAAATTTAAAAAACAAAAGCCCAGGACTTAATTTTGAGGTAGTTTGCATAACAAGGGTCAAATCAAAACTTTATTTCGATGACCCCCAAATACGTGAGCAGCTTTTAAAAGCTCTGTGAGAAAACCCAGAGGGGGGAAGCCCATTCCTTCACCCCTAAACAAAACAGATAGGTTAACCTCGTACTTAGAGGTCTAACGGTAGACTTGGAGCCAAAGGAAGTCAATGCAGAATTAGACGCCACAGTTGCTAATACCGTAGAAGAAGTAACAAGACCTTACGGTCCAAGAAACTAAATATTTGCTACGATCACTTCGCAGTACATCTCTCTGTGGGATTGCTGCCAGATGAATCAGTTAAAACCAGAATCTTCCTCTACATGCCGGCGAACTGGAAAAACCGAATGGGAACTCTGGTCCAGTCCAATGAAGAAGATGTGAAACTTTGGCGCACACTGCCATAGTGTGGGCGGGCCATAAAAGTGAATCCTCACAAGACTCCGGGGAATGTCAGCATCCTGGGGCAGACGACAGCCAAGCCTTCTGCTATAACTGGTACCAATCCGGACATTCCGCGAATTATCTTGCCTGCCCCAAATACACAGCTCTAACTGACAAGCGTGCCGAACTGACTAAGTAAGCGAAAGAAAAAAGTCTACCAGAAACTGTACGTGAAGCCTAAGGCCAACATAAACATGTTACGAAGTAATAAAAGGTTCGCTGTAAGTTACACTGACCTCTCACGAACACAGTAGAAAAATACCGCAAGTGCCCAATTCCATACACAGGAATCATCGGAGAATTCATGAGTCTCTCCAACCATATGTTTGGCGTGGATATATCCTCAGTGAACGCCAAAACCCCAGTATTCGTGGACGAAATTCGGAAAGGAGGCGGGATTACAGCTCGAACAAAAATCCAATACTTGGAACTCCTACAACAAGTTTTCGCAGTTATCTAGAATTGGCGAATTCTAACGCTAAACGTTTCGTCCCTGGTCGATCACTCTTTGAATTTCTTCGACTAGAATACATTCCCGTCGCTTTCATAACGCATCTAAAAAAACGTCGCAAAATTGATTATTCTAAACGAATATACCTTCCTGAGGAACGACACCGGCCAAGGAGTTGGAATAGTCACACATACAATTCCAAAAAGTTGAAATTACCCTAAATAGAAATAGGAGAAATACATCTGACACAGTACTTCTAATATTGGTGTAAATACTCTCAAACTTAATCTCAGAAACTCTAAGAACTGACCTTAATAAGATCCTTAATATAGCACAGCAACATGAAGCAGTCCTGGCAGGTGGTGACCTGAAGGCGATCCACACGATCTGGGGTGACCCTCTTATAAATCCCAACTGCAGATGAGTCTTCAACTAGTTAGACAAATCACGCCCAAACTTAAGACACCTATGTGCTGATAATCCGACATACCCATGTTATATAATTTAATTTATATAATTACCCCCCCCCCCCCCCCTATCGCCAAATTCCAACGTTTCTATCATAAACGATACATGGTATTTTTTATATACCGTAATGGTATCCAAAAAAAGGGCGAGCGCTAAGATGCGCATTTGTTTGGATAGGCAAATGTAAATACATTAGGATCGCATCCAATGCATTGCTGGGTTATCGCCTATGCAACCGACCCAAGCTAATTGGTTGCAGCTGTATTAGGCATCGATTTGCATGTCATGATGGTGGGATCGGCGGTTGCTTGAGAAAAGCAAACCCAGTAAGATTGCTGTGGGAATGATTGAAATGGTTATGAGGTCAATGTTCTGTTTATCCCATTGCCGACGCGTATAGCGTCATTTGATAGATCCCTGCATATAGCATATCCTCGGTCGGTGGGTCGGGTGTGTGTTTACTCAAAACAACACCCGATCGATAGCAGGTAGGTAACTATGGCTACACTGGAATTTGTCTATCTAAAGGTCGACCGATGACAAGGGTGAACATGTCATGCAGCATGTGAGGAAATGCTCCTCGACTCTGCATATTGACATGTTCCATCTTTATGCCGGTTATCTGAAGGATAACCAAATTGCATTTCAGGTCATATAAGCATCAATAATTATGTAGGTAGATTGCCGACGTCCGCTGGTAGATTTGTCGGATGTGTTGGATGCTGGTGAAAGTTTGATGTCATGGCAAGATGGCAATCTTGTCATGAACATACATTTCAGGAATGCCCAAATAGGCGCAGGATCTATAATATGATTGGTTGGGTAAACTGATGGATGGTTCTTCGGCCGCCATGAAGAACCCCACAGACCAATGCTCATATATGGTTGTCCAGTATCGTTTAACATTGGTTCAAAATTGATGGAACAGATTCGGATATTCGAAAAGCAGTGTCTTAGAAATTGTCTCAGATTATATCGAACACCGGAATCGGACTATAAAAAGTATTGTTCAAATGAGACTTTTTATAATGAAGCGTACATAAATAGGGTGGATCATTTTATGATCAAATTAATCGGAGGACATATTGGGAGAGCAATAAGCTCGTGCAATGACCTAATTTTCGGGGCTTATTACCCGCATACTCTGTACTTTGAGAGCGTACGTCGCTGATCTATCATGTAAGTAGATCATCCGTAGACGGGCGATTGTCCTTCGACCGGTATGTCACGCACATCGAATAAGAGCTCTTGCGCTTCAGTAGGCTATCTCCCACAGACACCGGGACGATCATATTAAACAGCATCAACAGTTCTGGTGTCTGAATGGCAAATAAAGACCTGGATACCTATGGGGGGTTATATGTATTGTTGCCAATACACGGACACTGTTTCACTTAAATCCCCATCAAGTTATTCCGACGCCAAGAATTTTTCATCAGCGATGTCCGAAAGGAAATGAAAAACCACTGAAGATAATCAACGGGAAATTTTCTCCAAGAAAAACGGAATCCCACTCCAGAAGCAAAAGAAAACACAGTAAGTTAGTTTTAATGTTAATGCTCCTCTATTTGTTCTCGGATATTATTTACACTTGGTGAATTTTATATTTTGAAACAATGTGTTGATACAGGAAAACTTATTTTTGTAATGCACAATCTACTAGATAACTTTGGTAATCACTAAATTAATTTATGGTGACAATATCCAACTCCGGTATTTTTACATAAACTGGAATATCTTTATGGCGAAAGACCACTGACTCGCGGATGAAGCAAATTTGACTCTTCAAGCCGAAGGGAACTCCGACACACAACGTACCCGATACGTGTGCGTGGTTCTACGGGTAAGATCTGACTCTCGCGACGATTCTAGATGTTGTTTCGCGCGGATATCACTATTCAAGATGCACACAAACAGGAAGAGGGCCTGTTCATGGGAAGGACCGTATTTCATATATCGGCTGCAGTCGAATAAGAAAAAGCGACAACAAAAACTGACCAAACGTATAACAGCGATCCGACCCCGGAAACGCGCCACTTCACTAAACGATATTTGAATTCAACTAGGTCAGCTGTGCAAATAAATGGTCGCTCGTATAGCGGCCGAAAAAGGTTGCTATGCTTAAACTAGCGATTCGTTGATGCAAGAATTAGATTTCTGAGTATTATGTCAACAGAAACGCTCTTTCGGGGATCATACGCTAAGATACGCGCTTGTTTGCCTTAACTACTGGTACATGGGTTGTTTAAGAGCACTATACCGTGGGACCGGATCTGGTGATCAGGATGATTACGCAATGACGGTTGTGTATTTATCCACGTCAATTGTGCATTGCATCCATAGCGAGTCAAGGGTCGAATTCCAGTGTGAATATTTACACTGGCAAAGAATTCGGCTCTTGGCGGCTAGGTGCGAGTTGAGCTATGCTTTGTATTAACGAACAAAACATGGGACGTGGCCATTGCTAGATTGTTTGGGGAAAACAAACTATGATCACGTCCAATTAGATTCCAGTTTATCGCTTATGCAACAGATCAGGGATAATCGGCTACAGCTGTATAAGCAAGGGATTTGCCACGGCTTGTCTTTCGGACCAACGGATTGTTGGAACAAGAACACTCGGAAGGATTGGCCTGTGTTTGATGGGCATGTGGTCACCCATAGTAACCGATCGGCTCATGACAGATGAACCGAGATGGTTTAATTGATGCTATTTACTTGATGCCATGGCAAGATGGTAATCTTGCCGTGAACTTATGTTTCAGGTATAAAATTGTTGAATAGAGCTTTGTACTGCTCGTAAACAGGTAAGCTGCTTATGGTTGGTGCAGGTATTTGCAGGTTGGGGACGGGGATTTGGATTAGGACGATGGGTGGTTCTTCGGGAATGCTTAAAGAACCCCCACATACCAATGTCGGTAGAATAACAGCATCATCAATCAGCTTACACAGACGAAGCTTTTCTAAAATTAGGGTAGTATAAGATTTAAATTAAGTTCTTTTAAATAAACTTTAAAAAAAGAAGAGAGTAAGTTAAATTTTAAGAAAAAACAAAAAACAAAAACAAATTCGACACAAAGTTTTCCTAATTTTTCTTTGACATTCAAGTAGACATAAATACAGCCACAAACAAAGTTCTGTCGCCGAAAGGCAAATTATATAATATTCGTGTAATGTTTAGCTTAGAGCGTCTGCGTAGGACTAGTAAGTTTTAATATAACATGATTAAGCTAGAATTTAAGCATTTTTTGTCTAGCATATAATTTAGAAACTTGAAATATAAAAAAAATAAAAAAATGTTGCAAAAATAAATAAAATGAAAAAAAATTACCTTTTGATTCTGCATCATGACGACTTGTTTCAGCGCATCGGATACTAAACGCTTGTCAAGTGGAATGCGGTGCGTGACGGTAATTTGTAAAAAGGTTGACTTGCACCCCGAAACTCGAATTTTGTATCCCTCGAAGTTGTTTCGAAAATTCGCTTTTGAAAAACAATGAATAATGTCAAATATTATTCTTGACATATTTTTGAGTCATCATTATCATCATCATCATCGGCACTAGATCCGGGAATCGGTCTTGGCCTTATTTAGCAAGTCCTGAGGGCTTGTTAAATTTTCCATAATGATTTGTTTTTTTTCCGCGCAGGGTCATTAGTCTTGCGCCAGAGGCTGCCCGACGGGGAATCGAACCCCGGTCTCCCGCGTGATAGGCGGATATACTAACCACTATACTATCGAGGAGCCTAACATGTTTTTGAGTCATACAAATCAATAAAAAAAATAGTCGTAACAAAGTCAGACTAGGTATAATTCCTTAAGTTCAGCTTTTGCTTTCGGGTTTTTATAAACATAGAAAACACAGAAGAGATACAATTTTTATTGTCCAAAAAAAGAGAAATAAAAAATATATATATATACAGTGGTGGAAAAAATAATAGAAACAAAGGTTTAGATAACAATCAGTAACTGCGTACAATTTGGTTTTTCTTCGACACCAATTCTATACCCGAACCGCATCTAACAGTACTTTGATATGGTGCATCAATTTGCTCTTATCAGTTTTTTGTTTTTGCCTAGTAGTATAAAATGGAAGCGAAAGGGATATTTTGCCTGAAAAAAATAATAGAAACCAACCTGTGGGGAAGAAGTATGTTGCGCCGGCGTACGGTGCTGATTCCCTTCTTCCTCCATCATCACTATAAGGCAAAGTTCAGCCAACCGAAACGTCACTAAATGTTTGCACCGAAGATTTACAAGAACACAAACCGTAGGAGCGAAACGAAACAAAACCTACGCAACACAAAAACACTGGAGGAAAAGTTAATGACCTTTTATTGTATTGGATGTATTTTAATTTTATGGGTATTCTAATTATGTCTTGTTAACATTTTACAAACATATATGTCATGCGTTTTGGTAATTTCCAGTCAGTGTACACTATCATTTTGTTTTATTCGAAACTTATTTCACAAATTTCAAGCTCACGACCGCGAAGGAAAACTGGGGAGGAAAAACGACTCCGATTTCGAACGGCACTCAACACAAACACTCGACTGGGACGTACTCATCCCCGTCGCGATACGGGAGCGGCAGAAGGTGAATCGACCGTCGCGATCGGTGGTTAGATTTAGACTCAGCGATATTAAGTCGCAGTCAAAAGAATTTTTGGATGCATTTACTTGTAGTGATAACCGGATCTCAATAGAGTAGATCGTCGTGGCACACATGTATGGATGTACGTCAGTTCTTTTCAAAGATCAAAACCATTAGAACGAACGTGGACACAAAGAAGAGGTATAATGGGCATCCAAGAGATGTGTGTAAACAAATCGTATCTCGTCGGATGCTAATGGTTTTGCTTATGCATCGTGCGGTAATGATAGTCAGCTAAATAAAGAGCAGCCGCTCATGAAATGGAAAAAATATCTTTCGGATACCACAAACGATATGAATTGTTTAGGGTGTAGCGATCCTAAATCGCTACTCCTATCCAAATCCCCAATATTATCAAATAATCTAATCCAAATCCTAAATTCCCTACAACCTAACATTCAAATCCATATTGAGTCACATGAACAACGAATTTCACCAAAAGTTAGTTCGTCGTACATTGACTCAATTCTCAAAATCCTGACATCATGAAATGCTTAATTCAAAACGCATTTCATGATTCCCATTCCCAGAACCCACCAAACCAAACTTCTAACAAATTCCCAGAACACAACCCAAAGTGAAACACGCAAAGTCTTATGTGTGCTTCTGGGAATTTTGACAAAAATTAGTTGACAATTCTCAACTAAGAAAATTATAAAAGGGCATTGAATTTCAATTTCGAGATCAGTAGATTGCCAGAGGCCGAACTCCTGGCCGCGCGCAATACAACCGAAACAAAGTTACAACAAATAAAGAATAAACACTTGTTAGCAAAAAGATTGCCTTTTCGTCTTTAGGGATGCTTGACCCTTGATCCGGTTTTTCCAATTGTTTGAAATTGCGTTGTTCTCAATGTCTGGTTACAGTTCCTCAGGTTAGCTTGACTTCGGGAGTTAAATAGTTTTTCCAGTGACGTCAAACGATACGAATTCATCCGACGCACCAAGTACATCGGAACATCCCGCAGCTGAATATTGGGGAATTCCCAATAAAGAGGCAAGGCACAATTACTACGCCGCCTCCTCACCTTTAGCACACAACAAAGGTATCGCAGGAAACCTATGTAGGAACAGCGTTCATCTGTTTACACATGGTGCGAGTTAGAGAAATGTATTGCTGGGAGAAAAGGGTCGCCGGCCAATGTGTACGTAAAGAAATTTATCGTACACATGGCGAAGTTGGAAAATAGACGGCGCAATATTTATGGTCCCTGGTGTAGGTTACATTGTATGTAATTCAAATTCTTTTGTTTTCAGGAATTCGTCTAGGGAGATTTGCTTGACACCGAAGGTGCCGACTTGGTTTGAGATTCCTGATAAGAAATCTTACAGGGAATTGTATGCGAAGAAATGCATGAATGGTAAGTTTTCTTTTACAGGGTCTTTTAGGTTCGAGATTTGATCTATTTGATGCGTGAAACATTTTCAGGTGTTTAATGTGATTGCATTAGCAAAAACTTATGCGACTTGGGATGAGGTTATGGGGGTTTTTAGGTAAGTGTACCGTGGGGCTTGGCGGCACCGCCACAAACCATCACCATACTCTTCAATCTTGATTGTGAAGTAATCTAATAGTTCGTCTTTATTGAAATCTTCGAAAATTTGTTAGACTTGTGTTTTAGTGTTTGTTAGAAAAAAAAAGCTATAAAAATAAAATTTTGTGAAAGTGGGCCGTGGAGTACATTGCACTAGTTCCGATCGTGAATTGATAAAAAAATTAAGAACTGACAGGAAAACAATGGATGAAATAGCTACGTTAATAAAGTGCTCTAAGAAAAAAATAATCACAGCTCTTCATTCAGGTCCCAAAATGGAAACCAGAGGCAGACAAAGAAAAACAACCTCACGATTCGACAACCTGCTAATCCGACTATTCAAGAACAAGCGGTTTTTTTCTTCAACGGAATTAAAAAATGACTTAAACGCACCTTGTACGAGTCGTACAATTAGAAACAGACTAATAGAAGCGGGTCTTCCTGGAAGAAGTCCGAGAAAAGTTCCATACTTGAGCAAGAAAAATATAAGACAGAGACTCGTTTTTACCAAAAAACACCTCCACCGTGTGTATTTGAATAACATCTTATGGTTGGATGAAACCAAGATTAATTTGTTTGGTTCCGATGGAAAAACGTACGTCAGACGACCAATGAACCCAAAATTCAATCCAAAGTATACGAAAAAGACAGTGAAACATGGTGGAGGCAATTTAATGATTTGGGGGTGCTTTTCAGCATCTGGTGTTGGTCCAATTTTTCTTATAAAGGACAAAATGTGTACTAAAGATTATGTAGAAATCTTAAACACCGTTATGCTACCATTTTCTGAAGAAGACATTCCTATTAAATGGGAGTTTCTGCAGGATAATGGCCCCAAGCACACCTCAAATTGGCTAAAGAATGGTTTCTTCAAAACAAAGTCGATGTTATGGAGTGGCCATCGCAGTCCCCTGATCTTAACCCAATACAACACCGATGGGGCATTCTTAAGTGCAAGATCGGAGACTGGAAAGCCAAAAATAAGGAAGAACTTTGGTCCAAAATAAAAGATGAATGCTACTCTATACCACCCGCGACTTGTACCAAACTAGTCAATTCCATGGGACAAAGATGCGAAGCAGTCATTAAAAACAAAGGTGCAACAACTAAGTATTAAAAGGATAGGAAACACTTTTACTGTAAATTAAATCTTCACAAAACACAAACAAAAAACTAATTTGTTTCTATTATTTTTACCCAGCAAATCCTAGGAAAACCGGAATCAATATTTTTTTTTTCACTATTTATCGCTTTTTTTTTTAATTAACAATTTAGTATTTCCTTTATGTATTCCACTGCATCAAATCTATTAGTATATTTTTAATTCTTATTTTTCCCTGAATACATTTTTTCTTAACGATTAATGTCGAAGAACAAGCTTGTTTCGATTATTTCCTCCACCACTGTATGTTCTAAATTTATGGATATCAAATCAATAACACTAACATATTTTTGGTGGGAGTGAATAGTCTCAGCTGCTACGCTCATTATGTCAATTTATTGATATGTGATTTTGAATTACTTGTTAATAATAAATAAATATTTTTGATGGGTTTTTGTAAGAGATTTGTGTAGGCGAGGATTTGTTTGAAAATGAAATTTGCTTGTGTATGTAGAGACCATTTAATAGACTCATTCAAATGTTCTAAACAATGTACTACGACGTTCTAATTTCTCGGCAATAAACATACGTGTTTGAACAATTTTCGAACAATTGTCAAATCTGCAAAGATTTCAAAAAGTTGGGCACTGTGTGTGTACTAATTATTGTTTTTTTTGGAAGGATAATAACAATGTTTTTCTGTTTATTTTGGACTTCGAAAAGGATTTGTGGTAGGGTGTTGAAAAGCAATGCCTTTTCTTATCGCTGCCACCAGCAACCTTTAGCGTGCCTTGCACCCTTATTCAAAAACAGTGAAACATTATCAATAGTCCGCCCATTTTTCTCATTAAACGTTCGGCGTTAAAAATAATACAAAATCCTTTCGAAACACACCTCCAAAACGACAATGCACGCCACATCATAAACATGCACTCCGCACCGCATGTGGTGTACGCAAATCAATCTTCAAAATTTACATCCTTTACTCCTTTCCTTCAGAAAAGAGAGAAGCAACACTCCTCATTCTTTTTTTTTCATTTCAGAATATTTATCTTTGTAACGTGAATGGAATGCCTAAAGGATAAACACCATCCAGAGGATATCATATCACAAAATCATAATACCACCGGGTGCTTGACGGGGGCAAGTCGAACAAAAGGATTCAAATTTTTAATTTATGCCAAAGATGCCTATTTATTATAATTTAGATTCCGACTGACGGTTACCTGTGAGACGAACCCTTTTTAACGCATCCTTTCACATCGACAAACGCAATCGGTGATGATATTATTCAATGTTCCTCAAGGGTGAGCAACGGAAATGTACGAAGGGATCAATGGATGAGTGATCTTCTCCGAGGATCAGAGCGAAGCCCAATTTTTCACTTGAAAAACTAGTCGACAGGCGAATTTGGTTAGTTGTCGAAAGTGTTGTCTGTGAACAGATGTTCGGATTGAGTTGCAAGGGTTTTGGCGGCAAAGTGAAAATCGGTTAAATACACCGATGTCGGAGAAGATAGAAGGTGCGAAAGTTGTCTTTTAAGACGAATTTATTTTAGACACACCAAACAAGTCACAGGTGCTTCTAGTATTAAATATTTTAATTTTCAAATATTGACATAACGTAAATGTATTTGGAGAGGTGCGTTTAACTACAAACAAAGGAGGTTCAGTAAATTGTTTTTTTTTTCAAAACACGCACTTGTCACTTGTGTATAAATATTGTAGGATGTGTACAAATTTATTAAACGAATTTTATAGAATACGAATTTTATTTATATATAAAAATTGTATACAATTTTATATTTTATAGTTTTTGTTCGATTCAAAACATCAGCAATATAATTGGGGGTATGGACAGCAGAGGATACCAGTTGTTTTTGAGCATTCACAAATTACTTCAGCAAGAAATAAGATATTGTCTTCAAAAATACACCTAACAATTAGACACGGATTAAAACTCCTCTTTTTGGCTGTGAGGATCTGATCACATGTTTTATGTGGAATGTGAAGTTCCACACCGGAAGAATAAAAACTGAGTATGCGCAGGAAGCAAAAATCTGATAACAGAAAATTGTGATGAAAGTGATAGCTGTGGTTTTCCACACTTGACGATTCTGTCGAACCCTAATTTCTGGCTGCGTCGATCTGATCACATGTTTTATCAAACAAACATTTATCAAATGATATTTCATTTGATACAATGTGTGAAGTGAAGTTTCACATTGGAAGAATAAAGACTGACTATGCGCAACGACGTTTCCAAAGCAATACGCTGATCATACAAAGGACGCGAAGAAATCGCAAATCATCCCAGTTGATACCTCCATTTTTCCACACTTAACGAGTTTGTTAGTTTAATTACCGGTTTCAGATGAAAAAGATTGCACAACAGATGCTAGACAATGGTCCAAAATTTCCCAATGGCCCATTCATTTACGCAGAATACTACATAGGCTGAAAAGGTCACCTTTTCCATAGGTGGCATCACTAGAAAATGAATATGACTTATTTCGAAAGGCTCGCCTGTCACTTGTTCATGTCTGAAGTTTCGTGATATTTCGTCTATTCGTTTACAAGCTACAGCTGTTTGAATGACGTTACTTTCGCCTTCGTAAAAATAAATAAATGAAAAAAAAGGAATATCGCGTCTTGATCAAACATTGTTTTTTGATGGGAAAAACTTCTGAACACTCATCGCAATGGTGGCAGAAATGTTATCCCAGATCTGCTCCTTTGAGAACAACAGTTTATCAGTGGTTTAGTGAATTTAAAATGGGTCGTACAAGCACCGAAAACGCACCTCGCTCTGGAAGGACAAAAGAGGCTACGAATGCGGAAATCGTACAACAAGTGCATCGTATCGTTTCGAGTGATCGTAAAGTGAACTTGGGCGAGTTAGCCGAGGCCAAGGGCATCTCAAAAGAATGGGCGGGGTCGATTTTGCACGATCTTTGGAGATGAAAAAGCTATCTGCATTTGCTGACCGTTGACAAAAACCAACAGCGCATTTATGATTCAACGGCCGGTTTGGCGATGTTGTAACGGCCTTTTTTTTACGTTTTATGACGATGGATGAAACGCAGGTTCATTAACGCACGGCTGAGTTCAATAGGCAGTCTGCAGATTGGCTGAAAAACCACGAAAGCCGACCAAAGTGGCCAAAATACGAACGCTCGGCCTCCGCTTTTTTGGGATGCACATGGAATAATCTTCAACGATTACCTCCAGAAAGGAAGAACAGTCACAAAAGAGCATTATGCCGCGTTATTGGACAAGCTGAAAGACGAAATAAAGAAAAAACGACCCCATATGGGGAAGAAAAAAGTTCTGTACCATCACGAAAAAGCACCGTCACACGTGTCCTTGGAAGCGACGTCTAAATTGGACCAATTACGGCTTGAATTGGTTGCCCACACACCGTATTCTCCAGACTTGGCCCCTAGCGACTATTATCCGTTCCCAAATCTCAAGCGGTGGCTTCAGGAAAAAACATTCAGGTCGAATGAGTGATACAGAATTCTTCGCTTTTGTCGGGTTGCCATACTTCCAGAACCGGACTCTGCTCTGGACGAAAGGCGTTGTTGTTTCGACTTCGAGGGTCAAATTTCGTTGCACCAAACAAAGACATAATGAAAAAGGCTCCACTCATAGTTTCGCTGCGGCGACTGCAGCTGTTCTCCAATGTTGTTGCCCGGGAGGTGGCGGTGGACGTGCCTCTACCCTTTCCACAATTAAATCGATGAATTGGAATCTGAACAAATACGAGGGTAAAAATATAAAGGATAATTTCTTTTTATACATTTATTGAATAATGTTATACACTAACTACGCTAACTAATACTACCTCCTATCAACATTTTTCAATGTAGTCTCCTGTGTGATCTACACACTTCTGACCCCAATTCGAAAGCTTTAATATTCCTTGTTCGTAGACAGATTTAGGGTGAGTTGTTAGCCAATTGCGCACATGCTCCTCGACTTCTTCATTACTTTCGATTTTTTTTTCTCCAAGTGATTCCTTCAATGGTGCGAACAAAAAAAAAAAAATCACGGAGAGACAAGTTTGGGCTATAAGGAGGGTGTTTGAGGGTTTACCAGGCTATTTATTCCAATGTATCCTTTGTCAAAGGTGACGCAAGGCTAACAACCTTGCCCGTATACATTCATTATTATGGAAAATATAACGTGTCGAGACTTGTTAAATAAGGCCAAGACCGGATCCCGGTTGTAGTGCCGCTGATGATGATGATGATTCCTTGCCAAGGACGAGTTGTGCGAAGTGGCGGTGTCAAGATGAAGTATGACATCTCGAATGGGCATGCCTCGTCTTTTGTTTCGATATGGGGCCTTTTCCATAGCTGATACCCACTTCATATGAGATTTCTCCAACAGTTAACCAGCGATCACTTTCAATAAGCTCTTGAGCGGCACGGTTTTCTCACCTGTACCACTTGTCCTTGGGCGTCGATCAAGACTTTCGTTTTCGATACGTTCTCGCCCACTTGTAAATTCTCTGGCCCACGTATACACACGATTCTATCATACATTTTGGTATATAACTGTGCCTCCAATCGAGAAAAAATGTCCAGGAGTTTAACGTGTTCATTTGTCATTGTATATATAAATTGTATAATAATCCGTTGCGTTACAGACGTAAGTACCTCTTGCTCGTTCATGACCGTACTGGCTTCAAAGTCGAGCGCGATCGCTAGCCAAGCCAGGTTTCTTACACTTCATAAACCAAACAACAACCACGCGCAAGGATATATAGCTCGCAACTTGTTGTTAAGCAAAAAAGTAAAATTACCGTTTATATTTGATTCGTATAGCATAGCATGCACTAGGTTTTACTACTATTTATTGGCCTGTAGGAACCCGGAAGTTCATGAACTCACCGACTCGACAACGCCATCGTTCTCTGTCCTGTGCACTTTCCTTCCACGCTTGACCATCTGATCCGACTTCCTCAAGGTCAAAACTTTCATTGTCCTCCCATTTCCGTCGCGGCCTTC
Organism: Microdon myrmicae; assembly: GCA_963931805.1. Taxonomy (NCBI): domain Eukaryota; kingdom Metazoa; phylum Arthropoda; class Insecta; order Diptera; family Syrphidae; genus Microdon; species Microdon myrmicae. The sequence continues at coordinate 167,882,011 of OZ007498.1, read as the reverse complement.
TTGCCGGCCTATTTCCCGTTGGTCTACCGTCAAGAATTCTACGCACGGTCTTATCGTTGCCCATTCGCGCTACATGTCCGGCCCATCTTAATATTCGCGACTTGATTACTCTCACGATTGTAGATTTGCGGTATAGCTCTTCCAATTCATGGTTGTGGAGTTTTCTCCATTGTCCTGCCTCCTCGTCATATTTACCTTTAAAGATACCCCTTAAAACTTTATTCTCAAATGCGCGGAATTTGTTTTCTTCCCGCTTTGTGAGAGCCCATGTTTCGATTCCGTATAGAGCAATCGGCATGATTATGGTTCTATAGACACGAAGCTTTATGTTACGTGATAGCAGTTTGGATTTCAGCAGTTTAGTGACTGCGTGCCAACTACCGTTGCCGGAGTGTAGTCTTTTGTTAATTCCCTTCGAGATTTCGTTACTGGCCACCAGTATCATTCCCATATATTTAAATTTCTTAACTTTTTCAAATATCTTGCCTCTGACGTTTATATGTGTTCCTTGGGGTCCACCTGCTCTCGCCGTAATTATGTATTTTGTATTGTCTTCATTTATTTCTAGACCCACCTCTTCTGCCGCTTGCATCATGATTTCACAGTTTTTATTTACAGTTTTATAGATTATCGCCCAAAACGGCGATGTCATTCGCATATGCGAGCACTTGTATGACCCCGTTCAGCGATGATCCGGCCATGTTTTCGTTTTGTGCCTTTCTGATAAGATACTCGAGCGCAAGGTTAAAAAGACATGGTGTGAGGCCATCCCTCTGTTTTAGTCCGACCCGGATTTCAAATGGTTCTGAAAGGTGGTTTTCTATACTAACTCGCCCTTTGTTTTCGTTGATGCAAAATGAATGAGGGCGGCATATTTTTTCGGGATTCCCAGCTCAACCACAATATGGTAAAGTCTTGCGACTGAACCGTCTCTCCGTATTCCCACTTCTTTTCCAGCAGTTGCCTTATTGTGAACATTTAGTCGCTTGTTGACCGGTTCCTACGGAATCCGCATTAGTAGTCTCCCAGTATTTCTTCCGTGTACGGTGTGATTCTCGGCAGTATGACATTTGTTAGTATTTTGTATGTGGTTGGGAGCAATGATATTCCTCTGTAGTTTTCACTGCCAGGTTCGTCGCCTTTTTTGATAATGGGGACGACTATTGAGGTTTTCCATTCTTCCGTAGTGACTTCCTTATCTCATATTGTTTGGATGAGCTGGTGGATCTTTCGAGCGGTTGCCTCTCCTCCATGCTTCGCAAGCTCTTCCGGTATGCAGTCGACTCCGGGAGCCTTGGTGTTTTTCAATCGGTTTATTGCGTCTACAACTTCGTTGGAAGACGGCTCTTGGATCTGACGCTCGGCTGTATGTACGTCTGGTCCGTTTATTTGTGGTTGATGGGTGCGCACATTTAGCAGGTTTTCCAAGTACTGCGTCCATCTCGTCACGATGTTGCTTATTTCTGTGGCCAGACAACCGTTTGCGTCTCGAATTATTTTGGCTCTCCCTCGGTAGCCATTTCTAATTGAATTTATGCCGGCATACATACCTCTGATGTTCTTTGCTCTGGTATTTTCTAGGATTTTTTTTATGTGAGCCTTCTCCCATTCGCTTTGTTTGCGTTTACTCTGAGGCGTTTACGTTCTTCGATCTTCGCCCTGCACTCATCGTCAAACCAAGGTTTGGTCTTAATTGTTTTCTTAAATCCTAATACCTTTTGGGCTGTTAGTTTGAGTGTGTCTCGATGTCCATTTAGTGTCCACATTATTGGCTTCCTCTTCCTCAGTGCTCCCATTATCTAGAATGCTAAATCTGTTCGTTAGTTCGTCTTGATATTCAGCCGTTTTGCGCAGGTCTTTTAGTTTATCAATGTCGAACTTTTTGCTCGTCTCCCGTGATTGCCCATGTGGGATTGCAGCGAGGCGACTCCTGATTTTGCCCATCACTAGAAGATGATCGGAGTTGTAATCGCGTCCTCTATATGATCATACGTCAAGGATATTCAAGTGGTGTCTTCTGTCTATGAGGAAGTCTCATTGTCTCTTTCCGAATCGTCGCGTATCTTTCTGCGTTGACTTTATCATATCTTTCTAAGTGGATCACTCTAAGTCGTTTACGTTCTTCGATCTTCGCCCTGCACTCATCGTCAAACGAAGGATTGGTCTTAATTGTTTTCTTAAATCCTAATACCTCTTAAGCTGTTTGTTTGATTGTGTCTCTGATCGATGTCCATTTAGTGTCCAGACTATTGGCTTCCTCTTCCCCACTGCTCCCATTCTTTAGGATGCTAAATCTATTCGTTAGTTCGTCTTGATATTCAGCCCTTTTGCGCAGGTCATTTTAGTACAGCTCCAAAATATAAGGCGTCATCACTTTCAAAACAGATAATTTTTTTTAATTTTTTAATTATTACTCGAAAATGATGGTTTTTACTGGTGCATAACTACACTCCCGAATTTTATAATTTGACGCGTTTTGTAAGTTCTTGCAATGTATAATAACTTTCGTAAACTTTCATAACAAAATTATAATGCATAATAATTTTCCTAAACTTTTATGTCAAGATTAAAGCGGGTTAGATTGAAAAGCACCACACCAAAATATTTCCCGATTACGACTCTCACGCTCAACTTTTTCGACTCCACTCTCGGTTGTTTCACTACTACTGATGATCGCCCGATGCGAATCAATCGGGTTTTACGCCTTATAATTTTACCGTATCTGCTCCCCTGAGAAACCAATCAGGAATGTGAACCGTTTCAGGTTCTGGGGCAAAACTTCTAAACCTACAGTAATATGGTGTGAGATTTTGCCAGCGGTGAATTTCTTGATCGCATTTTAGTCAGGAAAACTGCATTTTCCTGCTTGCGATCTTAAAATAGGTAGGACAACCAATTTTATGTTTGTATATTTGAGTTGATTTGAAATTTCTGTTGTGATTGCTGATGTGTGCTTATCAGTTGATCAGTTTTCATGTTTAAGATTAAATGTATGAATATGTATATATATATATAGGCCAATTTATATCACCATAAGTCTTTCCTACCCTCCCTCCTTTCTCTAACTCATTCTGTGATTTAAGGGCACCTGAGCATTATTGTGTCCGCGTTTTCATATTCTAAACCTGGAAAGCTCTTCAAAATTAACTCAAATCCTAAAAAGTAGTAATCGTTCTGCTTGATGAAGACGTTCTTAATTTGGCCGTCAAAAGCTAGACAGTACTAATCTAAGATATAGAACATTCCTACAGGACGTGGTTCATAAGGAGGAAAGCTCACGTAGCACAACTACGTAAACCTCAACTGTGAGCCAATCGGTTACGTAGAAGTCCATGGTAATAGTTTTTTTTTAATGAAACTCAGATTTTCCGGCTCTCTAACTCTTGTTCACAGCTTGTCCATCTTTGAGCACAGTTGCATGTGAAGAAGATCTGAAAACTAATCAAAACACGAAGTCCATCAAATCTGCTTAGGCGTGCATACTAGCCTTGCTACCATTTGCGTTCCACAATCTTGTTCGACAGATTGGATTCCTGCCATTAAAATGGATCATGAAGGACATTGTTGGACCAGCAGCAACGAAAACTACTCCAGCAAGCGTAAGAATTTCGATTCGTTCTTCGTTTTAGTTTTTTTTTTTGAATTCTTTTTATTTTCTAAGGACAGCTACTCAGATCCGTCCATCGAAATTGAGAAATTTCCTTCATTCTTTCTTCAGGCTTTTCCTTCGTATCCTTTTATTTGCCCCCTTTTCCATGGTCTCCCCCTGTACGGCCCTGCCATCTGATCCTTGCTGTGGTGGCTCCCTTTTTTGAGTGTGCATCCGTCCATATAAATATACGAAAAACTAAATTTATTTCCTTTACTTATGTACACATAAGTGTCTATCTATGTGCTTCTGGATGGATGTGCACGAGTCAGCACTTGAATGAGATTTCGTCCAATTTTCTTCTCAAAGTTTATTATCCTTTCGATGTGACGTCGTCGGTGCGCTGGGTGGTTGTGCTGGTGGTGCCGCTACTATGGAATTTTTGATTTTCTCTCCTATGATGCTAAGCTCTGGCTTTTGTCAATTCGATGAGTACACTAGCGGGGGTGGTTCAATCCTTTCCGTTATCCCCTTTTCCCACCATTGCCCCTGCCATAGGGGCTGCTGTTCCTTTCACTGCTGAACACAATAAAAAAAGGAGGCAACCATCCAACGCAACTCTACAAAAGCTTCTTATTCTTGTTATTGTGAACTTTGGAGTTTCCTTTTCTTTGTATATTCGCCGTTCATTCGTTTAGTTCTTTTTTTGTGTTGTTATCCTAGTGAAGAACCCGCACATGGTACATAGATGCCCCCGCCCGAACCACCACATGATGTCCCATTTGTTCGTCGATCGTAGGTTCCAAAACAGCATAAAAAAGGTAACAAAATATAGAAATAGACAATAAGGCGACAGCTGGTACCTCCGCTGTCAAGGATACCTCTAACCAGCTTTGATTCAGTTCCCTTTGTTGCTTTTATTGTGTAGAAGTATACTTGAATGCCGCACAAAGGACATTGTCGGAGAGTGTTTGATTCTGCTAAAACTTTTCCATTGTTCTCATCGAACCTGGGAAGAACTTTACCTGCTTCTTCAAGAATGTTCAATCCACATGTGTGCCAAGTGGCCTTGTTGTTGGAGAGGCTTACATTTACATCGGTGTACCATAATCTCACCTCCAATTGGATTTACATTTTGTCCTTATCGCTGGCATGTATAGATCGATTTATTGACGGGAAATCATATCAAATAAAAACCTCTAATTGCGGCCGTTAATAACAACTCAGTGCAAGCGACGGATATGGAGAAATTCAATTTAATATGTCCGGCGATACACTTAATCCGCTGAAATATCTGTCGGCCTGTAAGACTTTTTACGGCTTGCACGTGAATTAATTTGTTCGGCACTCATAGATACACGACAGTAGTCGTAAATAAGTGTGAAGTAATGAGTGAGAGGGGTCCCGCGACAGATTGTATGTTCGAGGGACACTCGCGGTGGGCTTGGCTGACGACGTTACGCTCCCTTGTGTAAAGTCATGTCAAATGGTTTAATTAACAATCATTGGCAGCGTAGCGAATTCTAAAGCCAATAGGTACAGATGAAAGTGTGAACATAATCTGCGACACGGTCGAGGTAGTCTAGTCTTTAAGATGACGGCTTAGGAGTGACACAAATTACCAAAACGTGAGGCGCTTGGTCTTTGACTAAAACTCAACGATGTAATTATTCTATATTTCCGACATATTTTCTTTGGAAAGCTCGACAGGGCCAGTTAGTAATAGATAGGCTTACAGTTGTTGTATATCAGGTAGACGGACATTTTTTATTTACTAGTTGCGATCCCCTTAGCTAGTCTAATTGGGGAAACCCGCAATTTTGCTTAAGACGGTGATCAAGGTTATCTATAAAAGTTGCTGGTACTAAAAATATTTTTCATGCTGACTGTTCAACAATCAAAACACTGATTTAATCTTTGAGAACTTATTCCTTTCGAAAAAGAGCTTAAACACGGAATACAATTCTTTTATGGTAAGTTGCGTAAATTCACCCTTTGCCTGAGGTTGGATGTATTTCAATATCATTGCGGTTTTAGGAGTAAGAAATAAATTACCTTTACATTCCTTTTAAGAGTTTATTTAACATGGATCATATTGTTCGACTTGGGTCAAATATGCACAGTTTTGTTCTATAATATGTTACAATTTTAGATATACAATGCCTCTCCCATAGAACTCCTGATCTTCGTTGGCGAAGAATCCTAGTAAGTCATCTTTATAATTTTCTGTTGATACTAATTTTTGATCACTAAGGTAGCTTTGCAATGATAAAAACGCTTAGTGATATATCTAAACTGTAAAGTGGTTATAAAAAACTTCCCAACCAAGGTCCTCGACTTTTTAGCGAGCCATTACAGACGTAAGATGTCTAGCGTTTTCCTGATCGAACTCAACACCTGTCGAACTCAACTCAACACTGCTGATCCGTCGGTAGCTTCAAATCTCGCTAGCATATGGAAGCAGTTTATAGTAGACGGTTACTTTCTAGTGCACTAAATGAACTAAATCAACAGCAAAACCTTATTGAACGTTAGTCCTGGTTTGTACACAGTTTGAGCCATTTCACAGCGGGCTGACCAACTCCATTTTGCCACTATATTGCTAGACGTAATTCATTTCTCATCGTCCTTTTAAGAAACGCAAAAACGTCTTAAAGTCCGAATAATACATTTTTTAAAAATTTTGAATTTTTCAGCCCAGCACAATTTGGTTTTGTTATATGTTCCTCTGAGGATGGTCTCCTTCAGTTTTGTTGCCAAATTATGTCACATCTTGATGGGAAAAATCTGAGACTGGCTTGTTTATTGACTTTACTAAAGCCTTCGACACGGTCAACCATACTTTCCCGTTAAGGAAATTAGAAAAAAAAGGTTTGCGTGTTTTCATCCTCGAACAGTTTTGGTCGAATTTTAGAAATAAATCGTAGCGATGAAAGATGTGTCAGGAGCCGTGAAAGAATCTTTAACCTCGGCGTTGCATGCGGTTCCATTTTGGGTTCTGTCCTGTTTTTTGCCTACATTAATTCATAGTGTTCTCTTCATTTCAGAGGCTCATCAATTTCTTTGGTGACGTTATTCCTCTTTATCGAGTGGTAGTCTGTTAGACGTAATCTCTGATGTTAACTGGGATTAGTGTTCGTTGAGACACTGGTTTCCTGAGGATGATTTGAAAATAGGTTCTAAAACTAAATTAATGTTCTTCAACTTACCTTCCCCGTATGACCTGGAAGGCAATTTGTATTTGCACGGACCTGAGTGCAACTTAAGCTGACTAAATACTGCTGTTCAACCGATTGCTCCTCGCCCCTTTTCTGCAACACTCTCACCTGTAACGGCAAATTGAAAGTGTACAGCAATTTATATAACTGGGAATTGCCCTTCACTCTTGGATGAGTTTTCCGCGTTACGCAAATACCTTGATAAAATATATTAGCCCTGCGCCAACCTTTCTCAAAATGTCGGTACATGCATTAGTTCACTACTTGGTGGGTGCCAAAGTCCAGGGGTGTCACGTGGAGACTGTATGTCAACTTGGATTGAACATGGACAAGGGTCGTCCTGGCCTTCGCCGGGTTGAAAGCAGAGACCTTGGCCTGTATGTTCGTTCCCACCCCCCCGAAAGATGGCAATTATTGTACTTTATTTGAGAGACAATTTGTACAGCTCTTACTGAAAACCCAATTTAGATAAATCTAAATGAATTACAATCTTCCTAAAAAAAAAATGTGTCACTGACAACTTTCACTGTCTAAACGTATAAAATGAATGAATCAATACACAAAAAACAATCTCACGAAAAACTCGGTAGGCGTAGGTGTGATGTACCGACACTACCATAAGCGAACAAATCATCAAGAAAACACCGACTCGGCAAAAGAAAAACGAAAAAAGGGGATATACGCTAATCAGACCCACTCTCACATATGCATGCCCTATATGGTACCATATCACACCCGCCCAAATGGAGAAGCTACGCATTTTCGAAAGGAAATGCTTCAGACTTATCACTGGCCTCAACCGACATCCTAACTCCCACAAATATTACAACAGTAGTGCGCTCTACTATGCCGCTAATATTGAACGTATAGATCGACGCTTCCTCGAGCTGTCCATCAAATTTATCGAAAATCTTCCCAATAATCCCAATCCGATAATAAATGCGCTCACATCGACTCCGTCAGACAACCGAACTGCCTACCCGAACTGTCTCCACACTAGAACCCTCTTCACCTCTGGCAGGTTGGTCAACAACTCCAATGAGATCGTATACCACAATACTGAACTCTTACCTCACCAGTTTAAATATTGTAATATACAACCCTTCTCTAATATCTTGCGTTTCAACGACCAATCGGAAAGTGTTCCCGCAACCCATATCCCCGACTCATAGTACCCACCCTAACCCAAATTCCACCCATCAACCACTATACCTCCCGCCCCACCCTACTCTAACTTATTGTAATAATAATAGATTTAATAATTAGATAAGCTAGGCTAAGCTAAGTTAAGTTAATTAAGCAAATTAGTTATAGGTTAAGTAAATAATTATATCCTGGTTTTCTGACCTTTTCCAGGAAGCCCCACCTACTCCTATCTTGTCCACCCATGAAATATATAACTTTATAATAATGTTTGAAAAATGTACTAGCAAGTATGTGTAAACGATTAAAGCTAAGATAATTATAAGTTATCTGTATTACTTATTGTAACAAATCATTTATGGTCAATAAATACAGAAATGTAAAAAAAAAAAAAAAGGGGGATATACGCGTCGGCACGTGGAATGTTCGAACGTTATATAAACCAGGCGCGATACAGACGGTCGTAGTAAACGCGAAACAATATAAAATGGACATCGTCGCGCTTCAGGAAGTCCGACTCCCACATCAAGTAATCGAAACCAACAGATTTATATTGGTGTGCGGAGGTACCGATACACATAACCTCGGAACCGGCTTCATCATAAGCAAGAAGATTACGCTGCTTGTAAAAGATGTTAAATTTATTAATGACCGAATGTCGGTGCTAAAAACACAGGGCTCATGGTACAATTATGTATTTATAAACGCACACGCCCCAACAGAATTTACGGACGAAGAAACGAAGGGCACGTTTTACGAGACCATAGAGGAAGTATTTGATGGGATCTCAACATTCGATATCAAAATCCTCTTCGGGGACCTCAATGCGAAAATTGGAAAGGAATATATCTTCCAACAAACTGTAGGTAAAGAAAGTATACACGACGTTTCAAATGATAATGGAATTCGAATTATCACGTTCGCAGCGTCAAAAGATCTGTTAGTGAAAAGCACGACGTTCAAACACAAGCAAATTCATAAAGCCGCATGGATATCACCCGATGGCGTAACACGTAACCAAATAGACCACTTCCTCATAGACAAAAGACACCACTCGAATATCCTTGACGTATGATCATATAGAGGACGCGATTACAACTCCGATCATCTTCTAGTGATGGGCAAAATCAGGAGTCGCCTCGCTGCAATCCCACATGGGCAATCACGGGAGACGAGCAAAAAGTTCGACATTGATAAACTAAAAGACCTGCGCAAAACGGCTGAATATCAAGACGAACTAACGAATAGATTTAGCATTCTAGACAATGGGAGCAGTGAGGAAGAGGAAACCAATAATGTGGACACTAAATGGACATCGATCAGAGACACACTCAAACTAACAGCCCAAAAGGTATTAGGATTTAAGAAAAAAATTAAGACCAAACCTTGGTTTGACGATGAGTGCAGGGCGAAGATCGAAGAACGTAATCGCCTCAGAATAAACGCAAAAAACGCGAATGGGAGAAGACTCGGATCGAAAAAATCCTAGAAAATGCCAGAGCAAAGAATATCGGAGGTATGTATGCCGGCATAAATTCAATTAGAAATGGCTACCGAGGGAGAGCCAACATAATTCGAGAGGCAAACTGCTGTCTTGTCACAGAAGCAAACAATATCGTGACAAGATGGAAGCAGTACTTTGAAACCCTGCTCAATGTGCGCACCCATCAACCACAAATAGACGCATCAGACGTACATACAGCCGAGCCCTGTTTAAACGAAGTTGGAGACGTTATAAATCGATTGAAAAACAAGACAGCTCCCGCAGTCGACTGCATACCGGCAGAGCTTGTGAAGCATGGAGGAGAGGCAACCGCTCGAAAGATCTGTGCCGGTTCCGCCAAACCCCACGGTTCGCTTTCCTGAAAAACCAGCATAACTTTAACCCAATCTGCTAATTTCACTAATGCAATCGCATTAGCATCTTAAATGCTCCACGCATTAAAGAGATCAAATCATTAACCTAAAAGTCCCTGTAAAAGAAAACTTACCTTTCATGCATCTCTTCGCATATAATTTCCTATAAGATTTCTTTTATAGCTTTTCAGAAATCCCAAAACCTATTCGGTACCTTCGGTACCCAGGCAAATTTCAGCTTTCCCACACCTGAGCCGCAATCTCGACCCAGCATACCTGAAACATTTCCTTTTACAAGGACATTTAATGCATACAACACTTTAGCTAAAATTGCTAAAAATAATTCTTTAATGTGCATATGCACCATGAATACCAAATCATTCGCCACCCTTTGTTATAATTTAAAATGCTATCGCGGACAGCTTGTTTTTACAGCTGCAATAAACCGACCCGAAATTCGTTTGTCCAATTGACAAACAATTCCCGCATCCCAATCATTATCATCGGAACCGAATCCTCTAGCATTTTCTAGTATAAACAAGAACTCGGTTCCTATACCAGTCGGAGATGCCATAAACCAACTAATTACCTGCATATACAAATGCAGGCAAGGGATTCGTTCTGCCACCAATCCCATTAGCACCGTTTTCCCTACGTCTATTATAGCGACGACGCACAGCGTAAACATGACCCTCATTACCGAACGAAGCATTTGGTCGATTCTTCCTTTGTCTTTGCCGCCTGCCTGCTTCGTTGTTCCATTGCCTTCGAGCACGTGTATACAACATCGGAGCTGAACGATCACACACACACACACCACCATGATCTCCATTACGAGATCTGGTTTGTTGTTCCACCAAGAGAGACTTTACGTTTCTCTTGTGGTAGGTAAAGCATTTCCCTAGTGGAGGGGAAGACTTTCTCTCTCAAGAAAAATGCACCCAAAAAGTTTCGCTTGTTAGCGAATCAGCCGCACACGCTGATTATCCCTGAGTCCTTTACCATTCACCGACCGAGCAGGTCGCGTCACTCCCGCTCTCCTTAGCGTTGCGGAGATGCGTTAAATTCGAAGTCGCGAGTGTCCGAGCGTTTGATTTTTTTAATTGTGTCGCGTTTTAAAATACAATCACTCGCATTATCACCAGTATTATAATTAAAAAATCTCGCGGCAGTGATATAAAATGAATAATAAATGTCTAGATATTATACAAACAATCTTGTGTTTTATTTTTTACTTGTGCGACCTTTGTTTCAGTAAAGTTTGTTTAGGTGCTGTTAAATGGAGGACTTCCAAGCGTGACAATTCCATGGAAAAGCGCAAACGCTCGCGCCGCAAATCCGACGTGTTATTCAGAGAGCGAACATCAGTCAAGTGGTTAAAGAATGAATTTCCTTTGATGGTGGACAATTCTCGCCGGAACCTTTTAGAACTGGTGGGTTGGTGGTAGAACTCGCGTCCATTCTGGCGCCACGGCTACGTACCCCACAGATCCACCAGCTCATCAAAACAATACGGGATAAGGAAATCACTCCGGAAGAATGGAGAACCTCAATAGTCGTTCCCATTTTCAAAAAAGGCGACAGATCTGACAGCGAAAACTACAGAGGAAAATCATTGCGTCCAACCACATACAAAATATTAACAAATGTCATACTGGCTAGAATCACACCATACGCAGAAGAAATACTGGGAGACTACCAATGCGGATTCCGTAAGAACCGGTCAACAAGCGACCAAATGTTCACAATATGGCAACTGCTGGAAAAGAAGTGGGAATACGGAGAGACAACTGTTCGTTGACTTCAAAAAAGCCTACGACTCAGTCGCAAGGCAAAGACTCTACCATATTGTGGTTGAGCTGGGAATCCCGAAAAAATATGCCGCTCTCATTCAAATTTGCAAGAACGAAAACAAAGGGCGAGTTAGAATAGAAAACCACCTCTCAGAACCATTTGAAATCCGGGATGAACTAAAACAGGTAGATGGTCTACCACCGTGTCTTTTTAACCTTGTGGTCGAGTATGTTACCAGAAAGGTACAAGACGACATGGCCGGATCATCCCTGAACGGGGTCTTACAAGTGTTCGCATATGCGGATGACATCGCCGTTTTGGGCGATAATCTATAAAACTGTTAGTAAAAACTGTGAAATCAGCATGCAAGCGGCAGAAGAGGTGGGCCTAGAGATAAATGAAGACAAAACAAAATATGCGATTACGGCGAGAGCAGGTGAACCTCAGAGAACACATATAAACGTCAGAGGCAAGATATTTGAAAAAGTTAAATAATTGAAATATCTGAGAACGATACTGACGGCCAATAAGGAAATTAACAAAAGACTACACTCCGGCAACGGTAGTTGGCACGCAGTCACTAAACTGCTGTCATGTAACATAAAGCTCCGTGTCTATAGAACCATAATCATGCCGATTTTTTCTATATGGATGCGAAACATGGGCTCTCACAAAACGGACAGAAAACAAATTCCGCGTATTCGAGAATAAAGTTTTAAGGGTTATCTTTGGTGGTAAATATGACGAGGAGGCAGGACAATGGAGAAACTCCATAACCACAAACTAGAAGAGCTATACCGCAAACCTACAATAGTGAGAGCAACCAAGTCGCGAAGATTAAGATGGGCCGGACATGTGGCGTGAATGGGTAACGATAGGACTGTGCGTAGAATTCTTCAGGGTAGACCAACAGGAAAGAGACCGATTGGACGACCGCGACGGAGATGGGAGGACAATGTAAGGTTTGACCTCGAGGAGATCGGATCAGATGGTCAAGCGGGGAAGGAGAGTGCAGAGGACGGGGAGCGAAGGGGGAGTCTAGTCGGTGAGGTTGTGAGGGTTCTCTATACTACATGGAGAACCAACCCACTATTTCCGCCTAATTTCGACCGCCAACAGCGTGTCAAACCAACCCCCAATTTCTCCTACTTACCTATTCACCTGAAGAGGATGTTGCGAAAACGGACACATAGCTGAATTCATTTTTCTATGCAAGTAGTGCATAATTGAATTCAGCTACCTTTTTGCCATACGGCAACTCCAGCCCCCAAAAACCATGAGATTTCCACCGGAAATTCCAATTCATGTGGTTAGCAACAACCAATGTTCAATGCACTCTGAGATCACCACAACCAATGCACTAGGTCAGTGGATCATTCTTAGAGGCAGCATTAATACACACATACTAAGCCAGATCAACCCTGGGTTATTGTGCTTTCCTTTTGATTTCTTCATCTTTTCTACGCCCATCGACGTCGAACGAATATGCAAGTACTTGTCTACCTCGATGAGCGTGGGGAATTGAAGGATGCACAAGAGAGCACGATTACCAATTTCCATCCCTAATTCCAATCAGTCCCCATTCAATCATTACCGCGGTCGGTCACGCCGCCGCTTCAGGCAATCTTCATCCCTCGTGAGTCAGTCGATATTCAACCTCTGAGGAGTATAGTCAACACGAAGTCGAATATTAAGCAACCGCTGCCGGAGTCAGTAGAGTTTTTGGATTCCCTGACAGGAATTAAAAACAGAAGGAATATTAACGTTGTGACGAAGTGATGCGTTTTTTTCGGAATGTAAGCGCCTAAAATCTAGAAAAACATAAATAAATATACGTATATAAAACCACAAAAGTCCATATAAACTCAAGAGATATTTAATAATTAAATTTTAAGTTTTCCCAAACTATAGTCGTTAAGGTCCAAAGGCAATAAGAAAAATAAAAAACAGGAAAAAAACGTAGTAACGAGTTAGTGTAAAATAAAGGAAAGAAGACATTTACACAACAAAACCCCCAGTGTGTTTTATTTAACTTATTCTCCTCAAGTGAACATTTTACGACGGAACAATCGGTGAGTGCTGTGGGGAAGAAAGTAAACCTAGTATCCGTGACATGGTACAACACTTCTTTACCCCCACATGGTCATGAACTTCCGGGTACCTACGGGCAAACAAATAATAATAATAATCAACCTATAAATCGTGACTATAACAAAGGTTAATTGGAAGGAGCAACTTTTCACTATTCTGTCCTCGGTTACCGCTCATCAATTAGGTTCCTTTCTTAGACACAAAACTCAAAGCAAACTTCGTCAGAAAACGCCAGGAACAATCCACTACAATCGAGTTTGAAATTTATAAACACTCTTATTGTAATCAATCTATGGGAATGATGGAGAAATTCGTCTCCTGTTTGTTGCGCCAGATGTCACTAAACGGTGATTTATTTTCTTTTTATATATGATTCCTGTATCATTCGAATGAAAGAAAGTGTTTCATTTTTGTTTTTAAAAATTATGTAATTGGTTTGCGGGTTTAAGTCACATATCCGTGCCATTATTATTGTGGTCAATAATATTACTCGAGGCTCCTCGATAGTATAGTGGTTAGTATACCCGCCTGTCACGCGGGAGACCGGGGTTCGATTCCCCGTCGGGGAGCCTCTGGCGCAAGACTAATGACCTTGCCCAGAAAAAATAAATCATTATGGAAAATTTAACAAGCCTCAGGACTTGCTAAATAAGGCCAAGACCGGCTCCCGGTTGTAGTGTCGATGATGATGATGAATATTACTCGAACAATTTTCTGTCATTGAAAGGTTTATCCCTATATGTACTCTAATTCCGTTGGTTCTTTTATAAGTTAAACATCATCATCATCGGCACTAGAACCGGGATCCGGTCTTGGCCTTATTTAGCAACTCTCTCCACCGGTATCCGGTCCTTATCTGAGACTTGTTAAATTGTCCATAATAGTTTGTTTCTCCGGGCAGTGTTATTATCCTTGTGCCAACCTTTCTCAGGATATCGCTGAATGCATTGGTTCACCACTTGGCGGGTGCCGAAGTAGCTATCCAGGGGTGTCACTTGGAGACTGCATGTCAACTTGGATTGAACAGGGACAAGGATCGTCCTGGCCTTCGCCGGGTTGAAAGCAATCAGTGACTTTGCCCTGTATGTTCACTCCCACCCCCCCCTTTGTAAGTTAAACATGAGATATATTTAAAATTTATCCGAAAAGACACAGATGGATGTCATTTACAATTGAAATATTGGCTGTATAGTTTTAAGGTTCCATCATCGGTTTTAAGGAAGGTAAGTGTTTAAGATTGTTTAGAATGCTGGTCCCTTTAAGGTTCCATCATCGGTTTTAAGGAAGGTAAGTGTTTAAGATTCTTTTCTAAAAAATTTAGCGGTATTTGTGTTTATCCATCTTCGTGTTCTTTTCGACGTCATGTTTTCCCGTCTTCCGGCTTTTCTGATTTTTCAACAAAGGGTTTGAAACTAACACGATACTACTCAATTTAAAATTGTAATTTCCACGAGAAAGAAGATTCGACTTCTGTACAATATTGTGTAATTGAATTCAAGAAC
Organism: Microdon myrmicae; assembly: GCA_963931805.1. Lineage (NCBI taxonomy): Eukaryota > Metazoa > Arthropoda > Insecta > Diptera > Syrphidae > Microdon > Microdon myrmicae. The sequence continues at coordinate 167,866,817 of OZ007498.1, read as the reverse complement.
CGATCATTATTAAAATAGATTTCCGACAAAGTCGGGGTCTTAATATGGTCTATAGAAAAGTGAACTTCGGATTGGACATTTTCACTAAACTCAGTGTCCAAAAATTTTGTCAATACAATTTGTTCGCCTCAAAAGACAATGCCAACGACACATTGGCAATTGTTGAAATTGTAGTTACTGAAAGAAGCTCGGCCCCCAAAAATAAAACATTCTGATTTTTAATTTATAAATTACTCTTTAAACTACAAAGAATCAGGAACAGCATTCTAAAATCAGCAAAGTTCTCTAGTATGAAATAAACAAAACTTCTGATTTTTTCCAAACATGTCCTACATTGAAGATCCTTAAAAAACGACGACACTGGAGAATTTCTGTTAGCATTAACCCCCAAAATACATTAGATGACTCCTTATCGCTTAGATAAGCCTCGTTCGCCTTCTCCAGCCATTTGGCGAACCCAGATACATCCCCCGCCTGAAAGCCCTTTCCAATCACTCATCCGCTCTTTCTGATAAGAATCTGCAATTTATTGCTCCTATTCCATCACAAATTGTTTTCGGTTTTTGGTCGTTTGACTTTGACTTCTAATGTCAAAAAAAGACTAAACATAAAATGCAAAACAAAAAGTAAAAATCTAAAACTCCCTTACATGTGCCCATTCGTATCTTCACCGAATTTGCAATTCGATTTTCTTTGGTAGAGCAGAAAAGGACGTGATCTGACTTTAGGTTTATGCCACCAACAACGGGGGTATATGTAAGCTGGTTCTTTATCATTTCCACTACCACCAATTTTGTATCCTATGAGGATATTTTCTCAGCATGGGTTAACAGTCTATATATACATACTCACACATTTCACCCCATTCTCGGAATCTTTACCGGGGTTTTCGGCAACAAACCCATTAAGGGGGTTCAAGCATTCGGCATATTTGAAAGTATCTACAAGCTAAAGGAAAACATTCTGTGACACAAACTGTGTAGCGAATATCCTTTTTATGAAAAATGTCAGTCAAAAGCGAAACAATTTCCTACACGAATCCTTCTAATACGAACATACACACGCACATATATACCACCCCCTCACCCAAACGAGTTCATCTATTCAACATCACTAAAGCAAAAGACGCTCATCTGTGTGTAGATTTCATGGTGTGGAAAATTCAAAGAGTTTCTTTCGGAAATGGAAATGGCATCCTCCGGTTGTGGTGTGGGTATTCTTATCCACCCGCTGTCGTCTTTTAGTTTCAGTCCCATCTTGGTTGGTACACATCTAAAATGGCTGCATAGAAAGAGAATACCCATTCAAGCATAATTTTCGCAACGTACGCGTACCACATCAACCATTTTGAGAAAAAAAAGGATGTATGAGACTAACACACCCCACGTCAAGATCACAATCACTCATAAACACGATTCTGCTATCGAGTAGAATATAAATTCCATAGCGGCAGGTTGCCACCTTAGGCATCTCTCACACCAGAGTTCATCAGGCATTAACCTTTCAGCAATTAATCTATTATTTTGCTTCCGCTAGCAGTCAAATGCAAAAAAGGATACGACCAGCAGACAGAGACTGATTCGTGGAGGGGTACTTTCACCTTGACCCTGAAACACACATTTCTCGTTAGCGCGCTATTATCTCATCATCATCAACGTCATTATCATTATCCTTGGCATCGTCATTATCGTCGACGTTCACCCGTGGCACCAACAGAACAAGTGAAAGTGGGGTTGAAGGATAAAGTAATGAAAATGAGTAAGGAATACAAAAACAACATAAAAATAAAAGGAATAGAGACGAGCGGCACCAAAGAGCGTCTCTGCTTAATCCTTATTTAAACATTCAACAGACAAAATGAAGCAGGAGCATCCATCCTATGCAAGGATACCAGTCACATTTCGTTTTCTTCTTCTTCGTTTTTTTGTTTTTTGCTTTTTTTTGTGACCTTTCTTTCCGCTTCCTTTTGTTTTTCGTTTTTTGGTTTTACATTTTGTTTTCATCTGAGAAATGAAGAGATGCTGCAGAGAAATGCACATGAACTAGAAACTATAGTCACGTGAAAATGAACTTTTGCCTCCACATATCCTTAAAGCCGTCAACAGAATCATCGCCAAAGGGCGAGAGGTGATAATATAAAACATATGAAGCAAATAATGAGAGAGCAGTTCATGAAGAGACCTTTTACAGTCTACTACTATAGAAACTAGGACACATACTCATTGAACACTACATTAGTCTTGCGCGATATTCAAATGGGTCCATTGTGTGTTGTGAACGGGATGTGATACCAGGAGTCCTGGTAGATAATCAGTAGTCAGCAGGTGAGATGCTATCCACAAATTAAGACGAAATCTGTAACATTAATTTGACACTAGGCAGGATAACAGCCATAACGCGACGGTATCCCGATTCTATACATTTTTGATAATCCTTTAAAATTGGAAAACAATCCCTTTTGAAACAAAAAGACCTAATTCAACATGGCAAAGTATGTAAGTAGGAGAAATAGAATATTAACAACACAAACGTTAATCCTCGAAACTGTCAAATCCCCTGAGGCAGTGACCGAGTCCCTAAGGCAGCCACCACTAGAAATGTTATAAATAATAATTCTCAGGATCCAAAAATCCGACACCATTTCCATAACCTGCATTTAGGAAAGATCAATAAGTTGGTAGAGGGTTATCCAATGAGGACGATATATTTTTCAAATTAAATAAGATACAAAATGTTTACAATAAGAGGCAAACTTTTTTTTTAATTTTAAAGTACAACCTACGACAATTATATTTTGTCCAATACAGATTTGTTTGCCGAATCGAATTAGATGAATCTAATTTCGGCGACTTTAGCCAATAAATCAGGTACAGCACATTCATTATGGCATGGACCAACATTTCAAATATTCCTGGAAAAAAGGAAAATTTAAAGATGTTAATTCATTGTTTTTTTGGGAGGCCAAGTTGCAGTTCCATTTCTGTATATTACTGTTGTAGCAGGATATGAAATGAACAGGCGACTCCTCGTACGAAAGATATTATTTATTCAACGAAGCACTCGTGAACTTGGTTTTAACAAATATGTATTAGTCTGACGCGACAATATGAAAGAGAGGTATGTACCAAAAAGCCCACTCGGTCTGGCATAACTGTCAGGAGTAGAGTGAGTGCATTAAGGCCTGAATTCATTTGCCTTTTACTCGTAACGCCCAGTCCGGCGCTACAATCGCATAGAGCACGCAGCTTAGGGCGGATCTACAACACTCGCCCTCGATTGTAGTGCTAGGTCGACCCTCTGAAGAACCCCCGACGCCGATCAAATCCAGACACTTCCGATGTTTTTCTTTTGTCAATCCCTTCGTGAGGAAATCCGCGGGCATCTTATTCGAAGGAAGGTGCTTAATATCCGGTCAACCTTCGCGGAAGACATCTCTGACGAAATGGTGCCTGATGTCGATGTGTTCCGATCCCGCGTGAAACGTGTGATTCTGGGTCAGTAGTTGTGCCCCTCGGTGGTCATTCATCACCAGGACTCTTTCACACTCGGACAACTTGAGCTACGACAAGAATCCCTGTATGTATAGGGCTTCTCTCGCGGCTTCAGTTAATGCCATGTACTCCGCCTCGGTGGACGTAAGCGCGACGGTGCGCTGTTTCCTCGACTCCCAGCTGATGGCGGCACCGCTCAGGTTAGAGACGTATCCGGTATACGACCTTCGATCTACCGAGCACCCAGCCCAATCGGCGTCAACAAACCCTTCCAAGATGTTCATGCTCTTCGTGTACGTGATTCCGAAGTCGGCAGTCTCCTTCAGATATCTCAGGACGCATTTCGTCGCCTTCCAGTGTGCCTCGCCGTAACAAGTGTTGAATTGACTGAGACAACTGACAATATGCGAAATGTCCGGTCTTGTGACAATCGCCAAGTAATTCAGAGCTCCGACAAGCTCGCGATAAGGCCGTTTTCCTCCTGGTGATCCTTCTTCTTCAACGACCTTTCCGAGCCTCGAACCCGATTCAATGGGAGTACTGATGGTATTACAGTCCTCCACCCGAAATCGAGAGAGTAGTTCCCGAACGGAATTTGGTTGAGAGATGGTAATCTGATTTCTGCTCCTGGCGATTTCGATCCCCAAACAATAGCGAGCTGTTCCCAGATCTCTCGCCTCGAATTCCTGCAACAAACCTTTTCGGACGAAATCAAGATCCTTCTGGTCTCGATAGAATATCCAAATGACTTCAACGTAGACCACTATTATTAACGGCTCTCCCTATCGTTTGAGTCAATAAACGCGGTGTCATGTTTAATTCTTCGAGTTTCCCATTCAGTTTCTTATGCCATTGCCGGCCGGCCTGTTTAAGGCCGTACAAAGCCTTTTTCAAACGACAAACCTTTTCGCCACCCTGAAGTTGTTTCAGCGTTTCCTTGGCGCGGTTCTCGATATCGGATTTGCCTTGTGTCTCGACGATTTTCTTCAAACATCCTGCGAGTACATCGGGTAATTCCATCTATGTTTCCTCTTCGATCGTACAGTTTAGGTAGGCGGTCGTGATGTCCATCTGATACACCTTAAGGTAGCATACGCATGGATCCCAGGCGAGCGACAGGAGCGTAGGTATCGTGAAAATCGATCCCAGATCGCTGCGCGAACCCCCTCGCCACGAGTCGTGCTTTTCTTCTCTCGACCCTGCCGCCCGAGTCGTACTTGTTCCTGAGAACCATTCGACATCCGACCATGATACGATTCTTGGGTCGATTCACGACCAGCCATGTATCGTTCTTGATTAAGCATTTGACTTCTTCGACGATGGCGTCCAACCATTCTTCTTTGTCCGGTCCGTTCAACCCCTGCCGATACGGGACCTCCGAATGAAGACTGGCTAAATTTGCCTCCAGGCCGTCCGAGATGTACGACTCCTCGTCGTCGAGAGTTCGGTCGATCTCGTCCCCGCTCGATCCGCGAGGATCCACGTTTTCTTGCATGATTCGATACAATGTTTCCGGCGTCCGTGATCTTCGCGACCGAGACTTGATTAATACGCAGGTCGGGCACGTGCAGTGCGTTTTCCAGACGTATGAGCCGAGTCGTGTCTCCGTCAGATGCCACGATTTTTACGGTTCCTTTCGCTTTTAGGTCGGTGGAGCCATGATTTGCCAGATTAATCTTTATATTTCCAGCACTTCCGATTTGTTCAAATACGTCCTTGTCGTGGGATAAGTGTGATGTGCATCCACTATAGTAGTATGTTTATGGTCGTTCCAGCACACTTTTTGAGTGGTTCTGACACAGTTTTTCTATTTATAGACACGATGACTCATCACTGCCGAAAGCTCTACGTCAAGGTTGAGATATGTTTGATGGGTGGCGAAGGCTGTGTGTGGGAGTTATTCATGGTCAGCGGTTCTTATCAGTTGTAGTAATCGCTCCCCGTTTGAAAAAAACCGCCTGTTTGAAAAAACCGCCTGTTTGAAGAAACCGCCTGTTTGAAAAAAAAACCGCCAGAACATAGGAAACATGGAGCAAACAGGGCGTTTTTTTTTCAAACAGGCGGTTTCTTCAAACAGGCGGTTTTTTTCAAACAGGCGGTTTTTTTCAAACAGGGAGCGATTACTACAACTGATAAGAACCGCTGACCATGAATCACTCCCACACACAGCCTTCGCCACCCATCAAACATATTTCAACCTTGACGTAGAGCTTTCGGCTGTGATGAGTCACCGTGTCTATAAATAGAAAAACTGTGTCAGAACCGCTCAAAAAGTGTGCTGGAACGCCCATAAACATACTACTCACTATCGAGACACCACGTATCGTTTTTCTGAACGTTCCCTGCAAAGTAAGAATCTGCGTCTGTGTGGGAGGTTAGAAAGGAAATGTCTTCGCCGATGGCGGCTTTTTCTTTATTTTCGGGATGTGGTCGCGTTTCGTTCGGCCCTCTCCGGACAATTTATGGCCTTGTGACCGATTTGGCGACATCTATGGCATTTGTATTTGAATGGTCGGCCGGTACGTTGATCATCCGATTTATCGACGGACTTGTTCGACGCCTTGTTCGTAGTCCTTTTCCAATTCGGCGTTCCTTTTCTGGCGAACATTGCTTGCTCTTCGGCTTGGCTGCGTTGTCTTCTCGTCGCGCTTTCGTCGAGGATTTTAATTTTCAGATGTTCTGGCGAAGGTAACTCGTCTCTCGACTCGATGGCGCATCTGAAGTTCTCGTAGCTCTGCGGCAGACTGTGTAAAAGCATGATCGATTGTAATTCAATGCTTACTTGTACGGATAATTCGGACATTTTGTTGACCATATCGGAGAATTCGTCGACGTGTCGTTGTATATCTCCGCTTTCGTTGAGTCGATAATTGATTAGTTTCCAGAATGATGTCTTTTTCGCCGATCCTTTCGATTTCAAAATTGCTTCCAGTTTCAACCAAATCTAGTTTGCCTGAGTTCGGCGTCGCCAACAGCGAGATACAAATCGGCTTTCGTCTTTTCGTCCTCGTCTTTCCACGCTTGCAAGTTTTCGGCTGCTTCCGATTTCGGTTTTTCACCGCTTGCGTGAGCCCACGTTTTGTTTTTTGTCATGAGTGCCTGCATTCTTAGTCTCCAGGTATCATAATTTTCTCTGGTTAGCATTTGTATGCGCATTATGTTCGTAGCTTGACCGTCAATTTTGTTTGCGGTGAGGTTTTATTTCCGCGTGTATTTTCCACGTTGTCTTTTCGATTTCCAATTACGAATATTCAGACGATGTTTAAGCCTGGGCCCATAACCTGTTGTAGCAGGATATTAAATGAACAGGCGACTCCTCGTACGAAAGATATTATTTATACAACGAAGCACTCGTAAACTTGGTTTTAACAAATATGTATTAGTCTGACGCGGCAATATGAAAGAGACGCATGTAACAAAAACCGCACTCGGTCTGGCATAACTGTCAGGAGTAGAGCGAGCGCATTAAGTCGTGAATTCATTTGCCTTTTACTCGTAACGCCAGGCCCGGCGCTACAATCGCATAGAGCACGCAGCTTAGGGCGGATCCACAACAATTACAGTCTCAACAAACTTTTTGCCCAATAACTCCATAGTGGCATTGGTAAAATGTGGTGTTGCACCATCTTGTTGTTAAAACATGACTTGCGAATGAATTTAAACCCATTTTGGCCACAAAAGCGGTTAACACGTTTTGTTGACGCTCACAATTCAATCTTGCTGAGAATGTATTGTCATTAAGGTCGAAGACGACACCATCTCATAAACCACACCAAAAAATAGCTTTTTTAGGTGCAAAGGCATCCATTCTCATCAATATGTTTATTTGGTTTATTTTCACACCGCAAAGTACAATTTTGTTTGTTTGCAACCCTGTTTAACCAGGAATCAGCTCCATCTCGAAAGGTGATTTTTCTTAATTAGAACAATTATTTAAAAAAAGTTTTTGGACACTAACCAAACATTGCTGAAGCATGTAATTTGTCATGATGAATTGCCAAACTATACTAAGGATAAATAACAGCTAGTAACATCTCTAGCATTTTAAATATGACTGTCATGACATTTTAAAAACATATCGTCCCTGCTGGAAAACACATAACATAATGCTAAAAAATCCAATGCGTACTTGAGTACGTAATACAGTAATGCATTTCAGCTTCGCTGAAAGGTTGTATTCACGGGTCAACATACATTTATATACCAGTCCCATGCGCAGTATATCTGTGGCGGTTCTGTAAAGCATTCACCAAGAACTACCCATTCCCTTTCACCTGTCACCCACTTCCCAAACAAGTCTTTCTACTTACCTGCAAATGGGCAGCGTAAGCTCCCCTGCATATTCATACCTGAAAGGGAACCTACCCGATGGCATACATACATTCTGAACTTTTCTGGTTCATACTCCATGAACCAGTTCATCTCCTATCGGCTCAGCTTGTCTTCAATAACCGATAAACAAACGCTGGCCAGCGTATTGCGGAAACAGCTGCAATCGATATACCTATAATACATAATCGTATATCTTATCCTACCCTAAGGTCCGCTTTACTGCGACCAATTCCCAACCATTACCCAGCCATGCATTTGATTTGAGCATGAACGTGATCGTTTATTTACTCACGTTCATGTCCCATGAAGACCCATCATCCAACCCGAACAAACAATCCATAGCCACCGTCGTCGAGTTTTCTGTGAACTTAACGTCCAGGACCAATTTCCTCCATTCTGCTTCAGAGCCATTTGGCTAAAGTAAACAGATTCCCAATCTCTGGTCGAGCTGTTGACACCTGTAGATATTGCCTATATCGGTATTTCTCCGGAATCTTAAGCAAATACAATGACGACCCCTTTGTAACATAGGCACATCATGTACATTATGCGTGCCACCATTTGACCTGTGAAATAGCGTTTTTGTTGACTTTGAAACAAAAATCTATTTCGTTCCCTGGCATACATCATCAACGATGTATGGGTACATCGCCGCAGCCCCTGTTGATCGTGCATTTGTGTAATCAGGTGTCCGTCGATCATCGTCTTCATCGCAGGGCATCGAACCTGCCCTACACAGCTATGGGAATTATCATATATACCCTTTTTACGCGATCACCATTGGCTACAGTCAAGTGGATCCGTTTTGCTCCTCTTCTATCGATGCAATTCACGGCCATTGAATCTGATGGGTGTGAGTTGCATCGAGGAGTCAGATTTCTTTTCTCGCACACGCACCACGCGCCGGGAGTAAAAATCCAAACACCGAGGCGTACTGGAGTTCCTAACGTAGAGCCAAGCGCGTGAATGTTAATCAAAGTCGAGTTTCAAAACGTGTGCGGTTTGTCTTAGCCTGTTTACCCTGATTCGAGTGCGTAATTATTCAATTAGTCAGTGTGCATACGGTGTGTACGATAATGAAAAAGACTTGCAGACGTGATGTAAAGTGTGAAACTTAATATACATATTTATCAAAAAAGGAAATCGCATACCAACGATGCCTGCAGCCCCTAATACCAATTCCCTTTCATCGGTTATCAACCGATCAAGGAATTTGGGCGTGGATACGATCATTGTTTAGACAATCTTACCCATGTCATGCCCTATGATGACCTCATCCGACTGTTAACACTTCCACCGACAACTAACAAAAGAAAACTATTCACCACGGAAAAGGAAATGAATCGCACTGGTTTGGTGTACAATGTTTTATTGTTTATCTGAACTATTCGATGAAAAGTAAAGCATTTGAATTTACTTTAACACTGGTACAGACACATCCTCGGAATACTTTTTGACTATCTAATTGTACAATTAAACGGCAGCAGGTAAGGTAATCAGGTCGACACACACGATCCGAAACCAACTTACTATAAACTAGGGGGTTTAAAATCCGTGACTCCGGGGATGTAGGCCTCCCCGACGGTATGGGGAGCGGAAGACAAACCGTCTGAATCGGCGGTTGAAATAAGACTCCAGGATTCAATCCTCGTTTGGGGTGAGTTTGGTGGTGTGGTGAAAATTCTGACCAGTGACCAATGGAAAGCGATTTCAGGGACGCGGTGGTGTATGTGTGTGTTCGTACACATCACCGTGTTCATCGATGCGTTTTGCCTGAAACGAGGAAAAAAAGAACAATGCTGAAACGACCTATGGCATCTTTCGGTAATGAGGGTCAGCTGTCTAAAAAGCAGCCACTCATTAGATGCTAAAAGGGATTGCGATATTTCATACAATGGAGATCGTATATCGTCTCTCTGCCGACTGGGAGAATCGGATTCTTTTGTTTTGCATATGTTTATGCTATTGAATCCGCTCTGACGGCGAAACTTGGCGTCGGTGATTGTTTGAAAATTCAAACAAACCAATATTTCCGCGAGAAGTGGTTGCAATTGAATCCATAGTTGCAAGTCTTCGGAAAGTAATTTAGATGGGTACATAATGCCGGTTGCATGGCATCTATGGCGACGGCTGGATCGAATTATAGTATGAATATCTACACTAATTGGAAATTCGGTTTTTGGGTCGCTAATGCAGAGATGCTTGGTAATGTATGAACGCCCTTGTAGATACAATTGTTTTTAGGAATTCTATGTAATGCTTGTATGCATTAATGTCCTTGGAGAAGGAAATATTTTCAGGTGCCAATGTGATTGCATTGGCGGGAGACAATGGGAGTTAAGTTGCGGATATGGGCGGTTTTTCAGGTAAGTGTGCCGTGTGGTTTGATGGAACCGCCACAAGTCATCTTGGACCCCTCCCATTCATTTATACTATTAACGATTTAGAGCACAATAGGAAGAACTCCTTCATCTCTCTATACGTGGACGACACTAAACTCTTCAGGACGATCCGCTCTTCTCTCGACTCCTCACTTCTCTAAATAGATCTCGACTTTCAACTTGATGGCAAACAACTGCCTGGAACTAGGTATTGCCAAATGTCACTCAATCACCTTCCGCAGTTTTTAACTTAATTGAAATTTCTGCAAAAAGTTATTATATCATACAAGTGAAAATCGCTTATGAAAAGAAAAATCAAACCTCTGGCGTATTTTTGGTCATACACATGGCAACGTTCATGCCTGTTCTATCGGCTCAGAGTGCATTGCACCAATATACTGCAAGGTCTAGTTTGATGCTATAATTTTAGGTCCGTGTTCCCCATATGTATAGAAAGATTTTTAGGATCGACTGGACCAGATTCCCCCCATAATAGCAAGTAAGTTGTAGCGTCCGATGGGGGTAAATTACTTTGTATTTTTTCTTCGACGAATTTATTGATTGAAATAATTGGACTTATGTTTATTTAGTCAAAATTGAGAGAGCAGCTATCGTTAACATTGTTAATTAATTACAAGTTGTTTCAGTGAAATTGATTGTGGCGAAAAGACCCTTTACGAACTCTTTTAACACGATTGTAAACGCCTAAAATTTATATTTTATATTTGTGGAAAACGAAGACCCAGAGATCAAATGAAGAACCATTTATTGTCTTCGATGGTAAACGATTAAAATACGCGAAATGTCTGCTGTTTTACAAGCTAAACATGATGATGCAAACTACCCTTGTAACACGAAATGTAAATCACGTATCTCTGAACACGTATGTAAATTGTATCCTGGGCAATGAAGATATATCGAGTCGCGTAACCTGAAAATCTGAGCCTTAATTAGGATTAGTATATCGGGCTCAATGTTTGTAATTATTAGTGAGCGTCGTTTCCACTCATACTAGTGAAACCGAATTCACTTACACAAAGTGGTTCAAAATTAATCATCCAAGTTTGTTTTTGAATTACTTTTTTACTAAATAAAAAAAAAATTATTTTGAGTGATGGAAATCTTTATATGAACTGTGGGGGGTTTAGTTAGGAGGTGCCGACGTACGGCGCAGGTTCACTATTACCCACCGATGATTTTCGCACAAAAATTGTCTTCCCAAAAGGAAACCGAACACCGAATGAAAAGACGAATAAAAGGCACCTAATGATTTCGATGTTAATGTTCTTTATTTGTCCTTGGTGATTTTTATATTGTACATTCGTTTTAACACTCAACATTGAGAAGCTAAATTTAAAGGGTGTTCGTATCATCAAACCACTGATTAAATATCGGTGAAACGCTTTCCTGACTTGTCTATTTCAGATTCCGCAAACATTTAAAACTGCCTTTGCTGCTATGCTGTTATTTAAGCACTAATAATTCGCGCGGACTTCTCCTCGACTCGACTGCGTTTGGACCGGGTGGCGGTTGGGTATTGACTGGGGCACTTGCAAGAACGATGTGCGCTCGGTGGCGATTGTGATTAGACTGACTAATTATTGGAAGGAAAAAGTCCATCGCGTCGTGGCAGTGGAGTCATCGGTAAAATAAACTCACTGTCACTTACGAGGAATTTCGAGAAAAGTTGCTATGCTTGCATAGGAATTCAGTTCCAGCGAATCCTCGTCGTATAAGCTGAGTTGGATTCGTTGGTTGTGTATACCAGGAAATTGGCATAGCCAAGTATGATCAAGGGTCTTGATCGTTGTGATTGTTTAGTGGAAAATTAGCTGTCGCTTGGTTGCAGATGAGAAGTATGATTTAAGGAGGAAATGAAGTGGTTTTCGGGGGATATTGGAATTGATTGGGTGCAAGCAAGGAAAATCGTTTAGATAAGATATTAACCGAAGTAATTTCGGGGAAATGTATGTGGCACGGTATAGTTGGTGGTGATGATTAATATTCCGTTGTAAATTGGAATATGCGTTCGTTACAGAATATGGTTTCGGGGGAAATTAGAATTGCTTGGTCGTAAGCAAGGGAATATGGTTTAGATGAAGAATTGACCGAAGCAATTTTGGGAAAATGTTTGCGGGGATGATTTAGAATATATTCTGTTGAATTGTATTCTGTCGCGGGTTGAGGAGTGTGTTTATTGCGAAGTTTGGGCTGTATGCTATTGCGGATTTTGCACGGGGAGTTGGGTTAAGGTTGGTGAGAATTGTGGGTTGATTCTCCGTGTGATATAGAGAACCCCCACAGAACCTTTATAATTTTCCCTGGTAAGTGCAAAAGATAATATCTGTCAAGTGGCTTCCGCCAGTGTTGAAACACATTTGTACCCGTTTTATCGCACTTTCCATGCCTTTTCGCAAGATTTCCGGTGATAACTGTTCGCATTCTTGTCGAATATTCTCCTTAAGGGCTGTGATTGTCTGCAGCTTGTTGCCTTAAGCCCGCGACTTCAAGTAACCCCAAAGAAAGAAGCCTGGGATGGTTAAATCGGGCGATCTTGCTGGGCATGCCAAATCGCCAAACCAGAGATTACGTGACCAGGAAACGCTTCCTTCATAATATCCACTGCGGCTCGTGCTGTGTGTGCGGTTGCATCATCTTGTTGAAATCACATGTTCACCAAGCCCCGCTCATCCAATTCCGGGAGTAAGGTTCGCCAGTAACAGTGACCGTATTGCCGATGGCGTCCTCAAAAAAATACGTCCCAATCACTCCTCCCGCGTGCACGCCGCACCACACAGTGGATTTGAGAGGAATGGCTTTTCTGTGCATAACACGCAGATTTTCAGTGCCCCAGAAATGAAGATTTTGCTTATTGACGCAACCGCTTAAGTGGTTCGTCCTCAAAAAATTCGACATAATTATTCCACGCTCTTGGGGAGTATAGCGCTCCATTGTTTGTCTGTTTGTATACTGCAGCTGTCTAGTTCACAAATTTCAAATATGATTGACGTACGACGCCATTTGCAAAAATTATAACATCTTCCGATAGGGTGACTTTTGCGCCACGCTATATAACAAAATCTCTTTATAGTTGAATGTTGGCAATGTTTCGCGAGCGGGCTCAATATCACGGAGACGAATCGTTTATCATTTGGTTTTAGAAACTATCCGTTCCTGCTGTAATAGTCCACCTGAGATTCGAATGGTGGAGCGACTTACCACTGGCATTTCTTACCTCAGAGTGTACCATCATCTTATTTTCGCAGCTTTAGTCGGGCCATCCGCTAACGTTCGAAACATAGTCAAAGAAATTCTCCAACCATATCGTGAAACCTATAGCGTGGCATGGTGGTACCTCCAGAATTAGAACTATCTACCTGCTGCAAACTTTTCGACCGATCCATTAAGAAGCAGCGTAAGCTAACCAAGAATTTCTCCCGATTATATCATGGGTTCTATAGTTTAATGTGGTGAAATCCACCGTACTGAGCGTTGGAGTCCAACCTACCACCCAATCTTTTGTCACGCCAGCGGTACACCCAAAACCTTTCATCCCCAATCACTTAATGATGGAGACGACACCCAAAAGTAACTATTCGGGGGTGGCAGGTTTTGTGTGTAACATGAGTATATTGTAAAGCCCTACGCACAAGACATAAGACGCTCCAATAGCTGACTCCTGTTTTTGTTAAATCTTAATCTACTTACCACTAATTTTGTTTTAGTATGCAAATCTTAATATTTTACACAGACACAACATAATCAAGCTGTCAATGAGATGGAGGCCGCGTTTTTTACGGTAGATCAAAAAACGAATCACCTAAACATGTGAAAATAGTGTTTGAATAAGTTTAAACGCCTTCCTACTGAATTTTTACAAAGGTATGTGACAAATGGCTCCTCGATAGTATAGTGGTTAGTATACCCTCCTGTCACGCGGGAGACCGGGGTTCGATTCCCCGTCGGGGAGCCTCTGGCGCAAGACTAATGACCTTGCCCGGAAAAAACAAATCATTATGGAAAATTTAACAAGTCTCAGGACTTGTTAAATAAGGCCAAGACCCGCTCCCGGTTGTAGTGTCGATGATGATGATGATGTGACAAATGCTAAAACCCAGATACAGTATTATATTCTGGCAATCAAAAATGAAAACAATTTAAGTGCTCCAAAAATGTGGAAAGCTAATAGCTACCGTTCTTTTTAAGATTCTCCTAGTATAGTCTATATATAGTATTCGGAAAATGGGAAGCTTATAACAGAGTGTCATCAAATTAATAACAGAGTATCATTAGACCGACTTGGAAAAGAAATTCCAGTTGGTCAAAAATGTTATTCAAATATCATTGACTTATCGAACATCCTGTATCCTAGGTTTTGACATTACTCCCTCGCTTAATAATTGCCATGTTGGCGCAAGGCCCGTAAAAATAAATTATTATGGAAAATTTAACAAGCCTAGAGACTTGCTAAATAAGGCCAAGACCGGATCCCGGTTGTAGTTCCGATGATGATGTTGAATAATTGCCACTTAACAGTTTCTAAATTTTAAACAATGTTGGCGAATCTGTGAGATCGCGTTACAAATTAGTCTCTGGCCATAGTGTGGTTCAGTATTTCGAGGCTTCCCTAACTTTGCTCCTAACTCAACACCCATATCTGCATAATAATGCTAAGTAAATTCTTAAAAAGGTATCATAGTCCCTATGCAGGATCGCGCTGGCGAAAATATGCAAACGATTTTCATGTGAAACAAAAGGCAGAAGGCATCCTTTTTGCAAAACGAATACACCAACATCGTTCGATTTCAGCCATTTAATGGTTGCAAACCGGCACATGGTGTTACTGAAGGGGAAATTCTGACCAATGCGCATGCTCTTGTTGCTGTGCTTCCTTCACTAACACAAGCAAAATTTGATAGGAATAACAACAAAGATTTTCAAGAGAGGGATGGTTGGCTAAGTGAATGAAAATTTTCATCAAGTGAGCAGCATCAACAACAACAATAGCAAGACTATTTGTAGGGCAAGGATATGTTTTTTCTTTTTATCCTTTTCCTTTATTTTTTGCTAGGGTTCTTGTTTTTGTAAGCTCTTGGTTCCTTCGTTATGTAGTGTTAATTGCAGTGATTCTCTCTGCTAAATACCAACATCCTGGTAATTTTGTTACACCATCTCTGGCAGGATACCAGGCCGCAGTTCATTTTCATTTCCATTCATTTGCAATTTGTTTTTGAAGAGTGTGCCGGCAGTTAGATAGTTTCTTGGCTTGTAAGGACTCTCGTGTAGTTATGTGTGGAGCTGTAGATTAATTATCTTTAAATTAGTGAATTTTTGGTGCAATATAAAGTAATGAAAGTGTCGAAGACGTGTTGTGTTCAATAGGTAGAGCGTCATCCATAAATAGTCGGTTTCAATGGATAACGTTATGAAAGGATATTGCTTCTGTAAATTGAACTGTGCTGCCATTTTGTGTATTACAGTGAAAATAGATTTTTTCAGAGGCTATAAGAAAAGCTGAAGGACGAGAAACAACAACAACATTAGAAAAATGAGGGAAAATAAGGAAAAAGGAAACGAAAAACCGAACTGAAAGGGAATAACAACGAAGGCATCCATCAAATTGATGGATAAATATATGTAAATTATAATGTGTATCCTTGCTGGGAGTGGGAACGAGAGATTAGGAAAAGGAAGCCATGGTGTCGTGGCCGTGCATGCAAATCCGTTTACATACAGCTGTACAGCTTCAGTGAGTACCCGAGATCCAATATTCTGTGTGTGCTTTGTGTGTATTTAATGTGGTAAAGGAATTGAGAACTATGTATCTAGTGGAATGTCGTACAAGACAAGAAACGGCATCACTAGTGCTTCGGTGGAGTGGGCTCCCGACTGCTAAAAGGATATTTGCCACAAATTTCTTCCCTTTTCTTCAATTTTCTAAGCGAAAAAAAAAAAACAGAACAATAAAAATATCTTTATTCGGTTAAAGATGAGATGTAACGAAGAGCAGGTTGAGAAAACACCCAGCATTTCGTTTCTCTTGTCTTTCCTTCTTTGCGACCTCCTTAAATCATCTATCTACCTCATTGGCATCCTTTTTGCAAATACCTCAAGTGTATGAATATATCCATCTATGTATGGTACATACAGTGTCACACATCCCCCAGGGACAAGTTTCTATGGGAGACATTTTTGAATCGTAATTTTTATTTTTACAAAATAATAACAATATAACAGAAAATAAATAAAGGGAAAAATGCCGGGAACGGTCGACAACCAAAACAAAAAGGGAAAAAACGAGCACTATTTCAGACACTCTACTCACTTTGTTGCCTTGCAAGAGAAGTGGATGGCGGGGGGCGGTAACTGATACCCACCCCTTTCGAATCGATATGGAATGATTGATGGATTTCAAGGATCTGTCGTCTGTGTGGGGCCTGACATTCGAACGGTTCTTCTTCCCCAAGAAATGTGTTCAAATGAAAATTGAAAGACAATATATTATCCTGTATATTGAAGTGAGGCCATCCTCACTCCATCTAATTTGTATTTTCCCTACTTCAAGCTTGACGGAAGGGGTGATACAGAAGTATAACAATAAGAGCACTGTGTGGCGGTTGGGACGTATTGAAATCTAAGAAGAATGATTGTGTGTCAAATAAATTGGATAAAATATGAAATTGAAAAATGTTACGACATTGTTACAAGACCTTTCGAAGGAAATGGTTGAGCACCAAGATGCACTGTATGTTTTCCTATGTCCTTTACCACTTTACTAAAGGACATTAAATGAACTGTGGATTAAGAATGTAACTTTATGATAAATGATGTTGAGGAATATTTCGACAAGTAATTGTCTATTAACCACAGATAGTAGTCATGGTTGAAAGTACGAGTATTTATTAAGTTTGAATGGCAAAATCCGGCAACCGCAATCGATTGTAAAGGATCTGAGAAGTATGTATGACTGCCTTTCGCGTTGTAATATACCAATGACATTTTTTTCTGCCATTTTACAACAAATCATATTCAGATTGCTTTTTATACCCTTTTTACCATCACTAACTCTTCTGTGTTTATCGTCCGGCAACATTTTAAAATCATATACCATACTGTTCATCACACTTTTATTATAAACGTACTAAGGGGTCACTACTGGCGCAAGGCTAATAACCTTGTCCGGAAAGCTTGCTAAATAAGGCCAAGACCGGTTGTAGTGTCGATGATGATGATGATGACGGGGTCATTAAGAATAAAACTTTTTGGATCCCATCTGCTCATGTATCGCTACATAACGTTGGCATAACTCCCCACGAGACCATTACGTAACATTTGAAACGTATTTGTAAAATTTAAAATATTTGAGCAAACTAATTTTAATATATCGTGTTTCCAACTTCGTTATTGTAGTGGAATATTGCGGCGTAACCGAGTTAGCGAGGTCAACACTATCGCGCTTCCACCGACCAATAAATAGAATACATAGGAACACTGTGCTACCGAAAAAATGTTTTACTCTGTAGTATTTTTCCATTAAAATTTTACTGCTAAAAAAGTGTTTATTTATTCATTCTATCGTTTCTGTTACAGCAGGAGAACTAACCGCACGTACACAGATTCGAAATGATATTTAATTAGTACCCCAACGGTCGCCTGCTCGATAATAAAAAAATATTAATACGTACAATTTTTTTGTTACGTGACACAGATAAGCTAGGAACGATTAAATCAACAACAGAAGGACGGTCGCTGCTATCGGCTGGATAATATAAGGTGTGTTCGAAAAAATAATAGAAGCTTTTTTTTTAAGTATCTTTATTTATTAATTAATATTTATGAATTCATTAGTTTTTTCCCATTCAAAGAAATCCCGCTGAGATATAAATACATGTAGTAGGATGTATTTTTAATCTTGGAAGCATTTCTGAAATATCAGGTGTATCGTTTTTTTTAGTAAAGTAAAAGTAAAAAAAAAATTAAAAAACATTTTATTCGAAGTATTGCCCATTGCTTTCTACACATTTCGACCACCTTTCTGGCAGTTTGTGGACACCACGCCAATAAAACCGGCCGTCTTTTGAGGCAAACCATTCGGCGACCCAATTTTCGTCTTCTTCGTAGGAATTGAAATGCTGCTAAGCCAATGCGTGTCCCATTGATGAAAAAAAAAATGGTAGTCGGAAGGAGCCAAGTCTGGTGAAAATGGCGGGTGGGGTAACACTGTACGAGTACGTGGTCGGGGCGCTTGCATGGAGGCTGGGTTCTACCACGTCCCCACAAATTGTTCACTAGATGCACCACAGAGAAGACGGTTAGGCGGATGATCAACAAGCGAAGCGGACACAGTACAAGAATAAAATACACTGATATGGTTATTTGTTACTGACTTTATTGTTTGTGAATTTAGTTTATACGACGTTATTTATTTTATCCTGATTCGATACAATTGACGATAAACTATACTGTTGAATTTGTCGTAACGAATGTTCTTCTTTCATGTGTTCTATTTTAAATAAAATTGTTTTTAAGTACTCCAAAACACTCCACTAACTTTCACTTCGACTATTATTCGCGTCACCGTGCACACTGGTGACGCGGCACTCGACCAGCGTGGTTAACGGATGGAATTTGACTCAACGAATCAAGCTTCGTTTGGGGTGAGTTTGTGGTGTGGTGGTAGATATCCTCTCCACTAAGGATATCGTTTTTACCTACCACCAGAGAAACGTAAAATCTCTCTTGGTGGAATAGGAAACCAGATCTTGTAATGAAGGTCATGGTTGTGTGTGTGAGATCGTTCAGATCTGTGTTGTTTACACGTGCTCGAAGGCACACATGCGGTAAAGACAAAAGGGAGAAATGACCGAATGCCCCGTTGGTAATGCGGGTCATTGTTTACGCGATGCGTCGTCGCTATTATGGACGTTGGGAAAAAAGGTACTAATGGGATTTGTGGCCGAACGAATCCCTTGCATGCCTTTGTATATGCCGGGTAATTAGTTACGACAGGGAAAGAAATTGAAGATTATTTGTTAGTGGGAAAACAAACGATGAGTTGGATCTTATGCCTGTTTACATGCGTAGAAATATGGTTTATGGCATCTGTAAAAACAAGCTGTCCGACATAGGATTTTAACACAGACAAAGGGTGCCGACTGGGTTGGGATTCATGATACCATATGCACTTTAAAGAATTATTTCTAGGAATTTTACATAATGCGTTGTATGCATTAAATGTCCTTGTAAAAGGAAATGTCTTCAGGTGCCAATGCAAATGCATTGGCGGGAAACAATGGGAGTTGGGTTGTAGTAATGGTGGTTCTGTCTGATAATGTTAAGAAAGAAATCTTACGGAGAATTGTATGCGAAGAGATGCATGAAAAGGTAAGTTTTTTTTTCCAGGGGCTTTTTAGATCACAGATTTGATCTCTTTAATGCGTGGAGCATTTAAGATGCTAATGCGATTGCATTAATGAAATTAGTAGATTGGGTGAAAGGTATGAGGGTTTTTCAGGAAAGCGCGGGGTTTGGAGGAACCGCCACAACACTTCCCAGTCGAGAGCTTTTATTGTTTCTTTGACGGGTTTTGCTGTATGACTCGGAGTATTATTGTGGCGGTTCTGCCAAACCCCGCTGACTACTTACCTAAAAACCCCCATTATTACACCCCAATCTACATCGGTTTCTGCTAACACATCAGTATTAGCACCTGTAAATGCTTCACGCATTATATAGATCAAATCCATAATCTTGAAAAGTCCCTGTAAAAGAATTCTTACCTTTTCTTGCATCTTTTCGCATAAATTACCTGAAAAAGATTTAATTGGTTCATATATAATACAACCGCATATCAGGAAATATTACCCTTGCGTCGCCTATTCCCGGCTTCGCCATGTGTACGATAAATTTCTTTATGTACACATTAGCCGGCGACCTTTTTCTCCCAGCAATAAAATTCTCTGCCTCGCACAATGTGCAAACCAAAGCAAATACGCGTTCCGCGTCTCTTGGCATCAATTGAATTCAAAGCATAAACAATGCAAGGATAGAATCCGTTAGCTACAAACGAATTTCCCTGCATATACAAATGCAAGCAATGGATTTGTTTCGTCCACCAACCAATTAGCACATTTTAACATCGGATCGTCGTCTCTTTGTTTAGCCGCACATGTTCCAACAAAGATCGCATTAGCATCCGACGATTTCGGTTTTATTTGCTTTACCGAAATCGTATGCTAGGAATGCACTTTATGCCTCTTTCTTTGTTCCAGGCACACACACCACTGCACTGAAAGAGTGCATCTCTGTGGCGGCCACACCCTTTAGAGAAAATTTTCTCTTTCTCCTCCATATCTCACCCTTAATTGAGGATGGAATTCAAGTCAGAGTTCTATCCTCGAGGAGTCCTATTACAGTCGCCGTCCGAGCAGGTCATGTGTCACTTCCGCCCCTCGTCGCGCGCCGAGGGTGCATATATAACCTACTTCATAATTAGTAGTTTTTACCAAGTCGTGTGGCAGTACGTTGTGCTAACCAAACGAAATATCATAAACTCCTTATATCGTAACAAAAGTAATATAAATATAGTTTGTTTCCAATAAAATAAACCAAAAATAAAACAGTGCGTTTCTTTTCCTGTGTTGCAGTTTCCACCAATATGTTGCATCGTACTTTTCGTTTCTGGGCGTCTATTGTTGTCAGTGTTTTTGGTGATCGTGATTGTTATTTTCGGCGGACTTTCTAACAATCGCGAAATTGTATCGGTGGAACAAGTTATGATGGTGGAAGAAGGCAATCTCATGCCCTTGTTAGGTACATACTTCTTCCCAACATTATCATGCAACAAAATTACCTTTCCGTGTCTTGTGACCCATCCCGGTCGGTTTTGGATGAATACATGGTTCAAAATGATCATTTGTTGTCGGTAGCGTTTCGCATCAACAGTTTCGCCAGGTTTTAGAAGTTCATGATACACCACCCGCCTCTGGTACCACCAAACACAGAGCATTGTTTTTTTCCCGAACCGATCAGGCTTTGCAGTCGATGTTGACGCTTCTCCTGGATGTATCCATGATTTTTTGCGTTTACGATTTTTAAAATAAATCCATTTTTCATCACCAGGCACAATTCGATGCAATACTGATTTCTTTTCGTGTCGTAGAAGCAACGTTTCACACGTGTTTCGCCTTTCCATCTGCCTGTCATTCAATTCATGTGGCACCTAGTTTCCACACTTTTGGAGCTCTCCCATAGCTTTTAAACGCTCAGAAATTGTTTGTTGTGCAACATTTAACATTTGTGCTATTTGTTTTTGACTTAGAGTGTCATCTTGATCCAATATTGCTTGCAATTCGGCGATTTCAAACTTTTTTGGTGGTCTTCCACGTTCTCCATTTCGGACATCAAAATCATTATCTCTGAACCGCTTAAACCATCTTTTGCATGTTGCTTCCGATAGAGCATGATCACCACAAGCCTCGACAAGCATTCGATGTGACTCTGCAGCACTTTTCTTCAAATGAAAACAAAAAAACCCCTGCCTGCAAACCATGCAATGGGCATCGTGACGCGTAACACACTGGATTAGGGGTGGTAGATCTTTGTGTGTTACTCCTCGCTAGTCTGTCTGACATGGGTGGCCCTACTGGAAGCGTATGCTTTCGTCAGCATAGCCCGAGTGATTCATTGTAGTTTAAGCCCCCGCACCAGGTCAAGGTTTCTACCTAGCGGAGGACTTTAACTCATGATAGTCTTCGATAATTTCGTATGCTATGATATACTTCCCATTGCTCTTTCTTTTAATTTTAAAATTACTATAGGCTTATTTACTTAATTGGATAATGCCTCTTCTAGGTTTCTCGCTGGTGATGGCGTAAGGCACTATTGCAGTTGAGGTTATTAGCCTTCAAATCGTCCTTTGTGAAGGAGTCGAACAACGAACCCTCTTTTTGGTGTTTAGAGTATGTGGAATTGCTTAAAAAATCCACCACTAGGCGATCCTGATCGCGCATTCACTAATATAAAATAGTTGAACCCCGTGCCTATAGTTCCTCGCGTTCGGGGTATTTGACTACAAATCCATATTCATAGTGAGTTATAATATTTTGTACATTTATCCTCATCTCAATGAAGAATTTGTTAAAGCTTCAAAAGGAGTTGGTATTGATGTCCATAAACCTGGAGATGTCATGAGAAGATCAGTAAATTAGGATTTAACATTTATAAGTAGGAACTTAAGCGTTTTTTTATCTAGCAAGTAAAACAAAAATCTAAAGGGTAATAGAAAATGTTTATAAATAGCAGTGTAGATCATGGGATTCGAAAAACATCTAAAATACTACAAGCAAGTTTTGTAGACGTTTTAGAGTGAATTTTTGCAATAAATTGTCAAAGTTCATAGAAATTTTTGATGGGGATTTTAAACAAGTTTTTCTATAATTAAGTTTACATACATCAATCGGCGGAAACTATGACATTAAGTGGTAATAACGATTTACGAGACTTAACATGATTGTAAACATTACATTACAGGAAATCCAAGTCTATCCGGAGTTGTGTGAGTATTTATACTTCGAAATATAATCGTTACGACCCACAATAGCATCTCTTTCCATTTCATACTCACATGTATGCTAGGATACATTTTTCTATTTTCTAGAGACTCCTATCGATTATGTAATAGCTAGTGTCGTATATCCTCCAATAAAGTGGAAAATATACTGCCATCTATGTTATACTCACTCTCGGATAAGTGTTCATTTTATAATCCTATCATAATGTGAAATTAGTCTGATTGACACTCCTTGATGCGGAGGCCACCACACGGTATTTTTAGCTTCCCCATTTTTATTATTACTTTGCTTCCAGAGTTCTCGTACCTGAATGTCCTCATATTAGTGTTTATATCGGCAATTTGGACACTTATATGCCATTCGTATCACTTGACAACAAATCACAACCAGTTGGCCGCCTACGAAAAGACCATCCTGGATATGCACTTCGTACAAATTGCATTCCACATCGAGTTCTCTAATTAATTTTCTTTTAATTTTCATGTAATAACAATAAATATTTTAGTATGCATCTCAGTATTACTTCCTCCTAATATCCCGACTGGGGAAAGGTTGTCCGTGGAAAAAATCCCGATTTATATGGGCAGCAGTCGTCTGGGTTACTGACAACAAATATTAACCGGAGGATTCAGGATTCATCAAATTGAAACCTCTCGGGATAAGAACACTCCTTGGATGAGCAGACTGAATCTTCTCGCTAACAGATGACTTACACTGGTTATACTGGTCTGTTGTTTATTACTAATGTACCTTGTATTTAACAGAGGTTACAAACGACGTTAACGTTATAAGCAGTGGATATTAAACGTGACACAAGCGTTCTTGAATTCTATCTTTAGCTGGTACTAAGCATTATAATATTTTTTGTGCGGACTGTAGATAACCGGAAATCTATTGAGTGTTTATTGAATGTGTAAATTGAAAAATTGTAATTAGTGAGGAGGAGAGAATATTTATGGGATTTTAAAGGGCTAATCTCAGAGTTCGACTCCGGGGTGACTAGATTAAAGGAGGCTATTTTTAGAAAACATCCCATTTACTTTGTCGTATGGCTGGGCTGCTATAAAAACATTGTTACAGCACACTGTGATGATAAACGTTAATATTGCATGTCTCGCTAAGTGCCATGTCCCAAGATTTCAGTTTACACTCAAGCTCTAAGTGAGGTTAGCTACTTTCATTAGATACTAACAATTAGGTGTCACAGAAGTTTCACAGCAGGAACTTTTTTTATATCGAAAAAAAAAACATCCTGTTTTGCAGTAGCATTAATATGGACAACCAATGGATTACTCAACAGTAAAATTGTTGGGGTCGTTAAAGTAATTAAATTCTACTTTAACTACCGGCGTCAAATTTTAATTGCAGATTAGTTTCAATAAAGGATCCAGAGAAGATTGTTCATTGCTTGCATATCGGTTTATTAGTCCCTCTGCCTCTTGATAAGTCTTTGAAAAAGGAGGAGGTTTATGAATAACCTCGCAGTTGCGATTAGCTGAAGAGCAACTAAAATTCTCTTATGTTTGGGGTCTCCTGTCAGCATTCTTGTTCATTATTGTAGGATCTAAATGGGAAGTAGCAGAAAATAGAAAATATGTCAGTGCGAATATTATGATCAAATTGTAAAATTAAGTACCCTCAGAACACTAGGCATCAGTGTATTAAAACCAATGAACAAATCACAATTTCGCCTCTTCTTTAATTCGCACATGGGGAAGGAAAAAGATCAACAGTAAAAATAACGACCCATATTTGGATGCTATCGTCGGTCAAATTGTGGGTAATATCTTCATTCCTTATAATGCGTGATTAAGCAAAAACGATCTCCATTTGATCGCGTAAATAATTAATTTTATATTTCGAATGCTATGTGGGATGCGCGAAAATTAAGGAAAGAGTCCTTATATACGTAATGGACACCAAGCCACGACATCGGCGACAAGAAAACGTTTCCGATGTTTGCCTCTTGAAACTCAACTTATGGTCGATCACGAACTAGAGTAAGTTCCTTTGAAGTACAACTTGGACGCCGCTTGCGAATGATTCTACTGCAAATGATCATATGATTATATCGTGATTTCTCAACCAAAAGCCTTTTCTCTATGTAGAGTTTCTAAAACCTTACTTTTCTCCAAATCTATAAACAATATTCTTACTCATAAAATTTAATATAAAATTAATATCCATTCCTATCCAAGTAAATGCACTATAAAATGAAAGATATTTGCATTTACCATTCATCAACATAATTTCCAAAAGTCCCAAGTTCATGGAATGCGTATCTTTCGATGAATTATATGATCTTCCATCTTAGGAATTTGTTTAATTCATTGGAGACCAGCGAACAAATCTATTTTGTTTTTTCCTTTAAATTTTAAATCGTTTTTCCTTAACAAATCCTCTTTAAAATAATATAAAAGGACGGCGCATTGATAAATTTGTCCATCCTTGAGGCTGGTGTACAATAAAGAAGAGACCGAAAATAAAATTATAAAATGACTTGAATAAGTGTCCATTCATTTTACTTAAAATTATATCTTCACATACGTACAGATTTATTTCGAGGTATAGAGTTTTGAATTTGTATAAAACACAGAAAAATAATTTTAATGGCATTCCCTTTCCAACCGTCGTAGAGTTTAGATCGTCGCGAATTGTGTTTGGTACGTGTAACATCAGTCCTACGTTATAAAATTTTATTATATCCCCATTGTGTAATAGTGCAGTGAAAACAGCAAAAAAAAAAAAAAAACAGACCAGACCTTTGTTGTGCAGTGTGCTGTGTTTATAAGACAATAGAGTAGTGTAAAACAATTGCAACGAAATTGCCCGCAGCCCAAATGTGAATGGTAACCGGTTTCGCGATCTTACTAAAGATACAAATAGCGATATCCAACCAAACAAAATAAAAAGAACACTTACGAAAGCAGAGGAAGTAATTTGCCAACAAAGAACAATACAAAAAATCCGAAATTTCTAATCATATCACCTAAGCCTATTTCATCACTAACCCCATTTTTAATTAAAAAAGTGATAGACGATGTTAGCCAAGAGTATGAACAAATTACTGATCTACGAGAGGGACAATTTTAGTAAAAACGAATTCTCAAAAAATCGCAGACCGTTTTCTTAAAATAACAAACTTTGGCAACGTGTGTCCTGTTTCTGTAAAATTACACAAAAAACTAAATGAATGCAAATGCATAGTTTACGGCCCTTGTCTTATAAATATCTCGGAAGCGGAAATAATAGCCGACATGGGTCAACAAAAAGTCATAGATGTGTACAAATTTACCAAAGTTGATGACGGTAAAGTGCGAAGACTCACCGGACTTACGTTATTTATTTTTTACCTTTTCCAACCACCGAAGTCGGTTGACATCGATTTTTATAGAGCTAAGGTCAGCAAATATATCCCCAACACCATGAGATGTCGCAACTGCCAATGACTCGGCCATACCACAAAACACTGCACCAATACCACAATGTGGAAAAGTGTAATCTGCCACCTTATAGCCCCGTAAATTGCAGTCGCACTATTTCCGCCAACTGCTCGCTCCTTCATCCGGCTGCGGATGAAACCTGTCCCTCGTAACAAACAAATGCTCAATGGGCGAAGCCAAACGAATTTATAAGGAACAAAATATCGACAAAACTGATCAACTTTCAGGAAGCTTCGCAGATACACTAAAGTCAAGCTAATTACACGGAGGCGCAACGGAACAAAACAAACAAAAAACTACACTCAAGAAATCCCTTCCAACCAGCTCCTCCTCATCTGCTACAATCAACAGTCTTCAAATTGCATTGCCCCACAAGCCAAAAAAGTCAGCAACACATAACCCCACCAAACCAAATTCCTCTATAATAGCCATTCGCAACGTAGCCCCTCGCCCGTCAGTAATATAAAAATTAATAAAAATGTATATACCTTAGTAGAAGATGATATTACAATGCAACTATAAAACTAACAACCAACCCCCTGAGTCTGCTGTTCCTGAGGTTGGACACTTGAACTCAATCCAGGGTCCAAGTGCCACACATCCGAAACAGCGGAGTCTAGATTCTAACAACATACATCCCACCCACCATACCCCCCAACACCTTAATAAGTGTAAGACCCCACCCCTGAACAAAATCAAGTCCCAAGTACACTAGCAGGGCTGAACACGCAAAACTCACTCCAAAACAAAAACCATTCACCATTCTACAATGGAGCATAAACGGTTATTCCTATAACTTTGACGAATTAAACATTCTAATTAAAGACTATAACCCACATATAATATCACTGCAAGAAACGCATTGTCTAGTCAACACCACACCATTCATCCCTAAATCCTATGTAGGCTCCTTCTACAATTCACCTGCAAACACATCACACAAACAAGATGTAGGATTACTAATCAGCAAAATTACTTCCCACAAAATCCCCCCCATCATTACAAATATCCAAACTCTCGTTGTAGAAATACAACACCCTTTAAATTTCACCTACATTGCCTTATACGAGGGTGGACTGAAAAGTCTCCGACTTCGACGTGAAGATAGCGGCACTCGTCAATAAAGGCTAGTAAATGTAGTTGTGCATCTTTTGACAGTTTAATTAATTAATTACTGTCAATGAAACTTGGATACACCATTATACGCCCGAAACAGAAATACAGTCAAAACAGTGGATTGCAAAGGGGGAATCGGCTCCAAAAAAAAAAAAAAAAAAAAACACAAAACATCGACTCACTCAAACCACTGTCTAATAAAAACTACGCATCCAAAATGCCTAACATGTCGGTGAGTAACTGTTAAAAAATGCACAACTACATTCACTAGCTTTTATTGACGAGTGCTGCTATCTTCACGTTGAGGTCGGAAACTTTTCAACCCACCCATGTAAATGTTAAACAAAATGGGAGAATTCACTGCTCCCTGTTGTAAGCCGTTTTTGATGCGGAAGGTCTTGTTAGAGATTATATTTCCACATTTCACCGCAAATTGTTTACCCCTTTTTAATATCGTAGATAATGTATAAAAGTATTCAGGCATACCTAGATTTGATAACTTATATACAAGCTGTTCTAACCATACGGTGTCGAAAGCCTTTTCAAAGTCAACCAAACAATGCTATTTAACATGTAATGTGATGCTTGATTTAGGGAAAGGATACGGACTGGTAAGAATTCTAGGTGCGTTTTATGGGGTGGTGATAATTAACTGCCGTTAATTATATAACAATGCCCGCGCAAACAAATCCACAGGTCCGGATGGCATTCCCCCAATCCACTTGAAAAGATGTTCCTCTTCACTCGTTAAAGTACTGCGGAAACTCTTCCGTTTGTCTCATTCTACTAGCCGTTTCCTAAATAAATGGAAGTCAGCAAACATTCAGCCAATTCCCAAAAAGGGTGACAAATCATCCCTTTCTTCTTATCGACCCATAGAACTAACTTCTATTCTCACCAAGGTAATGGATTCACTTATCAACCGTCAACTTTTGAAATATCTGGAATCAAATGACCTCCTCAATGACCGCCAATATGGCTTTCATAGCAACAGGTCCACAGGAGATCTGATGGTAAACATTACCGAAAAGTGGAGCCATTCCATCCACTACCTCGGCGAAAGCTAGGTAGTGGCATTAGATATTTCAAAAGCCTTCGACAAATTTGGCATCCAGCCCTTCTGTCAAAATTGCATTCCTATAGAATGGACAATTCCCTGATCCAATGGATAAGAGACTATCTTTCTGGCCGTTCAATTCAAGTGGTTCTCGATGGTGTCAAATCTGTCTCCCATCAAATTAATGCAGGTATTCCCCAGGGTTCGGTAATCTCACCCACTCTCTTACTGATCTTTATAAATGATCTCTTGTCAATTACTCACAACCCAATTCACTCTTTTGCTGATGATAGTGTGGCGGTTCCGCTAAATCCCACGGTTTGCCTTCCTGGAGAAACCCCAATAACTGCTACCCAGTCTGCATGAGCTTTCGCTAATGCAATTCGCATTAGCATCTTAAATGCTTCACGCATCAAATAGATCCAATTGTATAACCCAAAAGTACCTGCAAAAGAATTCTTACCCTTTCAAGCATTCCTTCGCTTACAAATCCCCTGTGAGAGTTCTTACTTTCCTTATCATAAATTTCCTGAAAAGAAAAACCTCGGTTCACATATCATGTAACCATTTCAGCCCGGGATAATTATCATTGCGTCGCATATTCCCAGCTTCATTCATGTGTACGATAAATTTCTTTATGTATACATTGGCTGCCGACCTTTTTCTCCCAGCAATAAAATTCTCTGACTCGCACAATGTGCAAACCAAAGCAAATACACATTCCGCGTCTCTTGGCATCAATTAAATCCTACAGCATAAACAAATGCAAATAGGAATTCAATACGTATCCTTACTAGCGATGCCATAAACACCATTTCCCAGTAACCTAGCTAAAACGTTTTCTCTTTGTTTGGCTGCGACGCACATGCATCCGACGATTTCTGTTTTGTTTGCTTTACCGAAATCGTATCCCATGAATGCTCTTTATTCCCCTTCGTTGTTCTAGGTTCTCTTTTCTTCGATGAAAGGACCATGCACACATACCACCATGATCAAGATTAGCGAGTGATCTATGCACGAGATAATTATCGCTGAGTCTGATCCCAACCACCGCTCGTGACGGTAGGTTTTTTTCTCCCGCACTCCGCAAACCGCGGAGATGCGTAATATACCTCGGAGTCGTGTTCGTGCGTGTACACATGTTTTTCCTTAATTAAATACACAATATTCAATTATATTATAGTTTTTACTTTGCAACCATAAAACATTCGTTCAACACAAGCTATTCATTTAATTGTGATCCCGAACCAACGTGTAAACTTAAGTAAACAGTTTAACCAAAAGTGAATAAAATTAAAGAATTAAAAGTTAAATAAAAACCAATAGTAAAATAAACAATAGAAATCCGGTGTTTATGTTTTCATTGTCCGGTGTTTGGCGGTTTCTTCTTCGCCATGGTGTTTGTTTTGTGGTTGTGAACAAACGTGGCGGCGTTTCGTTCATTCGTTTGGCGGTTAACATTTGTCGGAACATTAAAGAACTTATTATGATGGAGGAGCGTCACCAGTCGGCGCAACATGCTTCCTCCCCACAATAGCACGTTAAGTTTCTCATACTTATACGAACATAAATATACTGTCTATGAACGGCACTTGCATCAACGAAACCAAGGAACTATCAATCCTGGGCACTCGAATTAATTCGACTCTTAATTTGGAGGACCGCATATTTGAAGCTGCGGAAAGTGCGGCCAAATGTGTGCGGTTCCTTAAGAGATGTAGAAAATGCTTCACTACATCCAGCCTGGCCACTATTTACAAGGCGTATATTCGTCCAAAAATGGAGTTCAACTCCCATATTTGGTCAACCGCATCCAAAACTGCATTACAAGTGCTCGAGAGGATGCAAAAGCGAGCAGTGAAACTTATTGGGGACTCAGTCGAGAAATTCCGTCGTTAGAACACAGGCGCAACGTATCATGTCTATATCTTTTCTATAGGAATTACCACGGTCGTTGCTCAATTGAACTTGCTGAATGTGTTCCCCTTCAGACATTTTCCCGCGATACCCGTCAATCTGTGAATGCGCATTAGTTCACGCTGGAAGTGGATTTCAGGCGTACAAATACACATATGTTAGAACGTCATTCTTTAGCCGAACCACACGAATGTGGAATGTTCTGCCTGATCATGTGTTTCCTGGTTGTTGTGATGTCCAGACATTCAAGACCAATATATATCGGCACCTCCTTTCCTTATCCACTTCCCCTCCATCCGCTTGTTACGTCTCCAGCGCCGTGCTTCCTCTTTTGAGGGAAGAGCGTGGAGGTTTTAATAAATAAACTACGTTATTTACTCAATTAAACTGTTTTTACTTCACTTAACTCAATTTGAACTTAAACTGAAACTCAACTAACTCCTTACTGATTTTACAATTAAAATGTCTCTCTTCTTATGCTACTTATTGTTCTAATTTGTTGTCAATTATAATTTGAACAAAAACCATTTTCTCAAAGTATTCCTTTTAGTCTCTGTGACTTTTAAATTTCGAATAAACTTTCAACGAAAATCAAAGTGCTATGTTTTGAATGAAAAAAGGTGCATGTTATGAAAAGGGGCATGTTATTAAATGTGCTGTAACTGGCTTGATATAGAATATTGTGAATGTTTATGAATGGTATGTATTAAGTGAGAATGTAAGATATGTTAAGAGGAAGTTTTAAGGATGTGTTAGATAAGTAATGAGATTCAGTGTTAAAGCTAATAAGGGTAGTATTCTGGAACACTACACGCTCGCACTGTGCTCTGACATTTAAGGGTACTTCAAAATCGCCTTTTGTGCGCGAGTTATTGTTGTTATATTTTGTATGAAGAAAAAATATATTTTTTTCGGAGGCTATGCCTCTTTATTTTATTCGTAAAATTACAGGTCACTATGAACGCTCTTTACAGTTTTTCTATGCTATTTATACTTAAATTCTATCTTAACCTAGGAATCTCCTAATGTGTTTTTAATGGCCCAACGTAATAGATACATATGTTTTGCTTCTTAGCATTTTATTTTGGTTTTTTTGGGTCTAGGTAAATGATGTCTAGACACAATTTTAATGTTAAATATTTTCAGGAATGAATAGGAAACACATTCCTAGAAGATTGTAAAAATGCAGACGCTAGGTTGTTAGATGAATTTCTTATTTCAAGGTGAACATAAGGATGCATAGTGGTTGGGTGATTCATACGTTAACTCGCGCGTTAGTGTAAAAACAAAATCACACATTTTGAAAGACGATCCTCACCTAAAACCTTTGAAAGATAAAATATTTCGCAATTCAGATATTTACACAATTCTAGCAGGTCCCACTACCGACAATATAGAAATTGTAAGTAAATTTGTAAATAGTGTTAAGATCAAATTGTAAAGTAAAAGTACGGAGCCAATAGTCCCCGCTGCTACGCTCATTATGTTAAGTTATTGATATGTGATTTTACATTACTAGTTGATAATAAATAAATAAAAATAAAAATCAAATATTTTCTCCTTAGTAGGATTGAATCGCTAATTTTTGTGTGTGGTTATTTGTTGTTGTAATGAGCTTTTCTAGCGACCTCATATAACATATATTGTATAAAACACCATTGTTTATCTCAAACAGCCGCTTGCCAACATAAAGAATCGTCTTCTTTCTATTTTTTTTCTGTCTTGTCTGTTTTCTCTATCTCCTTTACCCAGCATGTCCTTTCATACCGTGAGCCTTAATATTTACTTTATTGTGTGCATATTACAAAAGAATACTTACTTCTTTTTTTTCAGCCACGCTATACAGAAGATTAACAACCCGTCAAGTGTATCCAAATGAAAACTTGACTACGCCTTTTCACGATTTAACCCAAAACTCACAGGATAGAAGAAAATGTTCATGTTTCGGAGTGTTTTAAAAAGCAACAAATAATGACCACGGTGCTTCGCCGCATTATGGGTGTCAGTATTTCAATTGCATCCATTTATAAATATCACCCTTTAATTGGTCTAGCTTCCTGTTTTCAATTGCAGCTGCGAACCACGGGGACCATTTATATATCTTCGACCCAAATGGTTAGTCGATCAAGTGTAGTGGGGTGAGTATTGATTTGCTTGTATCCAAGCTATCTACTCCATAAAGAGAACTAGTATCTATTAGAAGAAACGACGTGTTACACAAAAATTAAAAAACATTTATCTTCAATTTACAGCGGGATACAGTGGGAGCTAAAAGATAAGAGTCCCGGCTCCGGTCTACAGGTGTTCACAGGTGATATGTACTTGAATTAGTTAAACCGATTGCCTAGCAGATAAATGATTATCTACTAAGTACATCGTTTATCTTATTTATTCGTGTACTGCGTTCCATTTATTATTAATATGTGCGTCAGCAGGAGGCCAATGTTCGTAACACAGCGATTGCTTGTCGACTACGACGATACATATTACACATTCAGTACCAAGCAGATAACGAAGTTTAGGTTTTAGGACGAAATAAGTTTTCTATTTAACTAAATAAAAATATTTACGAAATTTAAATTTGTTTCATTTGCAAATATTGTTCCGTATTGAGTTCTTCCAGTTCAGTTGAGAAATGATGCTACGAGTAAATCACAGATTTTGTATTTTTGTCAAAACATTGGAAACGTTGACATTATTTTCATCGCAAACCCCAACCGTTCGGATTCAGCAGGCAGATAGGTATCATAGTTCCTTGTCTAATGAACTAGTTTATTATCAAATGGATAACATTGTAATATAGATAAAGGGGATGGATGTGAAATACTGTCGATTACCTAAAAATATTTCAAGATTTGCTTTCACCAACATGCATCGACAGAATCTACTTTATGGTAAATTCTACCAATAATCTTGGAACTCTTGTGGGCGAAGAAACTATACAGGCGATCACTGAGGAAAGGAAATCGTATATTTCAAGACATTTCGAACATCGGCGATTGTTCAGTGCTTCAATGGAATGGAGGTTAGCGCTACACAGCAGAAGGTAATTTTTCAAAATCGGTTACATATTTATTACTTTCCACCTATAGGGAAATTGGTCAGTTAATTAGAACAGATGCAAAACCTTTCGGAACAGTTTAACAACAATTGCACATCACCTCTTCCAAAGTGTCCGGATAACGCCATCTCTATCGCCGGATTTATGAATGATCAGCTCGTCTAGTACTGAGACAATAACAAACGTTCCAAATAAATATAGTTGATGGAGTTGTGTGTATAATTAACTGGAAGCGGAACTGATGTCATGTGAAGAGTTAATTATGGAATGTATAACTAGTAGATTCAACTATTAGATCAAGTGTTAGAGATAACAGGAGAGAGACACTTAGTTTTTTAAATGTATCAACAATGCTTTAAAATTTTTACCAATTATCGGAAAGCTAGTTTTTCTTGTCAGATTTATTTGATTGTGGAAGAATTTTTGTTGCTTTTCGCTGTTTCCCTCTTTTTTTTTATTAATTTTTTTTTTATTTTCTTATTATTATTATTATACTTCCCTCAGGAGAGAAGAACCTATAGCGCTCCGAGATGGCACCAAATAATTGCAGATGCATGCTGCAAGGGTCCGGAAACACTGGCGCGGGGAGGAAATTCCACAGCTTTCCACCTTGTAACAGAACGAGCTCTGACCCAGAGATAGTCACACCGTCGGGAGATGAACCTCAAATTGGTGCGATTGTGGGTGTTCTTTAAAGCATTCCCAAAGGACCACCCATTTCCTTAAATCAACCCGCCTTTCCCTCACTCCACAAGCCACTTTATTTACCTGCAATCGAGCAGCGTAAGCTACCTTTCATTAGCTTTCACCTGAAAGTAAAACCCCAGCAAGCATGCACATCATCAAATCATTCGTTCATATTACATGAACCATACCAACCTAATCGGCTCAGCTCGTCAGCAATCTTGATGAGTAAACATACGCCAATCTTTCAACGTGTACTTGTTCCAACAATCCGTTGGTCCAAGAAGACACGTTGGGCAATGTACTTGTTGACACAGCTGCAGCCGATTTTTCCGGCCACTGATTGCCCAAGCGACACCCGATCATCGAATAGGACATGACCGCGATCGTTGTTCAAATAATCAAAATAATGATCATGTCCTATGATACAGTTTTACGAAAACTAACATCCATTGAATCGGACACGATCATGATTGCCATTTAAACAATGGCAATCGTGTGCCGCGTACACTTTTCTTACCCAAGCAATTGCCACACTAACTTTTGCCATAAGCGAACAAATCTTCGGTTGGCTTATCGCCACAGAAAAATCGATTGCCTGCAACGGCAGTCGACGTTCCCATGTAGCACTGGTTAAACCAAACAAATGCGCATCTCAGCGTATGACCTTCCGAAATAGTGTTTCTATTTACAGAACACACAGAAACCTATTTCTTCCTTCTTCCTAATACCAGTTCCTTTGTTTGTACAGTTGCAGGATCGATCGTTGCCGCACTTCCAACGAAAGTGCATTGTACTTGGCCGTACGGTCATATAGGAAATCCTCCCATTGTTTCTGACCGCCCATTGGCCGTCGCCAAGTTGATCCGGTTTGCTCCTCCTATATCGATGTGATCCACCACCGTTGAATCTGACGGATGTGGATTGTATCGGAGGGTCAGATATTATCTATAGAACCACGCACACGTAGCAGGGCGTTGCGCATCGGAGTTCCCTTCGATTGAGGAGCCCAAATTTACTTCATCCGCGAGTCAGTGGTCTGTCGCCATAATAATATTCAAGTAAAACTAAAAAATACCGGAGTTGGATATTGTCACCATAAATTAATTCAGTGATTGCCAAAGTCATTAAGTAGATTGTGCACTAAGTAAATAAGTATTCCCGTGTTAACACATTGTGTCAAAAATATATAACTCATCGTGTAATAATTTCCAAGAAAAAATAAAGGAACAATAACATTAAAAGAACACTTGCTGTGTTTTCTTTCCCTTTTGGAGTGGAGTTCCGTTTCTCTCGAAGAACTTTTCCCGCTGATTACCATCAGTGCTTTTTCGCTTTCTTCCGGGCATCGTGGATGAACAATTCTTGCCGTCGGAAATAGCTTGATGGGGATTTAAGTGAAACAGTGCCCGTGTATTGGAACCCCATACATAAAACCTCACACGATCCGTCTGATTGTGGAGCGCACATAAACCAGATTGCGTGGAACAATACCACCAATCTCCGAAGAACAGTACCCATGATAATATCTGTAAAACAGAGAGAGATTTGGTACGCGCCATCCATGTGACAGCGATTGTAGTCCCGACATCAGTGGAGTGTGGCGGTTCCGCTAAACCCCACGGTCCACTTACCTGAAGAACACCCATAACGTCGACCCAATCTTATAAGTTCGCTAATGCAATCGCATTAGCACCTTAAATGCCTCACGCATCAAATAGATCAAATTTATTTAACTAAAAGTCCCTGTAAAGAATTCTTACCTTTCATCCATCTCTTCGCATACAAATTCCCTACAAGAATTCTTTCCATTATACAGGTGCATTAAACCAAAAAAAAATTCGGTACCTTCGGTGGCCAGGCAAATTCCAACCTTCCTACACCTGTACCGCAATCTCCCCGCAGCAAAAACATTTCCTTCCAAGGATAATTAATGCTTTCAATGTATTACCTGGAAATGCCTGCAAAGAATTTTTCCTACAAGGGGATTCATACATGTATTAATGCATCTCTGCATTAGCGACCAAGAACCGAATTCCCAATTAGTGTTGATATTCACACTAGAATTCGACCCTGGCGTCGCCTTAGATGCCATGCACAATTGACACAGATGGTATACACACCCGTCATTGTGTAACCATCTAAATTACTTTCCCAAGACTTGCAACTATTGATTCAGCTGCAAGCACTTCTCTCGGAACTACTTCTTTGTTTGAATCTTCAAACAATCACCAACGTCGCGCTTAGCCGCCGGATTGGATTCATATAAACATATGCAAACAAAAGAATCCGATTCTTCCAGTAGGCAGAGATATGATATACGATCTCCATTATATAAAGTATCGCAATCCCTTTTAGCATCTAATGAGTGGCTGCTATTTACTCAGCTGACCCTCATTACCGAACGATACCTTAGGTCGCTTCTCCCTTTGTTCTGCATCCGTTGTCTAGGTTTCGTTTCTCTTTGACCTGCGAGCGTTAGTAAACCATCTGATCTCAACGATCGACTTCACGCACACCACTACAGGACCTCACCAGTGAGATCCTCTTTCCTCGTTTCCACCACGGGAGGAACACTTTCCCTCTCGGGGAAACTCGCCCCATTAGCGAGTCGCATCTGCACGAGCCGAATATCGCTGAGTCCTTTACCATCACCCGGCCAAGCCGGTCGGCCTGACTCTCGCTCCCCGTCGCGCGGCGGAGAAGCGTACATATCCTGAAGTCGAGTTTTGCATAAAGTTTTAGAAGTGAGGAAGTTGATCGTATACAGTGGAGTGTTGCAACCACTATTGTAGGTCTGTCGACATTTGTAGTTCAGGACAATCGTATTCAGGTACTTCAAGTACTAATATATTCTAAAATAAAGTTCAAGTTTAACGCTCAAGTGTTTTTCGTTACGGTGAATCAAAATTCTAAATCTCAAGTAATTTTTTTTTTGTGAAGTTAAACTTTTGGCGTGGCAGTGCATCCTTCTGATGACGAATCGCATACACAATGTGATAGTCGAGTACATATATATAACAGTTTAAATAAAGAGCTCTTTTTGAACAAGATACACTAGTGTTTTCTTTCCCGGCTGCGGTTTCCTGAGTGTTTGTGTGTACTTTCTTTTTCTCGACGAACAGTTTATTTTACGGCGACCTTTGAGAACTTGTGGGGACGCGGTAGAACTCTGTGCCCATGTCGGCCCCACGACTTCGCCCCCCACAAGTGTCCTCTATCAGGCGGACAGCTCGTTTCTGTATGCTCTCAAGTAGGTAGCAGAGCTCCAAACATGAGACCAATATTCGAGCCCGGTCTAATTTGGGATTTATACAGGACAAGCAGTTGCGCCGGAGTAAAATATTTCTTGGCTGTAAAAAGATAAATCAGTTTTTCAAAAGCGGACTTGGCAATGTTCGACCCGTGTTTATGCCACGATACATTTCCACAGATCGTGACGCCGAGCAGTTTCAAGTTTTCCCCAGATTCGAGGGCCCGGCCATTGATTATCAGCTCTGGAGCTGATGATTCACTTTTCTTTGTGAATGTTGTATATTGTGGGTTCGTTGCATTGAAGTTGGCCTTTCACCACTGCAGGACCTTATCCAGATCCCGATTCAGAGAGTCCATCTGGTTACACCTCATCTGGTGGGACATTGCTGCACTAATCGCTCGATCACTTGAAAAAGAGGAAATAAGCATATCACTCGCAAATCTGAATACTTCGTTATCCATTGACTCCAACAAATCACTCATGTAAAACAAGGTTGGAGCCAAAATGGAACCTCGAGGCACCCCGGAATTAACAGGATCCGATGACTCGCCGTCTACAACAATGCGGATCGATCGATTTTCGAGGAAGCTTTTCATCCAGCTGCGCTGCTGCTGGGAAAGTCCATATGAACGAAGTTTGCTCAGCAATGCCCTATTTCAGACGTTGTCATAAGCCTTGGGAATATAAAATGGAACGGCCCTTGACTCAATCGCAGATGTCCATATTTCGGTTATAGCGGTCAAAAGGTCTCTCGTGGACTGGCAGCTATGGAATCCGTATTGAGGATCATTCAGAAGTCCGTTGCACTCCAAATATATAATTAACTCGGCATTGATGACCTTTTCCATCACCTTAGATAACGTAGGCAGTAATACTATCGGCCGGTAATTTTGTGGGTGACTCTTTTTCCCCTCCTTTGGGATTGGCTGAACTCGAGCAATCTTCCAGCAGGTAGGAAATGTGCTCCGCCCATAAGATAAGCGGAAGACTCTGGCAAGAATCGGCGACAGTTCTAGAGCACAGTTCTTAAGAACTGTTGCTGATATTCCATCCGGGCAGGTTGCTTTCTTACAATTCAGCCCACACAGAATGCGTTGGACGATAATTTTAAAAGCCGGGTGGTTGATGTTACCAGTCGACGGTACGTGACAGCTGTTCGAAAAATGTCGCTGGTCGATCGTCATTCGGGGAGCGGTAAAGACAACAAAGAAATTTAACAGAATTGTTCAGCACGACCCTTAACCATATGATGTCCATATTAGTGGATTCAAACGCCACCATCCTCTGGCAAGCTAGATCGGACCGCGCGAAGACGCAGACTCCGCCCTTAAAACGGAATCTCGAATGTAAGTCATATCCTGAGCAACGAAGATATGACGAATCAGTTGACGAATCGACCTGGGTCTTAGTTAGGGCAAGGATATCAGGTTTTGTTGTTTGCAAATATTCCTGGATGGCGCTAACATTCGTATTGGTGAAACCGATGCCCCTGATATTACAAAATGCCGTCACCAGTCGAGCGTGGGCAGAGCCTCGACAGCGAGCCCATTTATGCGATGACGAACCTCTTAAAGTTCGGTTATTTATCATGATATCGCGTGATGTTCCCCATGACATAGTCCCCCTCGGAGAATGGGAGACTAATTTACCTCCGGAATTCATTATATCAGAAGGTACCATCATGACTTACCTCTGTGTTAGTCCGGGCCATCAGCCACACACGAAACACCGTCGAAGATTTCTCTCGACGATATCGCGGTATATATAGCGTGACGGGGTGGTATCTCACCTTGGGATCGACTACCACCTAAACCAACCTTTTCTCGAACCGGTTCATCAGCCAAGCTCCGAAAGATGGCCAGGGATTTCTCCCGACCATTTCACGGAGCCAAACGCTTGATGGGGTAGTATTTCAACGGGCGACAGGGCGTTGGGACCCCAGCTACCACTCGGCCTTTTGTCGCCTCTTACGACAATCCGGCCTAGCTGTGAGTATATTCTAACGCCCTACTCACAGGATCTCGTCGCAAGGGTTTGGAACGTATTTTGATCCAAATCCAGTTTTGGTCATTATTCGTTTTTGAAAGAAAGCCCAGATTTCAAATAACACTCAGTTTTCGAACATATTTTGAATCAAATACAGGTTTCGTCAAAAAATTTTTATAGAAAGGCCATATTTCAAATAACACTCCGTTTTTGAACAAATCTCAGTGTTCGAACATATTTTGAACCAAATCCAGTTTTGGTCAAAATGCATTTTTTTAAGATTGCCCAGATTTCAAAAAACGCTCAGTTATCAAACATATTTTGAATCAAATACAGGTTTCGTCAACATTTCTTTATGGAAAGCCCAGACTTCAAATAGCACTCCGTTTTTGGGAAAATCTCAGTTTTTAAACGACGCCTTGATTATCGAACCGAACGTAGATTTTACACAAAATGCCGTTGCTAAATAAAGCTCTAATACTTTTTTATCAAAACTCCGTTTTTAAACGAAGCGCAGGTGTTGAACCATTTTGTATCTCGAACACAAGTTGCGCATGCTGTCAGTGAATGTACTCATTTCTGAACCAAAATACAATTCGAGGTGTATCTACACGAAGATCAAAAACATCAATCAGAAGCGAGAATATTTAAACTCACTTACTTTCAATTCATTTAGCACCAAACGTTATTTGTGATCTGTCGGCAGTCGCTTATCGTCTCTTACACTGATCGCACAATCTTAATTTGCGCGTTTCTTGAGATCCCGTATCAACCCTTATAAATATTTCTCACACAATCCCAACCATCCTTCTGCCCGAGTAAAAGGATTGTCAACCCCATTTGGTTCTCTAATTGAACAATAAAAGGACGCGCATGCAAAATCGTTACTTTTCGAACCCCATTTATGTTAGAGTTGAAAGTCAACGAACTCTAGTTACGAAATGTCCTTTATCTTCTATAGTTTCTATGTATCCCGTTTTTTCTTCATATGTAAATCAGAATGAAAAGGAAATCCTTTCACTATTTTGCATATGAATCATTTATTTTTCCCATTCTAAGGACACGCTGCAATGATTCATGACATTCCCAGTCTACAACAATCAATACACGATCGAATATCCTTTTTCGGTATCAAAAGAAATTTGAAGGCATTTGCCTATGCAGATGGTTCTCTCGGTTCGAACTGTGAAAATTAATATCTACGGTATTTGTAGTGCAGGTATGGAATTAACCCTCCAGGTAATGTCGCGCTTGCCCTCGATTCCACATTATTAATTGAATTATGCAAATTCGGGTGAAAGGCCTTTGCGGGCTCACGTACACAAGGGCACATCGTGGGAAATGATTTATAGGCCAATTTAAATCTCAACGTAAATTGTTCACAATTATAAATTTGCCAAGAAGTTATTGGCTACGTGGAGGGGAAAATAATAAAATGTCTTACTGGAAGGTACCTCTCTGCAGGCAATACTAGCTGGTGCACCTGAGAATTGTAATTCAAAGCGTTGAGATATAAAGCTGGTATGGATTCGTATAAATTATAGTTTTGTAGTCAGATATTATTGATATCTTGTACAGCAGGTAATCTACGTTTCTTTATACGTAAAGAATTTATAAGACAACTTTAAATCAAAGCAGTGAAAGCATTTTTGTATTTGGTTTCGATGATGGAATTCCACGCGCAAAAAAAAATACATTGCGCTTTCGAAAAAACTGAAAACATTGATCACTAATTTGTAATTTGCTCATTTAACAGCGACCATCATTGGGAATACCACTGTGTAACAGCCCTGCAAAACAAGCGAAACTGATGACTCAAGAAAATGAAATCCAATCCATAAT
Source organism: Microdon myrmicae (assembly GCA_963931805.1). Taxonomy (NCBI): domain Eukaryota; kingdom Metazoa; phylum Arthropoda; class Insecta; order Diptera; family Syrphidae; genus Microdon; species Microdon myrmicae. Next base: position 167,825,679 of record OZ007498.1, on the reverse strand, counting down.
CGCGTTGAGCATTGATAGGCAACTAAGTATTCTACTAATAATTTTCATGTTAAGTAAGCCTACGACTATATATCCGACTCAGTATCCAAACATCCTAAAATTAAATTCAGATGCTCAGTTGTTGTCTTTTTTACAGGAAAGGCTGAACCCATTGTCCGATACCAATAATAACGCAGTCTTCAGTCAACCATCGATACTTGCAAGGGCACAAAGGTCGGAAATTCCTAATTAGCTCAACCACTTAGTTGACTTTATGATTACCTAAAAGTAAGGCCACACATCGATAGAGTATTATACAGAATCATTCACACAACATTTAACAGTGAGGTAACACTATTTACATTTTTTTTTTGTTCATAATATGATGGATGTCCACATTTGTGAGGTTGGGCAACGGCAAAGACTAGTATATTAAAAAATACTACACCCCGATTCTCAGTATTTGATCTCCTCATAGTATTCTCCGGCTACTGGTATTGGTCGTACGGTGTTCTCCGGCTAGACTTAAAAATGTGAGCGTTGATCAAATAGAAAATAGCGAGGCTATAAAATACCCAGATCAAAATGAGTTTGATGGGAGAACGTCACTAAGAGGCTGCATTAACGTGGCGTGAACAGTCCAAAAGCTTCGCTAAAAAACTTGAAGTTGATGCCACAAGCAGTTTAAACATTAGTGTGGCTTTCGACTGTTCTTATTTCTGAAGAGCATTATTGACTCCGGAATTATCATCTACGTCTCTCTGGAGGATCCGAGAAATGAACAATGCAAAAGGAAAAGTTATTACACTAACCCACCAAATACCAGACGGGTCCAATTGTAGTATTTTTCACCGAAAATACAGATTGATATTTCTACGACTTTTTGATGTTTTTATATTGGACTAAACTTTTTATATAATGCATTGGGTTCCATTAGTGTTTAATATAGAGGAGATTTTTTAAATTTCTAGCATTACTTACCACGGGGGTCCAATGGATCCACATTCAAGTAATATAATAAGTGCATACGAGGGTGGGCTGAAAAGTTTCCGACCGAACAAAGATACAAGACATTTTTTTTTAATTTATTTTTTTTTCTACATAGTCTCCTTCTAACTCTACACACTTCTCCCGCTGGAACTTCCATCTCTCTAACCCGTCCAAATAGTTCTCGGCGTTTTTTCGCTCCACGATAACTGTTCACGAAGGTGATTGTCTCCTCATTTAACGAAAATCTCTGTCCTCCGAGCGCAATTTTTAGATTAGGGAACAAAAAGAAGTAACTTGGGGATATATCTGGTGAGTAAGGTGGATGATCAAGCAGTTCAAACCGTAATTCCTGGATTTTCACCATGGCAACCGCTGAGGTGTGAGACGTGTCGTGGTGAAACAGGATTTTCTTTTTCTGCAAATGTGGTCGCTTTTCCGCAATTTCTGCCTTCAGATGGTCAAGTAATGATGCGTAGTATGCTCCTGTAATGGTGTTTCCTTTTTGAAGATAATCGATTAAGATAACTCCATGACTATCCCAAAAAACAGTCGCCATCACTTTCTCAGCCGAAAAAAAAAACGGTTCTTGGTTTTTTTTTTTTTGTAGCCGATTCCCCCTTGCAGTCCACTGTTTTGACTGTATTTTTGTTTCGGGGGTATAATGGTGTATCCAAGTTTCATCGACAGTAATTAATCGGCGCCAAAACTCGGATTTATTGTGCCTAAACTGCGCCAACAGAGCGTTGGAAATGTTCATTCGAACACGTTTTTAGTCTAACGTGAACAAACGCGGCACCCAACGCGCCGACAGCTTTCTCATGCCCAAATCTTGACATTCTTTGGACATTTTCATAGCCTCTCCTATCTTTCTGAGTGTAATTCGGTGGTCGTCTAGCACCATTTGGTGAGCAGTTTTTAGACGTCTCTAATGTTCATCGTCTCCCAAGCTCTCATGGCGACGTTTAAATTCAGCTGCCCAAAATTTCACGGTGTTAAATGATGGAGCAGAGTCCCCATACGCAGAGTCCAACTCATCTTTGATTTGCGTAGGCGTATTGCCTACGCTGTTATGGCAGTTCTGTAGTGCTCCAAGAAGCCCTACCATTTTCTTCCCGCATACAATTCTACCCGCCTACTTTATCATTAATCCATATCCCCAAACTAACATTCAATTCAATGTTAGACAAATTGAATTGTTCAATTACCATACTCATATTTCCAAATCCTTCCTAAAAACTAAACACCATAATGCATATCTTCATATGCAAACATACACACAATTCTAAAATTCTTATCTCCGTCTGGATTGTACCCCGATGTGTATATTCTAAAAATAGATATCCCATTCCTTTTCTCCAGTTTCACACATTCAAATCTCAATGAACTTTTGTATAAAAGGGCGATGAATTTCAGATTCGAGGATCAGTCTCTAGGTTGGCGTCCTACATTTAAGAACACCAATCAATTTAAAATAAATTTTAAAATTAATAAAAGTAGTTCCAGATTCCAAAACCTGCAGTTTTATTGGATTCGGCCGAATTTCAGGTCTCTTTTACAATAATCGGTTGTCACTCTTCCCGGAGGCCCTGGAAGCACGGTGGCGACGGCAACAGGTCCCCTCAGGAGCGGTCTATAGAGATCCCTCATCCTTTTCAGGACAAGGAGACACGCTGCCTGAGAGAAGGACCACAACTGTTCGATACTAAATTTTGTCCGTTTTCACAAAAACACTCACATCGACTCACTCAAACAACTGTCCAATAAAAACTAGGTGCCCAAAATGGCTAAAATTTTGGTAACTAACTGTCAAAAGATGCACAACTACATTCACTGGCTTTTATTGACGAGTGCTGGTATCTTCACGTTGAGATAACTTTTCAGACCACCCTCGTAAACAACATACACATTCGCCCGGTATACGGTTATTTATCTATAGAATGTTTAATATATTTGTCTCAATAATAGTAACAACGTAGCGGCTAAATGGTTATATAGTAAAATTGACGAGTATCTTATATTTATAAACCGTATTTATTCTTCGATATATTTCACATAATACACTTCTAGTCTATAATTAGCAGTCAAATTTTTTCGATGGAGTGTAGTAACTTATGTTTATTCCAAATAGTTTTTACTATTTTTACAATTTGTTTTATTAAAACTCAGGCATTTTATGAAAGGAAAATATGGCAATTGAATTGAGAGGAATTAGCAGGGATAATTAAAGAAATATAGTAAACTAGACAAATATGGGATTACATTTTGGGCTAAAAGATGACAACGTAACATTTTACACATGAAAATTAAAACTTTACACAGGAAAAAGCAAGAAGCTAGAAAAACGCACAAGGGGAAATATTGTCTAGAGCTTACGAAAGGATGTAGAAAATTCTGTTCGGAACGTTACATGTGATAGTTTTGTTATTTCCTACTCATTCACTCTGCACATCCATTCCAAAATATTATCTCTTATTGGGGCAGTATAATGCACAACAATTAAGGTGTTGACACTACAACTTTGAACTACAATAAAACTAAAGGAGGGGTAGATAATATTGTAAGAAAATACAGCGTAAGACGAGCCAAGTGTTAGGCTTTTGCGATAAGATCAGTCAGGCGAATTCTTGGAAATCTGGAATATGAGTATATGTGATTATGGTAATTGAATATGTTTAAGTTTGGGGATTATTGGAAATTGGGTGTATGGATGATAAACGAAAATTCGATTCGTTTACCAGGATTTTTGTTTTATCGGGAGAATGTATTTGTGAATTTGAGTTAAGGGTTATGGGGAGTTGGGAGCAATGGCAATAAACGAACATTTGATTCGTTTATCACGAATTTTGCTGGATCGGGATGTTACACCTCGCTTTGCAACCCCTCTCAAAACAAGCTAACAGTCATTTTGCAAACAATGCAATTTGGACCTCTCAAACAATCCTCACAGGTATTTTGCATACAATGCAAAATACGCTTTCTTCCCACAAACATTCAAATTAAAATACACATCGCACATGTTGCGATAATCACTCATCCATTCAGAAGCCGCAGAAATCAGTTCATATCATAATATTCCCACAGCTATTAACTCATATCATATTATTCATAAACACTGGCCGGCGCAAGGCGCCTATCATGGCAAACAAGCCCAAGGTCGCTCGCTACGATCATTATGCTGTGTCACCAAGAAACCATGCGAACACCTGGCAGGCTCATGTTTCGATTGCACGTCTTCTTTTTTTTACCATGTCCAAAATAAGTGTCATACAAGCTATATGACACAGGCGGTGTTGTCAAAGGCCACCAATGACGAATTAATTGGGCGTCGGTAAAGTGCCGAGTTCGGCGAAATAGCAGACACAGCAGTGACACGCAATTAATCGGGTGATACGATTGGCACACGGACCAGTGCACTATAATTGGTTGGCCATTAAGTAATTGCTCAATTCACTACCAATGCATTTTAAGCCGGGCAAATTGAACGGAAAACAATTATTGGAAAATTCAAACGACATGTGATAGGCAAATAACCTCAAACTAGGTTATTCATTCTGATAGATGGAATGCATCATTTGCATTAATTTCCCAATAACTTGGTATATAAAGAGTGGTTGCGAATGGGTGAAAAATATAGTGTAATAACCAAGTAAGAAGGTTGCAGCCTTAGCGTTGGAACAGCGGGCCTTTTCACTTCTCTTACAACCTTACAACCATAACGCTGAGGAGCCTGCCGCCACAGAGAAACCGAATAATCTTACGCTGAATAGTCTTACCACAGAAGCGGCGCCGAGGAAACTAAGACAGCCTGGTATAGTTAAGCCACGCTAAACTGTCTTACCACGTAAGTACCGGTGAGCCGAGTAAACCTGCCAACAAAAACCAAAAAATAACAACCTCCGATAAATAAATGTCACTGTCAGAGGTTTGCTCTCTGACGTTACATTAAGGCCACCAACGTGGGGCATAAAAGAAGAAAGTAGAAATAACGTATACAAATATATCACGATAATCAAATATTAAATGCTAATATCAGAGGCTACACTCTGATACTACAGGGATAATGGATTTTTGAATGTGTGGAGGAAAGAGATAGTAGGGCTTTTCAGAGCATCACATAAGTCCGAAAAAATTTAATTGTAGAGAACAATCTTTTCTTATTTGAACTTTATAAACAATATAATTCGACATAAAACTCTATGTTTAATTTCCAATAAACTATTAATAATATTCTATTATTATATTCAATTATGCAAATATTATAATGTAAAACGTATTATATAAAATTATTTAGAAAAAAAGTAACCCATAGACCCGAATGGTAAGTAATTTTTGTCCGGTAGACGGAGGATTAAAGGGATTTTATATAATATTGAGTGACTACAATCGGAACAAATCGTCAGAACACTTATTACACACCCCGTAAGCTTTGTACAGGGGTACACTAAAAGGTAATGCACATATGATTGCGGAACGCGAATGAAATGCACCTGGTGACAAATGGAAGTAATATTACCTCTTAAAAAGTACTACAACAGAAAACGATCGTACCATTGGCATTCGTCATACGACCCAATGTCTTAGAGTGCTAAACTTGCTCTTCATCAACGAAAATTGATACCGTGTGGTGAACTATTGCTGGGATTGTGCATTGCGAATTTGTGGAAAGTGATGAAACCATTGCCAAAGAAGTTTACTCGACACAATTGCACAGGGCAGCGTGAATGTGAACGGCCAGCACTTATTAAAAAATCCTGAGAAAGGTTGGCGCAAGGCTAATAATTTTGCTCGGAAAAACAAATTATTATGGACAATTTAACAAGTCTCGGATAAGGACCGGATACCGGTGGAGAGACTTGCTAAATAAGTCCATGATCGGATCCCGATTGTTGTGCCGATGATGATGATGGCTTATTAAAAGGAAGGGTGTTCTTTTCCACCAAGACAATGCAATACTCATGTGGAAAGGATGATCCTGGAGGTGATTTCTTCACTCGGCTGGAAACCTTTTCTTCCATCCTCCTATCCAGCAGACGTTACACCGTCAGATTACCATCTCTTTTTGAGTATGTATGTTTTTATAATCCGGTTATGAATCTTTACTTGGAGTATTACGATATTAAAACATAAAAATTGATACAAATGACCTGAGCGATGTTTTAGTAAAGAATAATCGTGTTCTCCCATGCACTTCGAATTATCTAGACGACACGACATAAAGTAAGTCTTCCCAGCTGAATTCTTTCTCCAAATTGAGAATTCTTCACATAACGCAACATGCAATAAGTATTCTTAGCCGGATATTTATCCCACAATAAGCAACACGAAATAAATTCCAGTCGGAGAATACTCTTATATGACGCAACACAAACTAGTAATTCTCAGAATCTTTATCCCAAGATATACCCTAAGCAGCATTCTAACTACACATCCGGGTCATCAACACAACACCGATGAATCTTCTCGGATAAATATTTAACTACACTGTACCCAACACAAAATAAATACTTTTGGCCAACTATTCAACTCTATACAACACAACATGTCGTCAATTGGGCAGATTCAATGAATTTTTCATCAATCTCGGCTGGATATTTATTTCAACATAACTCGACAGGATATAAATATTTTCGGCCAAAACTTTACTTTACACAAAATCTAAACAAAATTGGTATTCTTAGGCGAATCTTCATCGAAAGAAACACCCAGTATTGCGTTCTAACCGCTAGGTTCTGACTGGTTGGAGTCACAAAAAAAAGTGAACAGACTCCTCATCTCGATTCGCCTTACCTCAGGATCTTTTTCAATTCGCAATGTCCGAGTAAGTTTCCACACCAGTAATTTTTTTCTTTGGCGCTACAATGAGCAACCTGTTGAATGACCCCCTCATCATCATCATCAACATCATCGGCTCTACAAATGGCATCCGGTCTTGGCCTTTTTAGCAAGTCCCGAGGCTTGTTAAATTTTCCATAATAATTAATTTTTTCGGGAAAGGTTATTAGCCTTTCGCCAAGTGTTGAATGATCTACTGGAGCATATTAGAAGATGAGCCCAATTTACAGAAGGCAGACATGGAGGTTAAGGCTTCTGGGCATTGCCATACTGGAGACAAAATTCCAGTCCAGCGCCCCAGCTAATACCTATCCCCTTTCTGATATAAATGACTTGGTCGAAATGCTTCAGATCGATGAAGCTTACGGCAAAATGATGAAATCCGGTAAGTATACGTAACCTACCGTACATCGCTATTAGAAGCCCTGGACAGACTTCCCAACACCTTTATACCCACTGACCATCGTATACCTAACAGCAAAACGTGCAATCTGTGACTCCAGAAGATCAATTTGACTCCCGATTCTGGTAGTCATGACCACCCCGATTCATGGCGACTCTATTTCAATAGATTTTTGAAAAGAAACTACTTGTCGACACTCGGAGGAGTTTTAAAGGCCAATCAGGATATCCCCTAATTCAACACAAGCAATATTGAATCCCAGTAACTTTAACACAATGGCTATAGAACTGACACCATTTTGGAAATCAGTGAATACCGGTCGATTCGAATTTAGATCCAGCCAAGCCAACTTATAAAAAAATCAACAAAAATAATTTAACAACATAACAGACATGTCAACGCCCATGAAATGTTTTCCTTACCATAACAGTAATAAATGTTACACTTATGAATTAAAAACCGAATAAATACAACGAATCAAATCCACATAATACACAAGCACAACCGATTTGAGAACAAAAGAACGGATGACCAAATAATCAACACGACCAAAAACTAGTAACAACACGACACAAGGAATCAAAAGGAGAAAAAAAGAGTTTGGTGATTGCAAAATGAAAAGGAATTATTATATATTTAATATGAATTAATAAAAGTGAACATTTTAATCGAAACAAAATGCAGTCGACTATTTGCCCAACACGAAACATGAATCAGCGATGGACGTCGAGCTGATTAAAGTAGCGAATGGCTTTTAACAGCACATCTTTATAAGATTGTGATTTACGGCCTAAGAACGCAAAATGACACATTAGCTGTTCTCGAGATACTGCTTACCTTTGCATTTGCGTAACGCTGTTAAGTAAAAACATTCTGAAATCGAATTATCAATCTCACGCCCAGTAATACTAAAATAAATTCAAGGCTACTCGAAGATAGTAGTAAATTAGCAGCATTTAAAAAAGACATAACACACCCCTTGGTAAAAGAGGGCATCTGTTCGCTCGTCAAAGTAACGAACGGGAAGAATATTTCTGATAGTCTCTTAAGAGTTGTTTATCTGCTTAGCAAGAGTGACGTTAACTGAATATAACACTATTCAATCTTATTTTTCCTGTTGAAATACCACTGCATACATATCTTCGTACATTTCTCTCAGCTAGCAACTCGTTTGAATTTAAATGTTCCGTATTAAATTATATCTTAATTCACGTTCAAATCCCTTTACCAAGATACCAAGCCCGCTCAATATTCAACAACACACTGTGTTCGAATGCACACAGGATATTGCAGCATCCCTGCATCCTTCCTGCAGTCGTAGTTCTCGTAGCAAACAACCCCTTACCCAGATGTACATCGTCTAACTTGTTGGTTGGCACACAGAATGCTGCGCCATCTCTCAGAAACTTGTAGAATCACACAAAAGGACACCAAAATAAATCAATTCATTTCATCAAACGTGTGTCCTTGTCGGTAAGGCAGTCCGACAAACAGATTATCAATTGCAAATTCAATTGGCAAATTTAAATCAAACAATTTCCCATCAGACAAATTGCCGAAAACTGCGAGCAATTAACCGTTCGCATTTGGGTCTCGCTGTCAGGACATTGATAATCTCATTTAAGTCGTGACCATTGGCAGTAATTTATTTGGTCTGCAATAAATTTTCCCAATTAATATGTAAATGAGCACAGTCGTGTGTGCCCTGCGCTGGTTGTGTATTGTTCGCCGTGGGGCAATTGGTTGCCACCGACACTTCATTGCCGGACCTGGCGATGGGGTACATTTGTTTTCCGGTTTTCTTTGGTTTTTTCCCTTTGCCGTGTATATGTGACCGGTTAATGGCGGGATTGCCAGTAAATTATAAGGACTACCACCAGAAACACAACCGCCCTCGGTGTTACTTGTGGATACGTATCTCAAACTTTAGTGGGTTGTCATAATATTTTGGCATCTGGGGCCATGTTACAGTTGCACGTGCATATGCAGACTGAGAGCTGGACACTCAACCAGGAGATGTGCACGTATTACGGTTGATGGAAACCTTTCGACGGTTGACTGAGTTATATATATGCAGCTGCCACCTTGTCAATTGGTAATTATATAGCCAGCAATAGGTTGGACTTGCGGGTTTGTTAATTTACTTATACCAATGTGCATTTATTGAATTCGTGTTGATGGTATCGGAAAGGACTCATCTGATAACGTTATCCTGGAGCATTGCTTATAGCGCTGGTAATGATGTCAACAGTTTTGGAAGAGGGGTCATTGTAGTGATGGGTTTGCTGAGATATGGAAATGTGGTTTCTGTGTAAAATATATTCGCCTCGACAAATACGGCGGATTATTATTAACACAAGATAAGCGCGCATATATATTAGTCTTAGAAACAAAGCCTATAGTGTAGTTTATATAATTATGTACTACATTTTAATACACCATGATATAGCCATGGGCTCCTCGATAGTATAGTGGTAAGTATACCCACCAGTCACGCGGGAGACCGGGGTTCGATTCCCCGTCGGGGAGCCTCTAGCGCAAGACTAATGACCTTGTCCGGAAAAAACAAATCATTATGCAAAATTTGACAAGCCTGAGGGTCTTGCCAAATAAGGTTAAGACCGGCTCCCGGTTGTAGTGCCGATGATGATGATGATGATATAGCCATGAGTGTAAGATTTTTGAATATATTTAGGTTCATACCGCTCTGCTTGTTCTTGACTTTTTGGTGAAACCCAAATCATTATGTTGTGTCAACCTCCACATTCGCCAGATTGTGACTTCTTTCTAATCCCGCGGCTGATAGATGTAGTCCGCCTACGGGGACTAGATTTTCTATGAGAAAATCATTATGAAGTTACATTTAAATGGGCGACAAATTATAAAACAAAATGGCGCCCATTTCACCCGAATCGGACAATCCGTAATATGTTAAATAAAGCCTTGAATGGATTTCTTTTCCTTCAAGCCAATATTCGAATAAGATTCTAAAAAAAAATTAAAATGTAAAATAAAAGAAGTTTTTGAACAACCAAACGAATAAATCGCCTCGGAAATATATTGATGGGGACCTCAGTGATAAATGATCTCACAAAGGTGGAGTCAAAAAATAGTAGCCATTTACAATTGAAAAAATATTGAAATTAGAAATTTTGATAATAAATTTAAATTTTTGATAATACAATTTTCAGTAGATCTACTCAACATAAAATATATACTATCCAGATAAAACTGTGGGGGTTCTTTCAAACTACGCGAAGAACCACCCACAATTCCAACCCCAACTCCCGTCACCAACCCGCAGTCACTTGCAAACATTTCCTCCCCAATGCATTAATGCATCACACCAATTTTGCTGAAAATAATTCGGTTAACATACAAAGTAACCGTCATAAATCAGGAAACCTTATCGGCGTATCCTGCCCCACACGTGTGCAGCAGATTTTCCTGGATTATCCACGTTCACGGCAGCCATTCCTACCGACAAAAGCAGTTTCCGCATCTCGCGTCTAGCTGCCAAAAACCGAACTCACCAGCATGTAAATATGCACACAAAAGAATTCGATCCTTTCCGCCGGCATAGATACCGCGCACAATCACCATTGTGTAAGTATCTAAATTGCTTTTAGCATCAGTTTCCCTAATGGCACGCAGCCTATTTACACAGCTACATGCACGTCGCCCACGAGCCGCTTTGTCCCATTTCCTCTTCCCGGTTTCGTTATCCATGACGTCGGTGCATGGGTAAACAATGTAATCTCCACAGGATCAACCGCACACTCGCCAGAACCTACTCAGAGAGATCCTCTCACCATGGTCGCCAAAAGAGAAACTTCGCTTTCTCTTAAAGAACAAAACTCATCCCTAGCCGAGAGTCAACTCTGCGCGGGTTAGGCCAGTCGAGGTTAATCATTCGGTGGAGAGAGTCGAGTTTTACCCACCGAAGAGGGAGTCTAGTGTAGTCGAGACAGCGCGTTTTGAATTATATGCAAGATTTGCATTCGCGGTTTGATACATCTTTTGTTTTAATATACATTAACATTAAAATTTACTAAATAAGTAAGTTTAAAAATTTAATATTACAACCTTTGTGGCGGTTCCGCCAAACCCCACTGAGTACTTACCTAAAGAACCCCCACCCCTACAACCCAGTCTGCATACGTTTCTGCTAATGCAATCGCATTAAGCACCTGTAAATGCTTCAGGCATCAAATAGATCAAATTTATTTAACTAAAAGTCCCTGTAAAAGAATTCTTACCTTGCATGCATAACTTCGCATTTAAAATCCCCTATAAGATTTCTCTCCAAGCTTATCATAAATCACCATACAATGCCCTCTATTTCAGAGCCCGATTCCATCTTCACGCGGCCCTTTTTAGACTCCATTTCTACAGTCTCCCCAAGATATTGGCGCGCAATGCCATCGCACATTGCCGACTCGACTAGACTCTACAAGCCTCAACACAATCTCGATCCTTCTCATTATTTTGGTGCAACAATGCCCATCACCAACTGACTCCACGCGACCCAGCTCGCCTTTCCTCGTCTCTTCATAACCCTCTCAATTTAACTCCGTCAACACGGCTCCTCACTAAATCACAGCTACAACGCGTAGCAAATACTAGTTAGGACGCGGGTTCTGCCCCCCTACTTCTACGTAAGGATCTTTCCGTTTTGGGGCTCTCAATGTCCCCTAAGTCACGGGTCAATTCAAGCGGCAACCAAAGGCAATACACGCCCCTCTACGTCGCCACATATCCCAGGTGCAATAACCACCCTTCGGAGCGCGCTTCCATTTCCCTAAGGCGCCCTGCGGTTGGACACAATCAACCACACACCAGGAGTCCCCTAAGCTAAGTCGCCTACCTTTAACCAAGCGCGACTGGCCGGCACCTCCTTCTCAAGTTGCCGTTCGGTCGAGGTCGCAGCTACCGTTTAACGAGCGCCGTCGTCGACACCGGTGCCGATATACCAGGTCCTCCCTCGATCGATAAGCCGCATAACTGGACTGCCCCCCCCCCTCGAACCAGTTCCAGCGGGAAACAATTCGCCATACAAACGTATGGAGGAAAGACACCGACTCTGGAGTCGGTTCTCTTCAATTTCATCCACTGACACTTCGTTGTACGATGTCAGTGAGTCCCAAGAGGTCCCATCTCCTGGCACTTCGTTGTACGATGCCACCGAGCCCCAATAGGTCCCGTCTCCTGACACTTCGTCGTACCATGTCAGCTAGCCCCTAATGGGATTTGACCTATTCGATAGGTACAACCTGTTGGGGGATACTGCCAACAACAGGTTGACACCCACAGCGCCTTTATCTGCCTCTTCCCGCACACGCCACATCGCGGACGCGAGCAGATTACCGATAGGTTCCGACCTATCGGGCAATAAACCTGTCGGTCCAAGCGACCCACAACAAGCTAATGGACCACGCCGCACACCCTTGCCCTTGACGGCATCAACGCGGTAACAACCAAGTCCACCCTAGTATCGACCCAGGCCCTTTCCACGACCCAGGAACTCGTCACGCGAGTTCGACCGACATTACCTCAGCGCCTCCCGAAGTACGCAGGGCCACCTTGAATCCCAAGCGTGCAGCCCTCCTCCCAGAACCGCACCACCCATTCGAGCATCCCTTCAGCCCTACCTTTTTTTTGTGACTTCGTCACTGGAGGTGGGCGGGGGGGGGGGGGGGTGGCCAGTGACGCTTTCGCCAAACCCCACTGATTACTTACCAAAAGAACCCCCATCCCTACAACCCAGTCTGGATACGTTTCTGCTAATGCAATCGCATTAAGCACCTGTAAACGCTTCACGCATCAAATAGATCAAATTTATTTAACTAAAAGTCCCTGTGAAAGAATTCTTACCTTTCATGCATCTCTTCGCATACAAATTCCCTACAAGAATTCTTTCCATTATACAGGAGCATTAAACCAGAACCCATTCGGTACCTTGGGTGGCCAGGCAAATTCCAACCTTCCCACACCTGTACCGCAATCTCCCCACAGCAAAAACATTTCCTTCCAAGGATAATTAATGCTTTCAATGCATTACCTGGAAATGCCTGCAAAGAATTTTTCCTACAAGGGGATTCATACATGTATTAATGCATCTCTGCATTAGCGACCAAGAACCGAATTCACAATTAGTGTTGATATTCACACTAGAATTCGACCCTGGCGTCGCCTTAGATGCCATGCACAATTGACACAGATGGTATACACACCCGTCATTGTGTAACCATCTAAATTACTTTCCCAAGACTTGCAACTATTGATTCAGCTGCAAGCACTTCTCTCGGAACTACTTCTTTGTTTGAATCTTCAAACAATCACCAACGTCGCGCTTAGCCGCCGGATTGGATTCATATAAACATATGCAAACAAAAGAATCCGATTCTTCCAGTCTGCAGAGATATGATATACGATCTCCATTATATAAAGTATCGCAATCCCTTTTAGCATCTAATGAGTGGCTGCTATTTACTCAGCTGACCCTCATTACCGAACGATACCTTAGGTCGCTTCTTCCTTTGTTCTGCATCCCTTGTCTAGGTTTCGTTTCTCTTTGACCTGCGAGCGTTAGTAAACCATCTGATCTCAACGATCGACTTCACGCACACCACTACAGGACCTCACCAGTGAGATCCTCTTTCCTCGTTTTCACCACGGGGGGAACACTTTCTCTCTCGGGGAAACTCACCCCATTAGCGAGTCGGCTCTGCACGAGCCGAATATCGCTGAGTCCTTTACCATCACCCGGCCAAGCCGGTCGGCCTGCCTCTCGCCCCCCGTCGCGCGGCGGAGAAGCGTAAATATCCTGAAGTCGAGTTTTGCATAAAGTTTTAGAAGTGAGGAAGTTGATCGTATACAGTGGAGTGTTGCAACCACTATTGTAAGTCTGTCGATATTTGTAGTTCAGGACAATCGTCTTCAGGTACTTCAAGTACTAATATATTCTAAAATAAAGTTCAAGTTTAACGCTCAAGTGTTTTTCGTTACGGTGATTCAAAATTCTAAATCTCAAGTCATTGTTTTTTTGTGAAGTTAAACTTTTGGCGTGGCAGTGCATCCTTCTGATGACGAATCGCATACACAATGTGATAGTCGAGTACATATATATAACAGTTTAAATAAAGAGCTCTTTTTGAACAACATACACTAGTGTTTTCTTTCCCGGCTGCAGTTTCCTGAGTGTTTGTGTGTACTTCCTTTTTCTCGACGAACAGTTTATTTTACGGCGGACCTTTGAGAACTTGTGGGGACGCGGTAGAACCCTGTGCCCATGTCGGCACCACGACTTCGCCCCCCACAGCTTCATTCGCTGGTATTAATAGTATAGATTGAAAAGTGCGAAAGTAACAATGTTCGATAGTTTTTATGTGAAATGTTGATACTCTAACCAAAAATACATCAGCTAATTAAAAACATGCCTTGGAACAATAGTTAGTGTTACCAAAATGATTGATCACCACGAATAGATAATCCGAAGGACCTCAATAAAAAAACTAATTTCAAGCAATATCTGCGTGTTTTATTTCTCATTTTGTGAACGGTTTGTGGCGGAACACTGTGGTGTATTATTGAACCCGCGCCCGTGCCGGCACACAAACTAATATAACACCCACAAAACTTCAATAATATATATGCATTCGTTTTTAAGAAAACATCATCATCAACTTAAAAATTGCTTAGAGAAAAGAGGAATGCAGGTCGGCCGAACCTAAAGAGCGAAATTTCTTAAAGCTTACTCCGATTGACTTGAAACATCGTCTCATTAACTCGTATTGATTGTAACTCGTATTGATTGATGAAAATTGATTTCTGAAAACTTCCAACCCTACATGGGTACCGCTTAAATTAGTATCAATATTGAGGAAATCGGATCAGATGGAAAGAGTGGTGGGGAAGAATGCAGAACAGGGAACGGTGGTGTATCAGAGCTTGTAAGGTCTTAAACTTTCGGGTTTGTACAGACCAATAACTAGAACAAAATATAATCAAATATAACAAATTTATAATAAACTCCAGCTGCTCGTCTACTCTGAGACATATAAAAACATTTTTCTTTTACAGAACTGGTTCATAACTTCGACCGGCTACACCATCAACTTTTACTTTACTTGATGCATTTTCAAGCATCTCTTAATCGATATCGTATCCGATGATTATTTCAAATGTTTCCATTAGATGCCAACAAAGCGACTGCAAAATCCATAGCCATAAAAAGTTATCGGTCCGAATTTATTGCTGCAGTAAACCTTCATTAAGAAATCCGCCGTCACCATTCGTTCCTTTGATCATCTGCAGATCTACGCTGTTCCATGGTGCTGTGCAATTAGCTCGTCATTTTAATTACTAGACCATAATCACTTCTAATTTCGAGAACATGTTTTGATCATTATAATAAGAAATTCGCACAGGTCTTTTATGGCTACATGTGACTCAACAAATTAGTTTTTAATAACTCGGTTATAGGGAGAAAACTTAGTAGTTGGCAAACCATCGGAATGCCTTGAGGGATGCGGAACAAACATTTCGAAATTTTGCAGGCATCACCTGATGACGTCCAACACCAAGCCAGCCAGGAAAATGCCTAGGAGTCATCCATTAGTCTTTCAGGTTTACGAGCCATAACAGAACCCTATCGTGCTAAAACACACATGTTATGAACTTTCAGATGCTCGGCAAGTTTTCAATTGACCATCGACTGTGAACGATAAGTACAAATGTTTATTTCGACAGTTAACAACCGTTTGGTGCGACAGGGTGATCTTTTCCGCCTCATCAGTGTGTCATTAAAACGGTGTCAAGGTGTTTATTAACATATCATTTCAGTATGCTGAGTCGTGCAAGAACTGTGCTGCCTTTTTTATGTCCTGTACACAAATGAAGATGTGAATTAATTGTCACCCCGTTCTTCGTATTACTACTATGTCATTGGGCAACGAAATGAACGACCAGTGGCTATCCCGCGCAAGCAAATACCTTCCTTATTGCGTAAATTACATGCTCAGCAGTATATAAGAATTGGAGGTCAGCCCTTCAGGAGACTGACATGGAACCGAATACCTTCAATGGCAGCAATCAATTCCAGACGACGGAGTCGTGGATTGTGTTACCGAGGGTAAATAGAATGGCGGATACTAATTCAGGCAATTAATGTGTCCATCCTCCACGAATGAATTTATTGGCTTGAACGGTGTCTAGAGTGTGCTCGGGAATAACGACATGAGTTGAGGTCCGTTAAGTTGACCACACCACGCGCCAATGGGGGTCTAATAAACATGCACTAAAGTGCGTGTTCTGCCTTACCTTTGGTTGCTATTTATATTTACGAGAACTTCATTAAAGTCACGTCATCGTCAACAAGATTTATGAGGCTTCCTCGCAATGTTGAGTGCAGGTAGTTTCGCGAAAGACGTATGATAACGTGTCGCATAATCGGAAGCTCGCGGCTGAAAATATTGTGATTAGTTTGAGCTACGATTATCGTTACCGGTTTTATGTTAGATTGGATTGACATCACTTACGCCGAAAGATATTCAAATAGGAACCTCTATAAGTCGGGGCTCGGTGGTATGCCTAAATCGAGGTACTCCGACTGAGAAAATGCGACATCAATCTATTGGAAATCCAATTAATGACGACCCATAAAAAACGAGTCCAATTTTATTGACGAAAAGCAAGGATTTAGTAATTAAATCGCTTTCATAGTGTGTAATCTTTGAGTAAGCGTAAATGGCCTTTGCAAATTCTCTAATAAATCGCTATAACCGTTAAGATAGAACGACTGTGTAATTTATATCCATGCGATGTTTTTTCCCCGCATATCTCCGTACGACTGTGCAACACACTTATCTGTTTTTAATTGTCATCCTACATCTTTACATGAAGCACTGTATAGACTCTTGTGAATCAAAAGAAAAACTATTGCACACAAATTTCAAAAGCCAACATCACGAACTGTGATTTGACAGCCCAAATCCATTTTATGGGATCGTTAAATATAGTTTTTCATTAAAATTAAACGCGTATTGATAGATCTTTCAGTAACATTTCCTGGGCCAGCTTGGTAAAGAGTGTCTAGCGGCGGATTTATGTTTTTAAAATTGAATAAAATATGAACTACTTGAATTATATTATTAATAAAGATATTTTTACATAGAATAATGTTGCGGATTTTGAAAAAGAATATCATCCAAATGCTTTTCATAGAGTTGCAAGCACTGTTCGAAACTGGGCTTCGTACTTTGCGTCTCACGCTGTAGAGAGCTTGGTTGAATGTTGTTAATTTCATACACAAAACTTTTCTATGAGATCCGCGATGGTGCGCGGATTGTTTTGCTACACTTTTACTTTATGATAACTCTATTAATAAATTCATTGGTGATTTAAACTCTTAAAAGAATGATACTTTCTGACTTTCAAGCCGACAACTTGTTTCTCAGTTTTGCTCGCGCTATTTTCTCTATTACTCAACCGTTATATTCTCAACAATTGTCATAACCTATTATTTTGTTTTCTTTGCCTCAATACCGCATATATATAATTTGTTCAAGTGTGTAATCTGTTAAGTTATGGCCCCTGCGCCACGTGAGTTAAGCAAAATTAAACGTTTCGTTACGACGCGACCCCGCGATTGGAGGTCAAATCCCACCTGATAAACCTTCAAACTTAAATTATAAAATGCAAGTCAAATCTAGAATAATTGCAGCCACCAATTATTACCAACCATTACAAAGTCTGATGAAGGATTCCGCTGAAATGGACTCTACCAACGCTGATCAGTATCCAGACGAAACGAAATAAACCATTCCGCCAATTGTGGTATTAAAATCAACCAGTGGTAAAGTGCTTAGCATCTTAAACAATATCAAAATTGAAAATTATCTAATAAAAAACATATCCCTTGGACAAAAAATATGTTTTCCATCAATGGACATTTACAACAAAATCAAAACTGAACTCCTGCGGTTAAAATGTGAATTCTTTACCCACTGTTATGTAGAATATATATCAATTGCTGTTAACTTTTAGTCACAAAATTTACCCCGCATTGGTCTGCCTTGGTTGGGGTGTGAGTCGTGGGCAAGAAGCGTATCCTTATGAAGCTGGTCCAACGTCCACTTAAATCTCTTAAAATTCACTAGTTGGAGACCTCCCAAAGTCCAAGGATATTTGATCTCTTTATCGTAAATTATTTTTAAACATTTAAACTTTAAGGAAAACAAAAGGATTATTAAAACACTTTAGTTGATATTAACAGATTTTTATTAAATAAAAATTTAACACTTCTGGCGCATCCCAATGACAAAGGATATTTTGTAAATTATTTTTAATCATTTAACATTCTTCTTTAAAAATTTAACACTTCTGATGGCCCAGGATATTTTGTAAATTATTTTTAACCATTTAACCACCGATGACAACTGCTCACCGATTACTTTACTTTCGTACTTTCATTTTTACCCCTTACCAACTCATAATCCTTGCTCGATTCCAATTTGTTCTAAATTCACCGTTAATTGACCACCTGTATGTATGTGGAAATCTATAGCATTTTGCGACGATAGTGAAGAGTGTGTGATTCGAAACGACGCTATCATGGTTAGAATCACTAAAATATAGAAGCAAAGCTCAATATATCAGGCCACTGCCGCGTGTACGAATTCATTTTCTAAACTATAGTACATTCGATAGATGTGGAAATGCTATATTATTGCTATGGTATACGACTTTAATGGGTGTGCTTTTTGGTGGTGCGGTTCCTCACTATTGGTCGTGTGTATCTGCTAGAAACGCCACCCCACTCCCTCCCCAGTAACTTTCGTTACGATCCACTTTGAAATGCGAACGACTGAGCGAAGAGCGAGCGAGAGAGCGACCAAGATAATGTCAGAACAGGCGAGTGAGTCGATGCCCTGCGTAGAAGTCGTGTGATTGTAAGTGGTCAAGTTCTGTGAGCGTATTGGACTGTGTGTTATGTCGTACAGATCACGTCCGAGTCACCAGTTGTAGCGTTTTGTGACGATAGTGAAGAGCGTATGATTCGAACCGACGCTATCACGGTGAGAATCACTAAAATATAGAACCAAAGCTCAACGCATCAGGCCACTGCCGCGTGTACGAATTTGATTTCTATACTCAAGTACATTCGACTGATATGGAAATGCTTTATTATTGCTATGGTATACGGCTTTAATGGATGTGATTTTTGGTGGTGTTGTGGGGCTTTTCAGGGCGCGAAGACCCTCGCATCATTTTAACCCCATAAAAATCCTATAAACTCATTAGCTGCCCTTAATTCGAATCCTTAGCAAAATCACACAACCGCACCACCCTAAAATCCTGAAAACAATTCGGTTGTCCCCCTGGAGAACTGACATAAATATCCATGATAGCTGAGGAGCTTTTCCCTAGATTCGACAGGATGTGTTTACCTTTTTGGCCATAGATCCATCGGCCGATCTTTCTATTTTCTAATGCAGCGTAGCCATGGTAAGTTTCCTGCAAATGACCGTGTGTTATTTTAAACAACACACATGTCACCATATCGACCGATAGGATGTGCTAATGATCGGAACAACGTGTACCCAAACACTGTCTCAATGTCCATCATCTTCCCAAACAATGGCTGGGCTATTGGCGGGCTTGTACATCTGCAAACCTGATGTCTAATAGCCTGTAATGGGACATAACGAGTGGGATAATAAAAGATCAGTCTCGATGGCGGGCGATCTTCTGCCAATTTAACATCACAGAAGAAGCTAACACCGTCGCCTTATTATCCCTTACACACCACCCATAAAACGTTTCTGTCTAGTTAATGTAGACAGAAGATATGATTTTCGTCCGGGCGGCAATTTCTACCCAAATTATGTGGCCGAAAAGATAAACACACAATAGAGTACCCTTGAGTGTCTGTTAACATCATAGGAAACTATTTCTATGATTTATGACCGCCATTACTGCCAGCCGCAACACTCGTACCTCTAGTCGACCAGATGTGCATTAGTATTTTCCGTGTGCATCTATAATTATTGGCATCGTCACCACTTCCAGCGTGTGGGCGTGTCTTCCTAACCGGTACGGTTTCTGTAGGGATTTTACAGTGGAATTTTCCAGTCCAATCGCCATTATAATCCCTAATTCAACGATCGGATTGGTTCTTCGACGGCATACCATCTCATCCTCGATACTACAAGAAATGTTGAGGACGATTTCACCAGGAGTCCGTTTTTAACCAGTCGAGTAGTAACACCAGGAGCGTGGTCGTGTCGCCATTACTAACTATTTTTGTGTAACTACTGCAAATTAAGTTGATTCGGTTCGGTGTGACAAATACCGCAAATAAATTTAGCCCCCTTCCTATAAGTGAGCTGACATTCATAAGTGTTCATTAGATGTGTTCCACAGTGAACCATAAATAAATGTAATCCATATACTGTACATGAACTGACGATAAGTGCGTGCATATGTGTCCTATTGTGAAAGGTAGCCGCTAACAATAAATAAATTTTGAATCGCAACCACGGTGTTTTAATTCATCCTCTGTGTGTGGAAGATCCTTGAATCTATTGGTGTTCTTGTTCTAAACTGTAGTGTTGTGCACTATGCGACCCTAGGATTAACATTTCCGTTCGTGGTGTATTGGGTGATTCCCAATGGACCCACACCATGATACCTGATGTAGAAATCTGGGTGAAAAGAGGAAAAGGTGAATTACCACTTAACTCAGCTGATATCAGGGTATGGATGTGTTGCGGATTCGCACTGGACACAACCAGCGACTTCGCAATTGAATGCTAACCGTGGCAACAGAATAACATATGTCAGCAACTAGCTGACAGGATCAATTATGTTGGTTGTCAAGGGAGAAAAAAAAAAAAAAAAAACTCCTCTTCTTTTAACTACTGAGAGACACAGGTCACAGCGATTTAAATCCATTCAAATTTTTATCAATCGTAATCAATAAACGTAACAATTAAACACATTGAAGTGAACACCGTGTTATTACCTTAGCTGGAGGAATATTTCTGTTCTCCGTGTGGTATAGAGAACCCCCACAAGACCTGTCAGCCAAAATCGGCGCAGTAAGTAACACCTTAAATCAATGGCAAGTAATCAACGAAAAAAAAATCACAAAGCTTTTTTATTATAATTTTTTTGTTTTGGTTTGAGTAATCAATTAATAAAGATATCAATAGGTAATAGTAACATTAGTAAACTCCAAGTTTAGTTTTGAGCATCCACAAGGGAAGTATAATAAGTTAGGATGTAGTGTAAATTATCTAGAATTTAAGCATTTTCTTTCTAGCAAGTAAGTTAAATTTTTACTCGTATATAATAAAGTGCACGTAAAATGGAAAATGGGGGGATGGGAGCGAACATACAGGGTAAAGCCTCTGCTCTCAATCCGGCAAAGGCCAGGAAGATCCTTGCCCCTGTTCAATCCAAGTTGACGTGCAGTCTCCACGTGACACCCCTGGATAGCTACTTTGGCACCCGTCAAGTAGTGAACCAATGCATGCAGCGACATCCGGAGAAAGGTTGGCTCAAGGCTAATAACCTTGCCCGGAAAAACAAATTATTGTGGACAATTTAACAAGTCTCGGATAAGGACCGGATACCGGTGGAGAGACTTGCTAAATAAGGCCAAGACCGGATCCCGGTTGTAGTGCCGATGATGATGATGATGATGAAAATGGAAAATAAATTAGATAGCATGGTATTTATCATAAGTAAGATATTATGGTACATTCAACAAATAAAGACGTATGTCTTCAACAGCAAAGGAACAATAACTTTTTATTACTTATATTTTCATTCAAAATCGTGCAACAACCTCATTTGTTAACTTGGATATCGCTTTTACAGTAGCACTATTTTTTATAATATGCCTTAGTCGTGGAGGAATTAATGTACTCACCTTTCCTATGAAACCAAAATAAAAACTAATAATATTATAAGTAAAAACACGACTAAAATCTCACAACCAAGGATCACCAGCGACGACGAAAAATTACGTCAAAGCTCCTTTATTTACGGCCATAACAAGATCATTATGTTAGATAGACCGTACGGTCATCATGGCCGATAAAATTCGCATTCAACTCTTGAACGGCCGTTAATTCCGGTTAATGTGTGTATTTTGTTGATTACAGGGTATCATCTGGATCCAACCGCCATGGACTGGTTTACCTGCACGAAGTTAGACCGAACGCGAACAGCCTGGCAATTATGTGTATGCAAAAAGAACCAGCAAGTGAACGCTAATCGGTTGCTTGAAAAGGAATCCCTATCGTCACTGTCAGTGTGGCAACAAGTAATCGATGTAGAATAATGCGCAGGACACGATTTGGGTTGAACCCGAACGCCTTTGTTTACATGTAAGTCCCCATGTCTGATGAAGAATTAAATCGAGGACAAGGGCATCAACCAAACTTCCTATACACGTTTGGTGTATTATAGTTGATAATACTCAGGCAGATGTCAGAGTGGAAATACTGATAAATAAGAAATACTAAAACGTCTTAGTTTATATTTGAAGTAGCTATTGCTCCTCGAGGGGAAACTGAATGGGATGTTAATATACTAAATAGGAACATAATTACCAGTCGATGGAAAAACATGATCAGAATTCATACGAACTTCTATTCTTGGCTTTTAGTATCAGTATGCAATTTGTTATTGTAAAACTGGTTTCTTTCTCATCATGTGCTTATTTGCAATCGGAGATAAATGATCTAGTTTTTAATTTTACAATTCTAAACAAAAATAAAGTTTCCGAATTAATTGCAGTATTTCAGTAATGTTAGTTATTCTTTCTTACTGGCTCGCGGTGAAGATTTTAAATTATATCGTTTGTTAAACTTACACCTTTTGTCAAATAATGATGATTTTCCACTCTATTCCTCATATTTATAGAAGACCTTTTGTCCATTTCGCAAAATCCAATCCAATCGTTTGCGGACAACAACAAGTTATTATAATATAACCCCCCGCGAATCATTACGCGGTTTATGGACGACCCCTTTGGATCTCTTAAATTCGATCATAGTTTGGAATCTGACTAACTTTTTTAATATCACTAATATTAATAAAATTTAATGGATAATCTTAACATTCTCTTTGATTATCATTTAGTAAACACTTAGTGGTGAGCCAGATGGAAATGAATGTTCAAATCGTCACACAAAACGGTGTTTCACTAATCTCGTTATTCTCGATAAGAGTATATTACATGTTAATGGAATGTTGCAATCAATTAGCTTACTTCACTGGACACCTTTTACTGTGGGCATATTAAATACTAATAAATACTCGAGATTATTCGTTTTATAACAAAATTCAATAAAACCACATTTTGGTTAGGCTGTTTATGGTCCATTTATTTCTACAGTAGAGATTGCAACACACGTTGCATTACTTAATACCAAAACGTTAATGGAATGTATCTCAAATATTGGGTTGTACCATACGAAGTGTCTGATTTTCGCTGTCACGTTAAATTTTCTTTTTTTCTAAAGTAAAGTTTGCGTGTGAGAATTTCAGGGTTCGTTACAAGTACAGTTATTTTTTTCTAGGAATTGTTTACTATACTGTCGGCAGTTCAAATTCGAAATCTTTTCCTTTATGAATTTAAAATGGGCATAATGCGTCATTGGCAATAAAAAACATTAATGGCGTATTTGAGGATGTATCGGTAGACGAACGCACTATACGACGTTGGTTTGGAAAGTTTCGTTCGGGAGATTTCAGTCCCGAAAATGAACCACGTGGAAAGCCGGAAACGTTAGTTGACGACGATGTATTAAGAGCACCTCCAAGCCCGATTTTCACACAAAAAAAACTTTATGGTGACAATTTGGTGGACATCGAAACGACCAATCATCGCCGAATGCACGGGTTGACTTCGTCATAGGGCACGGGTGCTATCTCAATAGATGGCGACATTAGGTGGTCGAATTAATCATGCACGGTCATTCAGTAACACCGGCATCGGTTACGGAGGTCCTATCAGTCTTCAGCCATAGAAAGGACGCGGCGCAAAGCGGGTTAAAGGCTACATTTGTCACTTCGTATGATTGGAAACCAAGGCACCGAAGCGGTTAGCGAGCTGTCTAGCGAATCTTTTCTGGCAGCATTGGGGTGATTCCTCGCGCGTAGAGGGTTTTGTCACAGTTTATGTCGTGATAACGGTACTAATTTCATTGCAGCATCTCGAGAACTGCAAGAAGTTTATGAGCATACAAACCAGAGAACTAACCGGGTCAGGATCACGTCGGAGTTATCCACCAACGGGATCGCTTGGAAATTTATTTCCCCGTCAGCCCCCCCCCCCCCCCCCCGGTTGTTTGTGGGAGGCAGGAATCAAGTCAGTGAGGCATCGTCTTATGCAAGTTATTGGAAATATCTGGCTGGCTTTCGAGCAGTTTACTGCCGTATTGGCCCAGATCGAGGCTATGTGAATTCCCGACCGCTGATTGGCCCACTAATGGAGCCCGGCGACCGCGAAGTGTTAACCCCTAGTTATTTCTTTGTTGGAGGACTAGATACGAGCGTTCCGGAAGTTGATCTGGGAGATACAACGATCACTGGCGGTCTAGGTGGAAATACTTGCAGGCGTTACATCAAGCATTTTGGTCCCGGTGGAAGTACGAACACCTTCATACGTTCCAGGGTCAGAACAAATAGTATCATCCGGAACCAAACCTAAGAAATCCAGTCGTGGTGGTTCTGAAGGACGAGCAACTAACTCCTACTTGTTGGGGCATGGGAAAGGTTGTCGAGCTTCATCCTGGCTGAGATGGCAAGGTTCGAGTGGCAATTGTGAAGATTCAGGGGGCACACTTAAGTCACGAAGTTGGTTCTACTCTCGGTTGCTCAAGATGAGGCAGGTGAACCAACAGTTCAAGATGGGCAGAATGTTGGTGAAGCAGCGAAACACAACTACCTGCTGGCGGAGTGAGGGTCGGCTATCTATACCGAAAATTCTCTTTGTTCCATTGATGATCATGCGGACGGGGACACATGGACACAAAAGAGAATATAAGCGGCGTCAGTTGGGGAGTTGAGTACGAATTGAATCAATCACAGTTGTCGGATTAAATATGGAATTTATACTTCCGTTTTTTATAATAACACCAGCAACACGAAAATCAGGAGATTGAGACCATAGAAGACAGATAAAAGAAAATATTAATAAATTAGCAAATAAACCCAATTTATTCAACATACTTTCTATTTAACTAGCCGAACTTTTGATTTCCTACCCAAAGCATTATTTCTCCAAGCCAAGCAAGCGCAATAAATTTCCTTCAATTAACAATAGTTGTGTGAGATGATGCATTACCGTTGTGGAACACAGTTTCTTTATGATTTCATAATTTATTTATTTATTTATTATTATTATTATTATTATTATTATTATTATTATTATTATTTATATTATTATTATTATTATTATTATTATTATTATTATTATTATTATTATTATTATTATTATTATTATTATTATTATTATTATTACTATTATTATTATTATCATTATTGTTATTATTATTATTATTATTATTATTATTATTATTATTATTATTATTATTATTATTATTATTATTATTATTATTATTATTATTATTATTATTATTATTATTATTATTATTATTATTATTATTATTATTATTATTATTATTATTATTATTATTATTATTATTATTATTATTATTATTATTATTATTATTATTATTATTATTATTATTATTATTATTATTATTATTATTATTATTATTATTATTATTATTATTATTATTATTATTATTATTATTATTATTATTATTATTATTATTATTATTATTATTATTATTATTATTATTATTATTATTATTATTATTATTATTATTATTATTATTATTATTATTATTATTATTATTATTATTATTATTATTATTATTATTATTATTATTATTATTATTATTATTATTATTATTATTATTATTATTATTATTATTATTATTATTATTATTATTATTATTATTATTATTATTATTATTATTATTATTATTATTATTATTATTATTATTATTATTATTATTATTATTATTATTATTATTATTATTATTATTATTATTATTATTATTATTATTATTATTATTATTATTATTATTATTATTATTATTATTATTATTATTATTATTATTATTATTATTATTATTATTATTATTATTATTATTATTATTATTATTATTATTATTATTATTATTATTATTATTATTATTATTATTATTATTATTATTATTATTATTATTATTATTATTATTATTATTATTATTATTATTATTATTATTATTATTATTATTATTATTATTATTATTATTATTATTATTATTATTATTATTATTATTATTATTATTATTATTATTATTATTATTATTATTATTATTATTATTATTATTATTATTATTATTATTATTATTATTATTATTATTATTATTATTATTATTATTATTATTATTATTATTATTATTATTATTATTATTATTATTATTATTATTATTATTATTATTATTATTATTATTATTATTATTATTATTATTATTATTATTATTATTATTATTATTATTATTATCATCATTATTATTATTATTATCATTATTATTATTATTATCATTATTATTATTATTATTATCATTATTATTTTTATTATCATTAATATACCTTTTTTGTTCTTTTTTTGTGAATTCATGCACCCATGAGTGGCAGTTCTAAGAGGCAGCTCAAAACATTTAACACCTTAGTAGAAAGTAAACATTTCATTTTTAACAGCCCCAGGGCTAAGCTAGAGCTTTCATACTCTCTTCGCATTGATATACTGATTAAATTCGCTTCACAAACTTTAATTCGGTTATGCATTTTTTTTTTTTTTGCTTAAACATGAATCAATACCAATGAGACTTGGTGAAAGCATATCTTTGTCATCAGGAATTGGCTTTCACATTTGAAAATGCCTTTAGCCCACTATTCATGTAATATACAGTAAATCCTTTCGTAACTTAATTAAGGTTTAAAAATCGATTTATGAAAAGGATTAATGAATTAATCAAGAAGAAAAAACTAAGATGGCCAACATTGGTAAAAAAATATAATAAAAAACGGGAACCAAATTCGTATAATTTGAGACGGTTGGTACAGAATCACGATGATTACACTTTAATAATATTAAAAATGAATTATCAATTAAAGAGTAGTAAGTTTACAATTTGGACACCCCAGAGTCAGTCAACTGGGTACATTCTAGAGAATAATTGTTTATTCTTGAAAAATTGTGCCGAATAACGGTACGTTAAATTAAAATCGTCGATTCTACATGCTAATTATAAGAAAAGACTTGCCCATAAGATTAGCCCATAATTTTAACACAGTAAATTAATAGTTCATTAAATCTCGGTTGCAGTGTAATTGTTATCTGATTAAAACAACACAAATAAGGGTAAGAGAGGACCTAATCAACGAGATTCACACAACAATGGATGAAAATCTGAAAACCCGTATTTTTTCCTAAGTGAAACACCTCATCGAAGAAGCATTTATCCCTCTTCAGTAATGAATAGACATCCTTCCATTGCAAGTTACCACGATATTCACCATGATCTCACCATGATCTCTAAGTATATTTATTTCATCCACTCACCGGTAGATGTCTATTTAACACCATAATCCTGAATTTCCCTGGAAGACAATCAGTGCTTTCCAGCCTGTAGAAATATATTTAGGCTCCGCCTATAGGTCCTTCCGTTTTTTCCTCTTCGGCATTCGCACATTGATTCTCATTATCCTTGAAACTAACACCAATATCCATTTACAGTGGTGAATATTTCGGTTACGGAAGATTTTGTTCCGTTCACTACGGCAATATTGTGGCTTATAATTTACTCGTTAATTATAGCTGAAATAAAAAATGTCTAGTATTTTGTTTTATTATCATATTATTTTTTAAGTTATTTGTTGGTTCTGTTGCTTGGAGATCTCACCCTGTCAAATTGACATGTAGATCGCGCACACCTTTAGCAGATGTGTCGTATACCGCTCGATCACTACCTATGAGGGTGTGACAGACGCGATCATGTCGTATTTCATGCGTCAATGAACGGCAAGTGTCTCATAATCCGTGACGATCGAACGAGTCTCAGGACACAACTACGCAGCATGTAAGCCTTCCAATGTAGGCAGAATGTAAGCATATCAATGAGGTGGCACTTAAATAAATAACATGACATATGTGGAGGTGAGGCCCCAAGTCTGTTTTAATGCGGTTGATACGCATTGACACGAGGTTGGTGTTGTCGATGAGTATAATAAGAGTTCCCTCGACAGACAATGTTGCATGGTAATACATAATAACTCATGGGAGTCAATCAAACACAGACAGAAATATTAAATGAGTAGAAGGTTCACCTTTTGACGGAAACTGCATAGATGCACCAGCATGCCAAAGTTCGTGCTCTCGAGACAAATAATGCAAATAAAATGAAATCAAGTCAAGGAGTAAATTTCAATCCAGTTGCCATTCAAGATAGTTAATTGTAACAAAAATGGAAACCTTTTCAGAATTACATTTTTAATTTAAGGATTCAATGTGTTATGTCTGGTTGATTACAGGCCTTAATTCGATAGGATGACTAACGAAAAAAAAAAATTGCATCCTAATGTTGAATGATTCCCAAAATCTTATAGGAATGCTGGGTTGGCTCAATATGCAAGACAATCTTTTTAAAAAGACAACCAATCTACTAATGAACCTCTATTAATATTTCCACTTTGTCTATAGCACAAATTCTGCCTGAAATACCTCCTATACTACCTACGTTTTCTACATCACACATGAAAAGGATAATTGAAAACTGCACTTGCGCAGAATTGCTTAATGGTGCCGCCCCCTTAAACCATGCACATCTATTTCTATTACGAGATTCAAAATGGCGGCGAAGGACTTTATCAACTTGTCAATTTGAAAAGCAAGGAGTTCGTCGTGTTTCGAAGTGTTTCTTGTTTTTTTTTTTTAAACAGCAATATAAATACATTATAAATATGCTAAAATAAAATCCACTTTTTTTACAACACGGTCCACAAATATTTTGCTTAAACGTTATCAAAAATGAAACATAAACTTAAGTCGGTGTGCGACGGGTAGCATAAATATCTGAATCGTTTTGAACACGACTGTTTCCCATTATGTCCATAATGCAAAAAATAAGAAAAGGATGCAAAACAGAATATTTTTGTATGCAGTCGAAAGATATACATCGATCAGAGGTCAAGGCATCTCATAGACTATATAAAGTGGCTAGATGAATGTTAGAAGTTATAGATCACAACACAAACGACCTAGATAAAGGTCACAAACACAACCGAACCTAATAAAGTGTTAGGTGTAGATAAATTTCCGCCGCTTGGCAAAAGATGGCCCCAGCAGAAAATTATGTAGAAATTGTCAGATATCAAACATAATATTGTGAGTTTCAACACGTCATAGCAACATAACCTCAAAATAGTAGTCACTTTATATCAGCTTTACATAATTGTTTTCGTGCAAAAACGTCTAATTTTGTGCCAAATAAGAGTCATTTGCGGGAACGTTTGATTTCCTTTTTTAATTTGAAGAAATCTGCCTCTGAGGCGCATCGATTGTTTGTAGGAGCATATCGTGAGGCGGCTTTGAGTGAGCGAAGTTGTCGTGAGTGGTTTCAAAATTTTTAAAAACGGTGAGTTTGACGTGGAAGACAAAGAACGAAGTGGAAGGCCGAAAGAGTACGAAGACAAGGAATTGGAAGCAATATTGGAGGAAGATCCATCCCAAACGCAAAAAGAACATTAGATGTAACTCAACAAGCAATTTCACATCGCTTAAAATTGTAAGATATGATTCAGAAACAGGGAAATTGGGTTCCATACGAACCGAAGCCGAGAGACGTTGAACGCCGACTTTGCATAAGTGATATGCTGCTTCCCAGGCAAAAAAAAAGAAGAGTTTTTTGCATCGTATAGTCATTGGGGATGAAAAATGGATCCACTACGATAACCCAAAAGAAGAGAAAATCATGGGGACTTTCATGGGAAAAAACTCACGCTGTGTATTTTGTGGGATCAGATTGTTGTCGTGTATTATGAATTGCTGAAACCGAGTGAAACCGTCACTGGAGTTCTCTACCGAACACGGAAGACAAAGGAAAAACGCATCCATTTTTACTCCAGGCATGACAAAATTATGGCTCCTTGATAGTATATTGGTTAGTGTATCTGCCTGTCACGCGGGAGACCGGGGTTCGATTCCCCGTCGGGGAGCCTCTGGCGCAAGACTAATAACCTTGCCTGAAAAAAAAAAACAAAATCGTTATGGAAAATTTAACAAGCCTCAGGGCTTGCTTCAGGGCTTGCTAAATAATAAGGCCAAGGCCAGTTCCCGGTTGTAGTGCCGATTATGATGATGATGACAAAATTATTCTTCTCCATGATAATGCGGACGTTGCGGTGCCGGTGAAAAACTATTTGGAAACACTTCATTGGGAAGTCCGACCCCTCCCGCCGTATTCACCAGACCTTGCCCCTTCTGATTATCACTTGTTTCGATCCATGGCACATGGTCTGTCCGCGCAGCACTTTATAACATATGAAGATACCAAAAAATAGTTCGATTCGTGGATATGCTCAAAAGATGAAGAGTTCTTCCGACGTGGTATCCGGATGCTGCCAGAAAGTAATGTCTGGTAATGGACAATACTTTGAATGAAACGTAATGTACCGTTCTTAAACAATAAATTCCTAATTTTTTATAGAAAAAGGCGTTATTTGTACAACTAATAAAATCATTTTCTCACCGTGCACAAATACTTCCAAGAAATTCAATACCTTAATACCTTTGATATCCGGCGCAGAGAAACAATTCTTGGAATCAATCGCGCAACGATACAATCCACATGGTAGCAATAAGTTTCGTTTTAAGTATATAACAATTTAAAAATCAGTCTAAAGATAGATTCACGAGAGCGAACGACTTCTCTCGATAAAATAAAAACTTAAAATAAATGAAAAAAATAGAAATTGTTTATTTTTTCGTAATAAAATCCTTTGTGAAAAGTGTTAGACTGAAATAGGATTCCAGTACACCGGGTGCAAAATAAGCTACGTTGTTGAAAACCAAGACGACCTGTTATAGAGAACAATAGAAGATCAGTGTAATGATCTGTTACACAAGGAAAGGCCAAAGGCAATCCAATCGCGGACAGCAGAACATCCAAGGGTCAGTGCAGATGTTACAATCTTACAAAGCATGCATGAAGCTTGGTTCTCGGTATCTTTAGACAATTACACATCTTTCGGTGGAACTTTACAAAAAGTAAATAAAAAAATAAATAAATAAATTAATAATTAAATAAATAAATAAGTAAATCGCTACTATATTATACCAAATGGAAACACCATTTGCTTTGTTTCGCCTTTTTAAATGTGTTCCATACGAAATGTCGATTCACAATTAACGAAACAGGAAACGAGATCTTTTCTGTTTAGTTAAGGTAGATCTCACAGGAACAATCCCTTCATTTAGTTCGAAGAGACTTGTCGAAAGCACTTACCTGCATCAGGTAGAGTAAGTTGCATTCAAATTGAAAGGATAGGAATGTATAGTTTCTCCAAGGGATGTCAACAAACTTGGTGTTAATTGCAACACCAGGAGTAGCAGCTGGCGTAAACTTCACTCCAGAAATCAAAAACCGAATTTTTTTCCACCAAAGAAATAATAAACATAAAAATTTTAAAATAAACGGAATTTCGCTCGGCAATCGCGATAAATCTTTATTGAACTAAATGATCGCCTGAGTAAACTAATTTAATAATAAGCATAAATAATTTTCTGATCCCTTTTTCTTACAGAGATCAGTTCTTTGTTGTTTTCTGTATAGTATTTAGTATGAAGTCAACCATAGCTTACTGAAGTTTGCCACAGTTGAATTTGACGTTTGACATACATATTTGAATTTGATATAAAAAGCGAACTATTCTTTCTCATTCTCCGTTTTTGGCACATCATGGCTTCTTGTACTTACATTTTACAGTCGAAATAAATCGAAGTAATCAATTAAGAAAAGTGTGTTTTGTTGTATAAAATTTTAATAATTTGTGAACAATATAATTATGAAGATAGCAAGGGTAGTGGACGTACTTGGGGAGCGGACCGTGGAGCGGTCGTTGCTTGTTGACCGGTATTCAGGGTGCAGGGGACGTTGATCCTTGTGACCCCCTGTTCAGCTGGCTATTTTGATAGCCGGCAGATGCCGTCGCACTTCTGATACTTCTTGCAATAGGCGTACGTCCACTAAAGGTTTATCTCCTCAGCTCTAACCTTGTCTCTCGTATTGATTGATATCGAATCATTATTCATTATATTTTTGCCGTTGACGTTTCTATTTTTTTATTCGGCGCCAGCACTTTTTTTTATTATATTTATTGCCAACTAGAATTTGCATAAAGTAGTTTATGCAAATTAACTATTTGAAGATTTTTATTTCCTTTACAGGTAGAGAGGGAAAATTTGCGGAAATCAGTGGGTGTTGGGCGAGGACATGGACGCGAAGTCGGTAACAGTTTTTTTTATGAAAGGAGTGAGTTATTGCAAATTCAACATTGGCGACGAGAAAAAGAAAATATATATAATATTAAAATCGCCATAAGCCAAAAAGTTAGAACAAAATGTGGCTGTAGGCTGTTTAAGAGATATTCATCATTCTAATATGGACTGGATTGTGTATTCACAGCGAATAACACAATATTTTATAGCAGATAAAATAGAGGATGCACAATGCTATCGGAAGAATCAAACTCCCTAATTAGTAATTGGTGTTACCCGGATGTAGCTGACAAAAAGTCATTTTAAGAAGTCATGGAGACATTAGATAAACACTTCAAGCCGATTACATCAATTTACATTGAGAAGAATAAGTTTTGTGCATCACAAAAACGATCAATGAGGGAATCCGAGACTGGGTAAGGAGAATAACCTGTAACGTACGTACTACTCATTGGAGCTCTTTTGGACAGTTTCGTATTAGGAATGGAAACAGGCGCATCAAAGAGAAGTTCTTTTCCCAAGGGAATGATCTCACTTTCGACAGAGCAGTGCAGTTGGCCCTCGAGACCGAAGCAGCGAGGGACGCAGATCATGAACAACAATTAATTTGTAAAACTGAACCGGTTTACAAACTAAAAGCAGTCAATCAAAATCATTAACACCATATTCATAAAAAAATTCGCCACATTGTTATTGCTACGCAGGGACACAAGTCGTCAACTTGTAAGTACAGAACTTTTAAGAGTAATAAATGTGGAAAGATAGGTCACCTACCAAAAATTGTTGAGTAAAAGTCCTGAAAATCATGATGGAAGATCGGAAAGTGAAAATGCGCCAGATAGACGAGATCATGAAAGATATCAATTTGTTGTGTTTTTACTATTTTGTATCAAAATTTGGCCATGAAAAAGCTTTTTTTTTGCCATACTGGACCCGCATTTGCTCACAATGTAACAAAAACAACAACGCATCGAGAATTCAGAACGCTGTTTGGCACTGTTTACTCTAAATAAAAAGGATTTTGTACGTGGTTTGTGACAATAGATGAAACATGGAGTCACCATTTTACTCCGGAATCAAATCGGCAACCAACTCAGTAGATAGCACCCGGTAAAAGCCATCCGAAGTGTCCGAAAAAGCAACATTCTGCCGCCAAGATTATGGCTTCTGTATTTTGGGATGCGCAAGGAATAATAATCATCCACTACCTTTAAAAGGAAAAAAACCATCAATAGCGAATATTATATGGCATTATTGGTGCGTTTAAAGGACGCTGAAAATGGCCGCTTTAGTGGCTGAGTTGGTAAGGAGGTTGTGTCTTGCATTTGATTGTGCAAACCTAGGTTCAACTAACATCTCTTGCTATTGTGCAGTTCAGCACAATTACTGAGTGGGAGGTAGGGTCCCACAGCCCAGCCGCCCGGTGGAATACCACACCATTAAGATATAGGCTTCGTGAAATTGTTGGGAGAAAACCTTGAGCATCTGGCTGATGGACCCGGTCGGAAAACAAATAGGGTCTCAGGGCGCTGACTAAGCGCTATAGGTTCGCCTTTCTTGGGAGAAATAAAATAATAAAAAACAAAAATGAAAAAAAACTGCTCTTTCGCCAAGAGAATGAACCGTGTCACAAAACATGTCGTTGAAAATGATGGCTAAAGTACACGAATTGGGTTTTGAATTGCTTTCCCATCTACCGTATTCTCGAGATCTGGCCCCCAGTGATTACTGGCTGTTTGTAGACCTAAAAAAATGGTCCAGGACAAGAGATTTAGCTCTAATAATAAAGTCATCGCATTATTTGAGGCTAAAGATAAATGTACACACATGATATAGAAAAGTCAGAAAAGCATGGGAATGGTTGTATCGCAATTGTAGGGGATTATGTTGACGAATACAGAAGAATTTTACCAAAAAAATTTTGTTTTAGTAGTAAGTCTCAGGATTTATTGAAAAATGTGTTATCACTGATGTTGTTCTTGGTCAAGTTATTAATTAGTTAATTACGATCTGCAGCGTTGTTTAAATTTTTAAGTTTGGTACGCAAAGCCACAATTTGGAAAAATCTATAATAGTTAAAGAAGAATTTCTTCCTTCTTCCATGACAGGTTTTGGTTCTTTTGATTCCCTCTTCCCTTTTTTCCGCGTTTTTTTCGCCTAAATGTGTTAACTCATCGGTACCCCATGATTCCCGTTTGCTTTTAAGATTGTTCGCGGTGTCTATTTCACTCATGTGATTGAGCGGTATGTACTTGTGGAGTAGCTTTATGGTGGCATCAGCAAGGATGCAAGGTTAATAAAAACTCCACCGATGTTACACTGGAAATTGTTCCTTCGACAGAAAACAAAACGATCACAAAAGAAAACGCACTGGTGTACTTTTAACGGATGAATGTTTTTCTTTATTGGATATTCGAAATTTTATTGTTCTCCTCCCGTAGTCTTTACACTTTTTTTTAAGTTTTAATGGTTCACTTATTTGTTCTACTGGATTCCCTCCGGGTGTACTTTAACCACAATTACACACAACGCCTGCAACTGCAATTTAATTCAGCACATACGATATTAGTGCTCGACCGGATAGCCTCGGAATTTAATTAAAAATACACGCAACAATATTCCGCAACAGTTTAGCGCCCGGTTAACTGGAGGTGAAAACTTCGACTTTCAAAAGGGGTACCCCGTGGCACATGCGCACTCTTCAAATGTTAAAATCTGACTCAATTAGGATTCGTTCTCAACGTTCCTTGTAGGGTAGAGGATGAGATGCTGTACCATCGAAAAGCAAATCGGATCGCTTCATTGTGATGACAATGGCGATCGAACTGGAAAATTCCAACCGTGAAATCCCGTCAGTAATCGTACGGCCAGTATGACACGCCCCTCGCTGGAAGCGGTGACTGTGCCGATATCCGTTGATGCGTAAGGAAAATCCGAATGCACATCTGTCCAATTAGAGGGACGGAAATTTAGGCTGGCAGAAAATATGGCAATAAATCATGAGAATGGTTTTCCCATGATGTTGATATAATGTCAACAGAAACCCAAGGCTGCCTGAGAGCATACATCTTTACATTATTTGTATAGGAAATTGCCGCCTGGACGAAAAAGTTTTCTTTTGTCTACATTGGATAGACAGAAGTGTTTCGGGTAGCATAAAGGAACAATGCTGGCGGCGGCAATTGGGTCTTCTGTGATGTAAAATTCACAGAAGATCGCTCGCCATAGCAACTAGAAAAAAAAGGTTTATCGGTCTTTGGGATATTGGTCATATTATTATCCCTCTCATTATGTCCTATTGCAGATGTGCAAGCCGGCAAATAGCCCGGCATGTCCTTTTGGACGCTAATGGGCATGGAGACGGTGTTTCTACACCCTTTGCTCTGCTCAGACTGTAACATCCCATCTGGTCGATGGGTCTGCAGATAAAGGGTAAGTATGTCATTGCCGCGTGTAGAGGAAAGCTGCTCGGCTATGTTGGGATATTTATGACGGTTATCCAAGAGGATAACCGAATTGTTTTCAGCTATTTTAGGACAGTGGTGAATACTATGGCAAGGTTGTGTGATCTTGCCAGGGATTCGACTTAAGGGTAGATATGTGGTTTATAGGATTTTTGTTGGACAGTGGTGAATACTATGGCAAGGTTGTGTGATCTTGCCAAGGATTCGACTTAAGGGTAGATATGTGGTTTATAGGATTTTTGTGGGGTTAAACATGATGCGAGGTTCTTCGGGCCCTGAAAAGCCCGACATACTCTTCCATGAATCTCTTGAATGGTTCACGGAATTGATCTTGGTGCCCAAACCGTTGCTCTATCTGTTGACATGCGTTGCAAGTTGTAGCCGCAGGGTCATCCAATTGATTTGAGTTCGTGTTGAAAGGTTGGAGCTCGCAATTGATAATAATATGATGACTGTTTAGAGATTTCGTTGCACCGGAACCGGATGATTTGGATGGTGTTGCACCTGTCAGTGTCCTGCCAGCCCAAGTGGGATTCAATATTCTGATCTGGTAGTTCCGCCACGAATGAGCGATTCCGAGCCAAAACACATCGTGGTAGCACGTAATCCGAAAGACAAGACAGAATGAACGCATTAAGATTCCAACATGGTATGCTGGAAGGGGCGATGCTTGGCGTGGAAGGCACCAGTGAGCGAGTGATTCGAGATGAACATGGCCTCTGAACGTCGGTCCACCAGAGCACTAAATTCAACTTGCATTGGAGTTCCGATTGAACCAACATTCGCAGAAGAGCGAGCAGTAGTGATTGTTGAGGCGATGCCGTAATATGTGAGCACAGCCCTGGATTCTGTTCACCTCGAGAGGTGGGTTTTGTATTCACTTCTAGACGAGGAGATGAGGGTGACGTTGTGATCGAGGAAGTCCCAATATGTAGCAGGGTATGATGTAGTCCATGACATTCACTAGAGATCTTGATAGAGGGGCAGTCGCCCAGCAGGCGTTGGCTTAAACAGTTGAAGCATAAACCCTTTTAGCCTGCACAGGATTTTCGTCGTTCAAACTGAGCGCTTTACAACTTTCGTAGACGGAGATGTATTGCGATGTTCCCCAGTACGTTCGGGGAGCCTTTTGCTTCGGATTTCCTGCTGTATGCACAGAGATGTGCGACATGGCTGCAAGCGACTTCAACTTGGGGGCATGTGTAAGGGTTTTCTTCGATGCTACTTGATCCTAATTAGTGGCAAGTTTGGGCAGTTCCACGAAATCCAAAGCTTCGAAGGCGGTTTTCGGGCATAAGTCGGGCTGCTAGTTTTTGGGAGAGATGTTTGCTAATCACGGCCAGTGCGATGATTAAGCCGTTGCGTATTTAGATATACCAAAATGCCGTCCCAGTCCTTTACGGGTCGTTCGTAGCGTTGCAGAGCATAAGCATAAGCCCATAACAGACTTTTCATTTACTGAAGGAATCTGAAAAAAAAACACTAAGACACAAATGAACAAAAGAATATTCGTAATAGTCTTCGCAGCATCCTCACATGGGTAAAAACCAGGAAGTCTGCCAATATCACCTGGAGCAGATTTTTAAAGGACTTCCAATCAACGTAATCGTCCGAGAACGTAGGAAGCTGCACTGAAGGCAGGTTGCAAGAGGGGAGGAGATTGGTGATTATGATCGTTGCGGATGCCGACGATGGTGGCGGGATAATCCATTGTTGCAATAAATAAATAAATATATAAATGTCACTGTTTGTCCCGTTGAGGTGGCGTTGCCGTATAAGGTACGTCAGTGTTCGATGGTTTTATTTTTTAACGATGCCGTTAAGGAATTTTTGTGTTTTGGGTTTTAATGAATTTTAGGGGATTCGCATTATGTGATCCTAATTTGAATGGGGCTTGGTCCGGTATGCATGTTTAGATGGCGGGTTTTGTACGTAACACCATTTAATTTTGTTATGAACACTGATGACAATAAAATCTTCGCTGAAATAGTTATTGCTTTTATTATCAACGGCGATAAGTTCCCCAAACTTCGTCATGGTGACCACTTGTACGCGGAGAAAACGTAGAGGCAGTCGTGTACCGGGTCTTCATTAACGACGCAGCCGAGAGAGTGACGTTTAAGCTGAGGTAGAAACTCACATACACTATTAGCACTCGCAGTGTTCACCTCTTCTAATTGACAGAAGGTTCAAAGTTATCGCGGTTATGGTTCCATAAATGATTCGATAATTATCCGACTCAAGGGATCAAACAAGTTTTTTTTTATTTAGTTAAGATAGATCTTATAGTGTTTGCGACGATAGTGAAGAACGTGTGATTCGAACTATCATCGGTTAGAATCACTAAAAGACTGGACCAATGCTAAGCACATCAGGCCACC
Organism: Microdon myrmicae; assembly: GCA_963931805.1. Taxonomy (NCBI): domain Eukaryota; kingdom Metazoa; phylum Arthropoda; class Insecta; order Diptera; family Syrphidae; genus Microdon; species Microdon myrmicae. The sequence continues at coordinate 167,787,000 of OZ007498.1, read as the reverse complement.
GCTGTGTGTTTTTAAATTCGATCGTTATTCTTAAGTGTTAGTAAAAACTGTGAAATCGTCATGCAAGCGGCAGAAGAGGTGGGCCTAGAAATAAATGAAGACAAAACAAAATTCATGATTACGGCGAGAGCAGGTGGACCTCAGAGAACACATATAAACGTCAGAGGTAAGATATTTGAAAAAGTTAAAGAATTTAAATATCTGGGAACGATACTGACGGCCAGTAACGAAATGTCGAAGGAAATTAACAAGAGACTGCTTTCCGGCAACGCTAGTTGGCGCGCAGTCAGTAAACTGCTGAAATTCAGACTGCTATCACGTAATATAAAGCTCCGTGTCTATAGAACCATAATCATGCCGATTGTTCTATATGGATGCGAAACATGGGCTCTCACAAAACGGGAAGAAAACAAATTCCGCGTATTCGAGAATAAAGTTTTGAGAAGCATCTTTGGAGGTAAATATGACGAGGAGGCAGGACAATGGAGGAAACTCCACAACCACGAATTGGAAGAGCTATATCGCAAACCTACAATAGTGAGAGTAATCAAGTCGCGAAGATTAAGATGGGCCGGACACGTGGCGCGAATGGGGAACGATAGGACCGTGCATAGAATTCTTGACGGTAGACCAACGGGAAAGAGACCGGTAGGAAGGCCGCGACGGAGATGGGAGGACAACGTTAGGTTTGACCTTGAGGAGATCGGATCGAATGGTCAAGCGTGGAAGGAGAATGCCCAGGACAGGGAACGATGGCGAAGCCGAGTCGGTGAGGTCATGAACTTCCGGGCTCCTACAGGCCAATAAATAATAATAATAATAATAAATTCTTAAGTCCACTCAACAGATGTGAAATTGCTATGTTATCGCTACTGTATACATCTCTGATGCTTTGCCTATTCGGTATTCTTTCTAGGTTGTTCTTCAACTATTTTGCTTGTATGTTGTCAAGAGACTTGTCGAAAGCACTGACCCCCATTAGGTAGAGTAGGTTGCAACCGAATTGAAAGGATCAGATTGTATAGTTGCTCCAAGGGATGTCAACGAACCTGTTCTTAGTGGCAACACCAGGAGCAATCGCCACAAGTTTCGTACCAGAATTTAAAAACCAAATTTTTTAACACCAAGAAAAAATGAGACTCATGAGTGGAAATCCGCTCCGCAGTTGTGATAGATCTCTATTGAACTGAATGGTTGTCTGAGTAAACTATTATAATTTTATAATAAGTATAACTAATTGTCGGATCGCCCTTTCTTATGTAGATGGAGATCAGTTCTTTGTTGTCTTCTTACCAATTGGTGCATTGTTCATAAAAGTATAAAAATAAACGGAAATTCACTTAGCACTTGCGATAAATATTTATTGAACTGAATGGTTGCATGAGCAAACTAAGTTAATAACAAGTATAAATAATTCGCCGATCTCTTTTTTTAGGTAGATGAAGATCAGTTTTCGTTGTCTTCTTACCAATTGATATTTTGATCTACCTAATCTTAAGATAAGATCAGTTGTTTGTTCTGCTCTTTGTTTATGTTGACATTTAGTTTTCTCACTAGAAGTTATTACCAGCTGATTAGCTGTTGATGTTTTTGTAGTAGAATTGCCAGCAGCCAGTCTCAACAAATTTTATTGCGAATCCGCAAAACTATGTGTAACTTAATCTGAAAGATATTATTGCGTATAGTCTTATTCAGCCAATGAAAGCAAAGTCTGTTCAGACAAGCATTTGTATCATCATTGTCGGCACTACAAGCGGGAACCGGTCTTGTCCCTATTTAGCAAGTCTTGAGGCTTGTTAAATTGTCCATAATGATTTCTTCTTTCCGGGCAAGGTCATTAGTCTTGCGCCAGAAGCTCCCTGACGGGGAATCGAACCCCGGTCTCACACTTGACAGGTGGGTATACTAACCACTACGAGGGTTGCCTTTTATATTTCGGGATTAGAGAACAAAAACAAATATTGATCATCGAAAATCACTTTATTGTTTTTGAAAATATTCCCCATGAAGATCTATACACTTTTGCATGCGTTTGAACCAATTGTCGAAGCACTTTTGCCACTCTGATTGAGGTATCTCCAACACATGCATTCTGAATGCAGCAACCGCTTCTTCAGGTGTCGAAAAACGTTGACCTCTCAGTTTGTTTTTTACGTACGGGAATAAAAAGAAGTCATTCGGTGCCAAGTCAGGACTATACGGCGGATGACCCATCAAATCGATGTTTTGGGTGCTCAAAAATGCAGTTGTCGCAGCCGATGTGTGAGAGCTCGCATTGTCGTGGTGTAGAGTGATCCGTCTTCGGCGGTTGGTTTTCCTGATTTCTTGGAAGACAACTGGCAAACAAATGGTTGTGTACCACTCAGAATTGACTGTTCTGCGTTGTTCTAGTGGTACGGTTGCGACATGTCCAGTTTTTTCGAAAAAATAGGCGACCATTTGCTTGGAAGTGCTTCGTGCGCGAACAACTTTTGTTGGATTTGGCTCATTTTGAAACACCCAGACAGTCGACTGCTGTTTACTTTCGGGCTCATACGCGTAAATCCACGATTCATCACCTGTCACGATGTCATTGACGTGTTTCGAAGCACCGCGACCAAATTTTTTGAGCATTTCTTTCGACCAATTGACACGAGCCTTTTTTTGGGCGATTGACAAATTGTGTGGGATCCAACGCGAACAAATTTTTTTTACAGTCAAATGTTTATGCAATATTGAATGTATGCTGGTCCCACTAACGCCTAAGGTTGTCTCAATCTCACGATAGGTCACATGACGACCTTCCAATATCAGTTCGCGCACAGCATCAATGGTTTTCGGAACAACAACTGATTTTGGACGACCTTCACGAAATTCATCTTGGAATGAACTACGACCACGATTGAATTCACCATACCATCGATAAACACTGGTCCTTGATGGAGCTTCATCGCCAAAAATTAAATTAAGTTCATCCATGCACTGTTGCTGAGTTAATCCACGCCGAAAGTTGTAAAAAATAATCGCACGAAAATGTTGACGATTTAATTCAATTTTTGGGCCGAGATGAATCTTTTAAGTTACTGTAAACAACACAAATAGCGCTCGTATGTCAAAACGTTCTGAGTGCGTATAACCTCAAAAATGTCCAACTTTACGACAGAGCTGTCAATTGCCGGATTGCAACGCTAGGGTTGCCAAATCCCGAAACATAAGAGGCAACCCTCGTATACTTTCGAGGAGCCTAAGCATTTATATGGACTTCCAAAAAGTTACTTACTTTTAAGCCGTTTTTGTTCGCTCTATACCGATTTTTATCGCGACATATATTATGCCTATTTATGTTCTTATTTAGGTGGCCAATTCTTCACTCTGACATTCTCTTCTAGGAGCGACATACAAAGGCCACCAAAAGGATATTTGTTACTTATTAATTATATGGATCATCCAACCATATATAACTGGAATTAGAACGTGTCACTTCAGAATTAAGCATTGGTTCTACAGCTTGGGAGGTGTAGGTCCCAACTTCAGCACAAATGAGAAATCGATTTAGTCCTGGTAGTCAAGTCCTATTTTAATTTCGTAATTTCATACGTTTGTATTCGGTTTGAGTTTTCTCATTTACACAGAGAATTATAAATTCCCAGGCGGCAGTAGTCCTTAAGGTATGATCAACGGATAATAGAAATGTCTCCCTGGGCTCCAAAAATATTACCTCTCTTCATTTAAAGGAATTACAGTTTCCAAGGCAGTTGATTGCGGTTGATTTAAGCCCGTTGTCTTGGGAATTTTGAAAATTCCCTTCATTGTCGTTTCCTTTTTCATTCAACATTTTGAAACGTGGAAAAAGCCTCAGTAGTTATGGCCGTTGCAAAATTAAAATTCCATTCCATTGAGAGATCCTTCGAAGAGGATTACAATTTGTTTAATTCCAGATTTTTGTGCGGACTTCCGCATCCATTCTCCCCGGCAACCTGCTTTGGTATGCGATGTGGCAAGAGAGAAGAAAACTTCGTGTATTGTCCAATTACAGATTTATTCTTCCTTAAAAACATCTCATCCTCATGTTTGTATAGAAATGAAAATCAAATGTTTCCTGATTGAAAAGGAAAGTCTTCCAGGGTTGGGAGTAAAATCCTAGAAGCCATTTTGTTGGGTATGCTTTCGTATTTCTTATTACTTATATTCGGTTGTGCTTATAAACATATCTCAAACTTTAGCCAGTGTTGACGAATAGGACGTCCTTCAGTAGTGGGGTGCATAAACCTGGGATGGAGGAGACTTATTGCGAATCCCGTCTGATCTTTCCGAATAATCAAACGACGGTGACGTACGCGGGGATTGAAGAAAATTTATGAGAAACCAAATCCCCAGGGTAAGCCAGATATAAAAATCAAGAGGACGGAAAAATCAAGAAGATATAGAGAGGGAAAAAGAAGCTGGAATACCCAAAGGGTCGGGGAGAAAAGTTCGTCATAACAGAAACCGTTCAAGTATAAAAGAAATTAATTTCGAAAATATTTACCCAATTATGTGTTTGTTGCTTGGAACTGGGATTGTATATCTTGGCCGTTTGTCCCATATCCTGGCCTGAACATTGAAGCGCATCTACTTGTCTACAATTATCTTTTTGGTGTTTTTTGTATATATCTTGTATTTTTTCGTCCTTTCTTGTGAGGGGATGGTTATCTTTTCATAACCTATGCACAATAGATTGGGAAGACGACAAGTGATTTTTATTTTCTGGCCGTGTCGTTTCTGAATTTTTTTCTTGTTGTTGTTTTTTATTTTTTAGCAAATTATATGTCCGTAAGGACTAGTGACTGAATATGACAGAATAAATTGCGCTTTGGCCCCAAGTTTGTTTATCTGCGCCTTGTGATTTAGTCTGACAAACCTCTGTAATGAGATGAATCTTCCCAGAGGCAGTTCGGTTGTGTATACAATTTTGTGGGGATAAATGATGCGATTCAAGTTGATAAGATGTAATTCTATCGAATTCGAGAAACTGAATTGGATTTGTACGTTCTTAGAAAAGAAAATCAATAAATCCCCCAATCAACTTGGTGCTCATTACGTTGCTTTTGAAAGGATGGTTTTGGTTTAGCTCTCATTTGTCGCGCCACTGCAAGCAGTAAATTTGAGGTTTTATGATAATCAAGTTCTCATTAAGCGCATCCTCTTCAAGGCCATCGAACGGGGGTAAAATGAATAAAATAGAAAGCTAGCGTCATCAAATAGTGTTAGATGGTAATCGCAACCAACAATATAGCCGCCATCAAATGATTGTGATATGATTTATCTATTTTTGGAGAATAGAAAATGCATCTGCGTTTCCTTGGTCGATTAAACGAGTTTTAGGGTAGAATAGAATCTTTATCACCAAGCACAATCAAAGCTATGACATAATAGTGTAGGAGAAAAGCAATCCACTTTTTTGTTCGTCTGAAGTGATATACAGAGTGAGCCTTAACTGTATTCCTAATTGCAATTTACAATAAAATACAAATCAATTCGTGTTCTGATTGAATTGAAAACGCTTCGACATACAAATCGCAATTCAAAATTCTTCTTAAAGTTGCCCTCTTAATATTTGAAGATTGGCCTCTCTTGCGAATCGATTGCTGCGAATTTTCTTTTACTATCAAGCCATATAAGATCTGGAGTTCTCGGGATGAAAGTCATCATTACTACTGTTTGTCTCAAACATCGTGATCCATTTACGAATATACTTTGTGTTCGGTGTTTGACTAGTGTCTCGGAAATCAAAGTGAGCACCATTCATTCGTCTCCAAATGGTAGTAGAATGATTATTTACGTAATAAGCGCGAACACAAAACGCAGACTGCTCCATAGGAATTAAACATTTTAGGTACACGTGAGTTAAGGAATCAAAAAGTAACAAGACACTTCTCGGCTTTTCGACAATACATTTCCATTAAAGTGGCATCTGGTTCCCTAAGCAGCGAACCCACAAAAAAGACATTTTTTCGGCCCTAAACGGCTGCCCAACCCACTTTCTACGGGGTCTCTTAATACTCTTCCCCTAACCATTTACTACCAGAATGTCAGAGGACTACGGTCCGAAAACCATTCGATCTTACAAAATACTCACTCCTTTCCCTTTGATATATACGCACTGACCGAAAGTAACCTCACCGTCAGTATCAATACCCTGGAACTGTTCCCCCCTCCGTCACAGTTTTTCGGGACGCCGAGGTCCAGCATTGCGGTCCTGACATCCCCCGCTGAGGCGTGCTGCTTGCCACCCAAAACGGAATTCCATCTTCTCTTATCACCATCTCTTCTTCTCCCAACCTCGACTATGTCGCAATAAAAATTGAACATTGCTCAAAGTCCGTGTACATCATATGTTTTTACATACCGCCATCGCAAGCTATCGAGTGATACGAACTCGCTATTGCGGCAATCGACCGCATAACTGAGCCTAGTTCTTCCCAAGACGACATTGTAGTCCTTGGCGGTTTTAATCTCCCCCATCTTCAATGCACGCTCTCTGACGACAACTCCCACTACGTGTCAAACCCCACTACTACTAAGGAATGTCTCTTTATAGACAGCTTCACTGACTCTAGCCTTTGCCTAGTAAGCAATGTCCAAAACCATCTGGGCAGACAAGTTGACCTTGTATTCACGACAGACCTCTTTAATTCCCCAGTCGTCCCTAATCCCCATACCCTCTCAACTATTGATAACCACCACCCCCCGCTTCTCGTATCCTTATACCACGACTATTCAGCCCACAGCCCACCTCCCCCCTATCAATTTTCTTTCAACTTCCGAAAAGCCTATTTCCGCCTCATAAATGAGTACCTCAGCAATATCACACTCCGCGTGAATGATATAAGTGTAGAGGACGCTAAAGCCTCGCTCTACACAGAAATCCACAACGCCATATCCCTATATGTTCCATACTGCCGACACAGGTTATCATTCTCATCGCCCCCATGGTATAACCACAAACTACGCACCCTTCGTGACAAGTGGAATAAGTTGTGGAACACTTTCCTAAACACGCGTTCTCCCCTGGACTACTCTAACTATCTGGGTTACTTTTACCAATTCACCGAGCTTTACAGCTCCCCCTACCACAATTACCTTGCCAAAGCTCAATTCAACCTGATCAACGACCCCAAATCTTTCTTCCACTTCATCAACCACAAACGAAAATCGGATGCCTATCCCACCTCCCTTTTCTACGGCTCAACTACTACAACGGACTCCCAAACCATATCCAATCTTTTCGCGTCCTTCTTCAAACTATCCTTCACGGAGGACTCGTTCGAGCCTAACCCCTCCTACTTTACTGGCCTGCCTGAATTCTCCCTCGGCCCTCTCATCCATCTACACATTCAACAACACCAAGTCATAAAAAAACTTGAAGAACTCGAAGACGATTTAGTCCCGATCCAGACGGACTCCCTGCTATCCTCTTAAAAAAATGTTCCTCTTCTCTCTCTCTCTCCCGCTCGCGTCAATCTTCAATCTTTCCCTTGCACAAGGTCTATTCCCTGACTTTTGGAAATCCTCTTGCATACCCCCATACATAAAAACGAAAAAAAGCGACATATCATATATATAATTATGGTCCCATTGCCAAGCTTTCGCACATTCCCAAACTGTTCGAAGGCCTTCTATATGAAGCGTTATGTTTTCGCTGCGTACCCATCATCTCTCCGAAACAGCACGGCTTCCTCTCAGGCAGGTCCATTACTACTAACCTTGTCGAATTCACACCCCACACACTCTTTGCGCTAGAAAACGGCGATGAGGTCGATGTAGTCGCTACCGACTTTCGACAAAATCTCCCATAACCGCATTCTCCCCAAGCTATCTTCCCTCGGTTTCGAACCCCTGTTGATTAAGTGGGTTTCATCCTATCTCAGTTATCGAACCTGCCGCGTGCAATTTAGATCCACCCTCTCCGGTCCTTTTTTCCCAACCACAGGTGTCCCCCAGGGCAGTCATCTCGGCCCTCTCCTGTTTATCCTAACCATAAACGACATAGGCTCTTGCATTAATCACTCTTTCATCTCGCTTTACGCTGATGATTCCAAAAGTTCAAGACAATCCGCTCTCCCCTGGACTTCCTCACTTCTCCAATCGGATCTTGACAGCTTCTCGATTTGGTGCCAAAATAATTGCCTAGAAATGAATATCGCTAAATGTCACACAATCACCTTCTCTCGGAAGTGTTCCCGCACTCACCCACGCTCCTATCTCTTACTGAACCAACCGATAACATCGGTTGAATTGGTTCGCGATCTGGGCGTCCTATGCGACAAGGAGCTCGAATTTACCACACACATTGATTACATAATGAAGGCAAACGCCGCCCTTGGGTTTGTCAAACGCTGGTCGAAGGAATTCCTTAACCTCTATGTCACCCGATCACTCTACGCAACTTTTGTCCGGCCACTACTGAAATACGCTAGTCAGGTCTGGTCCCAGTATCAAGTGACTGATATTCGGAGAATTGGGGGTGTTCAACGCTGTTTCTGGCGCTTTGCCCTCCGCGGACTAAACTGGGAAAATCCGCTGACTCTACCACCATACACAAGCCGGCTCCCTCTAATCAATCTAAACACACTTAAAGAGCGCAGAATCCATGCCGACATCAGCTTTGTGCATCGCCTTCTGTCTGGCTCAATCAATTGCCCAAGCTTGCTCTCCACTTTAACATTTCATACAAACCCCCGTAACGTACGTAACCCTTGACTGTCTTAGGTGCCCGCTCATCACACTTCTTATGGCGCTAACGAACCCATCTCGCGTATGCTACGACAGTCCAACTCTTTCCCCACCTACGTCGATTGCAACATCTCCACTCCCACTCTTAAATGAAGGTCTCAGAAGAAACCCGTCCTAAACCCCCCCTCAATAACCCCTCTACCCTGCAATCCCCTCCTCTCCCTTCCTCAAACTAGTTCTCCCCTACACCTTCCAAACCCCCCCACCCCCCACACTAATCCTCACCCCTGCATCAGTCCGTACACATGCCCTCCACTGTCGCATAAAGGCCGCGTTTACCACCCCCACATACGCTCGCTCTTCCCTGGCCTTCTACCTCCCCCATCGCGTAGTAATCTTCAAGTTCCTGGTTTTCTTCTCCTTTTTTTTCGATTGAATAATTGAATAATGTCTTAACCACTACTCTAGATTTTAAGATAGTCTGTAAGGTTTTATGTTAATTTCAAAGGGGTACACCCGACAAAAATGACATCATTACCAAACACTAGATGCACACACGATTACCAAACCCATATCAACATTCAGCCGACATGGAAAATTACTGGACGCCATCATCGTTATCACCTCTTATCCCAAATCTTCAAGAGAATAGACAATGACTGGATGACATCACAGTTATCACTTCCTTATCAACAGATCAGGAAATAACCCTGAGGCACCTCACTATAAATACTTGAGGGGATAGGTCGAGCTGTGTCGGTCGACCTGCTATAGTAATCCCCATCTCTCCGAGACGCGTCGTTGATGTTGGCTACTGAACGACTCCTGTGGATCTGGGATATATTCCCTGTAGATCTGCCCCCGTTCTTTTCTTCTTTCCTCCGGTGTTAGTGACGGGTCGCCTGGGCTGATATAATTGTATCGTCCACTCACCGGGTGGTCCTCTATATAGTCCATGGCCTGTGAGTGTCGAGGTGGGCTCCGCCCTGCTAGGTCCCGTCTACTGGTTACTGGATGGTCGAAGTCCCTTATGAGCACAACCGCACCCGTTCACTCGATTAAATATACTCGCGTGTGTACGTCCACACTCGTTCAACACACAGGGTAAAAGGGGTGAATCCTCGTATACGCCAATTCATATCCTTTTTTATTTCGTTTCCTTTTCCAATGCATTGTTGTGAGGAAATTTATTGGGGAACTGTTGTTGCATTCAGTGTATAATATTTGGGACCTTATGGCAAACCAAATATTATCTATTGCGATGGGGATTAGGTGTTTTTAGGGATGTTATTTTATTTTAAAAATTTTTCTATTGCTTGGTGGGAATATGCTTTTGTACTGATAATGTGATGTTTTGGTATTGGGAAAGGATATGGATTGGCCAGGATTTCAAATGTATTTTAGGGGGGTGATAATTAATTGATATTGATTATACACCAGTGTTATAAGAAGTCACTGTAACCAACAAAAGTTGTAAATAATGAATAGTGAATAAAGGATTCTCGATCCGAAAATATAAAAACTCTATTTTTATACAATGCCGTTGTTTACAAATAATTAGCGCGTCTAACGACACCACAAGTGGCCCCGACTTCCAGCGAAAATTTTTATCATTTTTATTATTAATGTTATAACTTTTTTTTTTTTTTTTGGTTTCGGTAGGAAGGTGGAAATCTTCAGATCTAACGGTATACTGAATTTTTATCGACTAAAACCACCTCCCGCCAGGCACATATTACCGTTGATCCCGGTGGAACTTTATTTTTGATATTCCATCGCGGGGCGGGACGGAGTTTACCTGTTATTCCGCTCGTCGCGTCGCAACTGCTGCATCATGAATATCTCATAAAGTGTAGATCAAATAAATTCAGACTGCTGCTCGTCGGAAATGCGACATTTTGTACTAAAAAAATTCGTTGACGATTTTTTTAATGGTCGTTTAAGTTGTCAGTTACCAAAGAAAAAATTTAGTAGATTTTACCTATATTTTATTATTTATTACATATTATTTTTGTTTCGATAAAGTCAAGAATATAAACTAGACCGATGAAATAGTGAATAGTGTCCATGATCCTGATACTGTCCAGTCAATTATTCGGCTTCGTCGATTCTGCCCGAGTAATTTGGATGTTAAAGATACGGATCGCACAGATTAACACACTAAAACGGGTTGGTAGTAAGGTTTGTAAGCGGACTGTATTTATATTTCTCACAAGCATTTCCTTAGTGAACTATATAAAACTACGTAGTCCGACCACTAACTAGCTTGTACAAACCAAGGCCTAAAATAGGAATAAGAGATCAAAATGTATTCCGTCTGCAAGCCTTGTATAGACTCTCAATTCAATGTACCTAATGCTACTCCACACGTAGCCGTTTATCCTTGTGAAGCATTCCTTAATGATGAGGGGAAGCCCATCTAGCCGATCTGAAACACAATATAGGTACGACTTCCCTCTAATAAGTCTTTTACCACTGATAGAGAAAGTCCTCTGAAGTACCCGAAAATCATAACCGATACTTGAATATCTTCTGCCTTAGAGCCACAAAAGAGAGCTAAATTTATGTAAAATTTAAACTAATAAAAGTTAAAAAAGTATAAAAGTCAGTAGAAGTATTTTAACAGTTAAGAAAATATCTATGATAAAGATATTCTAGAGAAAATGGTCCTATCTACGGAGCTCCTCATGCAGAACACCGATACTGATGTTTCTCTTGTTATAGGATTCATTCGCTCATGGGATCAATGTTTAGGTTGTTATTTTCATGTTTTCGCCACACGTCCAAGAACGTAAAGATGCTATTGTCCATTGGCGCACACGTGAGCGGTAACGTACGTTAACAGTTTTCCTCGAATATTTCGATAAAATCATGAAAAAATGCAAGTAAACCAGCACATTAGCAGTTGCAATATTGCTCAGGAGCTTAGAATCTGCCATAAAACCATCTACACTAAAGCTGGATTGTAATATAAAGGGTGGGCCATACATTTTTGCACATTTGACACATGAATAGAAATAAAACGAGAAATGTTATTTTGTTGATCATTTATTTAAGGTAATAAACGTTTATTGAAATTTATTTTTTTTAAATGACATCCTCGAGATGTGTCCCGTCTCGTCGTTGGCACTCCTGCAATCGACTACGCTAAGTTTGAAAAACTCGCTGACACATGCTGCATTTCAACCTCCCGAATGTTCTCATCGCTTCTTCTTGAACGTGGCCGCTCTGTTTGTTTAATATTCGTTGTGGATCCCGTTAGCTCGAGCTTCTTTGTCCAAGCTTTGATTAAATTAACACCTGGACACTCACTTACACGGCGTAATCCGTATTCAATTCAATAGGCGTCGTACAGTAACGTAGGAATCGTTTTTTTGTAAAATGGTTTTACACAAAAAGTACGCTCTTGTCCCGTGAAGCGCTCCATCGTAACTAAAATTGTATGAAGCGACGCACAATTCCCTGCCATTCGCGCCGCCTCCATCTAACGGTTTTTAAGAAATCAAGTGTTGCCATTTGCAAACATTTATGGCCGATATATAGTGCGTACAATGGATTTGTAATGCACGACATATGGCTTTTTTCCCCAACTAATATTTTAGAAGAATGCAGAAATGTAACCGAATTTTTTTCATCGTACGACTTTTCTCAGCTTTGGTTGACATCTCAAATTCTCACAACTCTTATCCGAAACTAAACTCCGCAATTTAAAGATTCCCAGGGTGTTCCATATTACCACCCACCACACCCCTTATAGATTTAACGAATTTAGTTGTCTAAGACTGTGAGTGTGAACTCGAATCAAACCTGTTTTTACTTTAGCCCCAACGCATCCTCTCCTTTTTTTTATTAATTTATTTATTTAGTTATTAATTTTTTTTTAAATCAATGTTTCTCTCAGGAGAGGCGAACCTATACGTGATTCGAGATGATAACTGTTGCAGTTCTTTTTGCGCAGTTGTTGGCTGCAACGCCCCGGATTCAAAAAAAGAACACAACGGCTCTTAGCTTAAACCCAGATCTCCACTGGACCTTTCGACTTTATTGAGATTACTGTTATACTGTTATACGGCGAATAATTGCACGACTTTCTGTGGTTCCGCTTGCTATTTTATAGGTTGATATTGATATTGATGGTTGTTATGCTTTAATAAATAACAAGTCTTTATGATTCGCGTTATATTTTAAGGTATGCTTTATATTTTAAGGTAACTTTTATTAGAACTATAAACTTGACCAGCGCTAGCCATGAACTTCGTCCGAATGACATAGATCGTTTACGCTGGGTGGCACTTCATGTATCATGACAGATACAATAGAATGTTCACGCTAGGTGGCACTTCATGTATCATGACAATGGTGAAATGAGTGGACCCTCATTTGAACGCTCGTTATTGCTTGCACTTGCCATGTCATCATTTGGCGGTGAATACCGTTTCTCTTGGTGGTTTTGGGGGAACCTCAACTCTGGTCGCTCGTGTTGCATATATTACTCGCGAGGGGGCGGAATTCCATAGCTTTCTCGTTCTATTACGGAACGAGTTCTGATGGATCGATGTTCGCGCCGTTGGGAGATGAACTGCAAAGTGATGCGATCCGTCGGATTGTCTTGTGGAGCGAATTTCCGAAGAACAGTACCCGTGATAATATCTGTAAAACAGACCGAGGCCAGCTAAGGGCCTTCGGTGTGTAAGCGACTGTAGTCTCAACGTCGGCCCCGTGTCCTCGATCAGCCGGCTCGCTCATCTCTGTATGCTTTCAAGTAGATCGAGGGTGTGCGTAGGAGCAGACCCTCAAACATGAGAGTAATATTCGAGCGCGGGTCTAATTTGGGATTTATACAGGAAAAAAAGTGGGGCCGGAGTAAAATATTTCTGGCCTTTCCCCACTGCAGTACTTTATATAGATCCCGATGTAGAGTCGATCTGACTACATCTCAGCTGGTGCCACTAATTGGAAGATCACTCGATCAGTCGAAAAAGTGGAAACAAGCTTTCTATCATCTCCAAAACTGAACACTTTACTATCCGTTGACTCCAACAAATCATTTATGTGAAGCAAAAACAAGGTCGGAGCCAAGGTTGAACCTTGAGGCGCCTCGGAATGAACAGGATACACATCCGAAGACTCGCCGTCCACACTAACCCAGATCGATGGATTTTCGAGGAAGCTCTTCGTCCAGTCGCAAAGCTGCTGGGAAAATCTATATGAAAGAACTTATCTCAGCAATGCCCCGTGCCTGACGCGGTCAATAGCCCTGGAGAAATCCAATACGACCGCTCTTATCTCACCATGCCCCACAATTGCAGATATACATTTATCGGTAATAAATATCAAAGGGTTTCTCGTGGACTGCCTACCACGGAATCTGTATTGACGATCATTCAGAAGTCCGTTGCATTCGAAATATTTGATCTACTTGGCATTGGTGACCTTTTCCATCAATTTAGATAACATAGACGGTAATGCTATTGAACGGTAACATTGTAGGAGACACTTTTTCCCCCTCTTTGGGATTGGCTGAAGCCGAGCAACCTTCCACCAAGTAGCAAATGTTCTCCGTACATAAGATACGCGGTAGAACTTGTCAAGGAATATTGCTGTGGTGTTCCGTCGGGGCCGGTTCCCTGCGTACAGTCCAGTCCTCATAGAATGCGTTGATTAGTATGCGGGTGAAATCTCACATCCCGCATCAAAGACCGTACCGGCGGGATCACAGGTGGCTCCAAAAGACCGGAATCACAGTTTGAATTTGCGGAAAATAAATTCGGGGACACATCGGCTTTATCTTTTGAATTTGAGACTAACGTCCCGCTGGCCGTCACTAACGGAGGGAAAGGGGAGGAAGCGAAGTCACTGGTGAAGGGGCGCCCTTAAGGAGTTTATTGGTCATTCTGTCATTGTAAGTCTTCTTCGCGGTGTCAATCGCCTGGTTGCATGCGTTTCCGATTCTTTCAAAATTCGTTCTGTTAACCTCGGAGCGATTGGAGCTCCATTGCTTAAAAGATTTATTCTTTGCTGCTGTAACCTGCTCGCATTTTCATCAAGCCAAGGTTTATCAGATTCATTTGGTGGAATGCGGAATGTAAATCTCCATCCCGAGCAGAATAACCTCCGTGACCGACTCAGCGCATGCTTGAACATTGAAGTTTCCAAAGCACACCTTCGACCACGGAAAGGATGCGAAGGAATCTCGCAAATCGGTCCACTTAAAAGCCCCATGCCTCCACACAATGCGAAACTGCTAGGTCGGTTATTCGTTTGAAATGCAAGTGGTTGCCCGACCGAAACCAAGCACCGATCAGAGTTTCTCAGGGGCGCAGCAACTTCCACAGTATAAATGCTCGGTTCGAATGTTAGAAGCCAATCTAAGGTGTTAGGGAAATCACCTCGGTCATCTGTCATTCGCGTGCCGACTGGGTTCCTCTACGAGTTGATTCAAGTTGCGACTGATAGCAAATGTCTCAGCCAGCTTCCCAACCTCGTCGGCGCTGCTAGAAGGACTAACCAGTCGAGTTGTATACTGTCGGTTATTCGTTTGAAATGCAAGTGGTTGCGCGACGGATACCAGGCGGTAACCAGTGGCGTAGCAACCTCCACGTTATAAATGCTTGTCTCGGGTGTCGAAAACAGATTTAGGGTGTTTGCATTATTACCTCAGGCATTCGCCACCCGTCTCTCGGGTAGGTTTCTCCCGGAGTTGAGTTAGATTGCAGATAACAGTAACACATCTCCGCTAGCCTCCCAGCCTCGTCGATTCTGTTAGAATGTACCAACCACCCGGAGTCGTGTACATTGATATCATCAAAGACGACAATTTCAGAACCTGCTTGGTTGATCTGTATCCAGTCGACAGTACGTGAAAGATGTTCGAAAAGTGTTGCTGGTCGATCGTCATTCAGAAAGCGCCAAAGACAACAACAACATTTAACAGAATTCCTCAGCATGCCCTTCAACCACATGATGTCCATGTTATTGAGCTCCAACGCCCTCATCCTCTGGCAAGCCAGATCAGACCGCGCGAAGACGTGGACTCTGGCCTTAAAACGGAATTTCAAATGCAAGTCGTATCCTGAGCAACGAAGATATGTCGAGTCAATTGATGAATCGACATGGGTCCCAGTTAGTGCAAGGATATCAGGTTTCACTGTTTGCAAATATTGGTGGACAGCGTTTACATTCGTATTGGTGAAACCGATGCGCCTGATGTTACAAAATACCGTTATCGGTTGAACGTCGACGGAGCCTCGAGAACGAGCTCGATTACGAGATGACGGATTTCTTAAAGTTCGGTGATTTATTGTTCCCCATTAAGATCCGAATGGGAAACTAGTTTCCTCCGGAATTCGTTATCACAGAAGGTACCATTGTGGGAAGGAAGTATGTACCAGACACAGGCACTAGATTGACCTGCTCCTCCATCATAACTTAATTGTTCTGACGAGCACTACACGATTCCGCCGAAGCAATGGAAACACCAACACAGGAAGTAGGGCGAGAGAAATAAAACACTAGTGTTGGTTCGTGATCACCAATTTAAATTAATATTATTGTTCGTTTCTTATCAATATACACAGTTTTGTTTGGACTGCGGTCACTAGAGAAATTGATGTTCATTTATTTAGTGGGGAAATTTACTCATTAAAGATTAACAATACGACAAAGTTAATTGATGTGAACTGGACCGCCATGGGAATATTCGGTGGCTGTGACACTTTTGGGCCAACGTACTCAACACTACAACGACGACTCCGGGGTGTTTTAATTCGCGACTCGACTATATTCGCGTCACCGTGCGCACCGGTGAGCGGAAGTCGGCATGACCATTGTGGTCGGCGGATGGAATTCGACTCAACAATATTCAATCGTTTGGGGTGAATTTTTGGTGGTGTGGTGAAAAGGAAATGAAATTTCCTTTGACCAGTGACCAATGGAAGGCGATCTCTGGGACGCGGTGGTGTATGTGTGCGTTCGTACACATCACCGTGTTTATCGATGCGTTTAGACAAGGATAAACGGAACCTACAACGAGGGAAAAAGAACAAAGGGGAAACGACCTAAGGCATTTTTCGGTAATGGGGGTCAGCTGTCTAAATAGCAGCCACTCATTAGATGCTAAATGGGATTGCGATAATTTATACGATCGAGATCGTATGTCGTCTCTTTGCCGACTGGGAGAATCGGATTCTTTTGTTTGCATATGTTTATGCTATTAAATCCCATCCGACGGCAAAGCGTGATGTCGGTAAATTTTTGAAGATTGAAACAAAGAAATATTTCCGCGAAAAGTGCTTGCAACTGAATCAGTAGTTGCAAGTCTTCGGAATGTTATTTAGATGGATACACAATGACGGTTGTGTATACCATTTGTGGCAATTATGCGTGGCATCTATGGCGACGGCAGGATCGAACTATAGTGTGAATATCTACACTAATTGGAAATTCGGTTTTTGGTCGCTAATGCAGAGATGCATTGATAATGTATGAATGCCCATGTAGGAAAAATTCTTTGCAGGCATTTCCAGGTAATGGATTGAAAACATTAACTATTCTTGGGAAGGGAATGTTTTCAGGTGCCAATGCGATTGCATTAGTGAAATTAGGAAATTGGATGAAAGTTATGGGGGTTTTTAAGGAAAGCGAACCGTGGGGTTGGGCGGAACCGCCACACTATCACGACTTATCTCCGTGTCAGTGGGCCATCAGCCATACATCCGAAACATTGTTTCTTTTACTCCCGACGATTTCGCGAATGTAAACCGTAACGGGGTGTTATCGCAGCTTGGGACCGACTACCATCTTAACCAACCTTTTCTCGAGCGGGTCCACCAACCAAGCTCCGAAAGATGGCCAGGGATTTCTCTCGACCATTGCACGGAGCCTATAGCTTGACGGGATGGTATTTCACCACCTACCACTCGGCCTTTAGTCGCGTTTTACGACCTTCTACGACTTCAGACAGAGATAATTTTGGAATATTCATTGCATGCCTCGCGCTGATATGTTCACTTTAACAACCAGTTTCCTTCGACTCCGAGGTGGGTGCCCTTCAACTCACTTCTGTACTTTCGAAACCATTTCAGCGCTTGCTGCTGTCTTGTTCCGTTTCATGGCGAGTCGCAAGCCTGTTAGTATCGTTGTAACATTTTAGCACGGGACAATGGAGGAAACTCCACAAAGGTGAATTGGAAGGGCTCTATCTCAAACCGGCAATAGTGAGAATTCTCAGCTCCGCGAAGATTAAGCTGAGCCGTATATATATCGAAAACGGGCAATGAAAAACAGTCGGGGGAGTGCGTCTCATGGTCCTTAAAAAGACGAGGGTCCATTTGATATACCGCTCTTGAGAAGGCTCGTTCCGGTTAAACCACCGTGCTTTCTCCTTTGGAGGGAAGAGTAGCGACCATTGTTCTTTATAAATTAAAAGGATTGTGTTCAAAGTTTTTATTTGTCTGTTCGTTTATTTAATTGCTATTACGCGCTTTCTCTGAGACTGGGCATCACTTTAAAAGCAGATTTATTATGTTTGATTTAATTGGTTTTTGGCGTCCTCACACATGTGACTAATCATCGAAATAAAAAAAAAGAGCGACGGTAGTCGAGTGGCCAATGGTCGATAGCCGATACTAACTGTAGTAAAAATCTACACCACCGAATTATTCATTTGCACGAGTTCGTACGTTTAGTAAGAAACTTTGAAAGTGTCGTGGTTCATGGAAATTTAAAAGTGGATTAATTCAAAGCTGATTACCGTCTATTATACTGAGACGGGAAAACGTAAAAACTATACTTATTATACATTCTTGATTGAGGAGGTGGTTTAACTGGCGTTTTTTTTTTATGCGGTAGGGGGATTTCATTGCGGTGATGTCAAACAAAAAGTGAAGGATAATTTGTGCATGCGGCCCAATAGTGGAATGTAACTCTTTACATTGAATTTAACAATATGCGGGTTAGGTGTCCGGTTTAAGCCATTTTTGAAAAGGTTTGCAATTATGTTATTTCTAACTTCGTTTCTGGCATAGTGCGAGCACAACAGTCCGCAATCTCGCATTTAGAACGAGTTGTGGGAACAAAGATTGATTCCATAAATCATCGGTAATCCCATTCACGAGAAAACGATAAATACCAAATTCCCGCCACCTAACTGTCGTATTTTACGTTATTTGCGTTGTGATGGAAATAAAATTGGAATTCAAAAAATAAGACCGGAAGAGAATGAAAAGGGAAGCCGTTGAAAATGGAAAATTCGATTTTCACCAGATTATGGAATATGCCGCAAACATCAGAATCACGATCCCCAGAAGGACATCTTGCTAAAAGAGCAGAGATTACCAAAGAACACAAAAAAAAAAAAAAAACCCATTGAAGAATAAAGCAAAAAAATATTGCAGACGAATATCGTCCTAGGACGAACCCGAAAGAAAATTCACATATATATAAATTGTACTGACGGGTAGAGTGCGTACGTTTGTCCTTTGGCAAAGAATAATAATCCCAAAATCATTGGTTTTGATTTTCCACTGTCGTCGTCAACGACCATCCACCGTTGTCTTTCGGTTCATCTACCAAGAATTTATCCACGGTATTGGACTTGCAATTCGCATTCCTCCGGGAGTCGCAAGAGCAGACAAGCAATCGAAATCGAATCAGCAACGAATTGTAACTTGATTTATTCAAATCATGCAGAAGTCGAGAAATTTAGTTGCAATTTTCTCAGGTCCTGATTTTTCTTCAAGTTTATCCTTGGGGTCCACTTTTTTTGTTTTGTATCTGGCGCGCTGATTTGCGTTCATTGATTTGCTCTTTTATTCTTGGTGAATTCATTTTACTTGACTTCCGGTTAAGATTTTTGTTTAGGATCCTTTCTTTGGACTTGGTGATTTGTGAGTATTCAAACGGCGGAAGGAAGCTGAAGTCCTTTGGCTGCGAATCATGTCGACGTAATGGAGAGGTCATGGACATTTAAAATGGCGCAGATTCCGTGGATAGCTAGGGAACACGTAGAACATATTTCCGACGATGGTGAGTATTTTTTGATAAAAAATCAATCTGTATTAGTTCGAAAATTTAGGACGGTTTGATATTAACAACAGTCATGTACCAGCCACATAAAGTGTATCATTTTTTTTTTTTTCATTTTTACAACAATTTTTATTTCGTTTTATATTCTCAGTTTCTAAATTATATGCTGGACAAAAAATGCTTAAATTCTACCTTAATTATCTTATATTATAACTTACTGGTCCTACGCAGACACGCTAAGCTAAACATAATAAGATGATAGTGCAATTTGCCTTTCGGCGACCGGACTTTATTTGTGGCTTTAGTTGTGATTATTTGTATAACAAAGAGAAAATCCAAAAAGTTTTGGCAAATTTTTTTTTACGTTTTTACTTAAAATTTAACTTAACTAAATACACTTTTTTTTTTTATTAAAAGAACTTAATAACTTATGCAGTTGTGGTATTCCAGAATACTACCCTTATTCGCTTTAACACTCATGTCCTTTCTAACACAACCTTTAAAACTACATCCTCACATATCTTACATTCTCATTTATTACAATTCATAAATAAACAGACACAATATTCTATATCCAGTCACTTACAGCACATTTAAAAACATGCCCCTTTTCATAACAAGCACATTTTTCATTTCAAAACATAGCCACTTTGATTTTCATTCAAAGTTTATTCAAAATTTTAAGTCACAGAGACTTCTGGATTGTTTTGTTCATTTTATACGACACAGTTAGTTGGAACAAAATGTTCTATAAAAACAGGTAAATTTATATTGAAAAAGTAGTTCAGAAGAGAGCTCAGCTTGAGATAGCTGAGTTCAAATAAAATATAAAAATAAATAAAACTTTATAACTATTTTAATAAATAGAAACGATAATTATTTCAAATAAGAAAAGATCTTATAACCCCCACGCTCTTCCCTCGAAAGAGGAAGCACGGCGCTGGAGACGTAACACTGGTGGCAGCGGTAAGATCTACGAAGACTGGTGGAATCCCCGAAGGACGACAGAGGATCCACGAAGACTGGTGACTCCCCAAAGGAAGACTCAATCCCCGAAGGAAGACCAATCCCCGAAGGACGACTTAATCCTCGAAGGAAGACCAATCCCCGAAGGATGACTTAATCCCCGAAGGAAGACCAATCCCCGAAGGACGACTTAATCCTCGAAGGAAGACCAATCCCCGAAGGACGACTCAATCTTCGAAGGAGGACTCGATCCCAGAGGAAGATTAGTGCAATTAACGACGACTGGCGGGATAAAACCCTAAAGAGGGAAGGAATGTCCTCATTTTCGACTTGGATGGCGGAACATTCGATGTATCGAGTGTAACTATTGATGAAAGTTCCTTCAACGCAACTGCTGGTGACTCACATTTGAAACAGGCAAATAACTTCGTAATTTCCTTTGCCGATGAGTTCCAGAGGAAAACCAAATTAACCTCAGTGGCAGCAGATTTGAAAAAAAATAATAAGACATAGAACGACGAAAAAATAAAAAAAGACCAGGATAACACACAACTATAGGGCGTGAAGTCTGCCTGGCAGTAATAAGAAAAAAAAAGCGGAAATAATATAAAAAGAAGACAACAACTCAAGAAAAAATTTTTTTAAGAAGAATCCAGGAAGTGGTAATCTCGAAAAGAACAAAACATCAATCAACAGTTAGCCCACATATATTAGTAGTAAGAATCGTTAGCAAAATATAAATTTTTCTCTCTTCATTTTTCCGTAGGAATATTTTCACCTTGGAACTTTTAACTTTTCCTTTTTACAAACATTTTTTTCCGACAGAAATTACTTCGAATATTCTCTTTTCAGTATTTCGACGACATTTCCGTTTTTTCTTTTTCGTCGAATTTTCTTTCTTTACAGCTTTGGGACCAAATTAACTTTCATTTCCATATATATTGAATAACTAAAAGAAAGGCCATTTTTATATACCGTATTTTTAAGAAGTGATTTTACCATACATTGATTTTAAAGTTTTCAATATTACGAGTCCGTATTACACGAGACAGGCGGCTAGGCAGGTGAAAGAACAAATCCACTCCCCACAAATACACCATAACCCCCCTGAAATGGATCTTTCTGTCGGAAATTCTGATGTTTTCAGAATCGTCCCTACCTTTGACGCGAAACCCTGCGACCTAGATAAATTTATTTCCGGGGTAGACGTTTTATTTAGATCTATAAAAAGGGCAGACCCGGAGATATATGAAACTTTTTTGGAGTTAGTCAAAAATAGATTAGAGGGTCCTGCCTATGATCTGATTAGGTATAGCACAATCGCTAAATGGGAGGATTTAAAGGATAAACTTGAATCAGAATATAAAGAGGAGCAATCTCGGTCAACGGCACACAATGAGTTGATAACCCTGAAACAAAACTTCAGAGAAACCGTTCGGGAATACGGAGATAGAGTTGCGAATGCTCTGAGGATGCTGAACTCTGCTACGTGTGAAATAACAGCAGACGCGGTGGTTAGGGAATTCTTGATAGAAGAAAACTCAAAATTGGCCGTGCAAATATTTGAAGATGGTCTCAAGAATGAACAACTGAAAATCCTAGCCAAAGTCCATGGGGGAAGTAGTTTAAAACAGTCAACTGCACATGTAGTATCACATGCTGCTCGAATGGACAACTCTCCCAGGTCATATCAATATAATGAAAATCCTAGATTTAATAGTAGAGTCTGCCAAACCTGCGGTAAGCCAGGTCATTCTCGGAACACATGTTATCGGAACATGCAGTCCAACAATTTTCCGAATAGACAATCCATAAAAAGAGAATTTAACATTACTTGCAATTTCTGTGGACGGAATAATCACACAGAGAACGAGTGTAGATACAATATATCTAGGAATGGACCGAAGCTATAGAAAATGATGACATTGAGCCGAAAACACTAAACCTTTTAAATAACGATACTGAAGAAACAACACCTAAGCACAAATCCATTATCAAAAAGCCCCAATACTCACAAAAAAAACCATATCAAAAACACAAACCCCATAACAACAAGCCCCGATATCACCACCTAACCACAAATCCATTATCAAAAAGCCCCGATACTCACCAAAAAACAATGCCATCAAAAACACAAACCCCATAGCAAAAAGCCCTGATACCACCACCTAAGCACAAATCCATTATCAAAAAGCCCCGAAACTCACCACCACCTCCAAAAACCCCAATAGCCAACAAAAGCATCCACCACCACCTGCAAAAACCATAGCATCAAAAGCACAAAATCCAACAACTACATACCCATTCGATTACGACATCAACCAACAACCACGCTGATAACGATTAATCACTACCCAAACAAACAACTACTGCGATAAGAATACTACAAACTATACCCAATTACTACTAATACTACTATTTCCACCTCAGATAAGACACACCAACCATGAATCACATCCCACTATCAAACACATCTCCACCTTGACGTAGAGCTTTGAGCCAGAAAAGAGCTTTGAGCCAGAAACTTGGGGCAGAACCCGTATAACCCTCCACTAGGGTGGAAGAAAATATGTATAGAGCCTGGTGCACTTTTTGGCTGCCTGTCAGAAGGATTGATCTCTTCGGCATTGGACTGGGCCTGAGTTTCTTTTTGGGTTTTCCAGGGGACAGACATTTGGTTAACGCTTTTAATTTTTATAATGACTTCAGACAAATCCTCAGCGAGAAATAGTTATGATAACGAACCACCCCAATGTAATATAAAACTAAATAAATAAAATAATAAATAATTATAAAATAGAATAACTATAACGTACCGTTTTATTCTCTAGAATAATGTAACTGTAACATATATTTTATACACCAATAATCATAAAATACAATAACTTAACTATACTATACTGAACGGTGGCCCTGTGGTACGTGACCCCCGTCCATTGGTTTGGCTGACGTTGCGATACCATCGGAACGTTGCAATGTACATGCGATGATGCTGGGAGCGCAAGATCAAGATTTTGCCGATCACTAATATGCTCCCAGCGATCAGTGGGTTCGTTTTTCTACCCGCATCTGGTGATCGGATCATGTGCGAGTAATAGTTATGATAACGGACCACCCCAATATAATATAAAACTGTAAATAATTATAAAATAGAATAATGTAGCTGTACCATACTCCACTGTGGCACTGTGCGACGTAACCCGAGTCCATCGGTTCAGCTGACATTGCGATACCCACGCAACGTCGCAATGTACATGCGGTGACGCTGAAAGTGCAAGATCAGCATTTTGCCGATCACTATATGCTCCCAACAATCGGTGGGTTTGTTCGCCTACCCACATCCGGCAATCGGACCATGTTTCACGCTTTTCAGCCCATTTTATATCGTTGTCTTCCTGGCTTTGTATATTTTGGCCACGTAAGCTAAGTTAAGATAGAAGTTAAGTCAGAACATTTTTGTAGAGTAGTCTTTTAGAGAATATCCAAACGGGCACAAAAAAGTCTGCCCGTGTAAAATCGCGGGAGATGAAAAAAAAAAAACAACAAGAAATGTTATTTTTCGTTACTAGTAATCTCACTACGAATAAGTTGTAGAACATATTCACACGCTCAGACTTAAATGTTTCCACTCTTATGAATGTCTCGACTGTGTTCGGACCTATTAATTCTATGATAATTCAGCCAAGACTTCCCCGGGATCAAAGTAAGAAGTGAGACTGTGGGGAGGAAGTATCTACCAGCAGGGGTACTCGATTCACTTCCTCCTCCATTATAATCGGTTGTTCCCTCCAGCACTACACGATTAAGGCTAAGCAAAGAAAACGCCAAACACCGGACTAGTGAAAATATAAAACACTGTATTTCTATTGTTTATTTTATTCACTTTTGGTAAAACAATTAACTTTAGTTTACACGCTGGTTTCGGGATCAAAATTAAATGAATAGCTTGTGTTGAACGAATGTTTTAATGGTTGCGAAGTAAAAACTATAATATAATTGAATATTGTGTATTTAGTTAAGGAAAATAATACTGTCTTTTTTTATTGCCACGAAGGGAAAAAATTTGTACACGCACGAACACGACTCCGAATTTATCGCGTGTCTGCAGCGCTACAGACCGCGGAAGTCCACACGACCATCGTCGTCGGCAGATGGAAAAGGACTCGGCGATATTCATCTCGTGCAGAGATCACTCGCTAATCTTGATCATGGTGGTATGTGTGCATGGTACTTTCATGGATGAAAAACGAACCTAGAACAAGGAAAGGGAATAAAGAGCATTCATGGGATACGATATCGGTAAAGCAAACAAAACCGAAATCGTCGGATGGATGTGCGTCGCGGCTAAGCAAAGAGCCAACGATGCGATGTGGAAATGTGCTAATTGGTTTTAGCTAGGTTACTGGGAAATGGTGTTTATGGCATCGCTAGTAAGGGCACGTATTGAATTCCTATTTGCATTTGTTTATGCTGTAGGATTTAATTGATGCCAAGAGACGCGGAATGCGTATTTGCTTTGGTTTGCACATTGTGCGAGTCAGAGAATTTTATTGCTGGGAGAAAAAGGTCGGCAGCCAATGTATACATAAAAAAATGTATCGTACACATGAATGAAGCTGGGAATAGGCGAAGCAGTGATAATTATCCCTGGCAGGAATGGTAACATAATATGTGAACCGAGGTTTTTCTTTTCAGGAAATTTATGATAAGGAATGTAAGAACTCTTACGGGGGATTTGTAAGCGAAGGAATGCTTGAAAAGGTAAGAATTCTTTTGCAGGTGCGTTTAGGTTGTAGATTTGATCTATATAATGCGTGAAGCATTTAAGATGCTAATGCGAATTGTATTAGCGAAAGCTTATGCAGACTGGGTAGCAGTTATTGGGGTTTTTTTCAGGAAGGCGAACCGCCACAAGACCATAAGATGTGGTTGACTGTCCGGTTTTTTTTGGGTGTAAAGGAGTAAGTCTCTACTTCGGGGTTTGTCCCTGAGATTTTGAAGAGTTTCCCAAGAATTACCTGGTCATCTACATAGCGTTTGTTTTTTGAATATGAGACGTACGCCACCTGGAAGTTAAAAGATGGAGTTTTAAATGTCGGACCCCAAATAAGTCGTTTCACGTTAGAGTTATAAATTACAATGGGTGGGCAAAATATTATTTTCTTGTGAGCAAAGTCCTTACCTGTTCATTAACTTTTCCAGTATTTTCCAAGGTGCTTGCTTGTCCATCGAGTTGCTGATGGAGAGGTCTGCGACGGTTCCACGAACCGCATAAATCACCATAGGCTGAGATACCTTCGTTCCACCAAGGAACATACTCACCTATGACTAAACTTCACGTGCCCACAGACACGCGCCCCCAAAGTCCACCGTTTCACCTGACTAAAAGTGGCATCCATACCGTTGTCAACAACCCCACGTATTCACAGATACGTGGGGTCCAAGCCTGAACAATTTCCTGATCCATGCACGGTGATCGAAGTACACGACCGGTATGGAAAATGTGTACTAATCCATTAGCTGGATAAACACAAGTGGTTGGCACAGCTGCGCCAGATGTCGAGAAACATCAAATCCCCGGCGATAAGCAAATTTCCGTAAAACAATCCATCGGCTAAACCTTTGACCCTACCGCAATGCACTTCGCCTAAACAAAGTCCATTGCGGAGAAACAGCAATAAACCAAAACGCTGTTTCCATAGGGCAAAGCAAATAAAATTAGCATAACCAACAATAATTACCACGATCCCAGGATCGCCAAGAATAAATCACACACCCACATACAAAACCACATACTAAACCACATACAAAATCAACGCAACAGAATGTATGAAAATACTAGCGGTCCCAGGAGGATCTCCGGCCACACAGGCAGCAAAATCCGCGTCCGTGTGTGTGTGTGTGAGTGCAACCGCACATCTGGCCTGTGATGAAATGGAAAACCGCAAGACCGAAAATAAAGTGCGATCTTCCCTGATGGAGAGGTTCTCGATTAAGAAAAATCAAAAAAGAGATCTATCGGGTGAGTATAATCACCCCCTAAAGAACAATTTAATTCAGAATTTGGTAGACAGGAAGCTGCGAAAATCGTAGGACGTGGCTACATAGTTATTAACCGATAGATTTGTGAACGTTTAGAACAACGCCCAGTAGAGTTAGGATCGCCGTTTGAAAACCTTCTAATTTTGTGTTTGGTTTGGGGCTATAGAAAAATCATTCAAGACTGTAAACTAAAAATTAAATGTAATTAGAAAAACGTGTTGTGTGGGATTCAAATTCGAAAAGTATTCATTTTCGGTTAATTATAGCGTTTACGATGATAGTGACGAACGTGCGATTCCAACAGACGCTATGACGGTTAGAATCACTAAAACATTTAACCAATGCTTAACACATCAGGCTAATGGCCGCGTATACGAATACGATTTCTAAACTGAAGTCCGCTCAACTGATGTGGAATTGTTATGGTATATGGCTCTGATGCATTTTCTTATTCGATTTTCGTTCGGTGTTCTTCACTATTTGCTTGTGTATAGTGTGTGTATCTGTTAGAAGCGCCACACTACTCCCTCCTCCGTATACAACACACAATCTCCCATATGTAAACAGAACTTTACTACTAAAATCACGACTTCGGCATAGAGCACCGGCACACTCGCCTGTTCCGACGTCGTCTTACTCGTTCGTTCCTCGCTCCGTCGTTCGCACACGAAGTTGATCGTAACAAAGTTACTGACGGCGTAGTGTGACATTTCTAACAGAAACACATACAAAATACAAGCTAATAGTGAAGAACATCGAAGGAAAATTCGGATAAGCACATCATCAGAGCCGTATAACATAGCGATAACATAACAATTCCACATCAGTTGAATGTACTTGAGTTTAGAAATCGAATTCGTACACGCGGCAGTGGCCTGATGTGTTGAGCATTGTTTACATTTTTTGTAATTCTAACCGTCATAGCGTCAGTTCAAATGCAACACAAACGGATTAATAATTTATTATGTTTATGGTGATGATACTCAAATGGAATTAACTTCTAGGAAATGCTTAATGGCGTTTAGCGAAAAAGTACCGAAGAACTTGAATCGAAACCACGCTTTGAAAAGTATCAACACATCAGACCAAGGCTGTGTGTATACGAGGATAGGTCAGCTCGATACTTAGCGGTAGATCGTCACGTTAAATATTCTGGTCTACGACTTTGGTGATTTCTTCTACGTTTCTCTTTTGTGCCGTGTTCGTCATTATTGTTGTATCTTCGTGGGCATCGAGTTTTTTCTGGAAATTTGGAATACAAAAGTGGGCATCATTCCAGTCACCGTAATGTGGGTATTTTGCTGGGCGTCAGCACGGACGCAGGTTGAGCGAAAACACCACAAGTAGTTCACTGAAGATAGTTCCTCCAAACACTGTTCTCTACACGAAGCAAAGAATAAAAGGTACTGGGATTGTTTTGGGATAACAGTTTTCCTTATAAATTAGTTCACTAACAACGTTTTCTTTATTAATAGTTCACAGCAAGGTTTCCTTTAACAATTAGTTCGCCAGCAATGTTTCCTTTTGTTTTTAATTGTATATTGGTTTCGTACTTAACGGGTCAGACAAATTTACTTTTGTTTTTCTAAGATTTACAGACATGAACTACGAGTAGAACACATCACCTCAATACAACATTAATGTTCCTATTGTTCTCCTAGCACCATTGGCTGCGTATAGAATCGTTAAAACCTATTCGCGCACACGGATCCTTTTAGCAATGGATATCAACCCGGTAAACACGAACTAATGGCGCAAGACCGTGCCCGGTAAAAACAAATTATTATGGAAAATTTAACAAGTCTCAGGACTTGCTAAATATAGTCAAGACCGGTTCCCGGTTGTAGTGCCGATGATGATGATGATGAAACACGAACTAAAGGACACTGAACTTCCGACTTGGCAATTAAACGTATGTGCGCTGGTGAATAGATATTCGCGTAAAACAGACTGACGGACGTAACTTAATAAATTGGATGTATTATTGACCGACTCGCGTAGAGACGGTGTTGGACTTTCGAACTGAATATGCGCGTACCTTGGGGGTAGAAATCTGACTCACTGAGCTGGGCGACGTTGACCCAGCCTCTGGTGATTGCGATGAGTTTCCACGCATGTCATCGCAGGGAAAAAACAATCTTTCCTTTTCAGGAAAGACACCCAAACACGCGCTGGGCACAGGAAAGGAAAAACAAACATGCAACTGGTCAAATATGATGATCGGTGTACAGGCTGGCTGTGTCGCCACCGTACGACAGGGGATCGATTTTTGATTGACGTTAAGTCAACATAGCTTCGCTGCGACGGCAAAGGATACTAGATTTGGGTGCATGTTTGTTTTAGGCATTGAATATGCACAGGAATGCTGGCATGCAGGCAAAAATAAATTCTTCTGTTTACATAGAGTACACGTAAACATTTCGTTTAGAATACCCGGCGTGAGAATAGTGGCTGGTCGTTGTTTAGACAGCGAATCATTAAGCATGACCATGGATATGATTGTCTAACGTTAATCATATTCGTGCCCAAATCCCATGATCGGGAGATAACCGATAAAGGAAATTGGTCGCAACTGTAGCGAACCTTGGGATTGGGGCAATATTCACTCATGAACCGTAGCAAGAATATCGGCTACAGCTGTGTCAACAATTACGCTGGCCAGCGAGTGTTTATCTTTTGTAATTGCTGACAAGCCGAGCCGATTGGTCTGTCACGGTTCATGTAATATGAATGAAATAATTTGTTTGATGTGTATGCTTGCAGATGTTTTACTTACAGCTGAAAGAGAATGAAAGGTAGCTTACGTTGCCCAAAATTGCAGGTAGGTGAGGGAAAAGCAGGCTGATATAAAGAAATGGATGATGCTTGGGGAAAGCTTTAAAGAACCGCCACAGTAACACCGAAATCGTCTACCGGAATAAGGTTTAAGATAACAGACATGTGAGCAATCACGACGTCGTTAAATAACTGATTTTTTTTTCTAATTTGATTTCTCTTGGAAAAGGTAGTAGGGCTAAGTCGGCACCACGAAATGCTGTTTCTTCTCGATCGGATCTATCAAACAGCTCCGAAAGATGGTCAAAGATTTCTCCATAATATGATTACGAACCCAATAGCTTAATTGTGTACTATCTTGCCAAGCACTGAGACTGAACTTAATACTTATAGAGATGCCAAAACGTGGTTTTAATCTATTTGAATAAACCCCGTTACAGAAATAAGATCCATTATTGGATGCCTTCAAAAGTTTAGTGAAAAAACTTTAATAGAGCCAGGTTCCATCTCCTTTGCTTTTTGTTGAAAAAGTTAATTTTGTTGTTAATGAAAGCATGTGATAGAAAATGGAAGATCGGCGTTAATATTATACGTATACGTCCGTGGTCAGAAATATACATGGATTGGCTGTATATTTGGTGGGATTGCAAGAGTATCACTCATTGAAAACTACTACCGCTTGGTTAACTGGTTGATTGAAATTTCTAGTGCAAATATTTAATACGATCCAAGTTTAAAAAAAAAGAAAAAAAGAGACACCTTTTTTGATAATCAAAAAAGGCGTTGTGCCAACATGAGAACGTCCAGTCATGCACATGTGGGGGTACGAGATCGCGACGCCGCACGGGCGAGAGTTCGACCTCGTCCCTACAACTTGATGATTGTTCCGCCGCAGCACGAGAAATCAGTTCGCCGAGAGGGATAAGGAAACGTTGATTGCAACGAGGAGCAGCACACGAACAATAAAACCCACGATTTCGTTTATTAGTATTCGTTTTATTTGGTGTAAAAAAAGGATTTATATTTGCGGTGCGGTGAATGGCAGACGCGACCGACCTCCTTGCTGTTTGGAAAAAGACTCAGCGCTATCAAGTCGCTGTCAAAAGAATTTTTGTATGCATCTTACTTGTAGTGATAACCGGATCTCATTAGAGGAGATCGTCATGGCACACATGTATGGGTGTACGTCGGTTCTTTTCATAGATCAAAGCTATGATGAAGAACCTGAAACACAAAGAAAGGGAAAAGGATAGTAGAGATCTTTGTTTATGTACGAAGGTTACTGGGAAACGGGTCCAGAACTATGTAGGATAAAAAAGATTTATGACCTGAGAGTTCAACTGAGTAATCAAGTTGCAACTCATTAAATGGTAGATGTATTTGGGATACCTGGTGATTGGATTGTTTGTGTATCGCCAGAATGCCTGCTGGTAGACAGCGTTCTTTTGTTTGCACTTAGTCCATTGGTAAGGCATTAGTCTCAACGCAGATGGTGCTAATTACATGCATCTGCGTTGGGCTGTTTATCGCTGGCTAAAAGGGGTCGCCAGCCGATGTGTGTGTAGATAGTTTTTTGTACACACATCGATGCTGGGAAAATAGACGACGCAATATTTATGATCCCTGTCATGAAGGTAACATTGTATGTAAACCGAATCATTTGTTTACAGGAATTCGTCTAGAGAAATTTGTCTGACAATGTAGATGGCGAAATTGGTTTGGAATTCCTGATAAGCTAATAAAAAAATCTTACAGAGAATTGGTATGCGAAGAGAATGCATGAAAGGTAAGCTTTCTCTTAAAGACTTAAAGATCATAGATTTGGTCTCTTTAATGCGTGAAGCATTTTCAGGTGCCTAATGCAATTGCATTGGCGAAAAGTTATGCGTCTTGGGATGAGGTAATGGGGGTTTTTAGGTAAGTGTACCGTGCGGTTTGGCGGCACCGGCGCCGTAACGCCCCCCCACCCCCCCCCCCCCGGTGTCAAAGTCACGAAAAAAACGTAGGGCTGAAGGGGTGCTCGAATGGGTGGTGCGTGGAGAGAGGAGCGCCGAGCGCTTGGAAGACGAGGTGGCCCTGCGTACTTCGGGAAGCGCTGTAATTGAATTAGGGGAAATGTCGTGGTGACTAGTTCCAGGTTATAATATGGGTCTTAGTCGATAATTAGGGTGGACACGGTTGTTAGCGCGTTGATGCCGCAGGGGCAAGGGCTTTGCGGCGTGGTGCACTAGCCTGTTGTGGGTCGCTTGGACCAACAGGTGTATCGTTCGATAGGTCGGAACCTATCGGAAATCTGCTCGCGTTCGCAGTGACGAAGTACCGTATGCGGGAAGATGCAGATATGGGAACTGTGGGTGTCAACCTGTTGTTGGTAGTACCTGCCAACAGGTTGTACCTTTCTAATAACTCGCATCCCATTAGGGCTAGCTGACATCGTACGATGAAGTGTCAGGAGTCGGAACCTATTGGGGCTCGCTGGCATCGTACAATGAAGTACCAGGTGCTGGGACCTATTGAGACTCACTGACATCGTACAACGAAGTGTCAGTGGATAAAATGGAGGAAAACCGAGTCCAGAGTCGGTGGCTTTCGTCCATACGTTTGTATGGCTGGTAAAAGGGGGCGGGCACTCCAGTTGCGCGGCTTACCGATCAAGGGAGGGCCCGCACAGGGGCACATGTGTCAACTACGGCGCTCGATGTACGGCAGCTACGACCTCGACCGAACGGCAGGTTGTGAGGAGGTGTCGGCCAGTCGCGCTTGGTTGATAGTAGGCGACTTAGGTTAGGGTGGCTTGTGGTGTGTGGTAGGTTGTGTCCAACCGCAGAGCGTCCTAGAGAAATGGATGCGCGCTCCGAAGTGTTATGCACCTGGGATGTGTGGCGGCGTAGAGGGGCGTATGTTGCCTTAGTTTACCGCTTGGATTGAGCCGTGGTGGCTAATAACCGGTATTGGTTAGGTAAAGTCGAACATTGGCGAGCGGGGTCGCGTGTAGTCGGAACCGGGCGTCCTACTGGTAGTTTTGCTACGCGCAGTAGCTGAGGTTTAGTGACGAGCCGGGGTCGCCAAAGAAAGGTGTGGCGCAGAGGCGGGCAGAGTTGCATGAAGACTGCGCTTGGAGGGCGTGTGCGCCAATATTTGTAAAACGGCCTAAAAAGGTGGGTAGAGGTGAGTTTCGCCTGTATATAAAGAAGGCCAGAAAGGGGTCGAAATGGGTCGAGCCAAAGGTGAAATTGGGCGTCCTATTGATTGTGTGCTACGCGGAGTAGCTAAAGTGTGATGAGGAGCCGGATTGCGAAAATTAAGTCGGATTGCTAAGGGTTAAATGATGGTGTAAATGGACGAAAATAGACTGATGAGGCAAAATGGAGCCGAAGGCTGTCGAGTGGAGTCGAAAGTTGGCCAATGAGGTTAAAAATAAGTCGAAGGTGGTCGAGTAGTGTCGCGATGTGGATGTACAGAAGTCGAGTGTTGTCAACAGGAGTCGTTTGCGTGCTGGAAAGGGTTGTGCGCTACTTAATACCCTGAAGGGGTTTACAATAGTTATAATTTTGTTTCTTTTTTAAATGTATACAATTTTGCAGTAACCGTTTTGATTCAATGGATTTACCGAATATTTAATACGCGAAATAGTAAATTAGATAAAAGAAGGGCAACAATTAGGAGAACAAAAGGGAATTATAAAAATATTTTTATTATTCAGACTACTGTTTATTTAATTATTGTCTTGGGCCCTGTTCGCTTGTTTACGTTTTTAATTAAATATATGCATATAAAAAGAAAAACAATATCATAATTTAAATAAACTGAACAAGGACTGTGTTTGATGGAGTCACATGGAACTCTGTACAATTCATTCACTGATTTAATTGAGTTAAAGCAAAACAATTTAAAAAGTTGTGTTCAAATACAAATAACGACACGATTATAGATTGTTTCTAGTGTAGTCTGCTGATTTGTCTACATGATAATTCCGAAGGATTTTAATTAAGAATCAACCTGTGTTAATTTGGTGTTACATTTGTTGTTAGTTGCTTTTAAGTTAATTTAAAATTTTAATGTTACTTCATTATGAATGTATATTTATGTATTTCAAGGTACAATTAAAAGTTTATAAATTTCAAAAGAAAAAAAGAAACGCACTCATACAAATGAATATATTTCCGGACATATATCCATCTATATAAATGTCGATATCTTTTATAAATGAATTATGAATTTTAATTATAGAGAATTTTAAGTTTGAGAATATTTTGCTGTTTACACTTTTGGTTCTTTTGCTTTTGTACCATTTTTTGTACATTGTGCTGTTTGTAATATTTAATTACAATACAACAAAATTGTTATTAGTACACTAATCAAAATGAGAATGACATTCGCTTTTTTGACACAGTTTCACAAACAAAATAAATTTAACGCAGACACGGCTCTATGACTAAGAAATGGTTTGTATTGCACCGTATAGTACGAGGATTGCCTCTTATGTTTCGGGATTTGGCAACCCTAGTGTTGCAATCCGGCAATTGACAGCTCTGTCGTAAAGTTGAACATTTTTGGGGTTATACGCACTCAGAACGTTTTGACATACGAGCGCTATTTGTGTTGTTTACAGTAACTTAAAAGATTCATCTCGGCCCAAAAATGGAATTAAATCGTCAACATTTTCGTGCGATTATTTTTTACAACTTTCGGCGTGGATTAACTCAGCAACAGTGCATGGATGAACTTAATTCAATTTTTGGCGATGAAGCTCCATCAAGGACCAGTGTTAATCGATGGTATGGTGAATTCAATCGTGGTCGTAGTTCACTCCAAGATGAATTTCGTGAAGGTCGTCCAAAATCAGTTGTTGTTCCGAAAACCATTGATGCTGTGCGCGAACTGATATTGGAAGATCGTCATGTGACCTATCGTGAGATTGAGACAACCTTAGGCGTTAGTGGGACCAGCATACATTCAATACTGCATAAACATTTGACTGTCAAAAAAATTTATTCGCGTTGGATCCCACACAATTTGTCAATCGCCCAAAAAAAGGCTCGTGTCAATTGGTCGAAAGAAATGCTCAAAAAATACGGTCGCGGTGTTTCGAAACACGTCTATGACATCGTGACAGGTGATGAATCGTGGATTTACGCGTATGAGCCCGTAAGTAAACAGCAGTCGACTGTCTGGGTGTTTCAAGATGAGCCAAATCCAACAAAAGTTGTTCGCGCACGAAGCACTTCCAAGCAAATGGTCGCCTATTTTTTCGGAAAAACTGGACATGTCGCAACCGTACCACTAGAACAACGCAGAACAGTCAATTCTGAGTGGTACACAACCATTTGTTTGCCAGTTGTCTTTCAAGAAATCAGGAAAACCAACCGCCGAAGACGGATCACTCTTCACCACGACAATGCGAGCTCTCACACATCGGCTGCGACAACTGCATTTTTGAGCACCCAAAACATCGATTTGATGGGTCATCCGCCGTATAGTCCTGACTTGGCACCGAATGACTTCTTTTTATTCCCGTACGTAAAAAACAAACTGAGAGGTCAAGGTTTTTCGACACCTGAAGAAGCGGTTGCTGCATTCAGAATGCATGTGTTGGAGATACCTCAATCAGAGTGGCAAAAGTGCTTCGACAATTGGTTCAAACGCATGCAAAAGTGTATAGATCTTCATGGGGAATATTTTGAAAAACAATAAAGTGATTTTCGATGATCAATATTTGCTTTTGTTCTCTAATCTCGAAATATAAAAGGCAACCCTAGTATAAAAGAAAATAAAAGAATTTAATATTGATACATCATACATAAAACTGTAAAGGATGAGTTTTAGATTTGATCTCTTTAATACGTCAAGCATTTTCAGGTGCCTAATGCAATTGCATTGGTGAAAACGTATGCGTCTTGGGATGAGGTAATGGGGGTTTTTAGGTACGTCTACCGTGGGGTTTGGCGGCACCGCCACACACATATTTGATGATCATGCAATAATTGAAGAATTCTGGTTAATATATTTTAATCCATCTATCGCATATTCCCAAGATTTCACTGTTCCGATTTCTACGATACTCGCTTTCTCACATGAAAATAAACTCAAGAGAGAACTGTGGAAAGCAGCCGCGGTAGTTTTTCAATAATAAAACCCCGACATTATACGATCGTTGCAAAATGACAGAAGGTAGTCGGAAAATTGGCTTTATTTCGATAAATGAAATTGTTTTTTAATAACATTATAATCCTACAAATTTTCAGTGAAAACGCTGACCATGTTTTCCTTAACATTTAACGAATAGAATTTAATTTCAGCTTTACCTCGTCTACATTTAACAATCCCTGATCTTTAATATAAGGTAAAAACATTCTTCACGATATCACCGTATGAAGCGTAGTAATTCAGTACCTAAAAACCCAACACGCGCTGGCCTAAAGGCTCCTAAAACGGTTTTGACGCCACATTTCCTTGAAACACGGCAGCATGAACCATCTTATTACATCAATGATATATGACCATCCATTTCGGGGTGTTTCTAAAGTCATAAAGCCTGTAGTAGTTGTAAAATATTAATGCAAATCTAACCGTAAGAAACCGTAAAAAGCATTTTTAATAATCGAAATTTATTTCACTCAGAAAACGACCAGTTTGCTTATTCCCTTGATTGCGTCTTATAGGCGCCATACACACCATCCGCAATGGCAGCTGAAGTAGCACATGCTGAACCATGCCCTCGCCGGGAACCCCCGGTATCTTCAAACATGGCAGAATGAAAATAAACGCGAATGGCGCAGGATAACACTGCAATCAAATTTTATTTTATCCTGGCAGAATATCATAAATCCACAAGGAAGCCATCTTTGTTTTCATCACGTATTCCGACGACACACAAACAACACGGATTCTACGTTTAAGGAAACCTGACAGTGAAGGACCTGGGTGAGTAGAATATTGTGGGTACCAAATCTATCGGGTTGAAGAGGGAAGACGATTAAGCATTACTTAATGCTTCTCTCTTAGGACACCGCGTTGTCTGTTGTTGTTCTTGCATACCACCCTCGAAATACCACCCATTCACCGTCAGCACAGTTTTTTTACTCAACAACTAAACAGCAATACCAACAACAATGACAAGGCGACAAGAAAAAATCTATAAAGGTATTATAAGGATAAAGCCACCATTACCATTATCTGTACCACCCCACGGCAAAACCACCACCATCACCCTTACCGGGAAACCAAGAAAAAAAGAACCAACAAAATTGCTCTTTAAATAATAAAAAAAAAGGAAATAAATAAATAAATAAAACTTTACCACCCCTGAAATGGCACAACGTGTATGTGCTCTGTACCACCCTCAAATGGAGCGAACAAAGGAAAGAAAAAATTCTTGGTATAACTTGTTGGCCTGCTGTTGCTACTGTCGAATATAAATTCAATCCTCCTACTCTACTGTGTCCTTACAAACACCACAATGGAACACTAACTGTACAAACACCCCCTTGTTCATGGGTTCTGATGGATTCGCCTTTGAAGAAACCTTAAAATCCTGGAAGAAAGAAAAAAAAACGTTCAAACTTTCATCTCAATGCGGTTTCCGGGAGAGGAGATGGTTTGCGCCCCTGTCAAAATAAGGGTGTACATACACACATGCAAAGTGACTAGGATTAGTGCAAATACAGCCCATAGCCACTATGTTAACGGGCGTTGTTTGTCATTTAGACATGGTGCATCCAAGACTCTAGTCCGCCATGTTTCGGAATGGGCCATTTGCATAGCTCTTAGTTTGACACGTGGCTGGGAGTGTAATAACAACTGAGCCACATGTAAAATGTCGCTGTTTGCACAGTGACAGAATCAGATTGTCTTACTTTACTGGACAACGTACCATAGAACTTGAATTATGTCGCCTTGTCTAAGACCGAAAACGTCATCA
Source organism: Microdon myrmicae (assembly GCA_963931805.1). NCBI lineage: Eukaryota > Metazoa > Arthropoda > Insecta > Diptera > Syrphidae > Microdon > Microdon myrmicae. The sequence goes on along the minus strand of OZ007498.1, from coordinate 167,749,577 downwards.
AGGACTTTATAGAATAAGAGATATTTGATGAAATGATAAAACCTTTTCCATTATAACGACGTACGTAGCATCGACCATTTAAATCCAACTTGATATAAAAAAGTAAATAAAAGATTTGAGGGAATCGCATCAATGTCATGTAATAGATATCAATTGAACCTGTGGTAGCCCTTGTGCATGGTCATGCGTTTCACATTACTACTAGGTTATTGACTTGCATGGGAACCTGTTAAATCTAAGGATTCAGATAATTAACAGAAATAAAACCCAGTAAAAAGGGACGTGGTACGTGTAGGTAAGTAAAACCTTTGATATTACAGCGATAAAACATCGACCATTTAAATCAAACGTGAAATATAAAAATGAAAGATTTGCATTAAGCCCAGGTATCAGTTGAACCTATGCCAACTCTTGTTCATACTTATAGTATGTTTTCCAAATCAAAGCTAGGTTATTGACTTGCTTGGAAACTTATTAAATGTAAGGTTTCGGATACTTACCAGAAATAAAAAAATAAAAATAGTGTAGGAGTAATATTCGGATGAGTTCTTTATTAGTCTTTGTTCTGTTGGTGATACTTGACGCATGCCGTGACTGGCTTCTCTTGCTCGTCCAAGTGCAGCCTGCTTTTATGCTCCTTCGTGATCCGTGCTTACTGCCGTGGTAATATCTCTGGTTGCAGGATGTGCGGGGATGGTAATGGCCTCTTGTTGTAGCGAATGGAAAAGCCGCATGTCCTGATGTGCTAAGGGTTACAGCTGGGTCATCCTGACATTGAATGCGTCCTCGCGGTCTTCCCCGTCTGTGGAGGCACCATCGACTTCCTCGCCTCGTATCTCGCACCACTTCTTTATTTTGTCCGTGCTCCCGATCGTGGTCAGCCTCCTTTGGATGCGCTGCATCCCCAGGATGTCCTCCACTACGTACCTGTCGTTCGGCAGTTGCTTTGCGATGATGTATGGCCCTTTGAGGGCTCCTCGATAGTATAGTGGTTAGTATACCCGGCTGTCACCTCTGGCGCAAGACTAATGACCTTGCCCCAAAAAAAAAAAAACAAATCATTATAGAAAATTTAACAAGCCTCAGGACTTGCTAAATAAGGCCAAAACCGGTTCCCGGTTGTAGTGCCGATGATGATGGCCCTTTGAAGTGCGCCTCCAATTTTCTCGATGTGCCAGCGCTGACGGGTTCTCTTTCGAATAGTTCTAACTCGCTAACCTCGTACTTGGTCGGTATCCTGCCTTCTGTCGTATTTTTTGTTCTGATACGCCTGGTCCCGTACGATGTTCTTCGATGCCCCCCTACCCCCTTCTCCACCATTTCGTCCGGTCTAATGGCTTTACGGGTTTCTAACACCTTGCTACACATCTTGAGATGTTGGCGAATAGAAGCTCGTGCCCTAGTTTTTTTTTTTTTTTTGTGAAGTTTAGGCTCCATTAAAGGGATTTTAGTTAGCCTGTCCAATCTTGAGGGCTGGAGTTGGAGCACTTCAGTGGCGCTAGGATTCTCTTATTGATCCCCTCGACTTTCCCGTTGGCTCTCGGCGTCCTTGGTGCTGGTCTGACGTGTTGTATGCACATTTTTCAAATTTCCTTGCTATAACTCAGTGCTCCGATCGCTATCAGTCTTTCCGGGGCTCCAAAGAACCCGGATACCTCCGTTAGTATATTTGCGGAACATTTGGTAGTGGCTGCCTTTCTATCTATCTATCTTTAGCGGTACATACTTGGTGAAGTTGTCCGCCAAAGTGAGTACCTAGCCCCCCCTTTTCAGTCGGGAAGGGCGCCGGGTAGTCTGTGTGTACCGTGTGGAATGGAATGGGAGTCCTTTCTGCAGTGTGTAGGTCCCGTTCAGCCATTCCGCCCTTTTATTATTTTGGTTTCGGTAGGAAGGTGGACATCTTCAAAAGATACCTCTGGACCGATTCAGAGGGATGCCGGATTTTTACCGACTAAAACCACCTCCCTCCAGCACATATTCTCGTTGATCCTCGCGTAACTTTCTTTTAGATATTTCATTGCGGGGCGAAACTTAGCATGTAATCTATTACTCCTGCCGGAGTAACTGCCCGTCTCATATGTCTTTCACAAATCGTTCGTGCGGTCTCGAATCTCACGCACCCTATGAGCACGTGTTCAACATTTTCTATTTTGCCTTCGCAGTACAAGCAGCATGGTTGATTAACATGCTTATACTTGTGCAACTAATGCCAAAAACATCCATGTCCTGATGTTAGCCGAGTCAAGTGGTAGTTCAGCTCGTCAGTTTTTTTTTTTTTTTTTTTTCACCCAGGTTAGAACTCTCTTTCTCTCTCCGTCAGCGACGCGTTGTCAGATGGTAGTTGACAGCTGGCAAATGCGAATGTACTAGAATTCTTCCCGGTAATTTGCGAATCAGCAACATCTCGCCTACCTTCGCCAACTATTGGCGAATCATTCTCTTTGAAAGGGGAGGACCCTGATGTTGAAGTCCTGATAACGGCGGTTGTCACCGTTCAGTGGTTCTCACAAGTCCGTCACTGGTGAAAGTAGTTGCCGGAAAGCAGCGTACACCCAATGAGTAGACTGATGCAACTCCTGCAGAAGGACGGAGGACAAGTATGCAAGTACTGCCGAAAGCATCTATGTTCTGATATCAGCTCAGTCAAGTGATAGTTCGGCTTGCCATGTTTTCTTTTCACTCAGGTTTCTGCATCAGGTATCATGGTGTGGGTCCATCCTCCCCTGGTAGAAGAATCCCACCTTCGTTGCCATTCTCTTAGGCTTGAGAGCTCTAATTATGACCGCATTTTCTGGCGATTCTCTTGTGGGCTTTCACACAACGAAAAGTTTTCTTTAGCTGCAATCTCAAGTGGTTTCCTCCCCACCAATATATTTTTGGCATCTTCGGATACCGTTCGGAATGGGCAGCATACTCTTTCGTAGTCATTGATACTAGAATATTACTACTGTGAATCACAAATAGAATTGGTACGAGAGTAGAGCCTTAAGTCATTCCTGGATGATACAACAACCCTTTTCAACTGTATTTCAACGACGCACTTTATCCGTTCTCACTGTTCTTAGTGCAGTTCAGCGTCTCCACATATTTTTTTATTTTATGAGTTCTAGTATCGATCGTTTTTAAAATTTGAGGATCTAGACTTTACGTTTTCATCGTCTGTTTATATATCTTAGTTTTGATGCATCTTATGGAGGCTTACTTAAAAATAAACGGTGTGATCAAAGTTGGGACCGACCTACTACCTTTCCCAACTTTTTCATCCAATCTATCAACCAAGCTGCGAAAAATGGACAGGCTTTTCGTCTTACTATTTCGTTGGGTGGCATATCGCGGGGCTACGGACTTTTGGGACCCAACCTATCACCCAACCTTTAATCGTCTTTACTCCTCCTTTAAGACTAGCTTAGCTGTATGTTTTAAATCCCTAGTCTCAGGGCACGTTTTATATTAAAGCTTCCTGTATAAAATTTATTTTATTAAACAGTCACACTTATTAAACATTATATCAGTTCGGTTTATGTAAACCAATGCTTAGACAGAAGACTATCTGTCATCAGCATGTACTAGTACCTGTAACTTGGATGAATAATGATTCCGTACTCATAGTTATGCCGGTTTTAAAGCAAAAGATAATCCTTTCTCGGGATCCAAATAAGGCTGTAAAATGTTTGAAGTGTTTCCAGATATGCCAACTTGGGTCATCATATTGTTCATCATCACTAGGCAAAGCGGTGTAGGCATGTGTAAGGTACTGAACGGCCAATGCTACCTAAGGCCCGTTCACATGGAATACGACGTTATGAAACCTTAATGGTTTTTCCCACTGTTGGTTTTGACCCACTGTTGATTTTCCCGGAAAACGAGTGCATTGGTAGCGATCTAGTATGTTTTGTCCTTGTGTGTCTTGTGAGTAGCATACTAGAGTATACTCACAGCCAGGCCGGCTGTGAACGAAAGATTATTTTTTTACAACTAATTTTACAAGGCAACACGTGGGGCAAATTTATAAGAGTTTTTGTTCACAGCTCCGCCAAAAATTTTAATTTTAATTTTTGATTCTTCGTCCAGGCACTAGCTCTACACATCTACGAACAAAAAATATTTGGTGTTTTAATTTCGGATAAATCTGTAATGAGTTATCCTGATAACGGCGAGAGAACTTTTTTCTGAGGGGTGAAAGGAAATGAGGTCCCAAAGGCCGAATTTCCAAAATTTTCAAATGAAAATTTCACAAACTACTTCTCAAATATGTATCTTTGATATATTAAATTGTTTGAATAAACTATTTTATTTGATATATTAGAAAAAAAATTGTATAAACATGCTATTTTTGAGCCTTCGAAACCCACTTGTCTCCCTGAAAGACGAGTGGTAGATGGGGCCATAGAATCCGTGAAATGGTCGTGAGAAATCTCTGGCTATCTATCGAAGCTTGGCTGGTCCGAGAAAAAATTGGTTTGGGTGGTAAGTCAATCCCAAGGAGAGATACCACCCTGTCACACTGTACATTCCACGATATTATCGGAAACAATTTTCGACTATATCCCGGACGTTTGGCTGATGGCTCGGACTGAAATGGAGATAAGTTATGAATCCTTTATCTTAGATGTTACCATCTCGGGAATTAGAGAAGCAGTACTGGGCCTCCTCCAAAATATAAACGATTGCCTTACAAGAATCTCTGTCAAGGCCAAATACGCAAAGTTTTTGGTTAAATACATATTTATCCACAAACATAATTTTTCAACTCAGTACTAAATAAAAAAAGTTAATATGTGGCAATCAACTAAAAATCAAATAAAACGCAGAACATTCTGTTTGGACAAGGGCTTACTGTTAACGACACGTCACTCCATATCCAGGAGAGACATCACCCCGATACATCATGCAAATTAACCTGAGACTGTTGGTGACGCACAACACAATGCCCAACACATCGGTGGCAAGATCAACCAATTCCCAGGAAGATTATCATCGTCATGGACACTACAACCGGAATCCGGTCCTGGCCTTATTTAGCAAGTCTCTCCACCGGTCCCGATTTCGGAATGTCATCCAGTTTGGGACTCGTAGGCTCTGGGCGCCCTGCTCTACGCTATCCCCCCATCGCAGATAAGGCCTGCCGCGCTGTCCCCTTCCATACATCCCGACACAATGGACTTTCCGGATAGGCCCCTCTTCGCTCATTCGAGTTAAATGTTCCACCCTCCGGAGTCTACCTACCTTGATTTTTATTATAACATTAGCTTCAGGGTAGATCGTTTACAACTCATGGTTGTAGCGTCTCCGGAATCGTTCTCCCTCACATACGGGACCAATAATTCTCCTAAAGACCATTCTCTCGAACGCGGCTAAGAGTTCAGAGTGGCTTTTATTGAGCACCCAGGTCTCGGATCCATACATGAGTACTGGTAAGACCATGGTCTTGTACAGTAGTAGCTTGGATGTTCTGGATAAATTTCGGGGTTTAAAGAGCCTTGACAGACCATGGTAGGCTTTGTTGAATTTGTTCACCCGTTCGCGTATTCCTTCTTCCATATTGTTATCGACTGATACTATTGACCCAAGGTAGTTGAAGGATTGCACTACTTCAAATTCGTGCTCCACTACCCTGATAGTTTGACCAACGTTAGATCTTCTCTTCGCAGAAGTTGCCACCATGCACTTAGTTTTCTCCTCATTAATGTGCAGTCGCAGTTTTTGTGCCGCCTGTGCGATCTGGATGCAGAAATCCTCTACAGCCGATTCGGTTCTACCGATGATATCGATGTCATCTGCCTAGGCAAGTATCTGTCTGGACTTGGTGATAATAGTCCCTCTAGTTGTGACGCCAGAGTCAGGGATTGCTTTCTCCAACGCCTGGTTGAAAAGGAGGTAGGCCATACCGTCCCCTTGTTGGAGTTGTGGGGAGGAAGTATGTACCAGCATGGGTACTTGATTCACTTCCTCCTCCATCATATATTGATCACGTGAATATCACCGAACCGAAAGAACGAAACGACGCCGGAAACAAGTTTGAAATACCGAGCGGACACAGCGCAGGAACAATAAAACAAACACTCCAGGAACGGCAGCCCAGCAAATCAAAACACTGGATTTATGTTATGAAAACCGGTTTTTATTGTGGATTATTTAATAAATTTATTTGAATTTATTTAATAGTTGTGAGGAAACACTCTTACTGCACTTAATTATTTATTTAATTTTATTGAAGACAGATTCTTTTATTAATGACAAATAAACTGACGGACCAAAATATTATACTAGATACCAGGCGAATATTAAACATGACTGTGTATGTTTACGCTTCTCCGCCGTTGTGACGGAGAGCGGGAGATCGGCGACCAGCGTGGTCAGCGGACATAAATCGACTCCTGGTATTTTGCTCGTTCAGAGCGCACCCGTTCACCGTGATCATGGTGGTATGTGTGCCTAGCACAAAGAAATACATAAAGTGCATTCCTAGGATACGATTTCGGTAAAGCAAATAAAACCAAAGTCGTCGGATGCCAATGGAATCTTTGTTGGAACATGTGCGGCTAAACAAAGAGACGATGATCCGATGTGAAAATGTGCTAATTGGTTTTAGCGCGGTTACTGGGAAATGGTGTTTATGGCATCGCTAGAAAGGGTACGTATTGAATACCCATTTGCATTGATTATGCTTGGATTTCAATTGATGCCAAGGGACGCGAAATGCGTATTTGCTTTGGGTTGCACATTGTGCTGGGAGAAAAACGTCGCCAGCTAATTGTATACATAAAGAAATTTATCGTATACATGAATGAAGCTGGGAATAGGCGACGCCATGATAATTATCTCTGGCTGGAATGGTTACATGATATGTGGACCGGGGTTTTTCTTTTCAGGATAATTTATCATAAGGAAAGTAAGAACTCTTACAGGGGATTTGTAAGCGAAGGAATGCCTGAAAAGGTAAGAATTCTCTTGCAGAAGCTTTACGACTATAGCTTTGCTCCAATTAATGCGCGTAGCGTTTTCAGGTGCCTAATGCGATTTGCATTGGCGAAATTATATGGGAAGATGGGTGTTACGGGGTGTTTAAGGAAAGCGTACCGTGGGATCTGGCGGAACCGCCACAGAGTCCATTAAAGATATTTATTGGTTTGGACAACAATCCCGCTATTTCTACTTGACTAGTTACGTTGGTCGTGGTCAATCTACAAAGTCGTATCAATTTGTTTGGAATGCCGAACTCTCTCATTATATAATTCTATCCTGGTTATGCTGTCGTAGGCGGCCTTAAACTCTATAGATAGATGGTATAATGGGATATTAAATTCCTGGCATGTTTCCATCACTTGTCTAAGGGTGAATATCTGATCAATCGCTGATTTGCCTGGGATGAAGCCACACTGATATTGACCAACGGTGGTTTTAGTGTATGGGGCTATCCGTTCTTGTAGGATAGAGGAGAGTATCTCATAGGCGGTACCTAGCAATGTTATACCCCTATAGTTGCTGCAACTGTGATATCGCCCTTTTTATGTATGGGCCAAATTATTCCACGACGCAAATCTTCCGGCATCTACTCTTGCTCCGTACGTGCACGAAGATCTCATGAACTGTGTGATGTAACGCGATCCCTTCTTGTTTGATCAGCTCAGCTGGTATGCCATCAGCTCCGGAGCCTTTATTTGACTTGAGTTGTCTTATGGCTGTTAATGTTTCTTCAATGCTTGGTGGCGGCAGCATTTGGTCTTGATTTTGCATTGGTGGACCCTCCAATTCTTCTGTGAACTGACCATTTAGTAATTCATTGAAATGCACTTCCCATCGCTCCAGAATGCCTTCATGATTGGTGATCAGATCCCCAAAAGGGTGAGTATTAGGGGAGGGTTGGAGTTGCATGTAACAATCATTATCATCATCGGCACTACAACCGGGATCGGGTCTTGGCCGTGTTTGGCAAATCTTTCCACTGGTATCCGGTCCATATCCGAGATTTGTTAAAATGTCCATAATAAAATTGTTTTTCCGGGCAAGGTTATTAGCCTTGCGCCAACAATATTGCGGATTATTTGGTAGAACTTCCTCGCCTGGAGCGGGCCTCGCTCTATACTTTTCTCTATTTCACAGACAAGATTTTTCTCGCAAGTACTTTTCTTTTGTCTGTGAAGTCATTTTTCAGATCTTTTGAGCTCTTTGTATTTCTCCTCGCGTACCACGTCCTATGAGACTGCTGCATTGCCCAGTATGCAGCATTCAGTCGCTAGTTTGAACTCATCATCAAACCAGTCACTCCGATCTCTACGACTATTGCCTAAGATGTAGATGGCAGTATTCTTAAGGCGTGTCCATTTTTCTTCTACGCACGGGATTCTGCCCCCAGGACTTACTCTCCCTCTGTAGAGGTTTTCGAGGGCGAGTCCTAGCGCATGACCAAAGGCGTTACTGTTATTCTCATTGCGTAAGGCATCCGTGTTGATTCGAACCTGATCCGCGGACGCAATACGTCTAGGTAAGGCAATCCGCGCTCGGAAAACTGTACCAACAAGATAGTGATCCAAGTCGACGTTGGCACCTCGGTACGTTCGTACCGTCATAAGGCTCGAAGAGTGACAGCGATCTATGAACACGTGGTCGATGTGGTTGCGAGTGGCTCCGTCAGCTGATACCCAGGTGGCTTCGTGGATGTCCTTATGCAGAAACCTGGTACTCACAACGACCAAGTTTTTTGATGCTGCCTGTTCGATGAATCGTAGTCCATTGTCATTAGTGTTCTCATGCAAACTATGGGAGCCTGGGTAGTGCCTGAAAACCGGCACCCGACCTATTTTCGCATTCAAACCATCAAGAACGATTTTCACATCGTATCTTGGGCAGGCACTGAGCGCCCGTTCGACGTTCTCGTAGTATTCTTCTTTTATCGTCGTCAGGGGAATGCTCTGTAGGTCCGTGAACGTTTATGAGGCATATGTTCTTAAACTTGCCTCGCAGGCGAAGAGTGCATAGCCTTTCGTTTATTGCATTAAAGCCGATAATGGCAGGCTTCAGTTTTTGGCTGCCTAGAAACCCTACCCCGAACACATAATGTTTTGCATGACAGGTGTAATAAATGATTCCCGAGACGCTACAAACATGAGTTGTACGCCATCTTCCTTGAAGCTATTGTTGTAAGAAAAATCAAACTCGGTAGACTCCGGTGGGACACCTAGCTCGAATGAGCGAAGAGGAGCCTGGCCGGAAAGTCCTTTGTGGCAGGATGTATGGAAGGAGACAGCACGGCAGACCTTTTCTGCGATGGAGGGATGGCGTAGACCAGGACGCCCAGACCCTGGGAGTGCCAAACTGGATGACATCGGCTCGAAATCGGGACCGGTGGAGAGATTTGTTAAATAAGGCCAAGACCGGATCCCGGTTGTAGTGCCGATGATGATGATGATGATGTAATAAATGTCATACTCGTTTCTTTGAATTACACAACTCCCCGTCCATCTTATTTCTTTTAATACTATTATCATCATCATCATCGGTACTACAACCGGGATCCGATCTTGACCTTATTTAGCAAGTCTCTCCACCGGTATCCGCTCCATATCCGAGACTTGCTAAATTGTGCGTACGAAATTTTCACTTAGTGATTTAGTAAATTACTTAGTGATTTTGGACTACTGTTTTGTATGGCTGTTAATTAACATGGCGGGATTTGTCAGTCGCTATATGTCAAATATATTTTATAATGAACCTAGAGATATTGAAAAGCCACGGCTTGAAAACACAGAGAACAATAGCATTTGGCCACCCACTTTATTTTTTTTCCGTTTCTTCTGTGTTTAGTATACCTTCTCTCTGCACATTTGCATACGAGAAAGGTTTTAATAAGAAGTGTAAGAAAACCAATACCTAAGTATCTGCACACCTAAGAGAACTTATTGAACCTTTGGTTCTAAATATGTTGTGCTTTGTATACACACAGTTTTCTAGTAGTTAAGAACCCACTTGGTTAACAATGAATTCTCCTCGGAAATCGTTTGATGAGTTTGGATAAACATTAAATTGTAAATCAAATATATTTGCAGTTCACTTTAAGTAGAAGTTGTAGCTTCACATTAGTACCTTTGTTATTACTGTCGTACTAGTGACAGACCTTACCACCAACAAGATGGCATGTCGCCTTTAAAAAAAGACTGATTAAATGCAACTCTTCATACCCAACATGAAAGGTTTTCTGGAATAAGGTATAAATTCTTTCCTCTCAGTTATTGAAACTGAAAAATGGGATTTTGTTTTTCTCAGAAATTATTAAAAAAGAAAGTCATCAAATCAGTACGTCAGAACCACCTATTGCGTTATTCTGAATGGTAGTAACTCTGCATTTCTTCAAGAAGTTTATATCCATTTGCCACCCAACGCACAAACGCGCGAGGAAAACAAACCAAAAAGGAAACGGCAAAAAAAAAATAAAATAAAGTTATAAAAAGTAAAATGGTTTCAGCTAAGGTAAATCAAATCCACCTTTATTGGTTTATATAAAAAGGACTCCAACTCCTTGGACTACGGTTATCCGCAACAAAATAGCTGTAAGAGAAGAAAACAAGATAAAATTCTAGGGAAAGAATTAACATAAAAGGACAAACGTGGTTGGCAGGAGGACACTAACTCCAAGTGCGTACCAACATTAGAAGGGGGAACGAATCAAGGAAGTACAACGACGACGGCAACAACAAGACAAAGCGGAAAAAGTCCAAGCCTCAACTAAAAAACATGGAAAATGGCATTTTCTTGTTTACTGCTGCAAGCATTGAAATTGCCGGCTAACAATCCCTTTTCTGGATTTGCTGACAAGAACAAACACCCATCCTTCGATCTGCAAGCCCACAGATCTGAGGTATAATGGTAGTACTCACAATGACGGTTTTATTTGTACGATACATAAGTATTTACGAATTCGTCTTTGTTCAATTTCATTTTTAAATTCCTATTTTATTTATAATTTTTTTTCTTTTTTTCAAAACTGAGGTTGATGTCAATCTGACCATAAACTTAAAAACACTACTTCTAAGTAAGCTTGCCACTCATATTTTTTTTGAGCTAGATTTATTTAGGCTAAACTAATCTAGTCTAGTCTCGCCGATTATTTACTAGACAGAATACGCAGGGAAATATGTGAAAAAAATGTTTACAATTCCGAATGACCGGAACTAATGCTGTAACAGATTACACGAGGTATCACAGAATAGCGAGTATAGATTGCAGCATAAACGGGGGAGATATTATAGCTATTTTAAGATACAGCACGTGCGGGCCTAAGTAAAGGTGTATTGTTTTAAAGGGAACTCGCTCTTTTATTGTGTTTAGTGTTTAGTGGGGCTACCACCCCATTTATTGGCTTAATTCAAGCAACATAATTACATCTAAAGTATATATAAGTTATAAACTAGAGAGCTTAAGAACTATCTTAACTAAGCTTAACTAAGGTAACCAGGCCAAATTAAGAAGGCAGGGGAAGGGGCAAAGGTGGGGACAGGTTATAGTAAAGTGTAGAGGCACCGCTTATTGGTTTATGAGGCGGTGCTTGAGAGTATGGGTAGAGAGGACGTAGTCGAACTAGGCCTAATTGGCGCAATTGGAGTTGACATTTCTCAGTATCCGGGAAGTGGGTTCGTTGAGACCATAAAAGGTTCGAAGCGGTGGGGGGGGGGGGGGGGGTGTAGAGAAGGCGGTTTTCGAAGGTTTGTGCTCAGAGGAATTAAGTTAAAGAGGTTGGCGCAGTCGACCGAGCCGGTGAGGACCCGATGAATAAACATTATCTCTGCCACGACCCTGCGCTCCTCAAGGGTTCTGAGGGTGATTAATTTGGGGCGGGGGAAAGATTAAGGGGTTGGAATGGATTGGAGCTTTGAGCGAAGACCTCTTACGTTCTGATAATAGAGCGTAAGGGGTGTTATAATGTCGGTTTGGAAGGCACGGGGTGGGGGGGGGGGGGTAGGGGAGTTCGTGGTTAGGAACGGAAAAACTTGTTGACGAGGGTCTTACTACGTTGATGGTATAATAACGTTCTGGAGTGAACGAAGTGAGCGAAAGATTTTAAATCATTCGACACTTTATGAGGGAATCAATTGAAAATTACAGTGGGTAAAGCTTCCTGTTGAATAGGGAGTCCAGACAAGCAGACAGAATCAGATTTGTCGTGGAGGGACGCTAGAAAGAGACGAATATCTTCATATGTCTTTCGGCCACTAAGTTCGGACAGGGGGTAGCGGCAATCGTAGCGTCTGGGTGGTAAGCTGTGTGATTTTTACTGCGGGGGGTAAGACGGGGTCAAAAACGTGTTGAAAACGAAGGCTGGGGCTGACAGGGCGGCGCTTTCCAGGGAGGGGGATCGCGGTGAGTGGCTATAATCAAATGGTACCGTAGATAGTTGGGTAGAGCTGAGAGATTAAGGGGGGAGGTTTGAAGAAAAACTTATTTTTACGTGAGAGGTTGTGGTCATCAATTTTCCCTTTATTGGGTGAATAAGAGTTGACTTGATTATATAGGGAGGGGGCTAGTGTGGGTTTGGGGCGGGCTGTGCAAAGAGTACCGTCGAGAATGAGGGTATGCAATGGCCGGTTGATAGATTGGGGGATGGGAGTGGGGTATGGCGTGATAGCGGTTTTGGAGGATCGACTGTATCGTGGTAAACATTGAAAATGTCGAATATTGCGTCTTTGTTGCATTGAAGTCGACGATATTGACATTTCCTCACTGTAAGACTGTAGCATATCTTTGGCTGCGTGTTGCCTTGTCCTTAAAAGGACGAGGGTCTCTTTGATAGACAGCTCCGAAGTTGTTCGGTGCGATCGCCACCCTCTTCAGGTCTGAGGGAAAAGTGACAAGCAATTGTTAAAAAGCGGCCTGGGAATAGGCCGGGCCCCATACAATTAAAAGCTTTAAATGGTTGGCCCGTATTGTAGTTTATTTATACTTGAAATGGTTGGCGCCCTAAAGTGTCGGACACCAATCTAGAGACTGATTATCGATATCAAAAATCTTGCTTGTGCTTCTTGGATTTTTTTAACACACTTATTAACCAATCTCGTTAGATGGAGAGTAGAAAAGGGCGGAGCATTTTGGATTCATGGTCAGTCTCTCGATTGGCGTCCGGTGGTTGAGGGCCCCAATCATTTAAATAAGTGTTAATAAAGAATAAAATATAATGCATCAGTCAGTCTCCAGAGGCAAAATTTATAAAATAAATCGTTAAAGTAGTTATAAAATAAAGTCCACTAAAATCGTTGACTATTTTGTTGTTTCTCTTTCAAGGTCCACATCAATTTCCGGGACTTAGTGTGGTTGGTATCGATGTAATATATATTGCATTTCATTTGACTATTGCGGGTATCTAGACTCTTTACTCATTCATTCGGTTTACACCGACGCCCAAGGCTGTTCGCATCACTGCCAACTAGGAGATCCATCACCTGTCGGGGACCAACTCCGGGAACCATTTGGAAAGGACCTCGTACTGAAAGATCGGCTCCGCGGGAAGCCCCCTGCCAAAGAAGCGAGAATGCTATACCTCTCGACGCCGCCTGCCCCCCAACCCTTGATCGACACGCCCACATCAACAATCGGCAGGATCCAACCGACTTCTAGCCACCTGAAGCAGTCAGGGTGGACCTCCCAACCACTTAAGGTAAGGCCAAAAACCACAATCAAAAATAACATAACACCTTGGAGATATGCAATGCGACTGGTCTTATTTCACCATGTTTCTCAATTGGAGATGTCCGATTGTCAGTAACGTATACCAAAAGATTTCACGTGGATGGCCTGTGGCGGTTCTTTAATACATTCCCAAAAAACCGCCCATCTTCTTAAATTAACCACCTTCCAAACACAGAGTACTTACCTGCAATTAATATATTGATTTGTTTTTTCCGGGCAAGGTCATTAGTCTTGCGCCGAGGCATGCATCACATTGAATTATTATATGAACCGTACCATATCTCCATCGGCTCGGCTTGTCAGCAGTTATAATAGATTAATACTTGCTGGCCAGCGTAATTGTTGACACAGTCGTCGTCGATGGGTTTTGCTATGCTTCATAACCATTTATTGTCCCAGTCCCGAGGTTCGCAACACTTACCGCCAAATTCCTTTATCGGCTAACAACCGATCATTAATTTGGGCATGTATATGAACAGTGTTTAGGTAACCTTACCCATGCCATGGCTATGATGACCTGCCTGAAAATCTAAAGTAAACATACAGTATCTCACTGTGTGCGTTTTACTTACCCGCATATTAATCAAACATACAACCATCCAGCCCGACCCTTTGCCGCCGTCGACGAGGTTTCTGCTGACTTATGTCAACAAAATAATTTGCCTCCTTGTGCACCGGAGCCATATGGCTGGATTGGATATTGCCTACATCGGTGTTTCCAAGGAATCGTTGGCAAATACCATGACGACCCCTTTTGTATCCTAGGCACATCATATACATCATGTGTGCCACCATTGATCTGTGAAATAGCGTTTTTGTTTACTTTGAAACAAACATCTATTTCGATCTCTGGCATACATCACCAACGATGTTTGATCAGGTGTCCACCGATCATCGTCCTCATCGCAGGGCATTGTACTTGTCCTATACGGACACATAGAGAATCCTCCCTTATCTATGCAATTCGCGGTCATCGAACTGATGGATCTGAGATTGCATCCCTTGTCGCGAGCACTTGTGCTTCGAGTCAGATTTCTATCGCCACAGCGGACAGTCGCACCCGCTTGGTGGCACATTTTTTCCAGCCGCGTTACTAAGTAGCCAGTTCGGTCTTAACACGGTCAAAATAGGCGATTCTAGAGTGCGAGTTGAAGTTTTTAGTCATCGTCAAGAAATTCGTTTTGTACTTTTTAAGTGAACTTTGTGTTAAAACTGTCAACGATCCTGAAGGAGTGCAGGCTTCATCGCAAAGGATTAAGTGATATTAACATTGTGAACTCAGATGTCATATCGTGGATAAAAATAAAGAACACTTAATAACTAAACACTTGCGTGCCTATTTATTTTTCTGCATGTTTGAAGTTCGTTTTGTTTTTGTGGACAATTTACAGTGAACCGAATGCTAAAAGTTGGCGAGTTGATAGGATCTAGAGCCCTTGTCTTGTACAATAACCAACCCCTACAGGCCTGCTACGGAATCCGTATTCCAAATCATTAAATGTCCATTGCATTCCAGGTATTTAATCACCTCGGCATTGGTGATCTTTTCCATCACCTTGCATAACAAAGACAGTAATGATATCGGCCGGTAAGGTTATGGGAGACACCTTTCCCCTTCTTTAGGGTTGGCTGAAGTCGAGCTAATTTCCAACAGGTACGAATTATCCTCTGTGCATAAGATAATCGAAAGAGCTTGCTAAGAATAGACGACAGTTCTGGAGAACCGTTTTTAAAGACTCTTGTTGGTATTTCATCTGGGTTGGTTGCGTTCTTACAATACAGTCCACGGAGAGTGCGTGGAATAGCTTGTGGGCGGAACTTTACATCCGACATTGAAGACTGTACCGGTGCAATCACAAGTGGCTCAAAAAACCCGGCATCGACGCTTGAATCCGCCGAAAATAAATTTGGGAACGCATGGGGTTTATCTTTTGAATTCGTGACCAATTCCGCGGTGCTCGTTATTAACCGAGGAAAGAAGGAGGAAACGCATTTATTGCTGATAGCCTTTGCCATTCACCAGAAGAGATGCGAACCAGTCCGTACCTGGAAAAAGAGGTAGAAGCGATATTGTTCCCGGTAGCCTTTGCCATTAACCAAAACAGACGCGAACCAGTTGGGTATTCAAACAGTTTGTTGGTCAGTTTGTCATTGTGAACCAATGCATGCAGCGACATCCTGAGAAAAGTTGGCGCAAGGCTAATAACCAGGCCCGGAAAAACAAACTATTATGGAAAATTTATCAAGCCTCGGATATGGACCGGATACACGACGACGACCACAAAAACGAAAATGGCTAAACGAGATGAGAATTTTCTGATGGACCGTTTGCTCACTATACGTAACTCGATCTGCATGGCAGGTAGCCGGTGCCCTGTCCGAATATAAGGCTGACATAACAGCATTACAAGAAATAAGGTGGACGTGGAGTGGTGTTATTTAAAGAAACAACTATGACATTTATTACAGCTGTCATGCAAAACACCATGTGCTCGGGGTAAGCTTTCTAGTGAGCCAAAAACTGAAGCCTGCCATTATCGGCTTTAATGCAATAAACGAAAGGCTGTGCACTCTTCCCGTGCGAGGCAAGTTTAACGTTCACGGACCTACAGGGGAGTCCCCTGACGACAAAAAGGAAGAGTACTACGAGAACGTCGAACGGGCCCTCAATGCCTACCCAAGATACGAAGTCAAAATCGTTCTTGGTGATTTGAATGCGAAAATAGGTCGGAAGCCGGTTTTCAGGCACTACGCCGATTCCCATGGTTTGCACAAAACAAAAATTGCCTGGGAAAAAACTCTAGTCTGTGAAATAGAGAAAAGTAGAGAGCGATGTCCGCACCAGAAGTGCTCCCAAATAATCCGCAGTATGACAGGGTATACACCACGCTGCACTTACTGCAAGGATAAAGAGGATCTGATCACCGATCTTGAATGCATTCTGTAGCGGTGGGAAGTGCACTTCAATGAATTGCTAAATGGTCACCTCACAGAAGAATTGGAGGCTCCACCAATGCAAGACCAAGACCAAATGCTGCCGCCACCAAGCATTGAGGAAACATTAAAAGCCATTAGACAGCTAAAATCAAATAAAGCCCCTGGAGCTGATGGCATACCAGCTGAGCTGATCAAACAAGGAGGGACAGCGTTACATCACGCAATTCATGAGATCGTGGTGCACGTATGGGAGCAAGGGGACATGGCGGAAGATTGGTGTCGTGGAATAATTTTCCCCATACATAAGAAGGGAGATATCACACTGTGCAGCAACTATAGGGGTATAACATTGCTGAGTACCGCCTATAAAATACTCTCCTCTATCCTAAAATATCGGATAGCCGCATACGCTAAAGTCATCACTGATCAATATCAGTGTGGCTGCATCTCAAGCAAATCAGCGATTAATCAGATATTCACCATTATATCAGATATTATTTCCATTATATCATCTATTCATAGACTTTAAGGAGGCCGACGACAGCATAGTCAGGGTAGAACTATATAATGCCAGGAGAGTTCGGCATTCCAAACAAATTGATACGGCTTTGTAGGTTGACCATGGCCAACGTAAGTAGTCAAGTAAAATAGCGGGATTGCTGTCCAAACCAATAAACATCTTTAATGGATGCTGACAAGGGGACGGTCTGGCCTGCCTCCTCTTCAACTTGGCGTTGGAGAAAGCAATCCGTGACTCTGCCGTCACAACTAGAGGGACTATTATCACCAAGTCCAGCCAAATACTTGCCTACGCAGATGACATCGATATCATCGGTAGAAGCGAGTCGGCAGTACAGGAATCCGTCACCCAGGTCGAGCAGTCGGCACAAAAACTGGGACTCCACATTAATGGGGGAAAAACTAAGTACACGGTGGCAACTTCTGCGAGAGAAGACCTAACGTTGTTCAAACTATCAGGGTAGTGGAGCACGAATTTGAAGTAGTGCAATCCTTAAACTATCTTGGGTCAATAGTATCAGCCGATAACAATATGGAAGAAGAAATACGCGAACGGCTGATCAAATCCAACAAAGCCTACTTTGGTCTATCAAGGCTCTTTAAATCCCGAAATTTATCCAGAACATCCAAGCTACTACTGTACAAGACCATGGTCTTACCAATACTCATGTATGAATCCGAGACCTGGGTGCTCAATAAAAGCCACTCTGAACTCTTAGCCGCGTTCGAGAGGATGGTCTTAAGGAAAATTGTTGGACCCTCATGTGAGGGAGAACGATTCCGTAGGCTCAACAACCATGAGTTGTAAACGATCCACCCTGAAGCTAACGTTATAGAAAAATCAAGCTCGGTAGACTCCGGAGGGTGAAACACTTAACTCGAATGAGCGAAGAGGAGCCTGCCCGGAAAGTCCATTGTGTCAGGATGTATGGAAGGGGACAACGCGGCAGACCTTATCTACGATGGGGGGATGGCGTAGAGCAGGGCGCCCAGAGCTTGGAAGTCCCAAATTGGATGATATTCCGAAATCGGGATCGGTGGAGAGACTTGCTAAATAAGGCCAGGACCGGATTCCGGTTGTATTGTCCATGATGATGATAATCTTCCTGGGAATTGGTTGATGTTGTCCTCGATGTGTTGGGCATTGTGTTGTGCGTCACCAACAGTCTCAGGTTAATTTGCATGATGTATCGGGGCGATGTCTCTCCTGGATATGGAGTGACGTGTCGTTAACAGTAAGCAGCTATCCAAACAGGATGTTCTGCGTTTTATTTGTTTTTTAGTTGATTGCCACATATTAACTATTTTTATTTAGTACTGAGTTGAAAAATTATGTTTGTGGATAAATATGTATTTAACCAAAAACTTTGCGTATTTGGCCTGTGGGATACGAGTCGTGGCACCGACAGGGGTGCGAGTTCTACTTCGTCCCACAACTTTTCGTTAACACTCCGATTGTGCCACCGCAGCAACAAAAAGAAGAAAATGAGATGGAACTAAACACACTAAAAACACCCAGGAACTGCAGCCGAAAAAGGAAACACACTGATTTAGTTTATTCCGTTTTATTCTCTTTAAAATTGTGAAGTATAATTCTCTTAATAAAAACCACTTTGTTCTCAGCCATTATCAAATATGTTAGTGTTTTTATACTTCACTTAAACTTATTATTAATATTAAATTGATTTCTTATAAATTTTAAACAAGGTGAAGCACTTTTTTCTCGGCACGACCTACGCTTCTCCGCCGCACGACGAAGAGCGGGAGCGTCACGACCGTGTTGGTCTGCGGATGTAAGAAGACTCAAAGTTTCAACCCTCGTTTGGGGTGAGTTTGTGGTGTGGTGGTAGATATCCTCTCCACTAAGGATATGTATTTACTTAGCATCAGAGAAACGTATAGTCTCTCTTGGTGGAATAGAAAACCAGATCTCGTAATGGAGGTCATGGTGGTATGTGTGTGATCGTTCAGATCTGTGTTGTTTACCCATGCGTGAAGGCAATGGCAAAACAAAGCAGGCAGGCGACAAGGACAAAGGGGTCAAGAAGATCGTTGTCAATGAAGTGCATCGCGTGTAAATAAATAGACGACGATGCTTCGAAGAAATGTGATAAAAGAAAATATGGGACGAGGGCATCATAAAAGTCTTAGATGAGTGATGCCCTTGTGTAAATAGGCGAACAGTCATTGGGAAAATGTGCTAATGGTTTGGTGGACTAAACGAATCCCTTGCTTGGATTTGTATATACAGGGAAATTCGTTTGTGGGAAACGGATTCTATATTTGCATTGTTTATGCTTCGAATTCAATCTGGCGGCTGTGCGCGAAGTCGATGATTGTTTGGAGATTCAAACAAAGGAGCATTTCTGGATAAAGTGCTTGCAGCTGTATCGATAGTTGCAAGTCATTGCAAAGCAGATTAGATGGTTATACAATGACGGTTTGTATATACCATCTGTGTCATTTGTACATGGCATCTATTGCGACGCAAGGATCGAAGTCTAGTTTGAAAATCTACGCTAATTGGAAATTCGGTTCTGGGTCGCTAATACGGAGATGCATTGATACATGTATGAATGCCCATGTAGGAAAAATTCTTTGCAGGCATTTCTAGGTAATGCATTGAAATCATTAACTATCCTTGGGAAGGAAATGTTTTTGCTGCGGGGAGATTGCGGTGGAGGTGTGGGAAGGTTGGAATTTGCCTGGCCACCGAAGGTACCGAATAGGTTTTGGTTTTATGCGCCTGTATAATGGAAATAATTCTTGTAGGGAATTTGTATGCGACGAGATGCATGAAAAGGTAGGAATTCTTTAACAGAGACTTTTGGGTTATATAAATTTGATAACCTAAATGCGTAAAGCACTTAAGGTACTAATGCGATTGCATTAGCGTAAACTTATGCCGATTGGTATGTATTTATGGGGGTTTTCAGGTAAGTGGGCCGTGGGGTTTGGCGGAACCGTCACAGGTCTTGACAGAGATTCTTGTAAGGCAATCGTTTATATTATGGCGGAGGCCCAGTACTGCTTCTCTACTTCCCGCGCATGTAGTAAATCTACACCCGTCTAGAAACTACTTTTATAAACCAAATCCAATCAGAACCTTTCAAATTTTATTCATTCAACCAATTCCACTGCCATATAAAGGTTATTATCTTCCGCTTATTGTTTGCGCGAGTTAACACCCAAAACCCTAATTATCTATAATGAGTCAATCCACAATATACATTACAATCTACATTACAATATACATTACAATCTACATTACATTAATCTACAATCAAATCTACATTACGGATGACTCAACATACAATCTACATTACGGATACATTTATTATCTATAGAATACTCATTAGCATTTCTTTATCTTCACTAGCATCCTTATCAACTGAAAATGTATAAAAACGAAACATTCACAACTAGAATGGCAATTACTCTAAGTCACGATCATAGGTTCGGACATTGTTTTCAGAAGTCTTTTTGTAAATATAGTCATATAAGTGAAGGAAAAAATAAAGATACCGTCAAGGAAGAACTAAACATCTTCTTGACAAAGAAAAAATATTTTTTTCCTTTCTGTGACGGCAGAGAGAATAACTGGCGATCCTGCCCATCGTGTTCGAAGATCCAGAAAAAAAGGAAATACAGCGAAAGGCTCCAAAATTGTCGCAGCAGTTTAAAAGGAGGACTGGAAACCAATAAGGATCTCCCACACAGACGGACCAAAAACAAAAACCAAGACGTACCTCAGGAGCAGCAAAAGCAGCGATATATCTAGGTGAGTCAGAGTAGTGACAGTGCAGAAAAAATAACATAGTGGTGAAAGTGACTGAGCTATACAAGCAACGAGCTCCATAGGAACTCCACATCAACCGACGCATGAAAGATCGGAAGGACAGAAAACATCGTTGGAATCCAATAAAAATCAAAATCAGTGAAAGTGAAAGTGAAAGTGAAAGCGAAAACAACAAATATAGAGGAAATCAAACAACCAGGAACATGGCACAACTCACAGAATTACAAGCCCAGATGACGGTAATTCTGAACAACCAGAAAGCGCTAGACGAACATAACAAAATATTGGAAGCTCAAAACAAAGAACTAAAGGACGAAATGATGATGCTAAAAACTGGAATCTCAACACCGATCACAGCAAAAAAACTAGAACCAATCAAACTAACGATCACGAGACCAGAACAGATAGACATCAAAGTATTCGGAGGACTACCGACATTCCAAGGAAAGCACGAGGAATATAGAGCCTGGAGAAGTATAGCATGGCGAGCTATGGAAAACATAAAACAATTCCAAACCACAACACAATACTACACATGCCTTTCGCTACTCAGAGGGAAAATTCAAGGAGCAGCCTCAAACCTCTTGGTCACATACAACACAGTATTCAACTTCTATGCAATAGTAAATCGATTAGATTACGCGTATGCTGACAAAAGACCATTATATGTCCTACAGGAACAGCTTAAGAGAATCAGGCAAGGAAGACAAAATCTACCAGAATACTACAACGAAATCAACAAAGCTCTGAACTTAGTGTTAACAAAAATTGAGATGGACGGAGGACAAAACACAGAACCACTAGTAAAAAATGCTTTGGAAGAAGGAGTAAGAACTTTTATACAAGGACTAGGGTGCGAATATACCCGAGGAACACTATATGCACACCGCCCCGAAGATCTAGAGAATGCCTACGCCATAGCAAGCACAGTAATCCACGACAACGAAGGCTACCGAATTAGCCACCAACAACAGTACAGGTACAACGAACAAAATAACTACCAAAGAAGATGGCCACAACACGAAACGGGAAATTATAACAAACCCTTACAACTACAAGGAAACTACAACAACCAGCATTTTACACCAAGATACCCTGAAAATAGAAATTAGGAACGAAACAAAAACGTCAGGAACTACAACAACACCAGATCCCAACCAAATGTCCAAGTACAACACTTGCAACAACAGAGTGGGAATTTCAAAACCAACCCCAGATACCAAACAAATGTACAACAAATACAACAATATCCAAAAATGGAACCAGATCCAGAACCAATGGACATAGATGCCTCAACAACCTCCAGACAAAGAGTGAACCCCCTCAGAGAACCTCGTGGAAACCAGCACTTCAACAACCTAGCGGAAGAAGACAATGAATCCATGGAAAATAACGTAAGTGAAAACGAAAACTTTATCATAAAGGAGTTTTTTAGCTCAGAGCCTATAATTTCACTAAAAAACTTAAGAAATAATAAAGAACATAAAATTTTATTAGACACTGGGGCAACTCACAATTACTGTAAAAAAAACATTGATTTAAGCACAAGAATACCTATAAAACAAAAAATAACAAATACCATTCACGGGTCTAGTGCTATAAAATACAAACGCGAAATTTTCATATTTAATAAGGAACTCGAATTTTTTGAATTAGAAGAATTAAAAGATTATGATCTCATATTAGGTATGCAAGGCTTAGAAAAATTAGGAGCAGTTATAGATATAAGCAGGAGGAAATTTACTATAGGAACACAGAAAACAAAAATTAAA